>CM057450.1:515225526-515825526 GCA_016271365.2 Neoceratodus forsteri | reverse complement strand
AATTACTGCACAATACCCGGGAGAACACACAGCAGAGTCAGTTCCTGACAGACTGAGCACGATTCAGCAATTTCTCCAGTCTTCTACAGGGTGAGCCTGGTTCCTACTCTTCAGATCTCCTTGATTCTCTTCACAGGTCAGATTCAGACTGAACAGGCGCTTGCACAAGCTGCAGACTGAAACTCAGGGCCTCAGGCTCCTGCACGAAACTATACACCACAGAAGCACAGAGCTCCTTGTCTCTTCACTGCCAAAACTCATCTGATCTTTCCAGTAGACAGAGCCAGGCATTTCCTTTGAGTTCCTCCCAGTTCAGTTGGCTGGTCTGGCTGTCACTCACAATAAACTCCCCCATTGGTGCAAAAAGGCGCCGAAGTCCAATTACAATTCCAAGAGGCATCTGCCATACAGTCCCATTGTGGCTGGCTCAACTTAAGAGTCCAAGTTCAGATTTGCCAGCAGTAGGCTCCATTATAAAGGTCCCGCACGCTGATTGGTTCAGTTCAGCAGTTCAATTCCAACATAGAGGGGAAACACACACAGAGTCCCAGCTGCAATAAAACAGGTTAGATAAACTGCAGTCTCACAAATGCTGCTAAATGATTACAGGCAAACAGTTACAGCTTTCAGATGGGCTTCCTTTGCACTCTTAGTGACTGCAAAAACGGAGCGAATTGGAAGCAGCCTGGGCGGGATTCGGGCAATAGAACACACAGTCCCCCCTCCTCAATTAATTATGGTCACAAGCAGGCAGCTCTTAAAGAGACAGTACCAGAGGCTCTAAAAGCACTCACACTCAAGCAGCTTAAACGCTGAACACCTCCAGACTTGGAACATTCAAGCAAGCTCCTGGAAGACTTCTGGGAACTCTCATTTGCAGGGGGGTTACAATCCCTCAAACTAGCCCGTTGTCAACAGACCATATACCCCCCATCCTCCAAGCCCAGTCCAGGATCATGGTGGACCCACACCCTGTACACCCCACCACCCTTCCAAAGATGCCCCCCCATTGACATGTGGCACCTGCCCCATTTTGGCCCCCATCTTATGTTACAGGTTCTTACTCCTGTTTTCTGTACCCTACTACAACTGTTAGGCCCCTAGTTACTCAAATTCCTGTTCCCCCCACACTAGTCCCTCTACTGCCCCTTTGCCGACCGGGTTAATTCAGTCTCAAATCTCATCCGTTAGATACTGTATTACTGTAGCAATCCTAAAGCCTCCTTGTCCATTTTTCACCCCTCAGCTACCATACTTTTTGTTTTCAGCCCTCATATAGTTTCACTTAGCCCAGTTAGAAATCCTACTGCACTCCAAGTATTACTCAGCTCAGTTAGAGAAATAAACAGAACAACTAAATCTGTATTATTACATCAACCCTAAAAGTATCCAATCATTGCTTTGCCTCCACCCCAGAGACCCTGCTGTAATATAGGACCACAGAGGACCCTGGGCGGCAGGGTGGGCAACGCTGAAGTCCCAACAGAGCTCAGCTGAGCCCCCTCACTCCCCTTTCTTACTTGCTCGTTCTGTTTCTTCCAGCACTGTAGGCTGCCATTTTGTACTGAGCTCCAGCCTGTGCAGGCACCTTTTTCTGTCCATAAAGAAATCTGCAGCAGTCCCAACAGAGCTTTGTTGGGCTTGCTCTCTCCTCCCTCTCACTCGCTCATTCTTAATCTGTCCCAAACACTGATTTCCCACAGTGACCGCGCTATTCTGCACTGGAAGTATGAAAATGCATTTTAGCCAGGATGTGAAACATGGCAGTTGTACTGTTCATAAGGAGGTGTGAAAAAATGGCAGTGTTGAAAATCTGGGGTGAAAATATTACAAATTTGCGAAATTACAAGGTGCATGGAAACTGCGTGATGCACACTTGTAACAGTCATTTTATGGACTTTTGTCACTAAATTTTCAACATAGGCATTTTAGGACCTCTGCTCATGAACAGTGTCACTGTCCTTTTCTTAATCTGTCCCAAAAACTGATTTCCCACAGTGACCATGCTATTCTGCACTGGAAGTGCGAAAACACATTTTGGCTAGGATGTGTAAAATGACAGCTGTACTGCTCATAAGGAGGTGTGCAAAAAGGCCAATATTGAAAATCTAGAGTGAAAATAGTACAAATTCACGAAGTTATGAGCGTGCGTGGAAACTGCACTATGCACGCTCATGAAACAGTCACTTTTGGGATTTGTTTCACCAAATGTGCAACATAGGATTTTTGAGAGCCCACCTTATGAACAGTGGCACTGTAATTTCATTAATCTGTCCCAAAAAGTGATTCTGTGCAGTGACAGCAAAATCATCTTTCGGGGTCGAACAACACCATGACAGTGATTGAATTCATGAGGAGGGGTTTCAATAACCCCATGCTGAAAATTTGGTGCCATAATTCCCATAAATGTCCAAGATATGCACCAAATTTGGAAAAAAAAACTATTTATGCCATAATACAGCTTACTGGCATTTCTTCAGTTTGCAGTCGGCTTTGAAGAGTGCAGCCATGTTCCCAGTCCACCGAAGATCATTGTGCTGGGTTCCAGAGGTAACTATGGGGTGAGTGGGGGTGGAGAGGCAGGGTACACAGAGGGGTGGGCAGGGGTTGGGGAGTGGGCAGGAGAGACCCAAGGGACTGTTTTCTTAGTTTACAGGTAAAAAAGATAATGAGGATCAGTTTTCTTCTTTCACAGGTGTGTTTGGTACACAGGGGTGGGCTCCCAGTGTGCCACCTATATTTGTGGGAAGGGGGACCGAAGCTATCAGGGATTGGGCCCCCATCAGCACAGAAATCAGTGGGGGGTGCATGACATTGAGGGGGATTAGGCACCCCCTCAGCAAACAACAGAAATTGGGGGTTTGGGATATTATGCCAAGAGGGAGTGGGCTCCCCCATCAGCAAATTGAACTGGGAAGGGGGACCAAGGTTGACAGGGTTGGGCCCCCCATTGGCAAAGAAAGACTGTTTGGGGGTGGTGCATGATGCCATGGGGGATTAGGCACCCCCTCAGTGCACAACATAAATTGGGGGTGGGGACATTATGCCAACGGGGAGTAGGCTCCCCCTTCGGCAAATGAAGAGGGTTTGGGACATTGTGACAGGGGGATGGGGTATCTCCATCTGCTTTCATGGGGCTGAGGCAGTAGCATAAAGCCCCCATGTTCCTGGTAATATTACACCAGGGAAGGTATCGCCCTGCAATGATGGGTAGTTCCCTCATTGCAGTGGAATGGCTGACGCTGCAATGACGAGGTGGCCTCTGAATGCAGCAGTGAAATCCTTACAAGTTGGTGGCACTCTGCAGAACCAATGTCATCAGGACACTGGGCCTGCATTGGTTGAGCGCTGCCATGCCCAATGATGTAGTGCAGGCATTGGCTGCCACAGTACCACACCTCTACAACCTGCTTCTCTCCTAAGCTGCTACATAATGTTTCTTGTGCATGCACACAAGCAAACATAAAAAAGATGTTTCTTTTCAGACAGTGAGCACAATACAGTAAAGGATGGCCATGGATGTTAGTGAGGTCAGGGCAAGTAACTGCCAAGGGTGGATCTATTCAAATGTATTTAAAATCAGCTCAGGAAGGGAGCATATGGTGAGATGGTGGCCTTATTCAAAATTACCTAAATGTATTTAACTCACACTCATAAATGGAGCACAAGGATGGGCAGCATTCAAATTAAGTAGCTATCAAAGGTGACGCAGAGGGCAGGCAGGCCCTGAATTAGATAGTAAACAGGGTGCTAGAGTAAAGCCCAGTTATAGCCAAGTGAGCCAGTTGGGCTAGTGAATAATTACTAGCTGTCCCGAAGGTTTTTTTTAGCTGCAGATTATAAAGTCAAAGTGCCCCAGGGTGATACAGGTGACTAGTAGCCAAGTTGCCTCCAGTAGCTAGGCTAGCGTTATAGGGGTCCCTGGATCAGTTACTCAGGTTACTAGCCCTTTACTAGGGCTGTGGCAACTATGCTGCTGGGGTGGCTAACAGACTAGGGCTGTGGCAGCTATGTAGGTTGGGTGGGTAACTGCCTGGTCCACTCCCTTCCTCTTGCTCCTGGCTGAAACTGATACCCAAGTGCACTTTAAATTAGTAAATTCTACAATTTTACAACACTAGCTTGGCTACTGTTTGCCACTTAGCTATAGCCACCTTCATCTCCCTGGACACTCACTTTATACTCTGGGTTTTGCTTACCTTAACTGGCCCATGGTGCTTATTTCTGAATACGTCTATTTATTTTATTTATTGAAAAGTTTCACCAGGAAGGGCACACTGAACAAACAAGTTGTTCATCTCCTGGTACATCCTGGGGGAGAGGGTAGTGGAAAACTCAATTATACACAATTAAACAGGTTATACAAGTTGATTTGGAAAATGTTTTAACCAGGAGAGGCACATTAAGTCAAAGCTTGCTTCCAAGTGTGATCTGGGAGCACAAGAAAGTAAAGTGATTTGCTCAGGGTCACACAGTATGGAAGTGGAGGCTGTGGGATTCAAACCCTGGTTTCCAGGTTGGTAGCTCAGAGCCTTAAACCACTGCACCATACTGCCTTCTATGAATGCCATAACCATAAACAATACATTAAATACATAGAAACAGAAGAATAAACAATAAAAAGAACTTTGGGCCATCTAACCTTCATTCACTATTCCAACTGGTAACATTTCCTGTCCTGTTTGCTATTCATATGGGACTCCTATTGTCCCATATGTTGTGGTTGTCCCCCTTACACTATTTAAAAAACTTAATGCCCCAAGATCCATAGTGGCTGCGAGCCTTTGTGCACAAGCACGAGACAACCAGACTCACCTCGGTACGTTAAAGAGAGCAGGAGAGAAAGAGAAGCGGCCTGCTGCTGTGACTTGAGTGAAGCTGCTTTGCCTGCCTGCGGCTCTGTGAGGGAGTTGCTCGCTGTTCATTTTTTTTCGTCAGCCTGTCCATGACTCCAGGCCAATACCCAACCAGATTCAACAGCAAAAGGGGGACTAAAATAAATTCAAGGAGCTGTGCTTCTGGCTGCTGGGCACTGGCTTGCCTTAGAGAAGACTCTTAAGACTTGGCTTGAGGTTGATTTTTGATTGGACAATCATTGGGAACCTGAACTCATGAGGCTAAAAGCCTTTGAAAAGCCTTTAAGATACACAGTTTATTTTCAATCAGATTCCTCCTTAAAGTGTGTAGCATGCATTGTGCCTCTGGATTACTTGTTATTTGTGGAATTTGTACTGATTTAAGTTACTTTAGTGTCGGGTTGCGGGCAACGGAATTAACAGCAGGAAGATTGTATAAATGAACAAATTCAGAATACCGTTTCTGTGTGTATTCATTTAGTAGCCTATTTAACTATATTTACAGAGAAAAGACTACAGCTTTTTAATCTGAGAAAATCTGGAGTAACCTGCTGATAAAGGAAGAATTCTTTACTGCAGATATTTGAGTGTGTTTGTGGGGGAGCTATTTTTTACAATTAATATTTGTATTTGATTAAAATAGTTGCATGTGTTAGTCCATTTTGTAATCTGTGTATCACAGTACTTTTTTTTTTCTTTTGCTGAAGACTGTGTGAATTTATATGTTATATGTCACATTTTTTTATACTATGTTGAGAATTATGCAGAAGGGTGATCGGGGGGGTGTCTAGTTGTAGGGATAGTTGTCATCGGGAGGTTCTGCTCTGGAGGGAGGGTGGATCCAGTTCCTGGGAAGGGTGGTTATCTGGGTGTCCAGCTCTGGGGAGGTTACTCAACCTGAGGAGGGGGGCTGGTCTATGGATGGGAATGAACACAGGTGTCCAGCTGCAGGGAGGGTTGTCTGCTGGGGGAGGTTCATAGAATTTGATGGCAGATAAGGACCACTTGGCCCACCTAGTCTGCCCATTTCCCTACCTAATGGATAGGCTGCAGATTCTAGTTAACCAACAGCCTACTACCCCTCTCTAGAATTGCCTTATGTCTGCCCATGCATTCATTCTTGAATTCCACCACTGTGTTTGACTCAACCACCTCCTCAGGAAGGCTGTTCCATGTATCCACAACCCTCTTCATGAAAAAACTTCCTCACATTACCTCTGAGCTGTCTCCCCTCTATCTTCAAATTGTGCCCCCTTGATCTTGCACACCTCTTTTTCTGAAAGATGCTACCCTCTTGGACTTTGTTGATTCCCCTGATGTACTTGAACGTTTCTATCATGTCCCCCCCTCCCTCCTCTCCTCGAGTGTATACATATTAAGCTTCTTTAATCTCTCTTCATATGTCTTTTGTTGCAGACCCTGCACCATTTTAGTTGCCCTCCTCTGGGCAGCCTCCATCCTGTCTATGTCCTGTGGAGATGGGGTCTCCAGAACTGAACGCAGTACTCCAGATGGAGTCTCACCAACTGTCTGTGCAGAGGGATAACAACTTCCTGTTTTCTACTGGTGATGCCTCTCCCTATGCATCCCAGTATCCCACCAGCCCTCCTTACTGCCTTCTCACATTGCTTGCCCACCTTAAGGTCATCTTATATGACTACCCCCAGGTCTCTTTCCATTTTTGTTGTTATTACCCCCCATTGTGTACTCTTCCCCTGGGTTTTTGTTCCCAGATGCATTAGTTTGCACTTATTTGCATTGAATCTAAGCTGCCACACATTTGACCATTCCTCCAACCTTGCCAAGCCTCTTTGTATCCTTTCCACCTCACCTTCTGTGTCAACCCTGTTGCAGATGTTTGTGTCGTCTGCATAGAGACATACTTTTCCTTCAAGTCCCTCTGCAATGTCACTTATAAAGACATTAAAGAGGACTGGTCCCAGTACTGAACCCTGTGGTACCCCACTAGTAACCCCCCTTTCTTCAGAGTGAACTCCGTTTACTATTACCCTCTGTATCCTGTTGTCCAGCCAATTTTTTACCCAGGCTATCACTTTGGGACCCACTCCAAGGCTGGCTAGCATGTATATTAATCTTTTGTGTGGGACTGTGTCAAATGCCTTGCTAAAGTCTAGGTAGGCCATGTCCACAGCCCCTCCCTGGTCTACTACATTGGTCACCCAGTCAAATAAATCTATTAGATTCATCTGACATGACCTTTCTGCAGTGAATCTATGCTGCCTTGGGTCCAGTGCCCCACTGGCCTCTAGGAACTCAACATTTCTTTCCTTTAGAAGTGATTCCATCATTTTCCCTACCAATGAGGTCAAACTAACAGGTCTGTGGCTTCCTGCCTCTGTCTTGCTCCCACTTTTGTGAAGGGGAATCATGTCTGCCCTCCTCCAGTTCTCCGATACCACACCACCCTCCCATGATTTGTTATAAAGGGTAGTCAGTGGTGTCACTAGTTCTACCCTTAGTTCTTTTAGAATTTTTGGGTGAATCCCATCAGACCCCATTGCTTTGTCCACCTTCAGTTTTAAGAGCTCTATCAGAACCCTTTCTTCTGTGAATGGACTGGTATCGACCTCCCTATCTAGAGTTCTTCTATTCTTTAATTTAGGTATCCCTCCTCTTCTTTTGTGAACACTGAGCAGAAGTATTCATTCAGTATCCCTGCTTTTTCACTGTCATCCTCTCCCACCCATCCTTCCCTTTATTAAGCCACACTATCCCTTCCTTCATCTTTCTTCATTCTCTAATGTACCTATAAAAGGTTTTATCCCCCTTCTTAACTGAGCTGGCTATCTTTTCCTCAATTTGGGCTTTTGCTATTCTGACTGTCTTCCCCACTTCCTTCTGTTTTAACTGGTACAGTTCTCTGCCCTGCTCCTTCTGTGTTTCCTTATACTTCCTGAATGCTGCCTTTTTCTCCTTAACCTTCCCCGCCACCTCTTTTGAGAACCATTGTGTTTTTTCCTTCATTTTGCTTTGCTGATTTGCTTCACAGAAAGGCTTGTTGCCTCTGTGATGGCTGTTTTGATTTTTCCCCATTGTTCCTCCACCCCTCCTTCTTGCCCATTTGCTAGTGTTTTTCTGAGGCTGTCTCCCATTTTCCCAAAGTCAGCCCCCCTAAAGTCCAACACTCTTGCTTTTCTATGGCTTGACTCTATGGCTGTGTTTATAGTGAACCACACTGTTTGGTGGTCACTTGTTCCCAGATGGCTACCCAGTTCTAAATCTGAGATCCTTTCTCCATCCCCATTTAACAGTACCAGGTCTAAGATTTCTCCCTCCCTAGTGGGTTCCACCACTAGCTGTCTGAGGCATGCCCCTGTAGGGCATCAAGAATAACCCTGATTTTTGATGTGGCTGTAGCCAGGGTGCTCCAGCTAACATCTGTCATATTTAGGTTTCCCATCAACAATATCTCCCCTTTTTCTGACATTCTAAGGATACCTTCTGTCATTTACTTGTCCATTGCCTCCCCCTGAGTTGGGGGTCTATATTCAACTCCTGTACAAATTTTGGTGCATAACCTGTCTATAGGGTAACCCACAGTGCCTCCTCTACTCCCCATTTATCCTTTAGTTCCATTGCTTTGATCCATTCCCTTACATGGAGAGCTACTCTTCCTCATCTTTTACCCTCCCTGTCCCTCCTGTAGATTGTGTGCCCTGGTATGTTGACATCCCAGTCAGGATTCTCAGTGTATCATGTTTCTGTGACTGCCACAATATCCAGATGTCCCTCTTCCATCAAGGCCACTAGTTCAGAGAGCTTGTTACACAGACTACAGGTATTGGTACTCATCACCCTCCATTTGTTGATGGCCTTACCCCTTTTAGCCCCATCTCTGTCCTTACTGCCTTTTTCTGCATTTACCCCTGTCCTGCTCCCCATAACTTCTCTACCTTGGTGTTTACCTCTCTAACTACAGTGTTTTGTGGGTGGAGGCTGGGTTTTCCCTGCTCCTTTTCAGTGCCCCCTTTGGCTAGTTTAAATGCTTGCCAATGATGCATTTAAACCTATCGCCTAGGATTCTGGTTCCCCTCCTGGATAGATGCAGACCATCACACCAGTATAGGCCTGTATTCCTCCAGGTGGACCCCCAGTCCCCAATGAAGCCAAAACCTTGTGCTCTGCACCAGTTTTTCAACCATTCATTGAATCCCATGATGTGGATTACCCTAGCATCACTGTGCCATAGACAGGCAGCACCTCTAAGAAGGTTACTGTATGAGCTACTTGTCTAAGGCCCCTCCCCAACTCTTCAAACTCCTCTTGCACTGCTCTGATCCCATTCACAGCCAGGTCCTTTGTCCCTAGGTGGACAATGAGATCCAGCTCCCTCCCTCCCTCATGCAGCTACTCCTGCAATCCTGTGGATTCACTCCCTGTCCCTCCAAGCCATGGCATCAGGCAGGCACCTTACCTCCGTCTCCTCTTTGTTTCCCAGATCTAACCCTAATGATTTAGTCCCCACCAGGAGTTGCTTCCTTCCCCTGTGGGGTCCCATGCCACCCTCTTTTGGGACTCCTTTGTGGAGGTTCCCAGCATTCTCCTTGATCTCTACTGGAGGTGCCTCCATAGAGGAACCACTCTCCACCAGAAAAGCATATGAACTGTGGACAGGTACAACTGGAGGAATGTGCCTCTCTTCCACCACCCTCTCCCTCCCTGAGCCCATCTTCATCCAACCACTCCTCTTTCTTGGCAACTTCTGAGGTAGCGGCAGTGTCCCTGGGAGGGGGAGTAGGTTTCACGAATCCTAGCCAATTGAGCCTGGAGACAAGCAACCTCTTCCCTCAGACCAGAGAGGTTCCTACAAATAGAGCAGCATTGCAGCCTCCAGAAAGTCTTCTGGAAGACTGCTAAACCACAGCCAGTGCATTGCACTACTCCCCACATGTCTGCCTTCTTTCCTGTTTCTCCTATGTTAAGCCTTTTATTTTTTGGGGGGGTTACATATAGTTAGTGAGTATGCTATTACCTTCAATGCAGTATGCTGTGCTGGTAAATATACGAGCTGTATGTACCTTGCCTCCTTGAGGAAATGATTTCAGAACACCTGCTATAAAGGTATTGACACCTGGGGGTGGTGGGATGTGTGGAAGGGTGGGTTGGGCCTAGGTTGTGCCCTCAGGAACAATCAGCTACAAGCTCTGACCCACCACTAGGATGTGTGTTCACCTTCCTTTCAGGAAGACAACCTGCACAACATTCAGGGGAGCACAGTCTCCTGCCCTGAGGCTGTGTGTTTCAATCCCCAACTACAGCTTTTGTTATGACAGCTCCTTAGCCACCAGTAAATTATTTAAAAATAGTTTAATTATCACAAAATCCTACCCACCAGTAAATTATTTAAAAATAGTTTAACTGTCACAAAATCCTAGTAGTCAATCCAACTACCCACAAGGGACTACCAAAATGCAGTATTTCAACCTTTCTGAAGTTACTTCCAAGATAAGCAGAGTTTGCAAGCTCCTTCTTGGTTAAACACTAAATAAATATATGAAAAAAATCAATTTTCCAATGGTAGTTAGTTTCACCTCCCACAGAATTGAGCAAGAGTGCACAGGTTGCAGATATTAAGTGCAATATAGAATCTCCCGCACAGCTCACAGCTGAGTAAAGAAGTAGCGTCCTTCAACGTCAAGAAAATGTGCTTTGTGTCATTATTATAATTTGATTAATCTCTGCAAGCACACTAACACTGAATGTATCCACTACAATAGGAGCTTTGCCAGAATCCCACATAAATCTCTGGGGTGTAACATGCTGGGTGTACCTGCATATCGGGTACTGGAAACTGCCAGGAGGGAAGGTATGAGTGTGGGCATATTAGTCCTGTGTGTTATACTTTAAATTGCATTGTTACCCTTTGCATCCCATTTTCTCTATTCATCCTTGTCTTTCCTTACCAGTTCCATGTCATGACTTCAACAATTTTCTTGTCGAAGTTCAGCACAGCCGCAGTCTCAATATCGAAAGACAAAATTTCAGCTTTCTATCTAAGTATTTTTCTTTGAAGGGTTTTGCCCCCCACATCACCTACTCTACTTTTAGATACAAACTCCAAGTCAGAGTTTGTTTGTTGGGTTGGGGGGGATGGTGAATTTTTACCTTTCATTTTCATTTCATTTTTATTTTTTATACTTGTAAGCAGGATGAACAAACTGCCCGTTTTCACCAGTGACAAGTAACACAACACAATAAACTTACATATCAATTACAAACAATCGTGAAAACATATAAACACACAAATACAGAAGTACAAAAAACATTAATAACAGTTATTAAACAATCAATTAGTAAGAACATGTGCAAACATCATTGTCTATCAGCCAATATTTTAGCCTTGTTTTAAGAGACCATACTGTTTTACTCTCTGTGATAACAACAGGTAGTGTGTTAAAAAATGAAGGAGCCCTATATAAAATTGTAACCCCCTTGTTCCCAGGGGGTTACTAGAATCCCACTTAGAATCAGTGGCAGGCAGGGAGAGGCAGCTTGTGAGATGCCAGTTAAATGGGTTTCACACTGTCACACTCTGTTCTCAGTTTCTGCTGAGCCGGAGTGATGATGTCACCTTAAAATTCTTGCAGCAGCATAAGCCACAATGGAATGCAAGCTGCAGGGGTTAGCAGTAGAACATTGGGGAATTCAATTCAGTCTTCAGAGAGTAGTCTGCATGGAGACTCAGGAGGGTCAGGAGTGTTGCAGAGTGCAGCTTCTTAGACCTAGCTCTGAGAGAGAGAGCTACCTTAGAAAAATGGGTTGTGTATTCTTACCCTAGAGAGGCACACAGATGATCATTTGTGAAGTGGTAGAGACCGTTCCTGGGAGGTGTTTCAGTGCCCCATCCCCAGAGGGATGGGGGCATTCCAGGATTCAGGGGCAATCCCCTGGTCCAGCCTGGAGAGGGTGAAGCTGCCTGAGAGTCATTTTGTTCTGTGAGTACCTGAGACTTTCTGTGGAAAAAAGCCCTGGGGCACCTACATACCATGCTGAGTTAGTGTCTGCCTACTGTGGGGTCAAAGGAAGACTTGCCAAATACAGAACTTTTAGATTGTGTATTACTTAAAAGCATTTGCAACAGTGGGGGTCTAGGGTAAAGACATAGCCGCATACACAACTTTTGAAGTCAGGACACCTCTGTAGAGTGAATTATAGAATATTAAATGCACAAAACATTTCTAGAGAGCATCTACAAACAGTGTTTTGAAGAAAGGCGTTGTAACCAGATGAATGGCCGAGTATAGACTTGGGAGAGAAAGGTAGGAGACCCCCTCATCTGGAGTAACCAGGTTTACCTCTCCAGGTTCAGTATGGACATATATGTTTTTTCTTGCGCATTTGACTAATGCCTAGGAAAGCACCCAGGCATGGGATTTTGGATTTCCTTGAGAGCCGGAATGTGCTCGTGGGTGGTTTAGGGAACCACCAGCAACCTCCATGCAATATGGAAAAGTGTCCTAGTACTGGCCAGGGTGCCAAGTCAAGGAAAAAGAAGAGAAGTGTACCAGTTCAGGCCGTGTGTGCCCAGATCTATTCAGAACCTGAGGGTTCGTAGTGAGGAAGTGTGAGTGCTCTGTACCTCTATAATCTGCATTACCAGTGTGTGTAGCCCTGTGGGGATCCATCTTTGCTTAGTTATTCTCTGGGTTATGTGAATAAAAGCCACACTCTAGAATCCCAAGCTGGTTTAGACATTACAGTTATTGCTTCCAGTGCCTGGATTTACTTGGGTGCCCCTGACCAGAAGTACAAACCTAGCATAATGCTGAGCAAACATTTTCTCCCAGGGACCCAGGTTGATGGCCAAGCTAAATGATTCCCCTAGGTGCGAGCCAGGTAGTTGCCACACTTGGTTTGCCTGTCTAAGGATAGCCGGCACTGTAGTAGAATAAAATGGGTCATACAGAAACTGTGAGAAATTTGTAGTGGCTACCCCAACCCCTCTCAGTGGCACTTAGAGGTGAGAGGAGCAGCCCTGCTAGTAGAAACAAGGGGGTCTGGTGGGGGGAGGTTACAAAATGGAGACACTGCTGGGATTTGTTTTGGAATTTTGGGAGAAAACAAGAAAGGTTTGCTCAGATTGTGGCTAGCATTTTGTCTGTCTGGCAGTAGGTAGCCCAAACAATCTGAAGCTTTGCACATAAGGGATTGACCAGAGAAGTGCCATCCATATGTGCTGCTGTGTGCTGCTGTTCATGAGCTGCTGTAATTGTGCCAATGTTTACCAAGGAGCTGTGAAGCCAGATTGTGTGTGCCCCTTGTCCTGCATCAAAAATAACGTTTGCCAGCTTTTAATTTTCAAGTTGTGACAAGAAAAAGTATGGAGAACTGTGGGAAACAAAGCAACATTTGTGCCCTAGAAGTTTAAATTGCTTGTTGTGTGGACTGGGGAGTCACTAAGGAAATTGGCATGAGAAATGGTTAAAATGGTGCTCCCACTGAAGAGTCACAGTTGAAAAGAAAAAAACAGTTGCTTTGCAGTTTAAATTTTGCCTGCTCGATGATCGCCATGGAGGAGAAGAGCATGAGAAGACAGAAAGGCTCATTTGCATGGCGTTGAGTGATTGGTGAGACTGCAATCAGTCCCACCCACAAGCCAGCTTCAGAGTGCTGCCCAGTGTTTGAGAGTGAGAGAGCGAGTGGTGTGCAAGCTGGTTAGCCAGGAGGAGATTTGCAGTGACTACAAACGTTATAAAAAGTAAAATATCAGACTTTTTCTGTGCTAAATCAGGCTCAACCCATATTCCAATCAACTGGGGAGAAAGCGTGGTGTTCACAATGACAATCAGCAAGACCACCAGCCCCTTTCAACCCAGAGGCATCCAGGATCGGCTGTAGGCTGAAATTTCCATCACAAACACCAGCTACTGATTCAGTGAGTACCATTCAGAAAAAAATAAGCTCAAACTGTGTGTGATTTTTCTAAAGCCAGCAGGATCTATGTGTGTAAACAGTGAGATTGTTTTGCAAAGAAGGACTGTGTAAAGTTAATCAAACTTAAGCAAGAATTCTGAACATTAGACTGTGAGCATAATTATGAATTCAGCAACAGTGTAATTTTCTAAGCAAAGTGAGAGACTGTGGGTTGTATGAGAGATGCAACAAAACAGGTAATCCTGTTCATGAAATACTGTGGTTTAGTGACTTTAAGCAAGAAAAAGTGATCAAAAGCTAATTTAAGGTCTTAGAAAAATCATATAGGTGTGCTGGGGAAGCAAAACAGTGCAGTCTGTGCAGTTTGAGTAAACTTTTTCAGTATTCAGTAAATCAGATGTGCAGTGGCTTGAGTCAGAGACAGAATGTTGATGTGCCAGGAGTGCTGCTGCAGCCATTACAGGGTGGGGTAGTATTGTAAACACAGCAGCAGGGGAGCCATTTTATGAAACTTTTACCAAGCAATGTGAACTTTGAGATGACAGTGAACTTTTGTGTTTTTCTGCAGTCATGGCTTCAGGATCATCCCACTACCCAGATCATGCCTGGGCTATGATAGTGCCTGGCCTTCCAGATGACATCAGCCAGAGATGATATCAGCCCAGCTGTTTCCTGATTCATCACCTGGGATTTCAGATGACTTCAGACCAGCTGTTCCTTTCCTGTTCCAAGGTTCCATCTCCTAAATGACAACCACCCAGCAGTTTCCAGATGTGCCATCCTGTCATTTCCGGAAGATTTCCACCCAGCTGTGTCTGAAAAATGCTGCCAGGGAGAGTCTTCGGCTGGAGATCCAGGTGCTGTTCCTTTTTCATTCTTCAAGGGACTGGTAAGTCCAGACTTTTCTTACCTTATTGACATTGCAATACACATCCTACACCTGGCAGACTACAGACTGTTTGAACTGTCCACAAAGATGCTTCCCTTCGGGACTACAGTACGACAAGAACTGTGCTTCACCGGCCCAGGACAGATTCTTTCTTGGACTTGCCTTTGGGCACTGTTATCACTATGTTGTCTAAACACTCTTGGTGTGTAGGGTAAACAATAAAAAATAATAATAATAATACAGATTCTTGTGTCTCGGAGTCTGCCAAGAAACATTTGTGAACCAGCAAGGAGTACTAATAAAGTTTATTATTCTACTTATGCCAAGCATGTGACAGAGAAAATCACAAGGGAGGTGGGTTTCTCACCATTCCTGAAGAATGTACATAATCTCCAGAATTGTAGATCTTAGGTTCTCTAAGATCTTGTTCTATCTCTCCCCACGCTCCAACTCCCTGCCCTTCTAGAGCAGCTACAGTAGTGTCTCAAGAGTGCTACAATGGGTTGCAGACAACTAAATACTACAGATAACAGCATAGCAACAGAGATTACAACATAGTTTCAGATATGAGAAGCAATATGTATTGTTCCTAAGTCATTCTCTATTGGATAATGACTTAGGAGACAGAATTACTAATGAGTATCATATGAGACAGAATATGCTTCCATTAGAATTATAGCTTAGACAAAATAAATGCTGACAGTTCAAAACTACACGCAGCATTTCTTACTTACACCAGTATAAAACATCAGACGTAATAAAGGCCTTCTGTCTCTGTCAGCTTGCTTAGACAAAGAGAACTGCTGACAGGCATATCTGCCTGAGTGTAAAACACATTACATATAATTATATGAGAATATAAGTATACAATAATCACTGATGATCCCTCTGAGTCATCGTATCAGTGATTAGGTAGATTATATATGGAATATTTATAAAAGACAAACATAATATAGATAAATGTATTATAGTGAGGTATAATAAATCATGCATGACAATATTAACATATCTTAGCAGCAAAGCACATTCCTAGCACCCATGCTTATACGATGTGTGCTCATATCGATATATAAGTGCAAAATAGCAGTATTACAGTACAATAGACCAGGAATACAGTGTGAGGTGTATGTGGGACAATAGGGGGCATAACCCAAGCGTAACAATCCCCTCTTTGTTGCTCTAATTGCAAAAGTGGCAACACAACAAAAAGATGGAGGTTAGGCACCATTCATCTACAGGCCTGTGGCATGAACCTGATAGAGGAATATTAACTGGTCATGATAGTGTTTCATGGATTTCCTTAAACAACAAAATGTATTATAAAGGAAAATGTTAGTAAACGTTGTATTACTATAAACATTTGGAATAAAACTTCACAATGAGGTTTTCCAATATCAAAACAATCAGTAAATACTGATATATATATCAGGTGTGCATCTGTCCTAGTGGGAAGAAATTGAAGAGACAAACTTAAATTGCCTGTATAAATATTAAAAATAAGTAAAAATTGAGATAGAGCATCAAGATAGTTAGGACTAGACTTAATGATATCTGGTTCCAGGATGGGAATAGGTGTGATTGCCGTATAACCTATTACCTGTTTAGGGAGTAAAAACAGAAGTTAGAATAGTTCACTTTGCATAACTTTTAGTCCATATCAGAAGAATGTATAGTTGGTCTCCACACAATGTTCCACATCAGCAGAATATACCACCTTGAAGGATGGCATTTTTCAGTTGGTAAGTTGAACAGGACACAAAATGTCAATGTCCACAAGGCATAAACTTTGAACAGTTCCAGGGATATATCCAGGGTTTCTTCAAGTGTCAGATGAAGACTCATAGTTCAAATTTGTTGCATTCAGATTTTCTAAAGGTAGATACAAATGTTCAGGAGGCAGCAGTATTTTCATAGGCCTCAGCAGGGGTTGCATTAGATTGCACATTGAGTTATACAATGGAATAGCCACAGTGTTCAATTGATGATAATCACACAGCTGCACAAAGTGTACAAGTTTATAACAGTACTCAGTTTGTATGAGGAGCCAGCCCGGCTTGGAAAACAAGCAGTGAAGAAAATGGATTTCTTGATTGTAGATCAAATGAAGAAGAGTCTTCTTGCTGAGTTAGAGGATTGCCTCTACCCCAGACTAGCTTCATAGTATGCATAACAATTAGCTTGATTGGAGAGTCTTAATTGGCTGGACTGAATACAGTTTCTTTGAAAGTTCACAAGTGGAAGCCTAATTTCAGTTATTAGGCCTGTATTCACAAGTTGGTAATACAAGTTGGAAGATGTCACATCTGCATAAAAGGTGATGTTCCTTTCAGGTACAACATTCAAAGTTCAGAGTCAGTCACGATTCCAAGACCTCATGGTAAATAGGGAAAGTAGATAGTTTCAACCTTTTTATGATAAAAGTTCCCATCAAGATGATCAATAGAATGGATGGTTGCCAGACGATCAGAGATGGATGTTGCTAGATGAAAATGTGGCAATGACACTGTGAGAGTCACAAACATGGCTTCCTGGATTGTGCATTAATAAGTTTCAAAACATGGAGCAATACTGGTGTGTGTGGTGACATATCCAAGTTTCCTTTCCATTGACAAGGTAATAGTGCTAGATTCAAATAAACATTTGTTAACACATGCAATAGAAGTGCAAAATGTGGCAATGCCCCTGACCCATACGTCTGTCATGTATGAGATCAAGGATATATCCTAATTCCAGATCCCGGAAGAGATAACCAAAGGGTTGTAAGAACATAATAGCTGTGAGCAGTGCAAAGGACTTTCCTAGCTATGTGATGTTCATCTGCTTCCTTAATGTGAGCAGAAAATTAATTCATTAACGTGAACATTTGTCAGGTCAAACCCCTTCACAATATCCTTAATATTGTAAAATATAAATCACTTTTAATGAACAAAATTATGTATACCGTGCAATGGGGGGGGGGTAATTATATTATACTATCATGAATCTTTAACATATGTGCTTGAATAATGGCTATATCAGCCTTATTTCAAACAGATATGTCAGAGCCAAGTAGGCCTGAGTCTAAACCTGTGTTGTTTTTTTAATAAAAAAACAAAACAAAACAAAAACAAAACGCCTTGTGCGTTTGGGTAGGTTTACAGTCATAAGATGTACCACTAGCAGTCAGGATGTGAAAATCCTGTGTGTGTATGTGTGTGCTATCAGTCCCTGTACAGGGAGTCATTAATGAGTACCTGGTATGCTGCCAGGGTATTCAATCACATCATTCTGAAAAAAAAAGTGGGAAATGTTTGTTGTGAAACATAAAACACATCATTTCAAGTTTAAAAGGGTGAGATTTAAAATCACTGGGATGTGCATGAACTGCACATTATTAACTATGGTACCTGGTTGAGAAGTGACTATTAAGACCACTGGGTGGGCCAGGGTTCTGTTTTGGGCACTCAATATTAAGTGTCACAAATTATGAAGCATCATAGGGTTAAAAACCTTAAGGTCTAATGGCTTTTATTGCCATATAATTTTGGATGCAAAATTCCTGATTATCAATAAAATGTTACCAGGAGTCCAGATCAAGTCTGACTTCTTGAATTGATCCAAAGCAATGATCAATATTCAGTAGGGCCTCACTACCCTTCTGGACAATGAACATGTCTTTTAGGACTTTAGTGTGAATTCCACAGTATAAAATTAAATCATGTGGGCTTGTGAGGAATTCTGCCTCAACAATCTGTTTTGGATTAGGTCACTGGTTCTTATCTGCAATAAAATGTGCAGTTTGGGCATATAAGAAGACCCATACTTTTAAAAGAATAATAAGCATAAAAGCAAGCATCTCTCTCTCTCTCTCTGTCTCTCTCTCTCTCTGGAACCTAAAAGGAAAGAGAAAAGAAAAACATAGTTAGTTTAGTACTATTCCACCCATTGGGGTATGGAAAAGTAATTTAATCTCTTTTAAACAGGTTCATTTGATTGGCATATAGCCATTTATCAATGACTGTTATTGTGACGCAGTCAAACTTGGTAGCCTGCTGGACTGCATTTGTTTACAATGGGATAGGGCATGTTTTTGGGTCTAGCCCATACATTGTGAAGCAAACAAGTATTCCTTTTGGATGTCTTGTTTGAGATACTGTATTTAACATGTTTATCTACTGATGTTCCATCAGCAGTGGCAGTACACACGTCCAGAATTAAATGTTCTGGGAGTCTCATGAACCATCCGGTCATGATTTCAAAAATGGGGTATGCTGTGTACCTGCAGAAGGTGTCCTTTTATTGCCATAATGAGTAAAGGCAATAATGAATTTCAGTCATTTTGGGTGTTCTGAACAAGTTTATTATAACATAACTTTGATCTGCCTGTTAGCACATTCCTCCTATCCTAATGACTGTGGATGGTAAGGGATAAGAAACTTTTGTTTTACCCATAACAAATCCAGAATTTCCTGCATTACTTAGGCTATAAAGCTGGATTCCTGTAATCAGAATTTACTTTAAGGGGTAAAAGCCTACCTGGTAAATAGCTGGTTTTACCAAGACATTTGCAGTCACTTTGACTGTGTTGTCCTGTTTTGGGATAGCTTTAAGCTGTTTGGAAAATAGATTGGTGATCACTATTGCAAACTAGTTGTTCTTTGTGGTTGGCATAAGACCAATGTATTCAAACTGGATATTGTTCCAGGGGCCTTTGCCTCTGGGGTAACAATGCATTTTCCTAGCTGGTATAGGATTGTTCTGTTCACAGATCAAACAGCTACTTTTCCTTCCATTAAAATGTACATCTCCATGCATTTTCCTAATAAGGTGTATGCCTTCCTTAGAACAGAAACTAAAACAAATCTTAACAATTACAAATCATTGTGTTGTTTCTCCATACCTCCTTAACAATTCCACACAACTTCATTAACTTCATTATGCAGCCATGGTGGATCTCACCAGATTTTGTTTATTTTAGTGCAGCTACTTGATACAGCTGGTAGAATACTGTGGCATGTTTGGGAATAAATAATTTACCTATAGTTTCACTAAATGAACTACTTAAGTCAAAGCAGCCAGCTGTTATTTACTGACCTGTTTGAGAATAAATCTCCCTGTTTAAAATTTTTGAGCAGCTACTTGATGCAGTCAGCAGTGCTATACTGACATGTTTGTGGCTAATTATCCCTAAGTTTTCATTACTTAAACTATCTGACTCGATGCAACCAGCAGTTGTTACTGACCTGTTTTGGATTCAAATGTAAATCTCCCTGTTTATTTTGGCACAGCCACTTGACGCAGCTGGTAGAGTGCCGTGATGTTTTAGAAAAAATAACTATTTTATAATATCTACTGGGACTCGGTGGTTCTACAATATAATACATAACTAAGTTCTGCCTAGTTCTGCGAGAGTAAAAATGCATGTATGGTAAAGTATAGTACATGCTGTAATAAGATTCTAAGAATTTTGCAAAGTTTTGATGCACTGAGACAGAATTCAACACACCAAAACTTTGCAAAACATAACATTTTTACTTTCTTAGTACTACTGTACAACATCCCAAATGTGCACAAAAAATGCTTATGGGGATTTCCCAACCAGAACAAGGTATAACTTACTTATTCAGTATAGTGTAGAACCTGGTTATATCAAGTAGAATATGTGGTTTTCCTTGGTAGAGCATAGTTATATTTGGACGAACATGGTTATAGCTGGAAGAACCTTGTTTTCACTGGTAGAACCCAATTCTCCCTGAGTCTATCTGGCAGAACCAGGAAGAACCTGGTGAAACCTAAGATAGAACCCAATTTTACCTGGTTCAACCTGGTAGAACCAGATAGAACCTGGTAGTACTTTTCTGGGTTCTACTATGAAAGTTCTTGAAGCAGAACTTCTAGAGGCTTGCACAGCCTTAATCATATCCCTCCGCTCTCTCCTCTCCTCTACCCCAAGAAAGAGACAGAGAGATCCTCCAGTCTTTCTTCATATGACTTTTGGTGTAGTCCTTGTACCATTCTTGTCACCCTTCTCTGGCTGCCTCTATTTTGTCTACATCCTTCCATTGATGCCACCTTCAAAACTAGATACAATATCTCAGATGATGTCTTACTAGTGATCTGTACAGTGTCATTGCCATCTCTTTTTTTTGCTGGTGATATCTCTCCATACAGTATGCACCCTAGGGTATCCCGTGACTTTGGCTACTGTGATTAGGTGCCTACAGAAAGGATGACTCAGTCATGGTGCCTGTTATCAGGACAACTGGGGAAGGTAGGCGACAGAATGGGGTGTGTGCAAAAAAGTGACATCCTGTCACTACATGCCTACATGCATGGGGGGGTGAGCACACTGAGTACGGGGTGGGAGTGGATGGAGGGATTGTAGGATTTGGTGCTGCAGTGAGCTGCCGAGCTGCTTCTGTGGCATGGTGGGTGGGGTCAGGACTGTGGTAGGAATGGATTGGGTCCAGGCACAGATACTTTATGTTGTGCCCACCCTGGAATTTCATTTTTGCCACATTTGCACCCCCCCAGACATTCACCCCCTTGGAGTTGAGAATCCTTTAGTAGCAGAGTGCACAGGGTGTGTGGGGCACAGCCCCCTGCATAAAATGAAGAATCCCAGCTCCCTGGCACCATTTAGCTGTGCACCAAGGAGTACATCGCCAAAATATTTTTGGGGCAATGTTCCATCATCCTAACAGTGATCATCCATCGGTGATCACCGTGATCACATAGATCCACACCCTAGCATCCCATTAGCTATCCCCACAGCCTTCTCTCATTGTTTGGTTATCTGTAGGTCTTCAGATATGATTACACCCTGTTCCCTTTCTTGATTGGTGGGCTTCAGTACCTCTATCCACATCTTGTACTCCTCTCTTAGGTGTCCATGCCCCAAATGCATGATTTTTCATTTCTTTGCATTGAATCTTAGCTCCCTCACTTTTGACCACTCCTCAAGCATGTTTAGGTCCCATCTCATTTTTTCATCCCTTCCTGGAGTGTCAACCATGTTGCTGATCTTAGTGTCATCTGCAATGCGTACCATCCCCTCTGCAATGTCACTTAAGAAGACATTAAAGAGGACTGACCCCAGCACGGATCCCTATGGCACCCTGCTGGTCACCCCCTTTTCCTCAAATTGAATTCCATTTACCACCAACCTCTTTGTCCTATCACTCAACCAGTTTCTGACCCAGTTTGCCATCTTTGGACTCACTCCCAGGCTGCCCAACTTATTTATCAACCTCCTATGTGTGATGTTGTCAAAGACCTTGCTAAAATCTAATTAGGAAACATTCACTGCTCCTCCCTGGTCTGCTTCCTTGGTCACCCAGTCAAAGAAATCTATCAGATTTGTTTGGCAAAACCTTCCTGCTGTGAATCCATGCTGCCATGGATCCTGTGCGCCACTGGATTCAAGAAATATCACAATCCTTTCCTTTAGCAGTGACTCCATTAATTTCCCTAGCACCATTGTCAGATTGACTGGCTTGCAGTTGCCAGCCTCCTCCCTGTTTCCATTTTTATGGAGAGGGATTACAGCAACACTGTCCATTTGACAGTACCACTAAGGTCCAGTATCTCCCCTCCAACAGGGGTTCATTAACATCCCCCTGCATGGAGTCTAACATTTCAAACACCATGAAGTCTTGCTTATATTAGGACCTTTGCAGTATGCCCCTGGCTTTTGACTGCCCCGGAGATGAAATAGTTAACTCCAGAGAAATCTGGAGTTCCACAGCGTGAGGGCGCTTATTGAAAGCTCTATCTGGGTTGTTTGAACCCAAACTGTCAGATTCTTTACTCCGCTTTCACTGAACAGACGCTCCGGAGACCAGCTCTTTCATTTCGGTTCGTTTTGTGGTTTAAAGTATTTTTATCGGTTCATTTAACCGAGAAAGTGTTTAAAATTACCACGGTTTTCCGTTTAAAGCTCTATCTGGTAACCGTAAGTAAAATAATTTTAGTCTGTGTGGAAACTCATTATCGGTTCGCTCTGAACCGATCAGTTTGCTTTAAAAATTGTTTTCTTTGCATTTAGAGTGAGGTACCCGGTTCTTATCGGTCCTAAAAAACCTGCAATTAAAGTGTTTTCAAATACCCGTGACACGGTTAGGGGACCGATAAGGGTGTCTTGTCCTAGCAATGCCTGAAACAAAAGGACAAGTTTGGTTAGGCTGGCATTATGTCTGAAAACCCAAAAGAAAACCGGGCCCACTGGGTTTCAACACTGTGATGTCTGTGGGAAGCCTTTGCCAAGGCTGACCCACACCACTGTGTCTATTGTCTGGGGCTGACCACCTCCTGTCAGACTGCCAGATATGTAAGAATTTCCTGCAGCCACCCTGGAAAAGAGATTGGGCAGGCTCAGGGAGCGAGAGGCCAAAAGTCCGCTGACCTGGATGGCCAGCCTGGCCCAGCTCACGGCTGGACTAGAGGAGTGCCCTCTGACCAGGGCCATACTCCTCGGGCAAAGAAAGGCTGGTCCTGAGGAACCAGTCAAAGCAAAAGGACAAAGAAATCAGCTAGTGTGGAGTCCAGTTTTGTCTCTCCTTCTGCTGTAGAAATAGCTAAAGCCATACAGATTGTCCAGTCTTTGTCTCAGGGACTTGTTGAACCCTCTCTGGTTGGAAAAAGGGGTCTCGTTCAGGTCCAGTGGTTCAGGATTATGATGTTGGGGATTTTTATGAACCACAGGAGGGGAGGAAGATTTTGATGATTGTAATTGTGATTGGGAAGGTCTGAAGTGCCAATAGAACTGGACATTTCTCCAGACAGACCCTTTGAGTCTCCCTTTATTGTCTGAGTCCCCATCTCATTTCAGATTTTATAAGAAAGTAGCAGAAACTCTCCAGCTCCCTTAGAAGAGGCTGTGGATGAGCAAGAGGAGCCTGACTATGTGGAAATTATGGATATTCCAGAGGCTAGAAGGTTGTCTATTCCTTTACATAAGTCATTTAGGAGACAAACCACTAAGATTTAAAAAAATCCTTTTTCTGTCCCTCCTGTAGATAAAAAAATGGACAGAAGGTATACGTTGTCAGGCCCTAATACAGACTTCCTTACTGAACAGTGTAGTCATGTAGGTGTGGTGCAAGCTGCAGCCTGTGACAAGGCTAATATTCCCCTGGCTTCACATCCTCCTGATAAGGATTCCAGGAAGATTGATGCCATGGTGAAAAAACAGTATGTGGCAGCTTCTTTGGGACTCAGACAGGTTAATTATATGGCTTATGTGGCTAGATATCAGAAATCTAGATGGGACACTATATTGCAGTTGGCCAAGCAGGCCCATGGCCAGCTGGCTAGTGAGTTGGAACAGGTGGCTGCTGATGGCATTGAAGCCTCTAAAGTTCAATTTCATGCTGCTGTTGATGTTAATGATGTTTCCTCTAGGGTCATGGCCACTTCTGTAGCTCTCCGTAGGTTGGCATGGCTCAGATGCACTAATCTGTCCCAAGATACCCAGTCAAAGGCTATAGATTTTCCTGTTATAGGAAATTCTCTGTTTGAAGAACAAACAGAAAATTACATGAAAAAGATGGATGAATACAGAACTACTTACAAAAGTGCCCAAGCTAAGGAAAGGCATGCCACTCAACATAGGCATGCCCCCAGGGGTAGGGGCAGGCCTTACAATAGGCCTTTTTACCAATTCCAGGCTTCTTCTGCTTTTGCACAGAGAGGATTTTCAGAGGCAGAGGCAGACGGGGCAGGCAGGCCTCTCCCAACCTAAAGCTGCTCCTGCCAAGCAGGCACTTGGCAGGGCATCTGGGGCCGACTCTCCTGTACCGGTGGGGGGCAGACTGGCTTATTTCTGCCAGAACTGGTTGTCCTTAACCTCGACAAATGGGTTCTGGAGGTGGTAAGCCAAGGCTTGGTTCTCAGTTTCAAACAGTTTCCCAAGATGAGAGCCAGGCACTTTCCCCTCAAGTCTTTTAGAAACCCTCGCACTAGAGCGGAGGTTTCTTCTCTTTTGGACTGCAAGCAGTGGAAAGGGTCCCCTTCACCCAGAGCAAGGGTCTTTACTCAAGGTACTTCCTGACCCCAAAAAAGACAGGAGACTGGCGGCCCATCTTGGATTTAAGATTTCTGAACAAGCATCTTGTAAAACCAAAGTTCAAAATGCTGACTTTAGCAATGATTTTGCCATCCTTGAGGCCAGGGGACTGGCTAGCTTCCCTGGACCTCAAGGACGCCTACTTCCATATTCTAATCAGGGCCTCTCACCGAAAGTACCTCAGGTTCGAACTGCCCTCGGGCCACTACCAGTTCAGGGCAATGCCCTTCGGACTCACTTCTGCTCCAAGAGTTTTCACAAAATGTCTAGCTGTAGTAGTGGCCCACTTAAGAAGACAAGGGATAGCTGTGTTTCTACTTGGACGACTGGTTTATTGTGGGTCAGTCATCAGAGCAGGTAAAATCCCACTTGCAAATCACCCAGGAACTCCTCACCTTTCTGGGGTTCCTGCTGAATGTTTCAAAGTCAGTTCTCGAACCAGTTCAGGTACTAACTTTTATAGGTGCAGAGCTGAACACAAAGTTAGCCAGGGCATTCCTCCCCTCCGAAAGAGTGGACAAACTCATTGCCCTGGCATCTTCTTTCTCCATGCAGATCTCTCGACCAGCAAGGCACTTTCTGCAACTCCTGGGGCACATGGCTGCCTCTACAGCTGTTGTGCCAGGGCAGATTTCAGATGAGGGACATTCAGTTCCACTTGAGGTCCTATTGGTCTCAAAGGAGGACCCCTTACCAAATTGGTCCCAGTGACCAAGACTCTGATCCTAGCTCTCCAGTGGTGGCTGGATCGGAGCAACCTGTCCTCAGGGGTCCCATTCCTTCCTGTCCCTCACTCCCTCATCCTCACCACGGATCGTCCCTGTTTGTTGGGTTGGGGGGCTCACCTGGGCGACCTTTCAACTCAGGGAGTTTGGTCCCCTCAGAAATCTCTGCTTCACATCAATCTGCTGGAGCTCAGAGCTGTCTTCCTAGCTCTCCAGGTTTTTTCAGAAACTGTCCAGAACAAAGTTGTTCAAGTCAGGACAGACAATACCACAACAATGTGGTACATCAACAAGCAAAGGGGCACTCGCTTTTCAGCCCTATGCACTGAAGCAATGAAGTTGCGGTCTCTGGCCTATTCCCTGAACACCTCTCTGATAGCGGTTCACCTCCCAGGGAAGGACAATGTCCTAGTGGACACCCTCAGCAGGATTTCTCAGGGCCATCACTAATGGGATCTGAACCCTCAAGTGCTGGGGTCAATCTTTGCCAGCTGGGGCACTCCTCAGATAGATCTTTTTGCAGCCCCAGACAACCACTGACTTCCCTGTTTTGCTGCAGGCCCCCAGTTCTGGGGTCAGTCCCCTGGATGCCTTTCAGCTGGATTGGGAGGAAAGTTCCTATGCTTTCCTCCGTTCCTCTACTCTTCAGGGTTTTAGTAAAATCAGAACTCAGCCTTGCAGGGTGATTCTGATTGCTCCAGACTGGGCCAGGCAGCCTTGGTACCCTCTTCTTCTGTCCCTATCATTCCACCTCCCTGACCTTGCCCAGGGCTCACGACCTGCTGACCTGTGCACAGGGAGAGTGTGTATCCGGATCTCAACTCCCTCCACCTCAAGGCTTGGTTCTTGAGGAGTTAGAGTTTGCTCATTTACACCTTTCTCAAGGTGTTTGGATATTTTGAAGGCCTCCAGAAAGCCTTCCACTAGAGCCACTTATAATTCTAAATGGAAGAGATTCTCATTTTGGTGTTCTGAGAGGAAATCACCCCAGAATCAGCTGACCTGCCTATTTTGTTGGACTACCTGGTCCACTTAAATTCCTTAGGCCTCAAACCAGCTACCTTAAAGGTTCATTTGGCAGCTGTTTCAGTTTTATTTCTGCAGGAAAACCAGTTTCTCTTCTTCTCACCCTGTGTTTGCCAAATTTTTCAAAGGGTTACTTCATACTAATCCTCCCTTTCGGGAACCAACCCCTGCATGGGACTTGAATATTTGCAATGCCCAGCTAATGCAACCTCCCTTTGAGCCTCTGGATTTGGCAGATATCAAGTTCTTAACTTGGAAAAACTGTTTTTCTAGTGGCTATCACTTCTGCTAGGCATATAAGTGAATTGCAAGCCTTGTCAGTGGAAGAGGATTTCATTTCTTTCCACAGAGATAAAGTGATCCTCAGGACTAACAGAAAGTTTTTACCTAAGGTGGTTTCAGATTTTCATCTTAACCAATCCATCTCTCTTCCAGTATTTTTACTGAGCACTCCTCTTCTGGTGAGAGAAGCTTGCACAGTTTGGACGTAAAAGAGCCCTTAGCTATTATTTGGATCGTGCACAAGGGTCACAGGTTCTGAATCCTCCAGCTCTTCCTTACCTATGGAGATGTGGGTAGGGGAGGCCTGCTACTAGGAGGTCGATTGCTGGTGGATTGTCTCTTGTATCCAGTTCTGTTATCAAAACTGGGCAAGGAGCCACCCTCAGGTCTGAGGGCTCATTCCACCAGGGTACAGCTGCATCTCTAGCGGCTGCTAGAGATATTCCCATTTTGGAAATCTGTCAAGCTGCTACCTGGAAGACAGTCCACACTTTCACTAAGCATTATTCCTGGACGTCCAGTCCAGGAGAGATGCCACTTTGGCACAGCTGTCCTGTAGAGCCTATTTCCTAAGAAGGTTCTGACCCTCCTCCATGGGGTACTGCTGTGTACTCTGGAGTCCTAATATAAGCAAGACTTCATGGTGTTTGAAGAAAAATTACTCACCTTAGTAATTGCTTTTCTTCTCATGGAGTCTTGCTATATTAGGACAACCCTCCCTCCTACCCCTCTCAGAATCCCTACTTGGGTATGGGGTTGGCAAATTGGTGCAATCACTGTGTCATGCCTGTTTAGCTTCTAGTTCCCCCTTCTTTTCTTTCTTGGGTTAGGAACTAGATAGTTTCTGTTTTTGTTAATTGGTAGCTGGGCCCCTCTGGACTTGAGTCTTTGGGCAGAGGGGGCCTTAGTAGTGATTGTCAAGGGTTATCCTAACAATAATACGTGATACTGTTTTTCTTTATTGGTGTTGTGTTTTTGTCCTTCTACTGTTAGTAGGTAGCCAATGGCTAGTGTAAGGCTTTTCCACACAGACTTGCTATGTTAGTTTAGCCTTGTAAAGAACCTGACAGTTTGGGTTCAAACAACCCAGACAGAGCTTTCAATAAGCGCCCTCGCGCTGTGGAACTCCAGATTTCTCTGGAGTTAACTATTTCATCTCCGGGGCAGTCAAAAGCCAGGGGCATACTGCAAAGGTCCTAATATAGCAAGACTCCATGAGAAGAAAAGCAATTACTAAGGTGAGTAATTTTTTCTTCTCTACTTCTAACAGTTGCTGCAGCTGGGGGGGTTTCAATCCACATCTGGTAGATTGAAGTTCCCTACTAGCAGAGCCTCCCCCTTGTTAACCATCCTTTGGATTTCTTCCATCATATCTGTATCCACCTACTACCCCCCCTGTGCTGGAGGTCTGTAGATCACCCTGCTGAAATGGGGGCCCCTTTCCATGTCTCCAGAGTGACCCACAGCCCCTCTACTTCTCCCTGCTCCCTGCTATTTCTGTGGCCTTTATATTTTCTGTCACCTAAAGAGCCACTCCTCCACTGTTTCTTCCTCCTCTGCCTGTTCTGAATAGAGCATACCATGGTATGGCTACATCCCAGTTCTGGTTTTCATTGCAACACGTATCTATAATTACAACTAAGTCCTAGTCCTCTATTGCCATGGTGGCCTGTAGGTCTGCAGTCTTGTTGCCCAGACTTTGTGCATTGGCACAGATGGCTTTCCAAGTTGAACTGCTACCTGCCCCCACACCCTTTTGCCCTCCCCTAGTTCCTCCTTTGTTTTCTTTCCTCTCTCCCCTTTACTTTCCCTCCTAGATTCCTACTTATACTTGTTTCTTAAGGGATCTCTCACTCTCGGGATTCCTGCTGCTGATCCTGTAAGCAGCAGGGGTTGGACAGTCTGATCTTTCTGTCTTTTTCTACCTTCCCCCTCAGATAGCTTAAATGCTTACTGATGTAGTATTTCATTGAGGATCACAGTTCCCTTTCTGGATGGATGCAAGTACCCCGCTTTAAGGTAATTTGCATCCATTCTGACAATGAAAGGGTCAATTTGATTCCCTTACACCATTGCAACAATCTTCTGTGGGGAACCAGTCCTTTTCAGCTCAAACGCATGTTCTCTATACATACAGGAGGGTGCCAAAGTCTTTGGGACCCCTGCATCTGTGATACAGGGTAGATGTAGCCTTTTGAAAATATGTCAGATGGAAGGGGGTCTCCAGTTTTTTATAATCCAGTCCCAGGATTATATGTATATATGTACGCCACCTCCCAATATCTCGAGGTATCCAGATGGTAACTAGTTGGGAGGGGACACTGTACAACCCAAGAAAACAGTCCAGAATAAAACAGGAATACAGTACCAGAGTCCCACGAATGGTGGTGGTGATGGATAGCCTCTATCGGGGGGGGGGGTTGGCAATGTGGATGGTGAACCGGGAATCCTGAAGAGATGGTAAGGATCTTCATCTGTTTGACCTTGCCAAATTTGCCTATGGGCCTTTGTAGACAGTCTTCACCAGGCAGGCCTCTCCACGATTTCCTATAATGTACACAGATACTTCAGGATCAACCCTGGAACCACACTGGAACTTGGCTGTGGAGGAAAACTTCTTTTAGCAGCAAACAGTTTGTTCAGAAAATAGGAGGCAAACACCAGAACTGTAGAAAACAGGGGATTCCACTTAATGAACAGTTGATAAAGCAGGGAACAGTCACTCCATGGAGCAATAAAACAAAGTTCAGTTGCTCTAGACCATGCAGATCACATCATAAGCAAGTGGTGCTCCGGACCACAGAGGTGACAACATGAGCAAATTAGTTCAGGTGGCTACCCATAGCCTAGGTAGCTAAAGCCCAAACTCATGCCGTAAAAACTTATGGCTGAATCAGGCCCTTGCAAAACAGCAGGTAGCGTTCACTTTCCTTTCCACTAAATACTATCAAAGTTCCCAACACAGAGGAAAAAACTTCCAGGGCTTGGCCGGCTACAGAAAACCACCTTTTTTTGTTTACTCTTATTATGGGTGCTAAACCCAGAAATAAACAGTCCCATACTGTGAGCCAAAAAGGACCTGGGGCTTGTCTCAGGACCCCTGGAACCTTGCAATTTCCCTTCACCTCATGGCTCAGTCCTTTCCACAGTGCTCCTGTGCAGGTAGCACCTTTTCATTTTCTGTCCGTCTAAGGGGGTTAGACTTGCATGCAGTAGCTCTTCTTTTATCTCTCACTCTGCACTTCCACTGAGGCAGCAACCTTTCCTTTTCTCCCTCTCAAGGGTCTAAAGATGCAGGCTAGCCCCAAAACCCAGGGCGCCCCAAACCAATGCCCACCACCACATCCTTGTACTGACTTAACTGCATGGCCCAATAAAACAATAAACAGTTGGCTACATGGCCAAGTGGGCAATCAGCCCCACTCCAGCCTCCTCTATCTTCTCTCTACTGGTGAATTTCCCAGGGTGTTAAAATCACTCCCTTTTATCTGCTTCTCCCCAGGGTGCCCAAAATCTCTCTGGTCCAATCATGGACCCAACTACCAGGGGCCTAACCAACAGAGCTTCTTAATGCCTTGTGGAGCATGAGGTCCCAAAAACTATTTACAACCCATAACCAAGGCGCAAACTGACAGCAAGGCCTACAGTATATACTCCAATTTCTTCTCAAGGAGGCCACATATGCTCAGTAACCTGGAACCACCACAAACTATTTCATTTATTTGAGCCTGGCCAACCCCCCACAAATGACTGGACCTGAAGATGAAGCATCTACTCTATTAAAATCTAAGTTTCCCCTTTTCTTTCCTTTCCTGGTGGCTATGCATGATCAGTAGCAGGCACTCTATTTATTTACAAATGGCTGTCCCATTGCCACGTCAACCTTCTGGGACTTAACACCACCTCAAACACACTTCTGAAGGTGTGGAAACACTAATGCAGCACCTGTCCCACTGCAACAAAGGCCAGGTGCCATGATGACTTGGCCTGAACTTTGAGGACCTCCAGTCGACTGCAGGGGTACAGTTCCCACCAGGGTAACTATCAACCCCAAACACATGGAGGGGAGCCACTGAGTAAAAAGCTCCATACAGTAAGCTCAGTTGGGGGGCTTACATACAGTACTATGATATTCCTGATGCCCTAATGGGTAGCAAGCCATGAGTACCAAGCTCTACAAGGATTATGTGCAGTATGTATGCATGCTCCTACTGTACTGCTGACATCAAGTTTTTATAGTCAAACTTTTTGGGGATCACACAGCCCTACCAATTGCCAGTACTATAGCCCTTATGCATACAGGGGTTGAGTGGCTAAGCACCGCATATCTGGGGCACATAGCCACTCCACACACATTGCACTTCCACGTGGGATGTACAAAGGGGGAGCACACAGACAGTATGTGCCTGATCCCACAGGTAAATGGACCACACTGCATGGGGGACATGCCAGCACTATGCGCCATGCACAAGGATGCATAGTGCTGGCCACAAGGGTGCATAGAGGGTGCAGGGTATGCCAGGGTGAACCCTGCCATAAACCCCCTATGTATCCTGTGCACACCCTGAGACATGCCACAGGACATGGTGGGCAGCCCGACAACACTCTGAGGCCCCAGAAAACAGACACCTGATGCCACCCACCTGCCTCAACACACAGTGGTGAGTGTTGGGCCACTCCACAAAACCCATACCCCTAACAGGGGCATGCCTCCAGTTGCCCCGCATGTGAACCCCTTCCCCACTACCCTCAGTACTATTTGCCCTCTGCTACATGACCTGCCACCATCCCACTGTGCCACTGTGGTACCATCAGAGGGCTGGTGGCATTGCTCTCCTACCACCCACCACAGCAGCCTGCCCACAGGGTGTGCTACCAACTTGTGCCTCACCATGTAAGGGATCCAGTGTTGGACCCATGCTGGGCATCCAATTAAATGCCCAGCTGGGTCCACAACTCCACCCATGCCTGCCCTGCATGGACCTGCATGCCGGGGAGGGTGGGCCATGAACAGGTGACCAGTAGTGGTGAATGTTGCCAGTGTGTACCTGTCTGCAGGTGCATTGCTGTGTGGGTGGAATGTGCACCCCAGGCACGTACATCCTGCTCATACATGCATTGGTGCCCATGAGAGCTAAGTAATTGAAAATAGACTAACTGGGGGGGGGGTTATAGTAGACAGGAAGAGAAGAGACTTGGCTCTTAGTATTTGGCTAATATTGCAAGATAAGCCAGTAAACCAAAAATATAGGACCATGAACAAACAGCTTTTGTGAACAGTTATACCAGGAGTATGGTAGTTCAAAATGGTGGTAAGCAACACAATCAGATCTAATAAAGTTTAAACATTTTAGAAATATTATTAAAGAATTTTGTTGCAGAAACACCTGAATAATTTGAATTGGTTTGTTCTTGAATATATTGTCAGTGTTCCTGATGGTACATTACAAAGTCGAAACTCTAACCAAAACAGTATGGGTGGAGTAGAGGTTGTGATTTTGTTAAGGGCCATGCTTAGCACAACAATGCAGGTGCAAAGCACAGCAGTTGCACAATTTGCATGTCACTGGAGTCTGTAGAGGCTATTTCGGATCATTCAGACTTTTAAGCTTTGCTTCATGGTGTGATGGAAACAGGGAGCTAATTCCTGTCTGGCATGGCATCTGACTGTCCTTGATTGATTCCCAAGAGAGATAGTGATATGGTAAGAAAAATAGATGAAAACATGAAAAATAATACTTTTTCTGACGGCTGGTGTCTGGTAGCATCCAAGAAAGGCTGGCAGATAATCTTAAGGTGGATGACCTACAATTTAAATTTGAATTTAATTTTGAAACTCCAGGGAGGTGGGTCAGAGGCACATCCCCCAGCCAGTGCACGTAAGGAATTCCTATCTGTACTTGAGAAATGGGAAGGCCCCACAGGGTCAGCCGAGGTTGCACCCAGGGAGGATGGGTGGGGCCTCCTGAATGGAACCCCAGGGGTGGAGGGTGGGAGACCACAAAGGAAGAGGATGACACTCCTGGTGAGGGACTCCATTATCGGGGGGTAGGGATAGGAGCAGCAGGGAAGGGGAAGGAGAGTGAAGTAAAGTGCCTGTCAGAAGGCATGGCTTGGAGGGTTGAAAAGTGGATCCAGGGGATCTGTAGGGTGATAGCAAGGAGGGAGAAACTCAGTGTCATTGTCCATCTAGGAACCAATGACATAGCTAGGCATAAGGCAGAAATAAGAGTACAGAAGGAGTTCATAGAACTGGGAGTGCCGCCTGTCCACTGCAAGGGGGAAGCTAGGGATCTACGCACCAAGAACTTCAATGACTGGCTAAGGACATTGTATGGAGAGCAAGGTTTTGGCGTCATTGAGGAGTGGGGTCCCACCTGGGGAGATGCAGACCCGTACAGGTGCAATGGCTTGCATCTTTCCAGAAAGGGCATTGGAGTCATTAGTGAATGGTTTGAATGCTTCATTGGCAAGCATTGAAACTTACCAAGCAGGGGTAGAGAATAGGAGAAGGGGAAATCATACTGCCCACCCCACAGGCTAATGCAGCCTGCAAGGAGGACATAAATATGTACTATATGTGGCCAGAAAGGAGAGAAACAAATATTGGAAGCTGAAAGAAACATCAGTATGGGCCACATAGAGTAAGGCAAGGGTAGTAAGGCAGCAAAAAAAGGGAAACATGAATGAGGGTAAAAAACCAGAAGGGTGAAGGCAGGATTAGTGAGAAGGCAGACAGCAAACCATGGAAGGCCATGGTTACAAATGCCCACAGCCTGGGAAATAAAATCCGAGTCCTGGAGGCCTTGATGATAGAGGCAGACCTGACATAGTGGCAATAACAGAGACCTGGTTTACCACAAAGGATGACTGGGACACAAATGTCCTAAGGTATGCCCTATTCAGGACTGGAGAGACAGGGGGAGTTTTTATTTATTTATTGAAATATTGGATATACCTGTGAGTAGATGCTCACTGAGAGGTTTCATGTCATGTACATAGACAACAATGCAAGGAATTCAGGACAATATACAGATAAAACATCAAGAGTACAGTAAACAGATGATGACAATATTAACATAAGGGTATGTAAATCCAAGCCAAACCAGTAACTGCAGCAATGTACAAAGTAAGCCTGCATCAGAAGCAGTAGTAGGGGAAAAGGGGAAGAAAGGGTGGAGTACACAGGACAGTGTGGACGGGGGGGTAGGCTGGGATAAAGGGGTTGGAGATTGCTTTAAGTGCTGTGGTTTGCCTATCCCAGGGATAGGGGCTGGGAAGTGCTGGGGTCAGTCAGCGGGGTGTGTAGATGGCTCAGTGGTGGCACATGCAGGTACTCACATAAATAAGATGTTGTCGCAATTTAAGTTTGAAGGGTCTAAGTGTGGAAATGGGAGATGAAGCAGCCCTGTATGTGAGGGAGGGTATAAAACTAACAGAGGTGCAGGGTTAGCAATGGGAGACAGAGGCACTGTGGGTCACCTTTGAGTGAGGCAATGGCACAGCAATTAGAACAGGGGTGATCTACAGACATCCAGCATGAGGGGGCAGCATGGATAGGGATCTAGTGGATCAAATTCAGGAGATGGCAACAAAGTGTGAGGTATAGCTGCAGGGTGATTACAATATCCCAGATGTTGAGTGGACCATCCCAGGAGCTGGGACATCCTGGAATCCCTACAATGGGTGGGCCAAGAGAAGGGGTGATTCTGGACCTGGTACTGACCAATGGGGCAGAATCTCAGACATCCAAGTAGATGGTCAGTTGTGAACCAGCGACCACCACATAGTGTGGTTTAACATGGGGACAGGAACACAGTCTAGTCACACTAAAGCGAGAGTCTTGGATTTTAGGGGGCAGATTTTGCTAGCATGGGAAGGTGTATCAAAGAGATACGAGAGAGCCCCAGTGAGATTAAAGGGGGAAATGAACAGTGGGAACATCTGAAGGGACACATACAGGAGGTGACAAACCAATGTATATAGGTGTCAAGCACAGACAAGAAAAGGAGGAAACCATTATGGCTCTCAAAGGAGGTGGCAGGCAATGTAAGGGCTAAAAGGGTGAAGTTTCAGAACATATATTGAGACACCCAGGGAGGAAGACAGGGAGGTGTATCTAAAGAATCTAAAGGAAGTTGCAAAGGCTGTAAGAAGAGCACAGGCACAGACTGAAGATAGGTTAGCACAGATGGTGAAGAAAGGTGACAAGATATTATTTAGGTACAGCAGTGAGAGAAAGAAAACTGTGGGGGGGTGATAGTAAGGCTCAGAGGGAGTGACAGGGAGTGTCATGAGGGAGACCTGAAAGAGGTGGAAATACTGAACAAATATTTCTGTTCAGTATTCACTGAAGAGGGGAAGGGTCACGGACCACAGCTGAGTAGCAGACACCAGGTGGGGAGTAAACACTAGTCCATTCATGGTGGAGAGAGTCCTAGAGGAGTTCACAAAACTGAAGGTGGATAAAGCAATGGGGCTGAATGAAATACATCGGCAGATATTAGGGGAGCAGTGAAGGGAGCTACAGTAGCAGCACCCCTGGCTGCCTTGTTCACTGAGTCACTCAACACAGGAATGGTTCCAGAGGATTGGAACAGGGCACATGTAATTCCTCTACATAAAAGTGGTAGTGGGGAGGAGGCAGGGAACTATAGGCCGGTCAGCCTCACCTCAGTAGTGGGGAAGATCGTGGAGGCACTGCTGAAAGAAAAAGTAGTGGCCCATTTAGAATCCATCGGTGCACAGGATTCAAGGCAAGATGGATTCACAGCAGGAAGATCATGTCAGACAAATCTAATAGATGTTTTTGACTGTGTTACCTAGCAAATAAATAGGGGTGGCAATGGAAGTTGTTTACCTTGATTTCAGCAAGGCCTTCAATGATGTCCAACATAAAAGGCTGGTGAAAAAGATGGGAGTCTGGGCATGGGGCACAAGGTGGTGAACTGGGTTAGAAACTGGCTAAAGGACAGAAGGAGAAGGTGGTGGTAAATGGCATCCTATCCAGTGAAAGGGGTGACCAGTGCAGTGCCACAGAGATTAGTCCTTGGGCCGGTCCTGTCCCATTCAATGTCTTCATTAGTGACATTGCAGTGGGACTGGAGTGAAAGATCAGCAACATGGTGGACACTCCAAGGGGTGGTGAGAATGAGGAGGGACCTAAGGAAGCTTAGAGAATGGTTGCATAAGTGGCAACTGAGGTTCAATTCAAAGAAGTGCAAAATAATGCACCTGGGATGAGGGAACCCTGGGAAGAGCTATACAAAAGGTGGGAAGTTGCTGATGACCACCAAAGAGGAAAGGGGCCTGGGGGTTATCATTTCAGGTGATCTAAATGTGTCTAAACAGAGTACAAAGGCTGCAGGGAGGGCCTGTGGCATGCTGGGATATATAGGCAGAGGCATCGCTAGCAGAAGGCAGGATGATGTCACTGTATAAAACATTGGTGAGGAGTCACCTTAAGTGCTGTGTGCAATTTTGGAGGCCGCACCTTTATATGGACATTGACAGGGTGGAGGCAGTCCAGAGAAGGGAGACTAAGATGGTACAGGGCTTGCTCCAGAAAACATGAGGAGAGATTAAAGTACCTCAATATGTACTTCCTGAAGGAGAAATGGGAGTGGCATAAACAAGGTGCAGTGGAGAGACATCTTCAAGCATAGGAGGAGTATAAGAATGAGGGGGCATGATATGAAATTGGAAGGTAGCAGGTTAAGGGGAAATGCAATGAAGTTTTTCTACACAGAGAGAGTGGTGGACACATGAAATAGTTTGCCACAAGATGCAGTGGAAGTGAGCACAGTGAAGGGATTTAAACATGTCTGGGACAGGTATAATGTAAGGGAAACTTAGCGGTGGGAAGGAGGGGTGAAAAACCAATAACCAGGTAGGGTCAGAGGTAGAAAACTAGCGTAAGGCTTATATTTCTATGCCTCTTACCACCAGCCACCCAACTCATGAAATCTCCTGGTAAGAAGGAGCCTACCTACTCCCAACAGTTCATTCCCTACCAGGTACAGTATAAAACCTTGCAGCAGAACTCACTGCTACACCTGCAAATTTATTTCTAGTGTAACTGGAATTCAGGGTCCCAAGGTGTTTTTCACATCACCAAGGAGTTCTCATGCACCTCTACTAATGTGGTATGTTGTATACTTTGCAGGAAGTGTGCAGCTATTTACATCGGAGAGACTGCTAGACACTTTGTTGACCATTTCAGGAAACATTACAGGGCAGTCAGGAATGCTGACACTGACAAACCCATTGTATTCCACTTTATCTCCAGGGACCAAAGTGTCAGTGATCTTTTTCTGTGTCCCTCAGCAGGGTTTCTGAGATTCTGACCACAGGAAAAAACATGGACACCAAGCTGATCATCTGCTTTGGCTTGCAGCAGCCCTCTGGTTTAAATGATAGACATATTTTCTACCAACATCTTTCAGCCACTCCTTGTTTTCCCTAAAGTCAGTTTGTAACTGTACACATCTATTTTCATTTTTATGTTTGCCTGCACACATGCACAAGAAACATGTGGCAGCTTGCTGGAGAAGCAGGTTCAATGTTTGTGGGATAGCAATAAGTAGAGATGGGTATATAGTGCTTGTGTAACTTGTAGTACTTTTTGTGGCTTTACTCTATTCCCGTCCTTGAGTAGTAGGTATGTAGGTAGTAGTTTGTAGGGAAAAGAAGGCCCATGAGCAAGGGTGAGAACAGCATCGGAGAAGGAGAGTGAGAAGGGGAAGGTGGTGGACAAAAAACACTCCCTAAGCAAGGGCAGGCATGTTAGAGGAGGGCTTATGAAGAGGTTGTGTGAGGAGCTATTCCCCACATTGAACCTCAGTCAAGCCCTCCCACTCAATGTTTGTGGAATAGCCATAAGGAGAGATGTGGTATACAGTGCATGTGTAATCTGTAGTATTTTTTGTGGCTTTACTCTGATCCCACCCTTGAGTAGTAGGTATGTAGGTATTAGTTTGTATGGAATAGAAGGTCCAAAAAGATACCTCCTCCAACTGATGGAGAGTATAACCCCCTGGCACTCAGGAGAGGGAAAAACCCCAGGAAGAGGAAACCTCTGAGGACCCATGGCTGGAGGTCTGCCCATCCTTCTAGACATACCAAATGGAGAAGGATCTAGGTTCTAGTAGCTATAGCTAATTTAAGGTGAGTGGGTTGCTTGGAGAGACGATAATCCATATTTGATCCATGGATTATGCCAATCGCATTATGTTCCTGAAGTTGGAGAGGGATCTGTTCTAACTGAGCATTAGAATCAGAAGTATGAAGAAATTCTGAGAGAAGGAGGACAAAGGAAGTCCAAGTTTCCAAGATGATGAATGATGTTTGGCCAACAGACATGTAATAGGCAGAGGGACCATGACTGGATCGATAAGGTACTAAACTGGGACTGGTGGAACTGCAATTGTAGAAGAAAACATGGTGAATGATCCAACCTGTGAGAGGTCTGAATGTAAAGATATGGTCTAGAAGGTAGGAACCCTGTATTGAAGAAGGAGACTAAGGAAACATCCATAGAACAGATTTTTTATAAGTCTTTGAATGCCCTGGAGGTGATGGCTCACTCTTGGTCTAAGGATGATATGGCCTGAATGATGATCCTGCAGATGAAGGGTGTATCTTTTCCATAGGGATGGTAAATCCTATGTAGAGCAGATACAGTTAAAGAAGGGCTGATGTAGCTCATGATTCTGAAGTGACTAAGGGTGCATGTCCGAGGGATTGTATGGACAGTATGAGTTGGGAGAGCAGATTTGAGTGATACAAGACTAGACAGTATACCGTGGTAGTTGTGGTGATTAGTAAAGTTATGAGAGACTGCTCCAAGTCATATGAGGTTTGATATTTGAGGTAGTCTGGAGGAAAAGACTCTGTTAGTGAACAAACATCACTAGGTAAGCATCCTACAGCAAATTGAGCATAGGAGAGTTTGAGTGCCTGATGAAAATGATGCTATAAATGATTAGTACAGCATTAGAAGATGATTTGCGGAACTATCCGAATAATAGCCTATTACAGTGGCGTGAAAAAGTATTTGCCCCCTTCCTGATTTTCTCTATTATTGCATATTTGTCACACTGGATGTTTTCAGGTCTTTAGACAAAATATAATATTAGATAAAGGGAACCTGAGTGGACAAATAACACTTTTTATTTTTACTTATTTCATTTATTTAATGAAAAAAGTTAACCAACACCAACTGGCACTGTGTGAAAAAGTAATTGCCCCCTAGCTAAATCAACCCAATTAAAGGGATAATTAGAGTCAGCTGATTGAACACAGCCAGGCTTGATTACAGCCAGCCCTGCTCAATATAAACCTCCTTATTTTGGCCCTTACCATCAGAGTCACATTGCCAGCACAAAGATTCAACAAGCACATTATGCCATGATCAAAGGAAGTTCCTGAAAGATCAGAAAACATTTTTGCCCTCTATCAGTCTGGAAAGGGTTACAAAGCTATTTCTAAGGCTCTGGAACTCCATCGAACCACAGTGAGATCCATAATCTCCAAATGGAGAACACTTGGAACAGTAGTGAACCTTCCCAGGAGTGGCGGCCTGCCAAAATTACTCCAAGGGCGCAGTGTAAAATCATCCAAGAAGTCTCAAAGGATCCTAAAAACATCCAAAGAACTGAAGGCTTCTCTTGCCTCAGCTAAGGTCAGAGTTCATGACTCCACAATCAGAAAGAGACTGGCAAAATGGCTTTATGAGAGTAGCAAGTGGAAACCACTGCTAACCAAGAAGAACATAAATGCTCATATCTCATTTGCCAAGAAGCACCTGGATGATCCACAAGCCTTTGGGAAAATGTTCTATGGACAGATGAGTCCAAAGTGGAACTTTTGGACAACATGGATCCCATAATGTCTCGCGTAAAGCAAACACAGCATTCCACAGTAAGAACACCATACCAACAGTCAAACATGGTGGTGGTAGTGTGATGGGTGGGGATCTGCTGCCTAAGGACCTGGATGACTTGACATAATTAAAGGAACCATGAATTCTGCTCTGTACCAGAAAATTCTTAAGGAGAATGTCCAGTCATCCTTCCCTCAGCTGAAGCTGAGCGTAGTTGTCATGCAGCAAGACAATGATCCAAAACACAAAAGCAAGTCCACATCAGAATGGTGAAAAAGAAGTAAATTAAAGTTTTGGAGTGGCCTAGTCAAAGTCCAGACTAAACCTAATAGAGATGCTGTGGCAGGACTCGAAACGAGCAGTTCATGCTCGAAAACCTACCAAATGTTACTGAATTAAAGCAGTTCTGCGAGGAAGAGTGGGTTAAAATTCCTCCACAGCGATGTGAAAGACTGATATTGAATTATAGGAAGTGTTTGGTTGCAGTCATTGCAGCTAAATGTGGCATAACCAGGTATTAAGTGTGAGGGGCAATTACTTTTTCACACAGTGCCAATTGGTGTTGGTTAACTTTTTTTCATTAAATAAGTGAAATAAAAAAACAACAAGTGTTATTTGTTCACTCAGGTTCCCTTTATCTAATATTACATTTTGTCTAAAGACCTGAAAACATCCAGTGTGACAAATATGCAATAATAGAGAAAATCAGGAAGGGGGCAAATACTTTTTCACACCACTGTATATATGAGGAATGATTGGAATTCGGTATGAGGAATATATGGCTTCTTTGGTCATTATATTTGAGAATTTATGCTCAGATCTTCTGCTGGTGCACTGCCTGAATTAAGTATAGGCATTCCTGTGCTGTGATCATTTAGGAAATGCACTCTGGTGGCATAAGTGGTTAAGTTCACAGGTAATCTTGCTGCTGAAGCACATCATGAGAGGAGCTTGGAGCTGATGAAAAGAGTGTGTAGGCTGGATTAGTAGTGAGATCAATTAGTGCAGGATACCACAGGATTTAGTGTTACGGCTGATTAATACTGATTAGGATGCAGGCTGAGTTAGTGAATTTATCATTGCTGTTTCGGATTGCCAGGTAGAATTCAGGAGAGTCAGCTCTCAGTAATGGCCTGTGCTGAAGAGATGAATGAAGGTACTTTAAGAAGAGGCTGAAAGGTCCGCTGGAGAGTGATTGACCTGGCTGCAGGTATTAGGTGAAAAAGTGTGAATAAAACATAAGAAATAATGATGCCCGAGAGTGAAATCGAAGGTTGGATGATGTAGAGTCAATAATCAGCTACAGTAGCAGCCACAGACACTGCCAGATATTTCCTGAAATTTCTGTGATATTTCCAGAAATATTTCATGCTTTCTCCATTTTCACAGTAGGGGCAGCAGAGAGAAGCTCTTTAGAAATTTCGTGAAATATCCAGAAATAGCTTGCAAGGTCTGTGGCTACCATTGTAGCTGTGGGGATCCCACGATGACTATTCTGGACAGTATCTGTACAAGTCCTAAAACTAGCATGATTGTTGGGAAGTAGGAACTAAGTAACTTGGTTATCAGAGTCATTGTTGAAATAAAAGGCAGCAGAAGGTAAAATGGATGATATCCATAGCTGAATAGGTTAACTTGTGATTCATGTTATCAATGGAGGCGATGCTGAATACGAAGTTCAAGTTCAATAGAAGGATTTAAGTATTTTCCATGTATGAGGACAGAGACAAGATGAGGCCTCTGGGGAAGTCAAGGTGATTAGATAGACCGGGTTTACAGGATATATCCTTATAGAAATGGAGGAGGTCTTCCTATTGTCCAAGCGAATGGAGTCCATGAATGATTGCGAAGAACTGCATGGGCAGTATCAGCCTTCTATGATAAGTAAGAGTCTATGGGGCTTGTAAGCCAAGGAATGTTTGCTGGCAGTAGAAGTACACCAGAGTAATGCCTTAATGATCGAATGAGTAGTGGAATGACACTGTTAGAAGAGCTGGAGTAGAAGAAAGGATGCATTGTATGGTAAAGCAGATGACTCGTCAGGAGTACTGGTCAGAGATGGGATACAAGGCCCAAAAGAGCCACAGCAAACTGCACAAAGCCTTGAGCCAGTAAGGTTAAGAGGAGAATGCAACCAGACAATGTGAAGAAAGTCTCGGGGGATCTCTTGTGCCTGTAATCCGAATATACTGCAAATGCACGAAAGGTATCATCGACTGCAGTCAAATGTGGTATAAGATGACTACTGGTATATCAATACCATTATACTGTTGTCCAGTGAAATGTTGTCCAGGATCACCTTTAAATGCACTCACTCAGAGGCGAAAAGCCAGGTTAAATAAAATTGGAGTGATTGATTGAGTGATCCAGAGGAACTGAAGGAATGATCAGAGGAAGCAGTGCTGGCATTTAGCACACACGAGGCAAGTGGCCGCTTGGGGCACCAGTAAAGTTCCGTGACTGGCGGGAGCATAGCACGATCCAAATACCGATGAAGATATTTTAATTTAGTATTCAGATCCTGTCATCTGGAGACCTTGTGAGTCCCACCACAGTGCACAGTAACAGTTAATGGCCTGTGGGAGGTTAAATGCCAGCTTTACACACTATTGGCTGTTGTGTAAAGTCGGGTAGCCAATAGAAATGCTGAAAAGTGTTGCACCCCTCCTCCGCGGTCCTTTTCCAGTCAGCTATGTGAGGGGTTAATGCAAGCTCATGGCGGGAATATTTGAGAGGGAGAGGTGGCTTTTTCCAATGTTTACAATCATCGAGGAATTGACAGTGACACTGGCATACTTTTTTTTTTATTGAAAAGTTGAAAATTGCTGAATAAGGTAATTTTATATACCAGCCCATCAGTTAGATGTTATGTGGTCTGTTGGGGGGGAAAAAAAAAAGTATACTTCCCAGATGCATTCTCTGTAACTATAACTGTAATAAAATTTTAATGAAAAAAAAAAAAAAGTGTGCTTTAGGTTTTGTATGTTAGCGGCTATGGCACCAGGCCACCAGCACCTTCACTCGCATCATGAAGCTGTCTCTCCATCCTATCCTGTCTTGTTCCTATCACTCTTTTTCTCTCTATCCCTACTTGGGACAGAGAGAATCAAAGTGATAGGAACAAGACCAGATAGGTTGGGGAAACAGCTTTATAATGCTGAGTGAAGGTTACTCTCAAGCCACACAAAAATTGAACTGTCATTTCTTTGAGTTACAGGGCTACAGCTAGATCCATAAACTGTGATCTCCTGTCCCAGTCTCTGAGGTTGATAATAGAATGGAAGAAAGATTTGAAAGGAGAAGAATGTTTTAAATATCTCCTATTTAACGGAGTTTATTTAAGATGGAGTCTTACAGTGTCAAACTCCTAATCCAAGCTCAAAACTGCCTCTGCTCCATTAGATAAAGTGGAGTCGCAATAATGAAGGGGAACTACATGATCTATAACTAGAGGAGTATTAATCTAAAAAAAAGCATAACAGTTAAGAGAGTGCACCTCCCATCATTGCAATGTAATATTGGAAATCACCCCTATTTAACAGAGAATCCAACTCAAATAAGTTAACAAAGTCAGACCAAGAACACATGTTAATGAATCCATAATTGTCCCAATCGAGAGGCATTCTAAGATCCTTTGTTTATGAAGGAGTCCACATTAACTCTGTCCCTCCCCCTTCCATTTTGTAGTGTACTTAAAAACTTCTACCAATGCTTACTCAACTTGTTCGCCTACCTCTCTAAGCAATAACTTATAACTCTTTATAGAGACAACCTGACCATCTTTTATACATTAAAATATAAGAAAGCTCATGTCACATCTATTACCTGGATCGAACAAAACTGTCACAGAGTTTCCACGGTCAATCTAGACACCCACCCGGGGGAAATAGTAATATAATCTGTTTAGATATGGGCTAGTAAACCAGATACATTTTTAAAAGTAATCAATTGAGGCTATGCATTTCCCAACCTAAAGCAGTTTACTAATCAGGAGTTGTATTTTTCGATAGAGGCTCCACACTCGAAAATCTGGCAATTATAACCAATTCTTGAGCTTGATGATTTCACAGGTGTAACAACACCCAGAGATAACAATGTCCCCAAAAGCTTCTGGTGTTGGGATTGTTCAAAAATGTATCAGCCCTCAGAATTTAATAAATCTAAATAATTTTCAAACATGGGATTTATAAAAACACATACACATTTGAGAGTGAGTGCACCCCAGAAAAATCAACCCACATGGAAAAATCATTGAGGAGAGAATTAAAAAAAGGTTATCAAGACTGCTAGTCCCCGGATCCCAACTTATTTTGTCCATTCTTAAACCTTAATAGAAACATGAAACTGCAATTCACTCGCTTATAATGACGCAATTGAAGAAAACAAGCAACACTTTTCTCACAGCCTGTACCATCTAATGAAAATTTTCAAAATCCTTAGAATACTTTGAAAAACAAACCTCATTTTTCTTAAGACTTAGATAAGTTTTTAAGCAGCATGTCAGTGACTGTTTAGCATAATGCACTTCAACACAAAATCTTTGAAGTATTTCAATATGATCATCCTGACTTAAAAAGATCAGGGAACAGTTTAGAGAGGTGCGTGACAGCGTGTTCCAGAGTTTCAAAAGCATAAGATTGACCATCCTTAGAAATGCTCAGCTTCAGGGTACATAATTTGGAATTTAATCCCAGTAGCGATTAATTTACTGAAAGTCGTCGGGGGGGGACTTCTTCATCTTTGCCTAACTTCTTGTGGTAAATCTTGAGCCAAGCAGATTCTTTTCCTGTCCCAACTTAGATCTTTTGTTTCCTTAGCTTTGTGTAGAACATGAAGTCTATGCAGGTAATTTAAGAAGCGAATGATGTACGGACATGGGGGATTGCATTTAGTGAGTGCTGGTCTAAGGGCTGTATGAGCTCTTTCGATCACATAGTGTGCTCCATTGCTCCATTCAGAGATTTGTCAGCCAGACTTTTGCATAATACTTGTGCAAAATGAATCAGATCGGAGCAGCTGGCTGAGGTGCTATGTGGAGGGCTTGGCCAGTTGCTGCCTCTGATGAGAAGTCTCTTTTTTCATGTCAGTGCACCCAAGGGGGGGGAGGAAGTGGGGTACTAAGTGTGTCAGTGGCAGGGGGTACTTAATTATTATCAGGACCATGGGGAAAATAAGGGAGAGCTGGGGTCCTACATTTGGTTAGCTGAAGGGCAAATAATAAAAAATATGTTTCTGGGACTGTGGGATGAGTCGGGAGGGTATCATTTGGATAGTAAGTGAGTTGGGGAGAAGGAGTGTTATTTTGTTTTTACTGATATTGAGAAAAGGTGGAAGACAGGTTGCTATGAGGGTGGGGGGATGATTTCAACATTATTCATTTATTTCAGTGGCTTGCTTGCAGGGTCCTCTGTATTTGGTAGAAATCCTGGTGGGAAGTTAAGATGAAACTTTACCAGTGAAGGAACCTTACCATGCTTCATGAGTGTTTTGGGTGAAGTGCCAAATTTCTCGGAATGTTGCTCAACCTTTGCAAATGGAGGAGTCTGTGACTTCACCACATCTTTGCCTCTCTAATGTGCATCATAGTTACACCAGCAAGCAAAAGGTCTTTATAGCCCATGGTATCAGACTTTTCCTAAATTTCTCAGTTTTTCCTAGTACTGTCTTCTACCATCACTTGTTTTGAAGTGAATAATCACAGAGGGCAATTGGCATCAAAATCCTATGTCATTTATGCTTTTCCTTTTCAATTTCAATGTTTACACATTTAGAATCTCTTTGTTTTGAGTGTTTGCAAAGCACTCTATCCCAAGCATTTCATGCACTAATTATTTTTGATGCCCACTTCAGTATTGTTTTCCAATTTCTCTGTTCCCTTTTTGAAATAGGAACATAGTAATTTAAGTTGGAGAGAAGTCTAGGCCCATCATGTCCACATCCTGCCTCACAAGCAGAGATTAAATATGTATGCTGTGCAGGCACACAGAAACATTGAAAGGTGATGGCAGAAGGAGACCAAAGGTCCATCAAGTCTGGCCATGAGATCCCAAGATCCTAGGTGATCCTGGGTCCTAGCTGGTAGATTCCCTTGCCGACATGATTCTAGCATACTCCTTATCCCAACCTCTTTTGAATGCTGATATGGTCCTAGCCTTACTACCGCCACAGGTAGTTTGTTCCATGTCTCCACAATTCTTTCCAAGAAATAGGGTTTCCTAAGATCCCTCCTGAAACTCCCACACCTCAGTTTCCATTTATGCCCCCTTGTGTTTGAGTTGGGAGCATTGGTGAATAGTTCAAGCGTGGTGTCTGAATTTAAACCCCTCATGTACTTAAAGGTGTCTGTCATATCTCCCTTTCTCTACTAGATTCAAGTTAGTACATTTAATGTCTCCAGTCGCTCCTTTTACAACAGCCTCTGAAGCCCCTGTATCATTTTGGTTGCCCTTATCTGAATGGTCTCTGTCCTGTCCCTATCCTTCTTAAGGTATGGCCTCCAAAACTGTACAGAGGCACATATCAAATTGTAAGGATTTCATACTAACTATTTTCCCCAGATTACCAGAGGACTGAAAACTCTTTTGATGATAAGTTCCACAAAATTCACCAATATTTGTATATAGGCCAAACTAAGCTTTGTTAACAGTCCCTTAATTTTCAGTTAAGACTTTAGATCTTTTAGTACAATAAAGGTATATAATCTTCTGCAGTCTGTCATAAACTGTCTGGCAGTATAGACTAGAAGTTAAAGCAATTAGCTGTGACTGAGCTTGGTACACCCAGCAGACCTGGGTTTGCTTCCCACATCCTCTTCCTTCTGTGGAGCTGACAGAGGCTTAGTGCCTTCTTCTAATAAGTACTATAAAAGACTCCCTTGTTCAGTGTGTCTCAGCACTCTCATGGCACTGTAAATGAGTAGAACTGTGAATGAGTGGAACAGGTACTGGCATCTTAGGCATCCACAGGTGCCCACAGGAAGAAGCAGGGAAGCAGGGGACTCTGTCAGCTGACAAAGGTAAGGTACCATTCCTGGTCACTTCTGTTGTTACACTCACTGTAGAGAAACAGGGAAAGGCAGAAGACAGGCCACTAGTAGGAAAGGGAGGCACACCCTATCTAGAGGAAGGTGAAATATGATTTCTAGTAGGGCACTAAAAGGAAAGATCTCAAAATGATAAAGAGGCAGAGGGGAGCAGGGAGAAAGTTAAAGATGGCAGTAAGCAGGAAAGCTAGGATAAAATGGAAAGTCGGGAGATACCCTATCTAGGGAAGGGTGACGCAGGAAAAACTGCTAGGAGGTTCATGGGGTAGAACCAAACATAGGGACAAGATGCAATAAGGAGCAGGAGGAAAAACATATAGTAAGAAATGGGAGTAGTACAGTGCAGTGGGTGTAGAGCAGCAGTCTTCAGGGAGACATTATGGAGACTGACGTGCTGTCCCATATTTATGTACCTGTCTGGGTTGAGGGACAAAGTGACTAGACTCTGGACTGAGCTGACCATGATCCAGGTGGCCTTGTCCCTCTCCCAGGGACCACCAAGTCCACTGCCTCTGTCCCAGAGGAAGTATAAAGGAAGGAGGGCTCTCTGGACAGTGCTGTGCTCTGGGAGGATGGGGGTGGCAAGACAGGAGCATGTTCTTCCACTAGTACCACTATGCAACAACTTGCCAGTTCTTGCAGGATATGACTGCTGAGAGGTAGCACTCATACTAGTGGTAGGGGAGGATGTATGGTCCCCCAAAGGGAAGAACCCAAGATGGGTGGCAGAGGACCCCAGCAAAAGAAAAAGCAGCTTCAGGTGGGTGACTCAATTATTAGGGGGATAGATCTGGGAACAGGGAGGAAGGAAGACAAGGAGGTAAGTTGCCTATCTGGCATCGTGGTCTGAAGGGATGGACACCGGCTCATAAGGATAACAAGGGTGGCATAGCAGGAGGGAGATGGATGTCATTGTCCACTTGGGGACCAATGTTCTAGCTAGGGAGGCAGCTGGAATTATTCAGAGGGAGGCTGAAAACAGGTAGCATGCATGGTGGCATTCACTGAAGTGCTACAGCCAAGGAAAGGATCAATGAACTCCATATCAGGAGCTTCAACTCATGTCAGATGGAATGGTACAGAGAAGAGGGGTAGACTACATTGGGGACCAATCTGGGAGGATATGGGCATGTACAAAGCTGATAGTGTGCATCTATCTAGGATATGAGCTGCAGTCCTTAATGGATGGTTTAAATGTTACTTTGATGAACATTTAAACTAGCTGAGGGGGTGGCGGATGGACAGAGGGAGGTGTATATACTGCCCACCTCCCAACAAAATGAAGCAAGAGGGAAGGAGAACTTGAGGGGAACCCCCCTTTGGAACAGCTTCAAGGCAAGGTGGTCAGGCTATGGAGAGGGTGGCTCGGGCACCATAGTGGTCAGTAAGCAATGTTAGGAAGGGGCTAGGGTGCAACTTACTGGGAATGGGGATAGGCAACAAGGTTGAAATCTCTTAGTTCAGTTACCCCCAAAATTCACAGAAATGCATCAGAATGCACCAAAATTTACAAAAAATTTTCTGGGGGCCTAGGCAGCCCCCAAACCCCCAGCCTATAATTTGGTGAGGGCACCAAATGTTGGCTTGCTTGGGGAGCCATAAAGTCTAACACCAGCCCTGAGAGGAAGCTATGGGCCAGAAAAAGTCGTAAGGTGTCCAGAGCAGGAAGGAGCAGGAAGAGGTCAGGTCTATGGGGGACAGCAGCGAACTGCATGAAAGCTAAAGCAAGGCATTGAATGGTGATCCACGGAAGGCTGAGGAGCCGAGCCTGACACCAAGAGTAACAGAAGTCCCACATCTGATGAAGGCTGGATGCATCCAGAGGAAAAGATGGAAAGTGCCGAAGCGGCGAAGGACAAGGTTCCAACACTGCAAAGAAAACAAGTTCATACAACAGCGGGAAAGGGACCTGCAGCAAGGAAGTCCATGAGGTAATCTACCTGGAGTGAGATAGGAATCGAACAGGCCAGCAGGATCTACAGGATGAGGGAAGGAGGCCCAGGGGCTAGAAACGAAGGTCAGTGGAAGAACTGGATGGCAAGTGGATTAGTCAAAGCAGAAGGGTCCTGCGACAGAGAGGAAGTGACAAACCAGCAGGATGGAGGCAAACCAATTGATGAGGTCCTGGATTGGCAGTTGAAGGCACAGGCAGAGCATCGGTAGTGATGGAGAAAACACATGCGAAGCAGCGGAAATGGAGAATAAGCATCCATAAGGGATGAGCAAAGCATGAATAGCTGGAGTATATGTGGCTAGGAGATGCAGGATGATGAGAATGAAGTTGAACATCCGTACATGGATGACAATCCGCATCAGTGAAGCTGGAATGGTGGAGACAGTACATGTAGATTCAAGCTCCCGGCTGGGAGGTGGCAGATAGGACACTGAGTCTAGGCTGCAGACAAGGTAAGATGTAGAAGCAGGTAGGCAAAATCCTGATCCTGAAGGGAGAGACAGCCAGGTATTGGGCTGAGAAGTAGTAACCTGAAGCAACATAAGTAGCATGATTATGATATGCAGAGTGTGAGAGCTCCATTCCCAAAGGGAAGCGGTAACTGGTATAAGGTAGAGAAGGCATGGTATAAGTCTGTAGATTGGAAACATAGCTCCCATCAATGCAGCCAAGCAGAGTTAGGGACTGAGGATGTCAAGCTGGTAAGCAGTAGGTAGTTCTGTTCCTAAAAGGAAGTGGCAACTGGATGAGGTGGAGAAGGTATGATAACAGTTCAGATACGGGAGACATTACTCCCATTCCTGGTCATCGAGGCAGCAAACCTTCACTCGATGCAGTCCAGTGGAGTTGGGGATGGAGGATGTCAGGTTGGTAAGCAGGAGACAGTTCTGTTCCTGAAGGGAAGTGACAGCTAGCAGAAGTAAGGTATGGTACAATTCAGTAGATCATTGACAGGGCTCACAGGGTCCAATTGGTAAGTAGTACAAGGTAGAGAATGAAATGGAATCCCATCCCCAATAGACAGGGGAAGTCTACCTTCTCTCAGTACCTCAGAAAGTGTGAGTTAGGGTCAGAGACCAGAATACTGCTGGTATGGGCAGAACCAAACACTAAACTACTGCAAGGATGATCGATAGACAAGTAATGAATGAGAATGGCTGCAGTCTGGAACTAAAACTGTAAGCAGAATATGGGGGATACATGAACTGGACAAATACAGAGAGCAATGAATGCTTAGGTATAGTAGTGAGATAACTAGTGGTAAAGCATAGGTGGTATCACACAGGTTGTGTTAGTAATATGCATGAAAGAAATTAGAAAGGTTCCTGACATGTATTCCCCCATCCTGTATGAGTAGAGAAAGGTACGTGCAGGAACAACCGATGGATGGCAGGCAAGCTTATAACTGTAAGAAGGTTGCCCCCCCCATGAAGTAACAGTATGTGTTTAGTAATTCTGTTTGTGTGTGCTGTTGCAAGGCAGTCCCTCCTGAAAGGTAGCGAAGATCCATTTTGGAGAAACACAATTCCGAAATAGTATAAGAAGCTGCAATATCCAGCTTTGGGATGTGAGCAAGGCAGGACACCTGCTCAATTCAAACTCCTGCAGCCAAATAATACATAGGCACTCCTAGTTGGGGAAGACAGTACATGGAGAATAAAAAAGAGAATCCTGGACTGTGAATAATCAATGTGGAAACAAATGAGCAAAATGGCTTTGGAGCATGACAGCACTTGCATTAGTAGTCCCAGGAAGTGTAAGTATCCCACAGCACCCCAAATCATACAGGGTTCTATGGACCTTAGGAAATGAGCGGTTGTAATAAATGGAAAAGTAGGTTTGCAGGTGTTGGAGAATGAGGTTAAATACTGAGATGTTTGGAGGCAATAGAAATGTTCCTGGCCAGGAGATGGACTGCAGGAAACAGAAATGGAGAGTCTAGGTGGTTAGGACTCTGTAATTCTTCCCGGCCACAGTATATATGTGATGGCGTCGAAGCTGCAACAGATGTCCTGGCAGCACGCAGTAGATAAAGCCTCCATGAATGTGCAGTGTGTACTTGAGTGCTGAGCAACCGTACAGAACCACCCTGTAATGCCCACTGCTAGGAAGTGAACAAATGACATGCAACAGGCACAATATGGATAATGGGGCCTACAGGGAGGTAGGACACAAGTGGGGAGAAAAAAGCCCAAGAGGGGAGGAGAGAGGGGTGAAAATGGAAGGGGAAGAAAGAAACAAATAACTGAACACAAGACAAGACAGGGAAAGGGAGAGAAGGAGACAGGATCAACCAGGCTGCAGGTAGGCCAGGCATAGCCACACAAGCCATGCAGGACCTCAGAAAAACACTCACTAAGCAAGGGAGGCGTGTTACAGGAGGGTTTATGAAGAGGTTGTGGGAGGAGCTATTCCCACATTGAACCTCAGTCAAGCCCTCCCATTGTGGTGGTGCAGTCATGGTGTGGCGAATGCAGCCACTGCTTTTGGAGGCTTGTGTCTGTGGCACCATTAAATGAGCACGCTGATCATGACAGCAGCTCAGAAGCATGCCACCAACCTGAAACAATTTCGCCGCTGCAATAAGGGAGCACCCCCTCATTGCAGGACATGCCTTGTCTGGCACAACATTTTAATAAATATGGCAGTGACTGTCTCTATCCACTTCTCACAGTCCCAGGAAAGCTGGCGTGGAGGTGCCCAGTCCCCCAATTGGTATGGCCCCTCCCCAGTTCATTTGCTGATGGGGGAACCCAATCCCCATCAGCTCCACCCTCAATGCCAATATAAGCAGGCCATCCAAATATTGGAAAGTTATTCACTCCCTTTTCTCCAGTCTCCTCCACTTCGCTTAACCCTATCCCCCTTCAGGTTTAAAATGGCACTACTCTCTCTGACCTGCTCACAGTTGACTCTGAGTTCAATACATACTTCATTACATGTGCCTCCACCCTCCTGGCTTCCTTGCCCACTGCTGCTCCTCTCGGCACTCATGCTGAATCACCAGAATCCCACGGTCAGGACACCTACTTTGGAAGCATCTCTCTTACTGAGGCTCTAAATGCCTTATGATCCCTCAACCCTTCCAAGGGTAAGTCCTCCGATGGACTGGACCCCAAACTACTCTACCTATTGGCCCCTGCCATTGCTTCACCACTAGCAGACCTCCTAAACCTCTCATTTGCCGCTGCAACTGTTCCCACGGTTTGGAAGCATGCCACTGTTATACCCCTGCCTAAAGGTGGAGACCCCACCTCCACTGCTGACTACCAGCCCATCTCTCTCCTCCCTGCCCTTGCGAAACTCCAGGAACACCCCGTACTCTCCCAACTCTCTAATTTCCTCACTGAATCCAACTTCTTCACACCCTACCAGTCTGGATTTAGAAAGCACCACTCTACGGCCACTTCCCTGTTAAGGCTTTCCGACTCCATCCTATCTGGGATGGACAAAGGGCTTATAACCTCAGCCATATTTGTCGATCTAGCCAAAGCATTCAACACTGTCTCTCATCCCCTGTTGTTATCATGCCTTTCTGCAGCCGGCCTATCAGAGCCTGTCACAAACTGGTTTAGAGCCTACCTGTTAGGCAGAACTCAATCTGTAAGAATCGTAGATTCCACCTCCCCTCTGTTCCCTATTGACACTGATGTCCCACAAGGTTCCATACTCGGCCCTATCCTTTTTTCATCCTTCTCAATGACCTGCCTCAAATTTGCTCATCATCCTCCATTCACATGTATGCAGATATCACGGTCCTGTTTACCTCTGGATGGACACCCGTGGAGGTTGCTACCAGCCTACAGGCTGACTTCAATAAAGTTCAGCTCTGGTTTAGCTCCCAACAACTCTTCCTCAATGCCAAAAAGACAGTCTACATGACCTTTGGCACCAGGCAGAGACTATTCAAGCTCACCACCCTCCCAAACTTCCACACCCTGAATGGGACAATCCTTGAGGACATAACTACTTTTAGGTACCTAGGGGTCTGGCTTGACCAACGCCTATCCTTCTCTGCCCATGTCGATGCTATCCTGAAGAAACTGCACCCCAAGCTCGGTGCTCTCTACAGGAACCGTAGTAGCCTTCCGCTACCTGCCAGACATGAAATTGTGTAGAAAATGTTCTTATCAACCTTCAGCTACTGTGATATAGTCTACGGTGCTGCTCTCAAATCCATTCTATTCAGACTAGACCCCCCTCTTCAATGCTTTCTGCTGCTTTACCCTCGAGGCCCCCAGCCGCGCACATCACTGTGAGCTCTACCAGTCACTGGCCTTCTCCTCCCTTATCAACCTGCGCTTGCTCCATAGTGCTAAATTTACTTTGAAATTCTGGCTCTGTTCTCTTCCACACTATCTTGCCTTCTCTCTAGCATCTCTGCCTACCCCCCCTCTCATGCCTTCAGGTCAACTGACCACTGACTACTGTCAATTCCTCACTGGTGGACCTCAGCAGGCCAATCCGCCTTCTCCTACCACCTCCCCAAACTCTGAAACGACCATCTGGCCCAAATCAGCCACTCATCCTCTAACCACTCTCTATCCGCTGCCCTGTCAAACTTCTACATGGTAAACTGCTTATGTAACTGACATCCTTACCTCACTGCTCCCCTACCACAGTGTTTTCTGCCTATCCTAAATGGCCTGCCCAGTGGGGTATAGCAACTGCAATGAATGCTGGCTTATACCACAAACCTGAGCACTTGTTTGATTTGCACTTGAGTACTGTTGTCACTGTCTCCAACTTGTCTCTTCAGAGCACTATGGCTGTCTAGTTTTGTATACCACTGTTTTGTTGCAACCTAATCCATTTTTGTTTCCTTTTCTTTTTTTGTACCTGTTATTGATTTAACCCTATGTATGTAACTAAAATTTACTGAAGTGTTGCAATCCTTGTACATTGTAACTGTTAATCCATGTCACACTACTGTATGTGTACACTGTTCTCCTTCTGTAACCCCCCCCCCCGGTCACACTGTGAGAAGAGCATCCTGGTTGCTTGGTGTGCATTTCCTGGTGAAACATTTCAATAAATAAAGTCCCTCATAATTTGTCTGTGAGGGGTGCCCAATCCCCCTCAGCATCATGTCTCCCTTGAAACACAGACTCTTTTTCTTTGCCGATGGGGTTCCCAATCCCTGTTGACTTCAGTTTCCACTCCCCAAAAATACAGGTGGCATGCTGGGAACCCATCCCAGCATGTCAAATGTACCTGTAAAACAAGAAAACCTACTTGCAAAGTTTATTTTTTTTTAAATCTGTGAACAAGAAAAAGGTCCCTCTTTGTCTGTGGTGCTCCCCTCCCCAAACCCGCACTCACCCTTTGCACACCCACCTCTCCACACCCCCCTCACCCCATACTTACCTCTGGAGCCCGGCACAATGATCTACAGTAGAGCATGAACATGTCTGCACTCTTCAAAAAATGCCGATAAGCTATATAGTGGCATAAAGGGGGGGAGTTTCAACTTAGTTGGCTATCTCAGCCATTTTTGTGACTTTTAGCACCACATTTTCAACATGGGGTCCTTGGTACCTCACCTCATGAACTTGGTCACTGTCATGCCATTATTCAATCCCGAAAAGTGATTTCATGGTCACTGCACAGAATCTCCTTCTGGGACTGATTTAAAAAATAATGACAGTGTCACTGTTGATGAGGTTGGCTCCCAAAAAGCCTATGTTGCAAATGTGGCGAACAAATTCCCAAAAATGACTGTTACATAGAAACATGGACTTTGATGGCAGATAAGGACCGCTTGGTCCACCTAGTCTGTCAGTTTCCCTACCTGCTGGATAAGCTGCAGATCCTGGTTAACCAACAGCCTATTTCTTCCTACCCCCCTCAAGAATTGCCTTATGTCTGTCCCATGCATTCTTGAATTCCCCCACTGTTTTTGACTCCAAAACCTCTTCAGGAAGGCCGTTCCATGCGTACAACACCATCTCCATGAAAAAATACTTCCTCACATTACCCCTGAGCTGTCCTCCTCTATCTTCAGATTGTGTCGTCTTGTTCTTGCACATCTTTTTCTGAAAGATGCTACACTCTTGGACTTTGTTGATTCCCCTGAGGTACTTAAAAGTTTCTATCATGACCCCCTCTCCCTCCTTTCCTCAAGGGTATACATATTAAATTCCTTTAGTATCTCATCATATGACTTCTGTTGCAGACCCTGCACCATTTTAGTTGCCCCCCTCTGGGCTGTCTCCATCCTGTCTATGTCCTTGCGGAGATGGGGTCTCTAGAACTGGACACAGTAATCCAGATGGGGTCTCACCAACTGTCTGTACAGAGGGATAACAACTTCTTGTTTTCTACTGGTGATGCCTCTCCCTATACATCCCAGTATCCCCCCCCCCGCCCTCCTTACTGCCTTCTCACATTGCTTGCCAACCTTTAGGCCATCTGATATGACTACCCCCAGGTCCCTTTCCATTTGTCTTGTTGTTAATACCTCCCCCCCATTGTGTACTCTTTGACCATTCCTCCAATCTTGCCAAGTCCCTTTTCATCCTTTTGCACCCCTTCTTGTGTATCAACCCGATTGCAGATCTTTGTATCATCTGCAAAGAGGCATACTTTTCCTTCCACCCACTCTGCAATGTCACCTATAAAGACATTAAAACTGGTCCCAGTACTGAACACTGTGGTACCCCACTAGTAACCACCCTTTCTTCAGAATGTACTCCATTTACTATTACACTCTGAGTCCTGTTGTCCAGCCAGCTTGTCACCCAGGCTACCACCCTGGGACCCACTCCCAGGCTGGCTAACTTATTTGATAATCTTTTATGTGGGACTGTGTCAAATGCCTTGCTAAAGTCTAGGTAGGCCGTATCCACTGCCCCTTCCTGGTCTATTACATTGGTTACCCAGTCAAAGAAATCGATTAGATTCATCTGACATAACCTTCCTGCTGTGAATCCATGCTGCCTTGGATCCTGTGCTCCGCTAATCTTTAGGTACGCAACAATTCTTTCTTTCAGTAGTGATTCCATCATTTTCTTACCATTAAGGTCATGTTAACAGGTCTGTAGTTTCCAGCCTCTGCTTTGCTCCCACTTTTGTGAAGAGGAATCACATTTACCCTCCTCCAGTCCTCTGGTACCACACCATCCTCCCATGATTTGTTAAAAAGGGTAGTCAGCGGTGTTACTAGTTCTCTCCTTAGTTCATTTAGAACTCTGGGGTGAGTCCCATCAGGACCCATTGCTGTGTCCACTTTGAGTTTAAGGAGTCCCTTCATGACCCTTTCTTCTGTGAATGGATCGGTATCGCCTCCCCTGTCCAGAGTGCTTTTATGGTTTGGTTTAGGTACCTCCCCCTCTTGTTTTGTGAATACTAAGCAGAAGTATTCATTCAGTATCTCTGCCTTTTCACTATCATCCTCTGTCCACCCCTTGTCTCACCTTTAAGCCTCACTATCCCTCCCTTGGTCTTCCTTTGCTCCCTGATGTACCTATAAAAGGTTTTATCCCCCTTCTTAACTGAGTTGACTATCTTTTCCTCAGTTTGGGCCTTTGCTATTCTGACTGCCTTCCCTGCTTCCTTCTGCTTTAACTGATAAACTGCTCTGTCATGCTCCTTCTGTGTTCCTGTGTACTTCCTGAATGCTATTTTTTTCTCCCTAACCTTCCCTGCCACCTCCTTTGAAAACCATAGTGTTTTTTTATGTAATCTTGTTTTGTTTATTTGCTTCACACAAAGGCTTGTTGTCTCTGTGATAACAGTTTTGATTATTCCCCATTGTTCTTCCACTCCTTCTTCCTGCCCATTTGCTAGTGCATTCCTTAGGCACTCATCCATCTTGGCAAAGTTAGCCCTCCTAAAATCCAGGACCTTTGCCTTTGTATGGCTTTACTCTACTGCTGTGTTTATCATGAACAATACTGTTCGGTGGTCACTAGTACCCAGATGGCTACCCACTTCTAAATCTGTGATCCTCTTTCAATCACCATTTGAGAGTACCAGGTCTAAGATTGCTCCTTCCCAAGTGAGTTCCAATACTAGCTGTCTAAAGCATGCCTCCTGCATCGAGAATGACCCCACTCTTGAATGTGGCTGCAGCAAATGTGCTCCAGTTATCATCTGGCATATTCAGGTCCCCCATCAACAATGTCTCCTCTTATTCAGCCTTTCTAAGGATACCTTCTATTATTTCCTTGCCCATTTCCTCCCTCTGAGAGGGCAGTCTGTATACAACCCCTGTGCAGATTGTGATGCCATTGCCTGTCTCCAAATTGACCCACAGTGCCTCCTCTCCTCCCCATTTACCCTTTAGTTCTGTTGCTTTGTTTCCTTCCCTTATGTAGAGAGCTACTCCTCCTCCTCCTCCTCTTTTACTCTCCCTGTCCCTCCTGTAGATTGTGTACCCTGGTATGTTGACATCCCAGTCATGGTTCTGTGTGTACCATGTTTCTGTGACTGCCACGATATCCAGATGTTCCTCTTCCATGAAGGCCACTAGTTCAGGAAGCTTGTTACCCAGACTATGGGCATTGGTACTCATTACTCTCCATTTTTGATGGCTTCTCCTCTTGTAGCACCATCCCTGTCCTCATTGACTTTGCCTTCCCATTTACCTCTGTCATGTTCCCTACTGACCTTTTTTCCTTGGTGTTTACCTCACTAACTACCCTGTTTTGTGGGAGGGGGGCAGTAAAGTTCCTGCTTCTTATCAGTGCCTCCCCTTGACTAGTTTAAAAGCTTGCCAATGAAGCATTTAAACTGATCACCCAGAAGACTTGTTCCCTTCCTGAACAGATGCAGACCATCCTGCTAGTATAAGCTGGTATCCCTCCAGGTGGAGCCCCAGTCCCCAATGAAGCCAAACACATGTGCTCTGCACTAGTTTTTCAACCATTCATTGAATCGCATGATGCAGAGTACCCTCGTCTCACCCATGCCATAGACAGGCAGTATGTTTGAGAAGGATACTGGTTATGAGCGTGCATTGTACAGTTCCACACACACTCATAACTTTGAGAATGTTTAGTATTTTCACTTCAGATTTTCAACATTGCCATTTTTCCACACCTCCTTATGAACAGTACAGCTGTCATTTTTCACATCCAGACCAAAATGTGTTTTCACACATCTGGCACATAGTGGCACAGTTGCTGTGTGAAATCAATGTTTGGGACAGATTAAGAAAATCAAAATGACAATGCTCATAAGGAAAGGTTCCAAAAAGCCCATGTTGCAAATTGTGTGAATTGTGTGAATAAATTCCCAAAAATGACTGTGTTACCAGCGTGCATTGTACAGTTTTTATGCATGCTTGTAACTTTGCCAATTTTTTATATTTTTTCTCTAGATTTTCAACATTGTCATATTTGCACATCACCTGATGAACAGTACAGCTGTCATTTTTCACATCCTGCCCAAAACATGTTTTCACACCTGTGGCACTCAACGGACATGGTCGCTGTGTGAAATCAACATTCGGGACAGATTAAGAAAATCACAGTGCCACTGTTCATGAGCAGAGGTCACAAAATGCCTATGTTGAAAATCTGGTGTAACAAATCCCCAAAATAATTGCATTAAGGGTGTGCATTGCATAGTTTTTATGCATGCTTGTGACTTCAATTTTGTTATATTTTCACTCCAGATTTTCAACATTATCATTTATTTTACACCTCCTTATAAGCAGTACAGCTGTCATTTTTCACATCCTGTTCAAAATGTGTTTTCATACATGTGGTGCCAAATGGCGCAGTTGCTGTGCAAAATCACCTTTCGACTAATGAACTGATAGTGTCACTGTTCATGCAATGGGGTCACAAAAAGCCCATGTTGAAAATTTGGAGTGAAAATCCCAAGAAATGCCCAGGGCTTTAGGGTTTCTGACCATAATGCCCTACCCTGTAAGGACTGACAGGTGTAAGGGGTGTGACTTGGGATTGTCAACAGTAATGCTCACGCCATTCCACCCCCACCCTGCAGCCAGTGACAGGCATGAGGTGTGCCTTGGACTCTTCGGCCCCAAAGTTCACCCCATTCTCCTATACTGCACCCATTTCAGCGTATTTCCTAATGGAATGGGGTGAGTGTAAAGCCCGAACACCCCAAGGCACACCTCGATAGTTGTTGTTATCTGCAGGGTAGGATGAGGTGAAATGGCATGAGGATTATGGGGGAACGACCCAAAGGCACACCCCAATGCCCGTCCATCTCTGCAGGGTGGAGAGTGGGGCTGGCTTCATTTCAAATACTTCACTGCCATTCCTTTTCTGCATCGAACTCCTGCACTTTTAATGCTAATGCCAGCAAGCAAACATTTGGCATTGACAAATGCATGTCACCATATGTCTTCATCTCTGCCCTTCCCCCACACTTGTCACTTTTCAGCTTTCTTACTAGGCCCTGTTAATAAGTCCCCACCTGCAGACTTCTCTAGCTCATTCACTGCTATTTAGCCTTGTCACTCCCACCATCACCTTTTTGTTTTCCAGATTCTCTCTTTCTCTTGCCATTTACCACTTCTCCCAGAGGTTCCCCTTTTTATGTCCCCACATATAGTGCTTGTTACAGATAAGTTTAACGGTAATGAGGTACTGACAGGTACACCGATTGGTACCTAGAAATATCTCGTTACCATTCATTACTGCTGAGGAATGTGGTAAGTAAGTGGCAATGGCAAAATTAATTAATCCTTATGATGAGCAGCTGAAATGAGCCAGGTGGTGCTGTTAGCAGTTAAAAATATCAAAATGAGTTTCAGTTCTCCAGCAGGTGTCCCTACAGTCTGCTCATTCTGTCCCGGCATACACAACTGTGTTCTAAATTGTGACAATTAGTTAATTCAACATGCTGCCATATGCTCCCAGCAAGAACGAGAGAGATTAAATGGATGTGGATCCAAACAATTACATCTTTATTTGTTCTGTGTAGTTACAGACTAAACTTGAATCTCTGTAAAAACACAGACTGCTACACACTTCATAAATGTGTATTTGCATTGGGGATATTGTGAGGTGTGTGTTCAGTCTGCTACTTGTTCTTTAAAAAAGAAACAAAACATCTTCATCTGCTCTTTTTCCCACTACAGTTCTGTGTGTGTTTTGAAAAACAAAAATACACTCATCTCACTTATGCTGGGTGCAGACAGCTGACACACACACACACACACACGCACTCTCTCTCTCTCAGCTAAAGTATGTAAAATGTACTGATTGTGTGGTTTAGTTCAGATGCTTGCTGAAAGCATACAATATGTATGGCATTTAACTTATTAGTACAATTGCTGTTAACAACTTTAGTTAAGTACAATAACGATGCAGCCTGTTGTTGAATCATGAATTTTTCCATGTGGTCTGGTGCTGGATCCCAACAGAGAGATCCTGAATGGCAGAGCAATGGGTGGTGTTACTTATGTGTGCACCAGCAAACGGCATTAAAAATGTCCCATTGTTATTATATTTGACCTAATGGTTGAATTTCAAAACCAAATAAGTTTGCATATTTTTTTTCACATTGCTAGATCCTTGTTTTAGCCAGATATATTCTGAACATTAGACACAATACAGATCTAAGACTGCAAATGGATTATAAAGAAGAATTCTGTTGCTCACATTCAGATGAAATGTATGTCATTCCCACTGTGGAGCCATATACCTTTGAGCCCCTCACCACTAAAGCAAGGTGGAATCCTCATCTGACTCCAATGAGCAAGATGTAATGCAGAATGACAACCAAACTCCATCTCAGCCCCTCCATGGATGGCTCATTTCTGGTTGGCAGTTAGTGTGTTTAGGCAGAACCGTATATGTTTTTTTGATGAATTTGTTTAGCTGTGTACCTGATGAAAGGGCAGTATTTTTGGTCAAGTATATGAACATTTATTTATGTCATGATGTGTAGGGGTTCCATGGGTTTTGTTTGCAGAAGCTGTCAGTTTCTGAAAAATGCCATTTGTTTTTAATGTTCCCATTTTATATAAAATCTGAATAAGACAGCCATAATGCTCATTGCTTGATGGGAACACAATTGGTTATGTCCTGGTGTTTGAGTGGCAAATAGACTAAAAACTCTGCAGCAGTCCAATGTAAAAATAAAGTTACGATCCAGACTCTGCATGCATGCTGTGTAACATCTCCTAAATGAGTTCCCTTATGTGTGGATGTGTGCTGCTGTCAGAGCCAGCTATTGACCCACAGGGGTCCTATAAGGGGTGTAGCTAGAGAATAAAAATGTGCACACCATGCCACTGTTTGTTGCCCCCAGCCCCTGCCATGCAAAATACAGTTGACGTGCACTGCAGATGTTCACCAGAGAGTGCAAGATCAGCTAGCAGTATCCCCCAAACACACACACACACACACACACACACACACACACACACACACACACACACACACGCACACTCAAAGGCAGCAGTAAAGTTCATGTCTGGTATCTCCCTTGGCATCTTAATTGAACCCCCAATACACACACACACACACACACACACACACATAAAAAATAAGCAATTATACAACATAAAGGGGAAGAACATAGTATAACATGTAGTGCACATAAAACAAGTAACTCGCATGGCTGCTGAATAGCGTATTTAAAGTGTGAAGTTCTAAACCATTACTATCATTTCATAATCACAAGCATTAAGTGGTTCAATAAACAAGTAGGTAAATGTCAAGATCCAATACAAAATATGGCAAAGAAGGAAATAGTTCGGAGAATAAATATTGGAACAGATATGCAGCATAAAGTTTCAAGTACAACACCATTATCGCTACAAGCCATGTTATCAAAATCTACACCATCCCTTTCATTATCAGAACAACTCATTTACAGCAAGACTGCCAGCCTGAAAGTACAAGACACCTACTGTATGTCAGGACAACATAATACATCACCCTGTATGTTCACAGCCTTACTGGAACAGATGACAGCTTCCATCTATGACAGTTTCCAATCACAGAACCCATGCTTTTGTAGTATAACTCAGTCCGAATACTCATCCAAATCTGGTTGGGTTGGTCTCAGCGCAAAGGGATTCATTACTGAAATATTTAAAAAATGTCACCTCATATCTGACTTCACTCTTGGTACACACATAGAAACATAGACTTTGACGGCAGATAAGGACCGCTTGGCCCATCTAGTCTGCCCATTTCCCTACCTACAGGATAGGCCGCAGATCCTAGTTAACCAACAGCCTATTTCTTCCTACCCCCCACAAGAATTGCCTTATGTCTGTCCCATGCATTCTTGAATTCTCCCACAGTTTTAGACCCCACAACCTCCTCAGGAAGGCTGTTCCATGCATCCACTACCCTCTCTGTGAAATAATACTCCTCACATTGCCCTGAACTGCCCCTCTATCTTTAAATTGTGTCTCCTTGTTCTTGCACATCTCTTTTCTGAAAGATGCTACCCTCTTGGACTTTGTTGATTCCACTGAGGTACTTAAAGTTTCTATCATGTCCCCCTCCCTTCTTTCCTCAAGGGTATACATATTAAGCTCCTTTAGTCTCTCCTCATCGACTTCTGTTGCAGACCCTGCACCATTTTAGTTGCTCCTCTGGACTGCCTCTATCCTGTCTATGTCCTTGCAGAGATGGGGTCTCCAGAACTGGATGCAATACTCCAAATGGGGTCTCACCATCTGTCTGTACAGAGGGATGACAACTTCCTGTTTTCTGCTGCTGATGCCTCTCCCTATGCATCCCAGTATACCCCAGCCCTCCCTACTGCCTTCTCACATTGCTTGCTAACCTTAAGGTCATCTGATATGATTACCCCCAGGTCCCTTTCCTTTTTTGTTGTTGTTACTACCACCCCCATTGTGTATTCTTCCCCTGGGTTCTTGTTTCCCAGGTGCATTATTTTGCACTTCTTTTCATTGAATCCTAGCTGCCATACTTCTGACCATTCCTCCAACCTTGCCAAGTCCCTTCTCATCCTTTTCACGCCTCCTTGTGTATCAGCCATGTTGCAGATCTTTGTGTCATCTGCAAAGAGGAATACTTTTCCTTTCAGTCCCTCTGCAATGTCACTTATGAAGACATTAAAAAGGACTGGACCCAATACTGAACCCTGTGGTACCCCACTAGTAACCCCTCTTTCTTCAGAGTGGACTCCATTTACAATTACCTCTGTGTCCTGTTGTCCAGCCAATGTTTTACCAGGCTACCACCCTGGGACCCACTCAGGCTGGTTAATTTGACTATTAATCTTTGTGTGGGACTGTGTCAAATGCCTTGCTAAAGTCTAGGTAGGCCATGTCCACAGCCCCTTCCTGGTCTACTACTTTGGTCACCCAGTCAAAGAAATCTATTAGATTCATCTGACATGACCTTCCCGCTGTGAACCAATGCTGTCTTGGGTCCTGGGCCCCACTGGCCTCTAGGTACTCAGCTATTCTTTCCTTCAGAAGTGACTCCAGCACTTTCCCTACCACAGAGGTCAGACTGACAGGTCTTTTGTGAAGGGGAATCACATCTGCCTTGCTCCAGTCCTCGGGTACCACACCATCCTCCCATGATTTATTAAAAAGAGTAGCCAGTGGTTTCACTAGTTCCGCCCTTAATTCCTTTAGAATTCTGGGGTGAATTCCATCAGACCCCATTGCTTTGTCCACCTTCAGTTTTAGGAGTACTTGCAGAACCCTTTCTTCTGTGAAAGGACTGGGATCGACCCCCCTATCAAGTGTGTTAATTGGATTAGGCACTTCCCCCTCCTCTTTTGTGAATACTGAGCAGAAATATTCATTCAGTATCCCTGCTTTTTCACTGTCCCCCTCTACCCACCCACCGTTCCTTCTATTCAGCCTCACTATCCCTCCCTTTGTCTTTCTACGCTCCCTGATGTACCTATAAAAGGTTTTATCCCCCTTCTTAACCGAGTTGGCTATCTTTTCCTCAGTTTGGGCCTTTGCTATTCTGACTTCCCTCCCTGCTTCCTTCTGCCTTAACTGGTACTGCTCTCTGTCCTGCTCCTTCTGTGTTTCCTTATACTTCCGAAATGCTATCTTTTTCTTCCTGACTTTCACATCCACCTCTTTTGAGAACCATAGTGGCTTTTTCTTTCATTTTGATTTGTTTATTTGCTTCACACAAAGGCTTGTTGCCTCTGTGATGGCAGTTTTGATGATTCTCCATTGTTGCTCCACACCTCCTTCTAGCCTGTTTGCTAGTGCTTTTCTGAGGCACTCTCTCTCTTCTTGCCAAAGTCAGCCCTCCTAAGGTCCAGTACCCTCACTTTTGCATGGCTTGACTCTAGCTGAGTTTAACGTGAACCACACTGTTTGACGGTCACTTGTTCCCAGATGGCAATCCACTTGTAGATCTGAGATCCTCTCACTGCCCCCGCTTGAGAGTATGAGGTCTAAGATTGCTCCCTCATGAGTGGGTTCTGAAACTAGCTGTCTGAGACCTGCCACCTGCAGGGCATCAAGAATGGCCCTGCTCTTGGATGTGGCTGCAGCAAATGTGCTCCAGTTAACATCTTGCATATTCAGGTCTCCCATCAACAGTATCTCCCCTTTCTCTGCCATTCTAAGAACACCTTGACACAGTGACACTGCTGCTGGGTTTGGGTGAAGGTTAAAACATGAAAGATGCATGTAAAGTACTAACTACATGAATAAAAGATACAGAAATATAAACATAAGTGAATAATTTAAAAAGGGTAAATTGGGATCTGACAGTTATTGCATAAGCATTGGCGTACTGTTGGTCAGAAGTGGATTTGGCAAGTAGGGCTGATGTGCCAGTGTGACATACTGTACTGTATAATTATTGAATTGCAAAAGTCACGCCATGTGAGGGTGGTGCATCAATGCAACCTATGGTAAAGCAGTAGCAGGATGCATTGGAAGGCTTGATCTCAGCAGTGATGGATGATCAAAACATATAGTTTAAAAAGCAAGGTAAATTACAAGGGACACAGGCTCTCTGCTCTTTATTTCTTTTTTTTCCCCCTATCTTATCTGAATTTCTACATGCTCAGGTAAGGCAATTTCAACATACTGTAGAAGGGGTCAAAATAAAGTTAAGCCATCACTGTGCAGTCATTGTGCACATTTACCATCATCAGTAAACAAAAGATCTCTCCCGCACTCACGCTCCTGCAGTCACAACATATGGTTTATGCCAATTCTGTTAAGATGGGAGAATAATATAAAGTATATAATGTTCATACTGTTGTCAGTTAAGCCTCCCTATGCTGAATGTTTTCAAGAGTGTTATGGCTTTTCCCCCCACCTTCTGAGTGACACTTATTGTGAATTTTGGGGTGGGTAGAGATTGAATACAACATGTGCAGTGCACTGCTTAACAGGAGCCATAGAAACATTATTCACAATTGCCAAAAATCAGGTATGTGGGAGGTTAAAGAGCCAGTACCTGAGTTTAGGAACAGGGAACAGCAATGACAGTCTGAGCAATTATGCTACAAGTTTAAAAATTACCCATAGGGGATATAATTCTCAAGGTTTCGTGGGTGTTTACTGTCAGCTTGTAGGAAACTCTCGGTGGCAGTGTTTGCAGTAATTTTGTCCACAAACTCTATTTCCCCTCATTTCCAGAGTTACATTTACAAAAGTAAGGAATATTTTGCTGGTGACACTAGTGAACTAGAAGGGATTTAATTTTAGAAAATCAACAATTGTCCTGTTCATTTAAATACTTTTCTGAAAATTGCCAGTTATGATTATGGGCTAGTTGTAAGGGTTTGACAGTGATTGAGCAATGTGTTGAAAAGGCTGAAGTCTTCATTCCTATGAAAGTGTAGCTTCTGCATAAAGTGTATTTGGTGCTAACATCAAAGGGCAACCGGCCCCACTAACCACAGACTTTCAAATAACATGTTGCACTCGAGAGGGCTAAATGTACACACACACATACACACACACACACACACACACACACACACACACACACACACACACACACACACAAAATATTCACAAGTAGAAAGTCTTTGATGTGTGCTTAAGACATTTGAAAAAGCTAGCAGCTTTACACCCAGCAGTAATCTGATTTTACAAAGAAAAAGCAATAGCACAAACCGAAAGAAGTTTTCTGAATTTCTTTAGTTAGTGACAGCAGCTTTCCTCCCGCAAGCTCTGTTGTTGCATTTTGCACTGCATTTGTTGTTCATTGTTATTAAGCACACATTAAAGGCTTTCTGCTTTTGCACATCTCTCTTGTGTGCCTGTATTCCTCTCGAGTACTATATGTTAAGTAGGCTGCCAGAAGATTTAGAATATATATGTTTCTTGAAAATGTATACATGTCCATGGCACAGCAAGGGTTAACACCTACTATTTACTCTCCCACTGACCAGCACGGGATCCATAAATTTCAATTCTGTCAGCTCCAGTGCTGAAATACTTGAGAGCACTGTTCTGTCCTCTCTCTCTCTCTCTCTCTCTCTCTCTCTCTCTCTCTCTCTCCTCTTTCTAGCACCCTCTTTCTAGCTATCTCACTCATTCTCAAAGTTACCACTGCGATGGACCTTTGAAGATAAAAGTAAGAAAAGCTGTAATTGTAATGTGATGAGGGATTTTATTTGCTTGCAATTAATTCTGTTTTTTTTTATTTTATAGGTGTGTGTACTTGTAATGAAACACATTAATTTTATTATACAGTATTACTATGTTTGGGTAGGAGGTACCCCCCCCCCCAAAAAAAAACATTTATTGAGTCCTCCTCCTCCATTCAACCACACTATGACAACCTGCCCCTCTTTCCCCAGCTCTATTTCACAGCTATCTTCACTTGTAAAAGTAGAAAACCTGTTCAGATTGTGTGCCGCTTCCTTTCATGTAGGTGGGGGAAGGGATTGCCTATGTCCAGACAAAAAAGACAGAAACAGCATTTGTTCTCCACTTACAGCTGCTAATGTTGTTAGAGTTGCTCCTGGATCAGTGGGATGGGGAGGGGTTTTATGCTAATTGCAAGGTGTCTGAGGCTGGATTCACAAAGCTTTCAGAAGGTGCAAAACCTTCCCTAAGTCCCCAAAACTGCCGTAGCTACAGAAAAAAGGGGAGATTGCTCTATGTGCTATTCACAAAAACCTCCGTAGTTGCAGAAAAAACTACTATGGACTGTGGAAAAAAAAGTGCAGCTGCGGAAGTCCCTGACTGAAAAAAGGTGTGAGATAAGTAAGGCACATCCCCTGAAGCTCTATTCTCAGCCAGGTTTTTTCCGCAGTTGTGGAAAAAATGTTACACACAGTGGAATGAGGTGTAACTCTCTCTCAGCAAACTTAGTAGTGCCCCAACAATTGGAATCAATTAAGGTGGAGGTGAGGCACAGGTAATAGCATCCCAGATAGTATAGCAGTGGCTAATGTTACAGCAACAAAAGCACACGTTGCCATGCTATGGCAACAGGCAACAACCACCAGACCCAGTAAAGCCCATGACAGAGCCCCACAGACAGTAGAGCCTGACCAGTCTGCAGTGAGTGCTACTCCTGCAGGCAACAGGAACACCCCAGGGAGGGATGACCAGCAGTGCCAGTCAGCCACTGTGGTGCCTTAGTATTGCTGGTACCTGTGGTGCTACAGTAGTCCCAGTTGAGGGATTGGTTGCTAGTCTCTTTGTGGGTGCTGTCAGTCTCATACTATGGCAACAATGTTAATGTCTGCTGCTTCAGCTACTTGTTGTACTATTGCTGTGCCTCCTCAGCCATTTCCATAGCTGCAGATCCACAGCTGCATATTCGCAGCACTTGCGGAATTCCTACAGCTGCTGGAATTCTGCAGCTGTGGGGCTTTTTTGTGGAATTCCCTCAGCTGCGGGATTTTCTTTAAGAATGTCATGCAACTGAACTTCTGCAGTGCTGCAAGCCTTTTTTCCGCAGCTGCGGGATTTTTACTGTTCTTTGAGAATTCTGCCCCTGGTGTTTATCATTGTGAGCAGCAGCAGGGAGGTGATTAGAGAGGACAGGAAGTTTTTTTTTATGGTTGATTTTGTTTATCTTCCCTTCTGCAAAGCTATTATTTACATTTACACATTTCTTTTTTACAGGTACTGCCTGTGTAATAAAACATTCTTGTAAACTACTGCCTCGGTGTTTCTTGTTTTTAATTTATATTTTATCAGTTTAGCTAAAACATGTAGTTTGCTCATAATTAAAATGTTAAGATTTTAATGTCTATTTAAACACTAACTATTGCCAATCTGAACTGTGCCTACATGCTAAATAAGTCTAAAAGTTGTGTGGAGATGTGTTTTTTTTTTATTTAGTATGGGTACAAACAATAGAGTGTCTGTTGGACATCTGTTGCTTGCACAATAAAAAAAAATATTTTGGACAATAAAAAAATGTTTGCAAACTAAAATAGTCTATGTTCATTTGTGTGCTGTGGAGAAGCTGCCAACCATTGAATTATGTAGAATAGACACTTGGTAAAAAGGTCTGAGGGAATTACTGTGAAACTATTTACAGGATATTTAAAAAAGTCCCCCTTTTAAAACAGCAATTAAAAGCAGGTGAATTCAGTTAGCTGCCGTACTGTTGCTGTCTTTTGACATGACAACAATGCCTTCACACGTGCGTGCTGATTTCATTTCTATATCCTGCATCATCCTAAGTTATTTAATTGCTGTTTTTTCAAGTTCAGTGGCATAGTTGAAACCATTGTCACACAGGCTAGAACATCCCTCGTAAGTTTACTCATGTAAGCTTCAGAAGAAGGCCTTGTTGGGCCAAAAACTTAGACACTTTGTTCTTTTTGTAACATCTGTGTATGTTGGTCCAATAAAAGGCAACAAACCACTTGCTTCAGGATCATTTCTTCTGAATCCACTGCATTAAAATAGGAATTATACTGTAAGACCCCGGCAGACTACATACAACAGGGCTCTGAGATCTACAGGGGGACATTTACAGGGAAAATGTTCCCATTGACTTGTATTGGTTACAGGGGCCATCAGAGCAATTCTGCTTCATAAGAAGTAATGTAATCTACAGGGGGGGAAAAGGAAAATTGCACTGGAGTTACAGGAAAATGCAAACTAAATGTGATAGCACTGCTACTGGGTCTTCTGAAGCCCATCATTTCTTTTTTTTCATAGTGTAATAGACCAACAACATGCCTTTCCCTGCTTTGAAAGGAAGTGTGAATTATTTAGCATCTGAATGTGCTAGTGTGAACTAGCCTTCATGCTTTGCCCAAGAGAAGTGAGGGTGGAGGGTAGAAACAAAGGAAGTGGATGAGGCAATTGCCTCGTTTACATGAAGACTATAGGCGGGTTGGGACTCCACCAGGCTTGTGATCGATTCTTCATAACTAGGTTGCATGCATACTTCTCAAGTGTCCCTGATTTTGAGGGACGTCCCTGATTTTGCCTCAAAATTTTACTCTGTCCATCCTAAAATTTGTGTTTTTGTGGCTAAACAGTGGGGACTGTAAGCACAAAACAAAGTCAAGCATTAAAGTTACAGACTTGTTCTTCTTTAGAAAATGCATTTTGCACTAAGTCCCATATTCTACCAGTTTTCTGGGTGGATCTCTTTAATTTTTAAGATGTGTCCCTGATTTTGGTCCTTTGTCGTTGATTTTTTTAAGCCTTGTCCCTGATTTAGGATGCAGGAGGTTGAGAGGTATGGTTGCATGTCCCATGTAAACCGCAACCGAGTTTAAATCCGGTCAGAACTTAGCCTCAATCGTCAGGATACGGTTCCAAACAATCAATTCCTTGGAGTCGGGTTACAAGTGAAATGTAAACAGTGGACCCGATTGAAGTCTGCACTGTGTGCAAGCATGGTATTGCACAGCTGGAGTGTGCATGTCCTGAGGGGAACATCTCTCACTGTTACCACAGTACTGCCTAGCAACAGAATACACTGACACTACACCTGCGCAAATTGCGCCTGGTCAGACTTCCAATTTCAACTGGAAAGCCACATGTAAACTAAGATGGCAGTCATGGACCCTACTCTGCAGCGATGTATACTGTAAGGAGCTGCAATCGGGTCTGAAGGCTTCGATTCCAGGACACCAAAAGGTAGGCACATGTAAACGTAGCAAATGTGAAGTTTATCTGACACAGCTTCTGAAATCCATTTAACTCTTCTCCAGTAAGCACCAGTGGCTTTGTTTGAGAGCTGTGTGGGGATGGATGTGGGAATGCAGGCACATTGCTGACATACAGCATTTTGTTTCTGCAATCACATACAAATATAATGGCTGGAGTCATACCTATCAACCTCTTGCTTCATAAACTTGGGACAAGACTTAAAAAAACACAGGGACAAAGAACTAAAATCAAGGACACATTTTATAAATTGATAATATTAACTCAGAAATCTGACATAGTAAAGGCAATAGTAGTAAGATGTATTTTTTTTTTTGAAGAAACATTTGCAAGGAGTTCAGTGACAACACGAAAGTTCACCAGATAAAGCCTTGGAAAACTGCATGAACCTAAGAAAGGTTGTATGAGTTAAAACATTAAAAAATACCTTATCTGATAGTACTGTAATTAACAGTTATGACTGTGGCTGATATGCACTAATCAACTGCAGAAATGCATAGAAGCAGGACCCCACTGAAATCAAGATGCTACATCTTAGCTGGACTATTCTGAGCAAAGAAATAGTAAAAATAAAAATAAGTAAATACAAAAATAACTGTAGGCTGGTAATATTTTGTTGGCACCTTGATTTTTTCCTTTCTGACTGGATGCCTAGGTCTCTTTCTAGCTGCTGAAAAGTTTTTGACCAAGTTTCTGTGGATGGGCTGGGTTTGACCTGAGCACCATGTCAGCTCTCCCCTTCCCCCTCTTCCAATACCATCAGGGTATCTTTAACCCTGCTGCAAAAGGGTATAATGACTTTTAGGGTGTTGATCTACTGTAGGCAAAACCAGACCTGTCATTCTGTGGCTGCAGAGTCGCACACAGCTGGCAGGTACTTGTTTTGCAATTGGCAAAGAGGGCCTCCTCTGGCAGTCCATTCCAGGGCTCAACCACTTTCTTCATGCAGTAACACTTCCTAACATTTCCCCTAAACCTTTTACCTCAGGCCATGCCCTCTAGTTCTAGTATCTACTGTACGTTCCCTAAAATAAGCTCTTCCCCACTTTATTGATCCCCTTCATGTACTTGAATGTTTTGATCATGTTCCCTCTCTCCCCTTTTGTCTCCAGAGGATACAAATCCAGCTCCTTCAACCTCTCCTATGTATTCCCACTTGTCCCATGCACCATTTTAGTGGCCCTTCCTTGCACACATTCAATACTTTCAACTACCTCAAGGGAATTGACGAAGTCCAAGAGGGTAGCATCTTTCAGAAAAAGAGATGTGCAAGAACAAGGGGACACAATTTGAAGATAAAGGGGAACAGATCAGGGGCGACATGAGGAAGTATTGTTTTCACTGTGAGGGTGGTGAATGCATTGAACAGCCTTCCTGATGAAGTTGCGGAGGTGAAAAACAGTGTGGGAATTCATGAATGCATGGGAAAGACATAAGGCAATTCTGGGGGTAGGGGGTCAAGAAGAAGTAAGCTTTTGACTAACTAGGATCTGCAGCTTATCCAATAGGTAGGGAAACGGACAGAATAATATAAGGGATTTGTCTTGCCTTCTCTATAGTTTTCCCTAAACACCAGTTTTTCTTTGTCTAATGTTCATCTGCTGCCAGCCTTAGTTGTTCAACCATACAGTATGTGTCTATTGTAAGTTGCTATAGTTGATGTTTTTACACAGTACCCAGTATACATAGTATACATAGTATCCAATATACATAGTATCCAGTATACATAGTATATAGTATCCAGTATACATAGTATACACAGTATCCAATATACATAGTATACACAGTATCTAGTATACATAGTACATAGTATACTATACTAAACACCAGTTTTTCTTTGTCTAATGTTCATCTGCTGCCAGCCTTAGTTGTTCAACCATACAGTATGTGTCTATTGTAAGTTGCTATAGTTGATGTTTTTACACAGTACCCAGTATACATAGTATACATAGTATCCAGTATACATAGTATCCAGTATACATAGTATATAGTATCCAGTATACATAGTATACACAGTATCCAATATACATAGTATACACAGTATCTAGTATACATAGTATACACAGTATCCAGTATACATAGTATCCAGTATACATAGTATACACAGTATCCAGTATACATAGTATACATAGTATCCAGTATACATAGTATACACAGTATTCAGTATACAAAGTTTACATAGTGTCCAGTATACATACTATACACAGTATCCAGTATACATAGTATACACAGTATCCAGTATATATAGTATCCAGTATACATAGTATACATAGTATCCAGTATACATAGTATACACAGTATCCAGTATACATAGAATACATAGTATCCAGTATACATAGTATACACAGTATTCAGTATACATAGTATACACAGTATCCAGTATACAAAGTATACATAGTGTCCAGTATACATAGTATACACAGTATCCATTATACATAGTATACATAGTGTCCAGTATACATACTATACACAGTATCCAGTATACATAGTATACATAGTATCCAGTATACATAGTATACACAGTACCCAGTATGCATAGTATCCAGTATACATAGTATACACAGTATCCAGTATACATAGCATACATAGTATCCAGTATACACAGTATCCAGTATACATAGTATACATAGTGTCCAGTATACATAGTATACACAGTATCCAGTATACATAGTGTCCTGTATGCATAGTACACACAGTATCCAGTATACACAGTATCCAGTATACATAGTATGCACAGTATCCAGTATACATAGTATACAAAGTATACAGTATACATAGTATCCAGTAAAAAAAACACAGAGATCACACATGTAGTGTCCAATCTCCAGACAGCCTCTCTTGATACACTGTATCCAGTTTATTAAACAGATTATTCACCCTACACATACAGTATCGTTCCTACTTGTTTTTCACTGCAGTATGCTGTCTGTTTCATGTTGAGCTACAATATAAAAATCAGATTGCAATATAAAATTGAGACTACCAATGAATTGTAGTAGCAACACTTACTGTACATTGAAATTAAAAATAAAAGGGGGATGAATTCTACAGGTTTGTCATATTTATTTTTAAGGTATTAAATTGATGTCACTTCAAATGTAATGAATGGGCCATCATTTCATGTGAGAATCTTTACAATATAAAACATATTTCATTCCTGATATATAGCTGGTTAATGATGTCACATTGTCTAAAGTGACACTTAGTAGAAATGACCTGTTAATCCCAGAAAGCTAAGTATTTAAGGTAATTATTTTTATTACACCTGGTGTGGGGTTAGGACCCACAGTCTTCTCATCTCTCAGCCTCAGACGGGAGTATGCTATCTGCTGAGCTACTGCAATTAAGTAAGTGGCTGGCTTGGAAGGTGGTCTTAACATAGGCAATGATGTCATGATTCATTTATGGGCATAACATGCTTTTCTGCTCTGAACATACTGTATCTACTGTTCTATTAAAACAGTATAATATAGTGTGTCTTCAGTGTTGAGGTTATTTAAAGCAGCACACACATCCATAGCCATGGTTGTAAATGCAGCAGTCTCCTCATTAACAAAATCAATGTAAAATGACAGTAGTATACCATCATAATCACTCTTATAACTGTGTAATGCATCTAAAAGCTGCTTTCAAGCTAAATAATTAACGAAGTGCATACTGTAGTTATCAGTAGAATAAAATTAAAAACCTGACTGATTTTCAAAAGGTCAAAATGTCAGAATACTTTTTTTCAGAAGATTCTTTTCTCATTGAAAGTCTAGAATCTTACTATTATATAGTACGTTACTCTATTTATAAATCTGAAGCATTTATACTGGCAGTGGTTGTCTTCTGATAATCAACAATTTTGAAAACAAACAGTTTAACTATTTTTCTGCATTATTATCAGTAGGGACTTTGCTGGTGATTTACTGTGGCTTTTAAGCAGCATCACACATTTAAAACTGATTTGTGAATAAGGCACTACTACTGTATATTTCAAACTGTGGAAATGTGTGCTGCTTTAGTTAACCTCAGCATTGGAAACAACCTGGAATATACTGTATGTGGCTTAATACAGTTTTGTCTACCCTGAAATGGTCACCTGACTGGATAGTCGATTGGGTACTTTCAAGTTTGCTGTCCAGAGCTGGACTATTTAAACTAAGCATTCTTAACCTGAAACTCTGCAAAGAAGATGCTGCTTTTATCAAATACATAAGGGGAGTGGCAATGTTTGGCCCATGCCTTGTTGATAATATTTAATGCATCAAATACATTTTATATTATATATACTGTATGCACATTTGCAAATGAACCTCCATTTAAGGTAACATCAGTTTGACTAATGCACTGTATTATTTGGTGATGTGTAAGATCATTTATCATTTTTTATTAGCTGGTGTGCATGTGATGCTGAGTGAATGAGAGAGCCATAGTGCAGTCTTTTTAAGGTATAAATCATGTATATAATCAACATAAATTTGGAACCCTCACAATTACAGGATTTGGTCTGAATGGAAAATAATCATAACCTCTGGATCAGCAGCCAGTTGCTGTTTCCATACAGTATGTTCCTGTTGATTCATTTTCTGACTTGAAATAAAATGTGGCTGTGAGTTGAGAAAAAAAAAACATTTTTTAGTTTGCAGTGCTCTGCAGAAATGTTCATGGGATGGGAAGTGTGTTTAACCCATTGACTAAAACTCCTGTTAAAAATCTCTCTCTCTCTCTCTCTTTTTAATTTTGCATTTCTGCTTTTTACATGCTGAATGAATTAACAAATGTTTCTTAATTTGTGAAGACCTGGGTTTTTTGTGCGAACGTATGTGACATATGGATGAGGGATCCACTCACTGTAGATCAAGGGAGGACGTAGAATGGTGCAGGTACATGGGGGATGGGTGAACAAAGTGGTAGACAGTAAGACCTACCAGAGCTTCAGGCTGGTGTAACAGAGCTGGACTAAGGCATAAGCATCCATGGCATGTTCTTATGGTCCTGATTTATATATGTCCTTTTATGTTCTTACAGCATTGATTGCCTAACTGAACTAAGATGTAAAACAGATACTGAAATGTCAGTTTTATTTCAGGTGACCAGGATCGTAGTGGGGGGAGGGGGCAAGAGAAATGGTGTCCTGAGAATGTGCTTAAACTTATTAACCCTTGCTGTGCCGTGGACTGATATATTGGTCCAGAATCCCTATACATTCAAATTCTGTTTGCAGCCTAAAGGTTAATTCTGCTTAGGTGGATCGGCATATACATTACTCAGCGGCAAATCTTTTTCATACTTTTTGTGATCATCGGTCAATATATAACCACTAACTGATGACAGACACTTGGGGGCATGAATCTGTGCTACCAGCAAAGTTGCATTTTCAAAGCTCTGAATATGTATCTGTTGGTAATGAAATGAAAACTGTCAGCTGATAACATTCAGCCAGTTTCCATTGTACGGAATAGACATCTCACTGATAGATCTGGAGCTAAGTGACATGCACTTGCAAATAACACCAATACAGCTCCAGACACTGAAGAAAGAAGTTCATGCATTTTCATGGCTGTTAACTTTTTCAGCATTTTAAAACAGTTACTTAGCATCTGCACTAAGATGTTACATGTCGCTGAACTGAATTGTGACACCAGTATCCCTGTGATCAACATTTGTCAGCAAAAGTGAAGTGAAAAAATCAACAGTTGTATAAATTGGTAAGTGACATAAGTCAACAACAACATATCTGCACATAATACTTGGCTTAAAATTTGAGCACCACCATATTCTGTACCACAGCCTCAAACAGGGATGTAATTTAGAACTCAGCTAATGTCAAGCAGTTTTTGAGCCATAAAAAGAATTACTGTATCAGTAATGAGGCAGCAACAGGATCAGGAAATTATGAAATAAAATGCATTGTCCACTTGGAAACAGAAGCTGGAGGCTGTTCAGGACAGAGGTTTTGTTTTATCTTCTGTTTTAACTGTAATATTTGAATAGTTTTGTACTTGAAGTTAGTTCTGTGTGTTAAAAATTACAACTTTGAGTTAGAACTGTTACTTGGGCTGTGATATTGTAACTATTGGGGCTTGGGAACACTTGTTTGGCAGCGATAATTGGAGTGAAATTTAAATGTGATGTTTGCCTGGTGTTGGGGAAGGGGAAATTACAAGAATCATCTTGTCATTCATTGTCCACTTGGAAACAGAAGCAGGAGGCTGTTTAGGACAGAGGTTAAATACTGAAAAGCCACTGGGGGTTGGGATTGAAGGGCTGTGCATTTCTGTTTGTGAATGAAATTTGAAGCAACAGGAACTGGTGGGCCTGTGACATCATACAGTACCTGATGTCTGCATACACACACTGTTAGTGGGACTGGACACACACTGGATTGTATGTGTTTGTGAGACTTGGAAACTTTATTGGTGGGGTTGAAATTGGGTTTGTAAATAACTGCAGTCAGTATAGAGAGAGACTGTATTCCAGGGGGAAGGGACTGAGAAAAGGGGTGTGTGCCATTATAAAGAGAGAGGAACAACCAGGGTGACCATATTCCACATTGGCAGGCATCTTCAGAAGGGTTGTAGGCTTCACAGGCTGTGGGATGGCACCAATTCTCAATTGGGCCTGGAGAGAGGGAGGCTGCCCACTCAGTAGACAGCTATCTTGTATCGGGAGTGAAGTATATTGGTTAAGGAGTAAGCTGCGGGAGTTGGGGGGTGTCCAAGGATAAGGGGTGTGGATATGGGCAGCAGAAGGGTAGGGCTGAGGGGAGGCCGGGGCAACGCTCAGCAATTACAGGTTGTTATGTTACAACAAGCAGGAGGGTGGATATTAGGGATGGAGGACCCTTAGATAGGGATGTAGATGCTAAGGGGAAAGCATACGGGGTAAACATTCTGAATATAAAGAGAGTGGAGTGGAAAGAGTCAGAAGGGGCTGTTGTGGGGAAGCCTAGAAGAACAGACATTGAGAAGGGAGGGGCTGTTGTGGGGAAGCCTAAAAGAGCAGACTGTGGGAAGGGAGCTCTTAAGGAGAACAGAGCAAGAGGGGAGGAAGAGGAGCAGTTTAGAAGGGCAGTCGGGGGAAACTCGGGTTACTTGATGGAGGCTGGCATAGAGTGTTACAATACATTTGAGCTACTAAGCAACCTAGAGGGGGAGGAAGCGGTTGGTGGAAATGAGGAAACTGATACAGTGGCTGGGGGGAGGGAGTCGTATACCCATAGGGCATCACAGACCGGCAATGGAAAGGATATAAATAGTCCCAGAGGGAGAAGGGGAAACATAAATGTTATGCAGGTGGGGGAGATGCAACATATTGCAGACATGAGGGAGGACAGCATGACTGGAGAGAAACTGGGAGACAAGGAGACGTGGAGGGGCCCCCCTTCAGCAGGGGGGTCCATACCAAGGATGGGGCCCTAGGTAAAGGGTACCCACAGAGGGCCTCTGGAGGTAGGGGTACTATTACAAGGGGGGAGGATGGTGGTGTGGGGGAAGGGGAAACCATCATGGCCAGGATAAATGGTTCTGATAAGAGAGGGTTAAAGGGGACACCTATTCAGGGGGTGTCTGAGTTAAGTGGGCAAAATAACAAGGGAGGCAGAAAGGGGAGAGTGACAAAGGGGTCTCTAATAAGGCAGGAAGACTCCTATGGAATTGAGATCATGAATAAAGGGGGGATGGGGTTGAGAGTTCATAGTGGAGGTAACAATAAGGATGATGGTGGTTTTAAGGTTCTGTTATTGGGACACTCCATGATTAGGGGTATCCAGTGGGAGAGACAGGGGGTGGATGCCATAGCCAGGTGAAGGTAGTGAGTATCTCTGGGCTGACAGTGCACAGAGCAAAGTTCATTGTGTACGTAACTGGTTAGGATTGTGGAGGAAATGGATTTCCTGGTGCATTTGGGAACTAATGATCTAGATGGAAATAGCATTTTGAAATCCAAGCAAGGTTCCAAGAACTTGCCAAAGTCTGTCGGGATATTGGATGCAACATTTCCTTTTCAGAGATACTACCAGTACCAAAGGCCACAGTGGAGAAAAAAATGAAGATCACAGAGGTTAATGACTGGCTCAGGAAGTGGGGTGAAGAGGGTGGGTTGGGGGTGTTGGGGAACTGGAAAGGAGTTTGGGAGGATAAGGGACTGTACGCCAAGGACAGGCTTCATCTTGCCCTGTTAGGGAAGGAAGTTCTTAAACAGGGGATGGCTGACTACATTCAAGAAAGGTGGTGTTTAAACTTGTGAGGGGGGAGGGATAAGGAAGGGGCTGACCAGAAGCCCTCTCCTCTGGATGAGGGGAGTAGCATTCAAACCCAAGGGGAGAGGAAAACATACTGGGGTGGAGGTTTCAGGAGGAGCAGAGGAAGGATGGAAGTATAAGGAACCTGGGGGGGGGTTCGACAAAGGGATCAGGGATAAGGGATTGGGGGTGGTGTTAGTAAAGGCCAGGAGCTTGGGAAACAAGTTGCCAGAGTTCCAGACCATGCCGTTTGAGGGGGGGTGGATGTGGCAGTGATCACGGAAACGTGAGCCAACAAAAACCATGACTGGGACCTAAACATGCAGGGGTACACTATGCTTAGGAAGGATAGAAAGGAGGCAGAGGGGGTGGAGTGGCTATGTTCATTAGAGATGACATAGAAATTGCTAGGGTAGAAGAGCCAGAGGGAAACGTGGAGGCCTTATGGGTCACCTTACGAACCCCAGTAGGAGGTAAGGTCAAGATGGGTGTAGTATATAGGACCCCCAGGATGGGTGATGTTCTGGAGGATGGTTTGCTGGACAACATCATTGCCCAGTGTGGACCAAAAGGGGAAGGAGTGGTGTTGATGGTGGACCTTAATATGCCAGCTACAAACTGGGGAACCATGTCCTCTAAGGTGTCCAAGGAGCAGAGGCTGCTGCTTCCAGGATGTGTTCTTAACACAGCATGTGATGGAGCCCACAAGGGAGGGGCATGTCCTGGATGTGGTTCTGGCAGATGGGGATCTGGTAAGGGACCTGGTTGTAGAGGATCCCCTGACTGGGAGCGACCACAATACTGTCTGGTTTCAAATAAGCATGGGGGAGGGGGGTGAGATCTAGGACACTGGCAGTGGACTTCATGGGGGCAGACTTTGTGGGCATGGGAAATATTCTCAAGGATCACTTGAAGGGGATTACATCAATGACAAATGTGGAAAAGAGATGGGAGATCATAAAACAGGGACTTCATGAGGCAGTCAGGACCTGCGCTAAGGTGAAACGTAAGGCAGCAAGGTCACATAAACCATGCTGGTGGTCCAGTGAGGTTCAGGTAGCAGTCAGAGAAAAGAAGGTGGCCTACAAAAAATATAAAACAACAAGAGGGGATAGGTATAAGGAAATGTACCTTCTTGCATCTAGCAAAGTCACCCAGATGGTGAGGGGGGAAAAGTCCAGTAAAGAGCAACGGCTGGCACAGGGGATACATGGAGGGGAAAAGGGGTTCTTCCAGTACATTGGGGAATGGAGAAAAACTAAGGGCCATCTCAGCAGATTGAGATCAGAAGGAAGGTGGGTGGAAGAGGTGAGGGACCAGGCAGAGGTATTAAATGAGTACTTCGCCTCTGTGTTCACTAGGGAGGGGGATGGGATATCTACAAAGCAATGCACGATGGGGATAGAAGCAGCAGTGAGTGGGATCAGGGGAGCAACAGAAATGGAGCAAGAGGGAGGGAGAGGTACCCCAGGGGTGTCACATCAGGATAAGGATAAAAAGGCCAGTAAGGTGGAGGGGACGGATGATGCTATCTCCACCGAAAGGGTGTGGTTAGCCCTCAAGGCCCTAAAGAAAGACAAATCTCCTGGGCCGGATGGCATTCATCTGAAAGTACTATGGGAATTGGCAGACATACTTGCTGCACCCCTGGCGGAGCTCTTCAACAGGTCAGTTGAGACAGGAGAATTGCCTAAAGGTTGGCAAGAGGCACATGTGGTGCCAATCCATAAAGGGGGTCGAGGAAGTACCAGGTAACTATAGACCCCTGTGTTGACCTCGGTGGTGGGAAAATTAATGGAGCTGTATACTAAAGGAATGATTGGGGTGTACTTGGAGGAGGTGGGGGTCTGATAGTCGGCAACATGGGTTTGTGCCATGTAGATCATGTCAAACCAATCTTGTGGAGTTCTACGAATGGGTAACATCAGAACTGGACAGGGTAAAGCCTGTGGATGTATTATCCTTGGACTTCAGCAAGGCATTTGACTCTGACCCCCACAATGGTCTGGTGGAGAAACTGATGGGGTTGGGAGCAGGCCCTTTGATGGTCAGATGGATTGAAAACTGGCTAGCTGGATGCACCTAGAGAGTAGTGGTCGGTGGGGAGCTCTCGAACCCTAGAGAGGTCGGTAATGGGGTACCGCAGGGCTCGGTCCTGGGTCCGATCCTGTTTAATGCATACATATCGGACATCAGGGAGGGTATAGGGTGAAATGAGTCTCTCCCCAATGACTCCAACATGGGAGCAGTAGTTGAGGGGAAGAGGGAGGTTGGCCCTACAAGGGGACTTGGACACCCTGGAAAGCTGGGCTCACACATGGAAATTAAATTTCAATATCACCAAGTGCAAGATGTTACATCTTGGGTGGGGAAACCCTAAACACAGGTACACCCTGGGAGGGGAGGTGCTGGAGGCCTCAACAGGGGAAAAAGACCTAAGGGTTATGGTGGATGCATGTATGAATAACTCTGAGCAATGCAGGAGAGCAGCTAGCAAGGCAAACAGGATGTTGGGATGCATCATAAGGGGGATCACCTCTAGGAGCAGGAAAGTGATTCGGCTGCTGTACAATGGACTGGTTAGATCACACCTTGAGTACTGTGTACAGTACTGGAGACCACACTTGAAGAAGGACATACAGCTCCTGGAGAGGGTACAGAGGAGGGCAACTAAGATGATATGAGGACTAGGGATTTGACGATGAGGACAGACTTGAGGAGCTCTGCCTGTGTTCATTGGAGGAGAGGAGAGACGGGGACATGATTGAGGTCTTCAAGCACCTCAAGGGAATAAATAGGTAAACATGGAGGGATCTTTAGACTAAAGCAGGGAGGTATCACCAGAGGGCATGGTTTGAAGTTGGAAGGTGGAAGGGTGAGGGGGAAAGAGGAGGAGGTTTTTCACTGAGAGGGTGGTGGACCCTTGGAATGCACTGCCTGGTGAGCTGATTCAGAGATCCACAGTGGAGGGCTTCAAGAGATGGTGGGACAGACACAAAAAGTGGAAGTATCAGATGATGGCCTGGCCCAGGGGGATGGGGATGGATGATAGGGTTTTCTGGAACACAAGGGGAGGGAGGGCCTCGGCACCCAACTAGGGATCTGAGGTTCGAGCAGACTCGATAGACCGTAAGGCCTATTCTACTAGCAATTAGTATGTTAGAATAATGACAGGAGCCATAATGGAGTGAAAAATTAATACCCTCAATACCTTTTCATGTCCCATTTAAGATGATCACTATTCATGTACTGTAGGGTTCTTTGTTTACACATGTTTACATGAAATTAATGCCACCTGCCGGCGTACCTGCAGAAACACTGAGGAAAGAAACACTTGGGCTCCAGTTCTGCTTATAAATGTTGCAGTCGCCACCGAGTGGATTACTTAGGAATTGCATTATCAAACTAATTAAACCCTGCTGCAATGAGTGGTACAGTGCCGCACCGAGTGATACACCGACAGCAACGACTGGTACACCGCGTTACTGTTAAAAGTATCTGTAACAAGCACTGTAGCAATCAATCAATCACTCGATAAATAAATAACTAAAATCCAGGTTGGGATAGATGGTCCTCCAGAGGCTTAATTCAGATAAATACCTTGCTACAGTACATAAATACCATACATAATGCCGCAAAGGTGCAAGACAAACACAATGACAACCCTGGACAGGTGCTCTGATGCATTCTGCAGGGCTTGAAAGATTCTGTGAGCCACTATCTGTTGATCATTCCTAAACAAATCAGTCTATTTTTTTGTTCTGGGTGCCACACTGTATCTCCTGCTACAGAATTTGAGCCTCCCCAATTATACTGACATTTCATCATTTCTGTTTTTAAAACAGAAATTTGACTATTATAATAAACTTTCTCTGCTTCTTATTTCAATATCAGTTTCTGCAGCTGCCTTTGCCAATTTAAGTATTTGATATAGTCAACAGCTGCCGTCTGACCTAAATATTTTTGATAAAAAATGCAAAAATCTATTTTCATGTCTTCCCACCAAAGAGCTACAGTGTATTATCATACATACAAGTAACTGATAGTCTGGCACTCCATAAAGAAAACTATTTATCCTGTAACTGTGGAGTTTGTACAAAGGCAGTTTTCAGTCTCTGTAACCCATATATACATATATATATATATTTATTGAATTTTGGTGACTGGGTAGGTCCACTGGGCCCGGGAGGTCCCATTTTCAGGGACGACCTGGACTCTCGTGTACATATTTATATATATATATATATATATATATATGAGAGTTTGATCCCAGGATATCACATACTGTACAGCAGCATGGTCTGAGAATTCCATGCCATGTGACGTAGCGGTATGAATAGTGACATACTGGGACACAAAGATACAATCAACCTAAGTAGAAAATAGGTCTCTAAAATATGTATCGCCACCAGATTTGTGGAGGTGCCTATGCATATTCATAAGGCTAGCCATAGAAGTTACCAAATTCAGGGTGTTGGAGTCACAGAACATCTTATTGGTTTGAAGACCTCAGTCAGTACTGTAATCACCATTCTACAATTAAAGTCCCATTCCCATATGACAGTCCTGGAGGTGTGCAAATAAAGCTGTGCTTCCGGGAACAGGGCTGCTCAAACCGCTTTCATTTGGAGAGAATATATATATAAATGATCTGAAAAGTGTAGAGCGGCAAACCACGTCACCCAACAAGGCACACTCCAGATGTATGCCCACCAGTTGACTCCATCACATTGGTCCACACCAAAAGACTAAAAGGAAGTACCTTTATACCACTGCTGGGTAGCCTGAGAAATTTCATGACAGGTGTCAAGTCTGCTGTCCTGGAGCATAATTATTTTACAGTTATAGGTTTGCAAAACAGCATAAGTGGGCATTTGTTTTTTAAAACTCTTTCTACTATTTACATTCAAAATTTTTATTTCAAAATTGGTACCCATAGCCGGCCCGGTGGCGCTGAGGGTTGAGGCGCTAGATGCCACACCTCGTACCACGCCGGCGACCCGGGTTCGGGAACGGACTTGGGTCATCGGGGTCGCTGGGGAGGAGGATTGAGCATCCCAACGGATGCTTTCCTCCCTCAGGGTTACATTAAGAGCGCATCGCGCCTGCACTCCTTTCCACAGCCGGTGGAAGCACCGGCAGAGGGAAGGTGTGAGGCGGCTCCGCTTGTCAGAGTCGGGAGGGGGACGCCCCAAGATGAGGGTCTGGCGTGGCGTAAGCACGCCACCACCGGGACGCATATCCCAGCCAAGGCATCCTGGGGAGCGGGACATCAGGAGAAATTGAAATACTCCGGCAGCCCTAGATGAAGTCCGCCCTAAGTCCACCTGGACCACTGATAGGACAGACCCCAATGTGCAAAGGAGAGGAGGTTGGGCACTCTAGGGGCAGATCCCTGAAGGTAGGTACCGGGGGGACATGAGCGGATGGAAGGAGGGGGCACCGGAGGCAGTAAGGAGGGATAAAGATGAAAATAAAAAAAAAAATAAAACTTGGTACCCATAAGTATCAGAAAGAGGGAAAAAAAGGACACTCTGTATTAATCTGTAGCTCCCTAAAATTATTTCTCCTGGGATCTAGTTTTCCACCTTATTCATTTAGATATAGAAGTCTCAGGAAGGGATTCCTTCTAGTCAGAAGGTATCTCCTTCTAAGAGAACACATAGGAGGAAGTCTCCTCTCCCTAATCAGTATTTCTTCATTGATTTTTATGGGCTGTAATATAGTACCAGTTTCTAGTAGGGATGGTACAGGAAATTACCCTTGTTCTCTTTGCAGATCTTGAGGTCTTTGCCCTTCAATAGTTTAGGCCTGGATCATTTATTTTTATCTGGTTTTAATTACCTCTTCCCTCTCCACAAGAAATGTTGTTGGGGGTGGGACATCTGGACTAAAGAAGGCTGGAGCTCAACACCATCATTCAGGGAAACACCAAGCTCCATATATACATGGGGGGGGGGATTCCACACTAATAATATGCTTACCAATATTCCCCACCTTGAACCTGAGCTAATCTCAAGTGACTCACCTTGGACTAGAGGTTTCATATGGTACATTTTGTGCTTGCATCTGAACTTGAGACAGGGTACATTTAAACTTGTGATACATGCAACAACTACAAACAGGTAATATGAATTGCAAACACAGAAATACACAACAAATAAACAATGTAACTGGATGCTGGACATAAGCATTGATAAGTGACCACCAACTAAGGGCTGGTAAATTAACAGCATTGTCCATATGCAAAGGAATCAATTCTTCAGCCTTTTTGCCCTACAAAGTCCATGGTTCAAATGTCAAAGGCAGTGCGGACATCTTCAAGCTAGGCCAGTTCACCCTGTATAGTGGTTGCATTAGAAAATGCAGGCACAGGTTGTATGATGTAAGCATTGATGACCGTGGTGAAATTATCAACACAGTAATGTTCATTTCCAGCATAAGCATCATGCACTTGCAGATTTTGTTTCCACAGTTCAATTTGCAAGTGACAAATTGTAGCTTTGTCAGAGAGGCCACAAGGAAAGTGCCCCCCCCCCCACTACAACATCACATTTACAGAGATATACATCTTGTATTTTAGTATAACAAGAAGGATCAGTCTCCACCCATACACATCATTCACCTGCATGATGGAGATTGGAGCAGGTACAAGCTGTGTATGATAAGAGTACTCCACCTTATCCAAATTAACAACCTTTGTCAAAGGTAAAACAGACATTTGACATGGTATAATAGATATTTGTAAAACAAGAGGCACCATGGGTGAGATATGATTAAATACACATTTTTGTCCAGCAAAATAAATTCTGGTCAGTTTTTTTAAAGGCACTCAGTAGCATTACCTTGTATAAGAATTTTTGCAACATAGTTGTGTTTAAAAAAGCAGGAAGTTTACCTATCTCAATATCTCTAAAGGTATCTTGTAGTCTATATAAAACAGATGCACTGTATGTTACGCACATCTCATTTCTCCTAGTTTTATACATATTATCAGCTTTTACATTAGTGTGTCCAGTTTTGTATAATCAGAAAATCATGTAATATTTCTTTCATGTTAACAATAGTTTTGATGTATTCATCTAAACATCCCTCTCTAATGTGCACTTCCTTGTCTAACACCCCTTTTCTCAACACATTTTCAAAGTTTATTTGGTGTTTTGTATTGTTTCTAGGTCCATGTTATTCCAACCCCCCATTCCTGAACCTAATCTCCATGTCATGTCTCCCCATAAACTTCTTTACCCCCTTTTTAAACCATTACCCAATTGTGGCAGTGCCTGCAGATGCTCAAATCAAATATTTCTATTTCTAAAATTAATCCACATATCAATAATAAAAGTACGCTATTACTGCTTTAAATGTTGAGGGTAAATATCTTTTGACCACTCAATACTAGACAGGTTTAACAAAACAGAAATATTTGCATTGTGCATTGTTATAAACACATGTTCTTCCAGTTTTGATAAATGTACCCTTTTTCTGGTACTGGTGTTGTAGAATGTTCAGAAAACAATTGTTATTTGCATATTAGTAAAATTATCAGGGATCAAGATGATTTTAACCTTGATAACTTTCTTTGTTAAAAAATACTTTGTATAAATTGAGTTGCTGTGGATAGAAAAGCATGAGTGATTGCCTAGAATAATTGTTCCCACATTTGGTATGTTGACAGTTTAGATTATTTCAGGCTGGTACAGTATGTCATATTTTATTTGTGCTGAGTAACATTCCAAAGTTTTCATTTCATATATCCCCATGCTATAACATTATTTATAATCTGTTTGTTATTCAGTATGAGGTCATCATAATGTCACTTTGGATGTGTGGAGTAAAATGTAACCATATTGCCCTTTTCCTTGTCCCATTTAAAGGACTGGAGCTGATCCTGGCTACAGTTATCCTTGCATAAGGCCTTGCAAAACAGGTGCAAACTTGACTCTTGCCTCACTAGGCAATTACTTTTAAGCCTTTCTCTTGTTGGGCCTTGTCTACCATGTATTATTGTTTGTGATTTATGTTGCTTGGCAGCTCAAGGTATAAGGTGAAATATCCACATACGCTTTCACAGCCCTTTTGCCATGGGCAGTGCTGGATCCTTCACTTCAGTGATATAGCAGCAACAATTTTTCCTGCAAAAAGGATTTTGAAAGATAAAAGCTTGAGATTTATTAGTTACCAAATTACTTTAATTGCATTAAATGAAAAGAGTCAATATGGGTATTCCCTACTTAGAGAACATTTCTTATAATTTCTGCAACAAGGGTTGCACAAAGTTTTAATTTTTTTACCCCCTGCTCCATTTCAGGTTGTATTGGAGCAAACAAAGCTTGCTGAAGCAATTGCATTTGTCTGCCTGTCAGGACTTCATGTGGCAAAGTGCTCTCAGCAACATCAGAATTAAATGTGGTAGATATACTGTGCATTCTAATAGCCTCTACTAGATCTTGTGGCTAGCAGCTGCACATTACTTTGATAAAAAAAAACTAAATACAGCAAAAAAGAGAGGAGTGCATTCTCTCCCTCACTAATACTGTAGGTTAGAAAATGATTCAAACTGATGCACATAACGTTTAGATGAATACCATGTCCCCTGCTTGTAAATGCATTTCATGGCATTGTCTGTACATTGATAATTTTATTGACATGTTAAGTCACACCAAGTTGGTAACAGCTGTAGCATTACACATACCCTCTCCTCTCTGGTGAACCGTTAAAAGCCTTCTACCAGTGACTATGTATATAGGAGAACAATATACATCTGCAACCATTTTTATGTTGCCTTGCATGTGCAGTGCAGACAACATATTGTGGTAACTTGGAGTGGAGTAGCAGGTTTTGGAGGAGCCGTCATGTTGTGGCAAATGGTGCCACTGCTTTTTCAGGCTGGGCTCTGTGGCATGAATGAAAAAGCATGCTGTCTATGACAGCACTGCAAAAGCATGCCTCCAACTTGAAAAAATTTCACCACTGCAATGAGGGAGCTCCCCGTCATTGCAGGGTGTGCCTTGCCTGGTGTAACATTTCAATAAACATGGCAGCGGCTGTTGCTGTCCACATCTCACAATCCCCAGCAAGCCAACTTCAGGGGTGTCCAATCCCTCTGTTGGCTTGGTTAACCTCCCCAAGATTGTGTGCCACACTGGGAGCCCACCCTGGTGTGGCTAACATCATCTCCCAAACTCATGAGAGACAATGAGAGCCCACCCTAGTGTGCCCAACATTTTCCTTATACCTGTAAAAAAAGAAAACAGTCTGTGGTGTTCATTTTTTTAAATTATAACCTGAAACACATAAAATGGTCCCTCACCATCAGGTCCCCTCTCCCAACCCACACCCCCCTCTGGGCACCCCACCTCCCCACACCTCACTCACCCCATACTTACCTCCATAGTCTCACGCAATGACCTTCGGTGGAGCAGGAACACATCTGCACTCTTCAAAGCCAACTGCGAACTGAAGAAATGCCATTAAGCTGTATGATGGTATCAACTGGGGAGGGGGGTTCAACTTAGATGGATATTGTGGCCATTTTTGTGACTTTTGACTCCAAATTTTCAGCATGGGGTTCTTGGGACCCTACCTCATGAACTCAGTCACTGTCATTTTGTTATTCTGTCCTGAAAGGTGATTTTGCGGTCACTGTGAGGAATCACCTTTTGGCACAGATTAATGAAACAACAGTGTCACTGTTCATGAGATGGGCTCCCAAAAAGCCTATGTTGCAAATTTGGTGAAAAAATTCCAAAAATGACTGTGCTACGAGCGTGTGTTGCACAGTTTCCATGCATGCTCATAATGTTGAGAATTTTTAATATTTTCACTCCAGATTTTCAACATTGCCATTTTTTCACACCTCCTTATGAACAGTATAGCTATCATTTTCCACATTCTGCCCAAAATGTGTATTTGCACATCTGGCGCACAATGGCGCGGTCGCTGTGGGAAATCAATGTTTGTGGCACATTACAAAAATCCCAGTTACACTGTTCATGAGTGGAGGTCCTAAAATGCCTATGTTGAAAATTGGTGAAAAAATTCCATAAAGTGATTGTGTCATGAGCATGCATTGCCAGTTTCTACGCACACTGGTAACTTTGAGAATTTGTAATATTTTCACTCCAGGTTTTCAACATTGCCATTTTTTCACACCTCCTTATGAACAGTACAGCTGTCATTTATCACATCCTGCTCAAAATGTGTTTTCACAGATCTGGAACACAATGGCGTGGTTGCTGTTGGAAATCAAGGTTTGGGAAAGATTAAGAAAATTACAATGACACTGTTCATGAGCAGAGGTCCCAAAATACATACGTTGAAAATCTGGTGAATAAATTCTACAAAATGACTGTGTTATGAGCGTGCATTGCACAGTTCCCACTCACGCTCATAGCTTAGAGGATTTTTAATATCTTCACTGCTGATTTTCAACATTGCCATTTCTTCACACGTCCTTATGAATGGAACAGCTGTCATTTTTCACATCCTGCCTGACATGTGTTTCCACACATCTGGCACAGAATGGTGCACTCACTGTGGGAAATCATCATTCGGGACACATTAACAAAATCACAGTGCCACTGTTCACGAGCTGTGGTACCAACTGCTTTCATGAAGTGGGGTCACAAAAATCCAATGTTGAAAATTTGGAGTGCAAATAGCAACAATCGCCTGGGGCGTTAAGGTTTCTAACCATAACATCTCACCCTGTGAAGAATGACAGGTGTCAGGGGTATAACTTTGGATTGTCAGCTGTAGTGGTCACACCATTCCACCCCCCCACCACCCTGCAGCCTGTGACAAGCATCAAGGTGTGCCTTGGACTCTTCCATCACAAAGTTCACCCTATTCTCCTATACTGCACCCATTTCAATATATTTCTTTATGGAATGGGGTGAGTGTAAGGCCCGACAACCCCAAGGCACAACACAACACTTATTGGAGTCTGCAGTGTAAGGTGTGGTGAAATGGCATGAGCATTATGGCCGATGACCCAAAGGCACAACTCAATGCCTATCAGTCTCTGCAGTGTGGTGTGGCTTTGACGTCACTTCTATACTTCACTGACATTCCTATTATGCATCTCTCTAACTCCTGCACTACCAAAGCCAATGCCAGCAAGACAACATTTGGCATTAACAAATGTTTGATAGAAAATTATTCTTTAAACAAATTGGCATGACATTATCTGTCAGTAGCTACTCTGAACTTAAACAATGTAATTAACATTCAAAATACTGTATCTATCTGCCTATTAAGGGCACATCAATTAATTATTTTATACCTTATTTAAAACTGTTGTAAAACAGCTACTGCTGAAAACAATTAGTGATGGGGGTGGGGGCGTATGGATGATTCATGTCTTTCTCTCCCAAGAGCTCAATGTGATGCATGGAGAAAGGCTTGGGCACTTCGTTGTAGACAGGAACTTAACATAAAAGTTATAAACTGTAAAAATATCTGTAAAAAAACTTTAAACACAACAAAAAGTAGGGGTGTGTCTTTCAAGGCATTGAAACCTCTGTACAGAATAGTCAGAATATCAGGTCTATACTGCAGACTATGTAATCACAGTAACACTGGCATTTGATTTAATAAAAGGGATATAGAGAATAATACTTGGGCAACCATGTGCAACCAGCCTATTGTACCACCGAGGGGTTTTGATTACCTTAGACCTCAAGAGTGAAGCTCGAGAGGTCCGTGGTAACTAGAACCCTGAGGTGGTACAAATAGGCTGGTTAGGTATAAGGGTGCCATGCACTATTTTTATAGTGTATGGTCCCCATTACAAAGTTTTCGCTTTAAATTTTTGAAATGAAAAAAAAAATGTATTTGTTGCTCCGTCATATTCTGGGAGTTGGGGCTAGTTGCTATGTTTACATGTGAGGTTGCTAGGGAGCAGACATCCCTACGTTTATAGTATTGCCTTCTATTGGCTGTCAATGGGATGTGGGAGGGATTTTCAAGAAAAAAAACAAACATGGCAGCATATGTCTCGGTTAGCGAGAGGATGTGGCCTCAGAGGAAATGATTACTTTAAGTTATTTAAATATCTGGTTCTAATTTTGATGAAGCTGAGGTTATCTGGTTGATCCTGCATTTATTTTTTGCTTATGTGCCTGTTCATGTTCGCGTCACTGGTTCGGGGGATCTTGCCTCCAGTGCTGTTGTTGCTGCTGCCAGGAGGGCTCGTGGCCAGTTTACAGTTCTGATAGAACCTCTAGAGCTTTTCCAAATGTTGTTGTACCACAGTGTACTACAATCACATTCCATGACCTTTTGAACTGTGGTACAGCAACATTTGGAAAGACTCTGATTTCTATACAGAACAACACCTGACTATACACTATAAAACCTTAAAATAGCTGACAAAACTTTAACTTTATTTTGTCTAATGAGCACTTTACAGTAACATTTTTTTTATCTGTTGGCTTGGATTGCAGCTAGTAGCTCCTTCTCCAAAAGAGGGCTAAGAATTCAAGGACATAGGTTTTAATTTAAACATGCCTCATATAGAAGCTTCCCCTCTCACTTTCAGGGAAGGAGAATTAAAAAAGTAAAACAATTTAAACCTCTTACACTTAACTAGCAATATGGTACACAAAAAATATATTTCTTCTACAAGGGATGCATTTAAGAATTTAGGACTCCCTTGCAATTAAGATGACACATGTGCCATTATAATGTAACTTTAAATGCGCCAACATTAATAGCTGAAGGAAAACATTCTTGTTTATGTTAACAATTAAGTATTGAGCCTCCTATCTGCCCTCTATTTTTTTTCCTTTTAATCGCTTTTTTTTATTTTGCTAAACACTAAGTTTAAACTATTGAAAGCCAGTGGCAAACTGTTAGTTTACTAGACTCAGTACCACTGAAGGGACAATCCCATTTTAGGTGGGTAGTTTCAGTCACATTAGTTTAAATATTTTATCTACTTTAACAAATCCATAAAACACTTTTTTAGAATGGTTTAGCTGTTGTATCATGCAGCAGCCTAATAGAGAAAATAGAGTTCAAAATAATGCATAACTTCCCTTCTCTGCCAGAGAAGAACAATTTTAAAATGCACACCACATACTTTGTAAGAATTCCAAAGATAACATAAGGTATTAGTAACACAGGATACCACATAGTTCAAAAAGAAATTGCACTTTCTCACAATAGTGCCAATGCTAGCAGTTGAAAAATACTTGGACAGCCACTATAATGGCACAAAAACAATACTACAACTTGTGTTTTTATGAGAGGCTCTGCCCCCTTACCCCCCAAAGAGGGGGGATTTTCCTCCACATCCCACAATATTTCTATAATCAACTCCATGGGGGGAGGACTCGGGATGGGGAGAAAGTTGGGGTAGTGGTACCGGAGTCAGCCATTAAAAAAACTATTACCATAAGTTTCAAGAGACTGGGAACAGAACCCAGGTCTCCCAAGTTGTACTACCTGAGCTGCTTATGCCTTTGTCCTCTCCACCACTGTAGTAGTTCAGACAGCTTCTACACTTTCTCCCTACTTCTCCACTTCCTCCCTTTTTCCCTCCCATGCCTTGACAGGGACAGGGGTAGGGTAATTACATGTGCTATCCTACCCCTGTTGCTGTCAAGGCATATGCTGTTTTGGAAGTGCTGTTCTGACAGCACTCTTATCAAAATGGTATTCTGACTGGTTACTAAAACTTGTGTAGCCCAGTAACAATTGTAAAACTGATGCCATTGGTTGAGTTCTCACTATGGATTAGGGCATGTATTTAAGAGGCAAAAGTTTAAATCAGCCTTTTCGTAATGTCCTCACCACATAAACTCTATCATGTGGAGAAGCTAGGCTACCTTTTGTAAGCCAAACACACAGTATTCCTTCTAGGAGCAGGCTCACCCTTGTGACTAAACAAATCAGCCAATTTAAAATAAGGCCTAGGAGGTGCAGGCATACCAGGGTCAGAAAGTTCATCTTTGTCCTGTAGTTCAGGTTCAAAAGGGTCCAAACAAAAAGGACCAGGGCCCCTCTAATTTCTTCTTAGCCCTGAAGACATTGTTTTTGGGAAAACAGAAGCAATATTAATCAAACCATTAATATCTTGAGGACAACCATTGTTCTGCTCAGCATAAGTGTGTCTTAACTCTTTGTCAGCCAAGAGTTGCCCCCCGACACTTGACACTTAAAGGATGTCCCAGTGTTTGAACTATGGAAGCAGCCTCACTTTCCAGAGGTTCTAGGGCTGGCTGTGAAGCTGACTCAGTGGAGGTAATTACCATTTCTGAAAAGGCAGGTGAGTGCTCTGCAGGGGGAGGATTCTCTATCAGCACTTGTCCTGTGTTGTCAGAACACTGTAAAATGGGACTCCCCTTTTCATCCAGTTCACCTAATTACTGTGGAATAGAAGAGTCTGTGCCTGATGCTGTAGGGAAACTTAATTTATGCTGTCATCGCTGGCCAAGTGAATTTTATATTAATATCTCTGCACTGCTGGAACTGCAGGATCTGGCATCCATTTACTGGATTTAGCTTGTAGCCAACCCATTGCCTTTAAAGCCTAATCTGAAGACCAAGGGGCATTCATTTACTGTGTAGCCTTCACCGGAGCTCTGAACACTGCACCTCTTCTAGGCCCTGGTGTTTTCTTCCTGCTAGGCATGTCACTGTGCACAGCTGAAACTGACAATGGTGCATCTGTCAATGACTCTGCTGACATGACAGTGGCTTTCATGGACTGCTGAAAGCTGAGGAGATGCCTGACTTCCTCCTCAACTATGATTTCTGGAAGTAACTGCTGCTTCTTCTTCACTGCTGCCTTCAAATGTCATTCTCACAAACACAAGGCTGCATCTGTCAGGTCAGTGGGACTTTCAGTAGGCAAATTATTCGCATGCCTAATATCCATACATTCTTCCTCATTCAAAGGGCCACTGACCTCACTAATTGAAGGTCAGCTCCCCTGCCACATTACCATCCATTCCCCTCCACCTGTATTGGCCATCTTGGATGGCCGCCAAGATGGAAAACAGCTCCCCCATCTGAAGAATAGAGGTAATTTTATTTAAAATAAAAAAAACTCACATGATACATTCAAAATCATATACAAAACACAAAAATAACCATAGAGTATGGGACTTTTTATTGAAAATCAAAACCTATACACAACAGTTAATATTTACATATTCTCAAATTCAATTAACAGAACAATAAAGGAACAAATAAACCATTCATTATACACCTTATTTACATTCAGTAGAGAAAAAAGCAGTTAATAAGCAAGTAATTTAACAGAGCAATCAGAAAACCATGAAGGAAAAGGTAGATATTCCATCACCTCAGAAAAATCCAGGATATATTCTTCCATAATTTAGATAATATAAAAGGTAGAACTGTCTTCTGATCCTGATAAAAAATCCTAGTTATAGTTTGTTTAATCCAATTCCCAGCACCCTCTTCCCGTATTGTTTTCTGGTAAATTGCCAGTTGGCATCTGGCTTGCCATATGAAAAATTCGATAATGGGAAACCATCACATTAATGAGTTATAATCGTATTTTTGCCAGCCTTCTGTGGTAATCAGAACACCAAGTCCTCATAAGTAATGGATAGGAATAAAATCTCTCTCTCCACAGAATACTAACATGTCCCCTAAATTTCTTAGGTCATAGGCAATAAATGAAAAGTTGTTCTAGGGTTTCCAAAACTTTGTTGCAATGTTCCCTAGGACAAAACCGCTCCTTCAAACTTTTATGTTTATTATTATTTTTAACTTGCAATTTCTCATGTGTAGAAAGTCATAGAACATCCCACATTCTAGCACAAATCCTTTTCTCAATTCGAGTAACAAAGATATTCTGATTGTGGGTCTGGGGACAACTGCCAGATTGAAAGCTTCACTGGACATTGTACACTTAAGGTATATGAACACAAAGTTCTCTTTGGCATGCCAATCAAATATTAAATTTTAATATTCCAGTTTTTGAGTTTGTTGAAACTATTGTTTAAAAATACTGGAAGACTAGGACCATTTTTACAAACCTTGTTCTGCTGTGGTTTACCCGCTCTGCACTTTGAACAAAAAGAAAAAAAAGATCTAATTCTAAATCAGGGCACCGCCCCCAACTCAGTTCTCCCATGCCACAGTGACAATCAATTATGTGATGTAAACCAGAGCACAAGCAGTCTGCCAACAGCACCTACAGTGCTCTGTCATTTTGCCATATGGTAGGGCTATGTAAATACCTTTTCCAGAATATTCAGTGAACATTCATTATTTGGTGCTGAAATATTCAGTATACATTGCTCGTTATTTAATATTCATGCTGGGGAGTTGTTTAGAAAAGGAAAAAAAAGCCTTTTTTGGCTTTTCCCCCCTCCTGGCCAGCATTAAAATAAATCTTCACAATCCCTGGTGTCTAGTGGTCCCACTCCCTGGTCGATCACTGGCCCAATGTGAAGAATACCCCCCCCCACTGAGACTCACAATCCCATCTCCATTCAGAAATGTAATTAAAACTAGATAAAATGTTCCTGGGGTCTAGTGGTCCCACCCCCGGCCTATCACCAACCTAATATGATGAAAGAATTCCCCTCACCGAGATTCACACCCCATTCTCATCCACTAGTGCATCTGTCATCCACAAACACAGTCATTTAATTAAAAAAAATAACTTTCCCTGGTGTCTAGTGGACCCCATATCTCACCCTGTCAGGTAGTGACTCCCACCCTGCTCCCTCCCCACCCATAACCCCAGTGGGCCACTGGCACAGCCCTCCACTCATCTCCTCAGCCGGCAGCCCAAATGAGCCCAGGGATCATGGAGATTTATTTTAATACTGGCCAGGAGGGGGAAATGCTTTTTTAAAATTTTTATACAACCCCGGCCGAATAATGAATACCACTCGAATAGTGGGCTATTCGGTTCAGAATATTCAGAGAGCCCATTATTTGTGGTATTCAGAAAATAATATTTGGTCTGTGCATAGCCCTACTGTATAGCAGTAGCTGCAACCTCCATTAGTACAAATTATTTGAGAAAACAATGAAAACATCATAAAATTCATAGCACAGCAAGTAAACATAGAGAAGACCACATCTGCCCCTAGCAATGTAATATTGCATGGAGGCTCTGCCCCCCACATCCCACCATGCAGGGTTTTGTCCCCCCCCCCACACCCTCCAGGAATTAATATAATGAATTCCAGGTTGTGGCATGTTAGATGTCGGGCACAGATTGTGGAAGGGAATTAACTACATGAGGCAGAGATGCTGTGTCTTTTACCTTTACTATGGCCATAGCTCACAGTACAGATAGCACTTCCATTAATAACAGGCTTCCTATAACAGATACTCAGCATGGAGCAACAAACAGAGAGACAGCACAGCAACACACGGCAATGCATGAAGACAGCCTGAACAGACTAGACTAAACAACAAGCTCCACACACATTAACACACAACACCTGCAACACCATTAATGGCAACAGAGACACACATGACTTCAGTCACAACAGAGACACACACCTGCCAAAAACAGAGCACTCAGCAACACCCTGGAAACACCATGCTGTAAAATACCAGCAACAGTGCTAACGCTAAAAACACAAAACACTAAAAATCAAAGTCTCAGAACAAGCATGTGGCACCATTTCTTCACATAATGATTTGATGCATTAATGGGATACACCCCACAGACCCCTTTATTTTGCAGTAATGTCATCAAGTTTTCTGAAAATAAGATACTATAAAACAAATAAGTAATACTTCTCTTACTGGGATTTGCCTACTTCCTTAAAAAAGTTGAAAAAATAGGTTATATAATTTCACTTCCATCATTACCGAAGGAGGATACACATAACTAATGTGCATAAATATTGGGAGCAAAAAAAGTTTTAATATAATAAACCGTTTCATTTTGTGTTGCTAACAATTGTTTCTATTTAATAACTTCAGCCTCCTGGTATTTTTTTTTCATTTATAGACTGTATCATCCTGACTTCCAACCCATATTTCTAAAGGTCTGATAGGACCTGGAATTTAAAGTGACATTAGCTACCTCCTGTGTCACATCTTGATTGTACAATGCCACACAACACACATCTGATTTATCTTTGAGCTTGGCCATTCTGTGAAAATCTTCAAGTCTGATGCTGCTTCATGCCCTGACTCACTGTTCAGAGTCTATAAGCAAGCATAAATCATCTGCATATAGGGAAAGGGAAAGGGAATATTGTTTAACCAGGAGTAGCACACTAAGCTGAAGCTTGTTTCCAGATGCGACCTAGGAGCATAAGGAAGTTAAATGACTTGCTAAGGATCACACAGTATACATCTAGGTGGCTGTGGGATTCAAATCCAGGTCTCCAGATCTGCAGCTCAGAGCCTTAACCTTTAACCCACGGCGCTATACTGCCTGTATATGCCAATGTTTTGCTCAGAGTCACATTCTGCATAATTCTAATACCTTCAATAGCCCTATTTTGGTTTATTGTCCTAAGTCATAGGACTGTTCCCATGATGTATAAGAGGGGGCTTAACAGACACCCTTGCTTTACTCATTTTGTAAATCACATTCTCTCTTCTATCTGTCCATTAGCATTTGGAATCACTGTGGCCTTACTGTAACCCAATGGTTCTTAGACTTTGTCACAGTGAGCCTCCCCAAATCCATGGAAAAGATTTTGAGCCTCCCCAAAAAACTGAAATAATCTTGGGCCTCCCCAAGGAAAAACAACATGTTGTACTTTGCACAGTACACCATGAATAAATTGAAACCCCTTTGAGTACTTGGCTCACATTCAGTTCTTTGTCTTATACTGATATGGAACCTTTGAAAAAGAGCTCTTGCACTCAAAGGTGTTATCTGAATAACAAATAAATAACATAAACAAATATTATTCAGTTTATTGTAACACCCACCCCCCGGCCAGCCTACTTGCTCCGCTATATTCATTCTTGAACCATTGTTACCCCTTGTTGCAGTACCTTCATGGGTCAGACTACTTTCTCTGTTTCCTCTCTATATGAAATAACCTTCCTGCATACTTTGCCTCTCCCCCTGCTCCTAAGCAACTTCTCTGGGATTACTTTGCTCCTTCCTGCTATTGCTCTTAGCACTTCTATGCTCAACCATTGTATTTGGGCTGTTCTGCCATCAGTCTACAAATTGATCAATTACCATCACTCATTATTAGTTTATTGTTCATATTTGTTTGCACTATTGTTCACTGTGTATTTCTTGATTGTTTTGCAGTTACCTTTTGAAATGTATTCACTACCTACCCTTTCCCGGGTACACCTGAAATGAGCTTTGGCTCATTCACCTTTCCTCGTCACCTATTAGTAAATAAATACCTAAAATTCACCTACTATTATCCTCTTTCAGTTTGCATCATCTCTTCACACAAAATATATAAATCTCAAAATTTAAATACTGCACATTTTCAGACTTGCTTGAGCCTCCCCTGGAACAGGTTGGGGCCTCCCAAGGGAGGCTGGCCTCACCATTTGAGAACCCCTGCTGTAACCCATTCTATATAACAACACATTCTACATAATAAAGGTATCAGGGAAACCACAGGGCTCAATTCTCAATAAAGCTAGAATACTGCTAGCCCCAGGTGCACTGAACACACATCATACAAGGCTACCGTACTCAATCTCATACCTCAAATGTTTAACAATGTTTTTAAAACCTACATTTAGAAGACCAATTTCTCTCCAATAATTTAATTCATTTTTGAGCCTTTCTTATGTGTGAAGACCGTAACAGCCTCATACATACAATATGGTAACATACCTGCATTAAGGCATTCCTTAACAAAACCACTGATTTACAGTGACTAAAATAATGAAATTCTGTTTTCATTTCAAAGGTGGGTTTAGCAACATAGATAACAGTATCATCAGAGAATAGATGAACACTTCGTTGATTGATACCTTTGTTGATGTTGATGTTGTTGATATCTAATGTGAAAAGAAGAGGTCCTAATATTGAGCCTTGAGGAACTCCTCTAAGTAGTGTTTTAAGCAGCAACAGATCTCCTTGAGACTTTACTTGCGGTTGTCTGTCCGTAAGGTAACACATGAACCAGTTGACAGCAGTGACATCCAGGCCAGCATCATGCAATATGGACAACAGTAAGAAGTTGATCCACTATGTCAAAGGCCCTACTTAGGTCTAAAAATAAAGCAGTTACAAAGCGGTTAGAATCAAGCGCCAAATACCAGTCATTTATTACCTTTGCTAACCAGATATTGAGTTGTGATTTTTTTCTAAACCCAGACTGAATATGGTTTACTAACTGAAGGGAATCAAGGTGGCTTCTGATCTGTGCATTCACAAATTTTTGAAGGAGTTTGGATAGAATGGGTAATAGGGATATAGGCCTGTAGTTGTTGAGATCATTAGGGTTCATGGACTTATAGAGAGGGATTATGTGCTCTATTTTCTATACAGAAGGAGTTTCTCCACATACCAAGGACATGTTGAAAAGGTATACTGTAGGTGCAGTCAATATATGGTACCCTAATTTTAGGTAATAGGGTTCTAACTCGTTGGCTCCAGCACTTTTCTTGGTGTCTAGATTCATGAGCAAGTCTTCCACTTGTTTGTAAGTGACAGGGCTGAAGGAGAACTTTGTCTCATGTGAAGAAGCCATTGTAGTGGGGCAAGCTGAGGTGGGATTTTGAACCTGATTACAGAGTTTACTTGCAGATGATGTATCGCACGCGAGACCAGCTGTGGCAGAGTGATTGTTTAGTAGGTCAAGGATGCCCTGCTTATCTGTGGTGCAGGTGCTGCCAACATTAATCTTGGCAGGAAGGGCATTGCTCGAATGATAGCCTTCTACTTCTTTCAGTTTTCCAGAATTTGGCAGAGTTGCTTGTGGCTAAGGCTAGCTGTGATTTAAAAGAACTAGCTTTAACAGCTCTTGTAAGTTTTGAACAGTGATTTCTGAACTTCTGGAAAGCTACCCAGCATGCTGGAACCTTAGTTTTTCACACCCTCTTCCAAAGAACATCTCTACTGTGTAGGGCAGATTTTAGCTCGGCAGAGAACCAAGGGCAGGATCTTTTTTTGGTTCAGGTTTTTGTCAGAGGTGCATGTTTGTCTACGACACTTAAAACAAGTTTCATAGAAACAGAAACATAAAAGTTGACAGCAGATAAGGACTGCAAGGCCCATCCAGTCTGCCCATTTCTTTTTCTACCTTATGAATGTGCCATCGGCCTTTGCTCTGTAAATGGCCTATCTATCCATACTCAACTGTATTGCTCCCTTATGCCTGTCCCATGCCTGTTTGAAGCCCTGCACTGTATTCATATCCACCACTTCCTGAGGTAGGCCATTCCATACATCCACCGCCATTTCTGTGAAAAAGAACTTCCTCACATTACCCCTTAATCGGCCTCCCTCTAATCTCATGCTGTGTCCTCTTGTCCTGCTATTTTTCTTATATTGAAACATGTTAGACTCTTTCATCTTGTCAATGCCCTTAAGGTGTTTGAATGTTTCTATCACATTACCTCTCTCACTCCTCTGTTCTAGGGTATACATATTGAGCTCCATTAATCTGTCCTCATGTCTTCTGATGCAGTCCCCGCACCATTTTGGTTGTTTTGCTCTGGACTGCCTCAATTTAGTTAATGTCCTTGTGAAGGTGTGGCTGGAGTACTGCACACAGTACTCCAGATGGGGCCTAACCAGTGTCTTGTAAGGAGGGATTATTACCTCCCTCTTCTGACTTGTGATACCCCTACTAATACACCCCAACATCCCCTAGCCTTACCTACTGCTTTAGTGGTCTGCTTGGATGATTTCAGGTCATCGGTGGTGATGATGCCCAAGTCTCTTTCTTCCCTTTTGACAGCCAGCAACTCCCCTCCCAGCCTACAGGTGGCTTCAGGATTTCTCTTCCCTATGTGCATGATCTTGCACTTCTTTGCATTAAACCCCAATTGCCACTCTTCCAACCATTTTGCTAGTTTATCCAGCTCACTTCTCATTCTTCCCACCCCATCTGGATCATCTACTCTGTTGCAGATCTTGGTGTCATCTGAAAACAGACAAACCTTACCCTCCAGTCCATCTGCAATGTCACTGATGAAGATATTGAAGAGGACTGGCCCCAGGACTGATCCCTGAGGTGCCCCACTTGTGACTTGCATCTTTTCTGACTGTATACCGTTTACCACCACTCTCTGTTTCCTGCCTGTCAACCACTTTGCCACCCAGCTGATCAATGTTTGACCCACCCGGAGCCTACCCAGCTTATTAATCAGTCTCTATGTGGAACAGTGTCAAAAGCTTTGCTGAAGGCTGCTCCCCCTTGGTCCACCACTCTGGTTACCCAGTCAAAGAAATCTATGAGATTAGTTTGACAGAACCTTCTTTTTTGTAAACCCATGCAGTCTTGGATCCTGTGCTCCTGTGGATTCCATGTGTTGCACTTTTCTTTCCTTAAGGAGTGCCTCCATAATCTTGCCCACTACTGAGGTAAGACTGACTAGTCTGTAGTTCCCTGTCTCCTCCCTGCTACCACTCTTGTGAAGCGGGATAACATGAGCCCTTCTCCAGTCATCTGGGACCTCTCCTGTGCTCAGAGACTCACTAAACAGTTCTGGTAATGGCTCTGCTAGTTCCACCCTTAGCTCCTATAGTACCCTGGGATCTATGCCATCAGGTCCCATTGCCTTGTCCACCATGAGCTTATCGAGCTCTTGTAAGACCCTTTTTTTGTGAAGGGACTAGTGCACACCTCCCTCCCTCCTTTGTCCATGGTGCAGAGCTGTGGGCCCTGCCCTACCTTCTCTTTAGTAAATACTGAGCAGAAGTATCTATTTATAATAGATGCTTTTACATTGTCCTCCTCCTCACATGCCCCCTTATCCCCTTTGATCTTAGCAATACCCCCTCTAGACTTTCTCCTTTCACTAATGTATCTATAGAAAGTCCTGTCACCTCCGTTTACTGTTTGTGCTAGTGTTTCCTTGGTTTGAGCCTTTGCCTGCATTGCTGCCTTCCCTGCTTCCCTTAGGGAAGTTTGGTATGCCTCCCTATCTTCATCCTGCTGCATTCCCTTATATTTCCCGAAGGCCAGCCTTTTGTCTCTGACATTTTCTGCTATTTTTGAGAACCAAAGTGGTTTCCTTCTCCTTTTGCACTTCCTTTTCTAACTAACACAATGGGATGTTTCTTCAAGTATTGCATCTTTAATGCTTGCCCACTCTTCCTGTACTCCCTCACCTGTATTTCTTCTTGGCAGGGCTAGCTTATCTCTGTTGGCCATCTTATCAAAGTCAGCTTCTCTGAAGTCCCATATTTTTGCCTTGGAATGGGATGATTTAGTTCTAGTGGCCAAATTGAACCATACCATGTGATGGTCACTGGCCCCCAGGTGACCTTCTACCTGGAGATCTGTGATCCTTTTCCTGTTAGTCAGTACTAGATCTAGAATAACCCTGTCTCTTGTGAGTTGTTGCACCAGTTGTTTGAGGCGCTCCCCTGCAGGGAATCCACCATGTGTCTAGTTCTGGCAGATTTTCCTGCTGGTATTGATCAATCTGTATCTGGCATGTTGAAGTCTCCCATTATCAGAACCTCTACTTTAGCTGTCATGTTTTGTATATCTTCTAACAGTAATGTGTCTATGTCCTCACCCCAGTCTGGAGGCCTGTAGACAACCCCAGTTCGTATGGCTGTCCCATTTCCTGTTTCCAGGGTGACCCACAGTTCTTCTGGCTCCTTATGTGTATTCTGAATTTTTGTAGCTTTGAAATTTTCATTGACATAAAGGGCCACTTCACCCCCCCCTTTTTTTGCACCTTGGTCTCTTCTGAAAAACACATAGCCAAGTACTGAAGCCTCCCAAGTGTGGTTACTGGTAAACCATGTCTCGTTAATGGCTACTATGTCCAGTTTAGCCTCTGTCATTATTGCCTGCAGGTCTGGGATCTTGTTTCCCAGACTGCAAGCATCTATATACATGATTTTCCATTGCCCAGATTTCAGTGTGTTAGTTGTTGGGTGAGGTCTGGCATTTCCCATGTGCATTGTATGAGGAGCTGGACCTTTTTCCTTACCTTGTGATGCGAATGAACCACAAACATGCTGAACTCCTGTTTGACCACTAGCTGAGGGGAAGGGGTGTTCTTCCCATTCGACGTATGGGGTGCTGCACCCCTCTCCCAATTTGCTAGTATAAATATTCTGCAAAGACATCAAACTTCTGCCCCAATGCATTGACTCCCTCCTTAGTCAGATGCAGTAAATCAAATTTAAAGAACTTCCAGTCCCAAAAATGTTGCTAGTTCCCTACAAATTTGTGTTCTTTTTCCTGGCACCAGCCCTTGAGCCACATATTTAGCTCCCCTATCTCCCCTTCTCTGACCTTCTGTCCATCTGCCCCCCTCTCCCAGACTGGCAGGATCTCAGAGAAGGAGAATCTGGATGAAATGGGTGATAGTTTGTCACCCAGCCTGGTCAGGTGTTCCTTGGGGTCCACAACTGACCAGTTGGCAAGATCGTTAGTCCCTATGTGTACCAGGACATTAATGTTTTCTCCTGCTTCCTGAACAATTTTAACAATTCAGTCAGTGCCTCTCCATGCTGATGTACCTGGGAGATATCTGACCATTACCTCTGGCTGGAGATATGTATCACCTCCCCGAATCATGGAGTCTCCTATGGTCAGAAGTTTTTGCGATTTCCTTTTTGTTTTTTTTGTTATGGTTCATGTTTTGGGTGAGTTTTTGGAACAGCATGAAGGCTGGGTCCACTGAGGAAGCTAGATAGAAGTCCTGCCATCTGACATTGTTTAGGCCTGCTAGGAAGCTAATGGGATTGAAGTTTCGATGGTTTATTTATCTAATTTTCTTTTGACTCTTTGTTTATTCACCCCACTATGTCTGGCATCCTTCTGGGGTGCTCACTCGTCTAGGACTACTACTCCCAGCCTGAAACCCTAGACCCTCGGTGAACTCCCTGGTAGACCAGGCAGACCCTAGCACCTCGGATCACCCCCCTGGGCTGGACCTGCTCTCTCCTAGCGGCCTGTCTGAAATTAGAGAGAGTCTTACCATAATCGATGGGTTGGCCAGGAGACCACCGGAGGAAGTGAGCCTGTATCGGGATGCGCGTCCTGCCCCTGGAGCCCCCATCATCTCCACGAGCACAGTGAATTTTTTTTCCCTTGTTGTAATTCCCCCAGGGAGTGCGGCGTGCAATGACGTCTGCGCATGGCTGCCCTGCTGACGTCTGCCACGCTCTCTGTCCACTTACGTAGAGCTGACTTGCCTGAAGTACCTCCAGTCTCCACCGGGGGTCACTAGGCAGCCGAGCTGGCCCCAATTCCCTCCTCAGAGAGATGAGAGCAGTCCCCCGGATGTTCAGTCCTCTCTCTCCCCTGCCAACCCTCGATGGCCCAGGCTCGTTCCCGAACCCGGGTCACCGGCGTGGCGCGAGGTGTGGTGTCCAGCGCCTCAACCTTCAGTGCCACCGGGCCAGCTTTGATGATTTATTTTTAAGGTATAAATGGAAGAGGAAGACGGTAGTTTGGGACTTGATCATACGCATGCTATAGTGCTATGGTCACTGATATCATTGAAAAATACACCAGCATAGTTAAAAAGGTGTGGCTTGTTTACCAAGATGAGGTCGAGGAGCATACTGTTAGCTGGGTTTTTAGTGTTAGGGTGGGTACACTCTGTTATAAGCTGAGTGAGTCCAAGCTTGTCACACAGGTTTTTAGGAGTTGGAGTGCCAATCCATGAGTAAGTCTCCCATAATAATTGTTTCACCAGACTGTAGATCAGTGAGTTTATATAAGTAACTGAGCAGCTCAAGACCACCTGATGGGGGACAATAGCAGCCAGAGATATTGATGGTTTCAGAGGATGGGAGAAGGAGCCTCATGGAGACACATTTGAATTCTTTAGGGATAGAGGTACAGTCAATCAGGGTAACAGAAAACCTATCCCTCACATAAATCACAACTCCCCCACCTCTGTTTGGTCTATCAGCCCGGTACACATTATAGTTGGGAATGTTAATTTCATGGTTATGAGTAGAGCTCTTCTACCCGGTTTCTGAAACAACTAGCACATCAGGTTCTATATGAAAGATCCATACTTGGATTGAGTCCAATTTCCATAAAAGACTGCATGTGTTTATATGCAGGAAGGTTAGGCCTTTAGAGCGAAGGGGGTCAGAGGGTGCTGAGATGGATAGAGGGGGACCTGAGTTTAGTTCTATAGTTCCTGAACACAACAGAAGCAGAAGAAGCAGTTTCTTTAAGGCAGCTATCAGATATTTTTGGAGGTGTCATTTACTCTGTTTGGTTTCAGCAAGTGGAATGGGGGGTAACAATGCAATCAAAGGATTTACATGACATTGTTATAGAGTAAATAGTCACCCACATTGATAAGGTTAGGGGGGAGGGGCCAGAGGTGGAGGGACTGGCTTGCCAGAGGGAATGTTTCCATGAAGCAACAAGTTTCAGTGCAGCACCCATCACCCAAAAATGTGGCCAGTAGTATAGCAGGACAATTCATGTCCGAGGTGTAGCTTGACAGTTCAAGGCAGGTAGGAATTGCTGGTCTTCTTGATGTTAGGAGACGGTGTGAGACATAAGAGAGAAACCCTATGAGTATAGTACATGTAAGCTGGGACATGATGGAGGTTGGGGTTCTGTAAGGAGTGGGAGGGAGAGACAGGTGAAGGAAGGAAAAAAGTGTCAATGGGATTTCACTGTTAATAGAGGTACACTATTCCTGACAAGGCTGGGTTACTTTATCAACAGCTAATGGCCCATTGCTTTAAGAAGGTTCAGAATTTAGCAGCCAATAGTAGAGTGCACAGAAAAGAGGGGGGCCCAAGTCTATTTAATAGAGGTCGGGGGCAGGGTGGGTGATTGGGATTAAAGTACTAGGCTGTGATAATAATTTGCTGTACCAAAGTTTGAGCCTAGAAAATGCCACCAAAAATCCACAGACAGTCCCCAGAGTCAGGAAGGCAGAGGCAGCCAATAGCAGGGCTAGCCTAGATGCAAAAATCCAATAGTGGACAGAGCCGTAGAAGACAGCTGGCCAATGAGAGGTCCACTTTGTGATCCTGGAAGCTGTACCTGAAGTCTGCTTGAAGGAGGGAGAGGCGATCAACCAGGGACAGTGGCTGTGCCACAACCAAGACTTCCCATGGTTCCTGTCTAGCTTGATAACTGTACGTATCCTCTCCCCTAATCTTACACACAGCCCCCTGGTTTCCCTGCCCCAGGTGCATGTCATACCCTAGACTACTCCTCTATTTATCCCAACTCCCTTTGTATTCTTTCCACCCCTTCCTGAATGTCTACTCTGTTGCTTTTTTTTGTGTCCTCAGCAAAGAGACACACCTTCCCCTCTAGTCTTTCAGCAATGTCACTTATGAAGACATTGAAGAGGACACAACCCAGTACTGATCCCTGTAGTTCTCCAGCAGGGGTGTAGCCAGGAATTTCTGAACTGCACACCAAGTGTGGAGTCACTGCTACCCCTTCCCCGGTTAGGGTGAGCTACCCCTCCACCATCCATACCCCCTCACCCAATGCGTTATTTTCTGTATTATACACCAGCACACCACTAGCCACACCACCAAAAGATGTGGCAGGCTGGATTTTGGTTACAATATTTTACTGTGACCACCCTATACCTCATCAAGGTAGCCAGTCCCAAAGAGGTCCATTCCCGCCATACCAGACATGTCACACCAACAGGTTTCAGACTAACAGACTGGCTTTTGGTTACAATATTGCATTGTGACAAGCCTCTGTACCACATCAAGGTAGCCAGTCGCACAGACACACACACACACAGACACACACACACACAGACACACACAGACAGAGACACACACACACACACACACACACACACACACACACACAAAGTCTAGCAGCCATGGGAATCAATCATGGGGTACAGTTCAGTGAAGGAGGGCTTGTCCCAGCACACATGGGGCTGGAATTAGTGTATGTACTGTAGTACTTAAGCTCCATTATGGAAAAACTGTTTGCATTGTAACTATTCAGAAACTTCTTGGCTCTGTTATTCAAAACCTTTTTGCAAACTTTGCTGCTCCCACAACTCAGGCCTGCACCATCAACTCATGGGACAATTGATTGTGCCTTGCTGTCCAGTTCAGGCAACTTAGGTTGCTCCTGCCACGCCATCAGAAAGGGGCATGCACCTCTTCTACAAGCATGAGCATACCATATTCAGTATGGTTCCATGACAGCAACTGCTGTCTGTGCTTGGGGGGGGGGCTAGTGCTATGTACCACACACAGAAAGCATATCTGCACCCCAGTAATCACTAGACTGCCAAAAAAGGGTGTTTTTACTCCAGGATACTGGGGGGGGGAATCAAACGCATGATAACAAAGGGCCAGACTACTAACTTGAAGAAGTTTTCAGAGATGAATGACTCAAGATTAGAAGCAAGCCAGCAATTAGATGCCCACTGCCCTAAATCTATTCCAGAATCCAAACAAGTCACGGTCCCTAAAAAGATTAAAGGACTCACCTGCAGTGCCTCAGCAGACAGCTCAGCTCAGTATGATGACTGTCAGGAGTGTCTTGACTTTCCTCACCCGAGTCCCGACTCCGTTGGTTGCAACAATGTTACGCAAGTGCAAGCAATTTATAGGCTGGCGCTCTAGAGACTCTGGGAAGGAATCCTCACTAGTCGCGCTCTCTCCGACAGCAAAATTTACTCTCTCAGGCAGCAGTCGCCCTTAGATGATGAACAAAAAACGCCGATCTGCAGGCAGCACATGAGTACCTTCCTGAAAATGTACTCAATCCTCCGGCTGCGGGCGGCTCCAGTACAATAAATCCCAAATCCGATGCTCCACTGCTGCACTATGTCCTGAGTCCATCCTGACCTGTCCTCTCCCAGTCGCAATGTAAAAAAAACAGAGAGAGCACAGCATTGGCAGGGGCATTTAAAGAGCCTGCCCGCCCTTAGCCCACCCCTTACTACCCCACTACCACGCCTCCTTTCTTGGCAAACGGACCTGATTGAGACACAGCAACATATTTCTCAATCAGGTCCGATGGGCTTGTACGCTTAAGCTGACCCCGCCCCCAACCCCTACAACTTAAAAGCAAGGACAAAGAGTGGCCGGGAAAGCCTGTGAAAAACAAACAAACAAACAAAGGAATACAGAGCAACACCGGAGAGATCAGCTGGTGCCTGCTACCCACTGATCTGCAGCAACACGCCATGGCATGTCTGGCGTATCGGTAGCTATGCCCTTGCTCTCCAGTGGTCACTCTCCCATCCCCAGAGTGACCAGCATTTACCACCATCCTCTGATTCTGTCAATCAGTCAGTTTGATACCCAGCTTATTACATCCCCTCAATCACCAGGTTGTTAAGTTTCTTCATTATCCTCCTGTACTGCACAATATCAAAGGACTTATTGAATTCCAGATAGGCCAGATCCTCTGCCATCCCCTGATCCTTCTCACTAGTCATCAAGTCAAAGACATTTATGATAACTGTTTGACATTACCTTTCCATGAAACCATGCTGCTAGTGCTCCAGCAGTCCAAGTGCTTCCAGGTGCTCCATCAGCCTCTCCTTCATCAGTGTCTTTACTAATTTCCCCTCCACTGATGTGAGACTGACTGGCCTGCAATCGCTAGCCTCCTCCCTGATGCCACTCTTGTACAGAGGGACCACATCACCCCTTCTCCGGTCCTCTTGAACCACCACCCCCCTCTTTAAAGAGGCGATGAATACTTTTGCCAGAGGGGTGGCTAGCACCATGCTTGGTTCTTCTAAAACCTTTGGGTGAATCCCAGCTGTTTGTTTTTTCTTTTGTGCTTCCCTTCCAATCCCCTTTGGACTCTCTCCTCTGAAAACGGACTTGTGTCCACTCCACACACCCGCGGTGCCTGCTGATACATTATAGTCCATCACCCCCCTCCATTGTGAAGACCAAGCAGCAGTACTTATCTAGGATTTTGGCTTTCTCTTGATCTTATTCTGCAAAGTCTCCCCACTCTGCTTTCCTGATCCTCACAATCCTGTGAGCTCTCCTGTTTTCACTCACATACCCGAAGAAGGTCTTTTCCCAATTTTTGACCTCTTTGGTGATCCTCTCCTCTGTCTCTGTTTTAGCTGCCTCAACCTCCTTCCTGCCTTCATTTGTTTATCTAGAATCAATATACCTATCTGTCACCCTACAGTTGGGTCTTGTTCTTCCTAAAAGTTGTTTTTTCTCCCTTTCTACCTTACTCACCTCCTTTGCCACCTCCATCTACCCTTGCCTACTTCCTTCAAACAGCTTGCCATTGCCTTAGTTATGCCATCTTTTATGTTTTTCCATTGTGCCTCCAGCCCCCACCAAGGTATTTTCTGTGGCAGTCTCCCATTTATTTCAAGTCTGCCTTCCTGAAGTCCAGGACACTCATTGCAGTGTGGTTTTCTCTTGCCCAATTCATATGCCAAACCACACTGCATGGTGATCATTTGCACAAATTGAGCTAACCACTATGATGCTTGCAATTCTGCCCCTTTTTTAAAGTACCAGTTCCAGCACTGCCCCATCTCTAGTGGGTTACATTACCAGCTTCCTGAGAAATACCCACTGTAGGGAGTTGAGGATGGCTCTGCAACTTGTTGTCGCTGTTGCCAGAATGCCCCAGTCTACATCCAGAGATTAAGTCCCCCATAATCACTTCTACCCCTTTTCTTGTCATGCTGCCAGTGGTCTCCACTGAAATTTTGCCTCACACTTCCCCTTATGTCAGTGGCCTGTACACCACCCTATCTGGATAAAGGCCCCGATCCCTGTCTCTAAGCTGACATAACCAACCCCTAGCCCTTTCTTATCCCATGATCCTGTATTTTCATGGCCTTTATACCCTCCCTCACATATAAAACAACACTCTCTTTCCTCCTAGTTCTGTCCTTCTGGAACATGGTGTAACCTGGAATGGCCACATCCTAGCTGTGGTTGTTGGTGCACCCTGATTCTGTTATGACCACCAGATCCAGGTTCACCTCCGCAGTGGTTTCCTCAAGTTTGAGAATTTTATTTCCTAGTCTCCTTATGTTGGCACAAATTGTTCTCCACTCATTTTGTGCCTCCCTCTCCCCACATAGCTCTCATTTTTTGAATTGAGCCATTGTCCTTCCCTTGTTCATGGTATTGTCCTCCCCTTTTTCATTCACCCTCTTCTCACCCTCCTTTGCTCTTGTCTCAGCCTTAGATCCACCTCCAGACCATCAGGTCCTTTCCTTCCTCTTGCCCTAATGCTATTTATTTCTTCAGGGCTTCTCCTCTCTATTGCTCCATTTTTTTGGGGGGAGAGGCAGTCACTGCCTCCCTCATTTTTATTCTGCCTCTCCCTTGACTAGTTTAAATGCCTATCAAAGTAGCATTTAAACCATCCACCTAGGACTGCTATTCCCTTCCTGGATGGATTCAGGCCATCTCCTTTATGCAAGCCTCTATCTGCCCAGCAGGATCCCAGTTCCACAATGTAGCCTAAACCCTCATCCCTGAACTATACCTTCATATAGTCACTGAAGGTCCTGGTGTGGTGTTCCCTAGCCTTCTGCTGGCTATATACAGGTGGCACATCGGTGAAGGCCAACATGTGAGCTACCTGTTTCAGGCCCCCTACACCTTTACTGCACAACTGCTGCTGCATCCCTCACCAGGTCATTAGTCCCCAGATGGATAATGACATTCATCTCCTCATCCTAGTGATCACCCTAGAGATCCTGAAGATACACTTTCCATCCCTCCGTGTTGAGGCACCATATAGGCACCTCAACTCCCTCTTCCCCTCCCATCCTGCTGAAAGATCTAACCCCTTAATGATTAAATCCCCCACTAGAAGTTGCTTATTCTTCAGCTGGGGTCCTCTGTCTCCCACCTTTGGATCTCCCTTACAGAGGGCACTTACATACTCACTGGCCACTACCATGAGTGCCTCATCTGGGCAGTCCTACCCAATTAGAGCAGTGAAAGAGTTCTGTAGTGGAACTGGCTGAGGGATTTGCTCCAACCAACCACCCTCATCCTTCTGGAGCCTACCATTGGCGAGTCAGCCCTCCTCTTTAGCACCCTCTGAGACAACAGTGGTAGATTCGGTGGCCCCTGGGTGGGGTAAGATATCCCCAAAATCTAATCCAACTCTGCCCAGAGTGCAGTGACCTCTGTTCTCAGCCCAGAGAGGTGCACACAGATGGGGCAGCACTTCAGGCTTCAAATGATCTCCTGTAAGGGGTGTGCGAATACCTTAATTCGAATATTCGGATGAATATTCGTATTTAGGACTCCAGATATTTGGTATTCTTTATTTGTTATATGGTCCGAAATAAGTGTTTTTAAAATAAGATATTATAACATTACTAAAGTACAGTACTTCTTTCCCTTTCACTTTTGAAGTACAACAGCTAATTCTGCCATGAATACCTGAAGGTCCTGGTGAGGTGTCAGTGGCTCAGCAGGTTTCAATTATTCATCCTGGAGGGGGAAATTTCGCCCACTAAATAGTGAAATTTGCCACTCAAGGGTGAAATTTTGCCATAGTAAAACAATTTCTGGCGTCTAGTGGTCCCACCTCCACCCCAATGGCGGATCACTGACCTAAATTCAACAATTCCCCATCCCACCCCACCGAGCTGTACATCACTGGTGTCTAGTGGCCCCTGCCAGCTGATCACCAGCACAAACTTAATAATTTTCTCCCCCCGCAAGATTAAGTATAGAAAAAAAAAAACTTCCTGGTGTCTAGCGGCCCCCACCCTGTCATCAGATAGTCCCCCAGTACCCCATGCGGCCACCTGCACAGCCCTCCACTTACAGGTTCACCATCACCAGCCTGTTCCTCCATTGTAGATTTGCATGGGCTGGACCAAGTATGTTTTTTACCACCACTAGCTGCCATTGTCTGTGCTAACAATTTATAAACACTTTCAGCTACTGTAATAATTTTAAGTAAACATAAGTACTGCTTTATTTTTGCACAAACAAATTATTGCAAGCAGCATGCAGGACAGGCAAGGGTGTGTATGCAGTGCAACTGTCTGACATCTCTAGCTGGCCCTAAACTGTGGGTGGTGGGAGTGCAGTCAGACAACTGCCCTCTAATATTACTGGCTGCTACTGACATTTGTGAGACCTGAATCCAGATTACATCCTATTATTCAAGTTAAAGCTAAAATACTTTTAAATGTAGAGAAGTACGGATTTATTTTAGCACAAAAAAACATTCTTGCAAGCAGCATGCAGGGCAGGCAAGGGTGTGTGTGTGTGGTACAACTGTGTGGTATTACTACCTGGTCCTAAACTGTGGGAGGTAGGAGTGCAGTCAGTCGACTGCCCTCCAAGAATGCTGGCTGCTACTGACTTTCATAACACCTGATCCCAACCCCAAATTACACCACCAATATTTTTAAAGACAGATTTCTTTTTTTCCCTTTATTTATTTCTCTCCACCACTGACCGGCCCCCATCCACACCCCCCAGCCCCGTCACCCTGATGTCCACTGGTACTTACCTCTGGCTTTGAGGTGCCAGCTCGCCAGGTGCGGCACTTGCGGGGACCAGCACATCCTACCAGTCAGTGGAATATCATCTCCATTTTCTCCCCTTCCCTAAGTGCGGAGCTTTGGTGTGCAATGACATCAATGGCTGAGCCACGCATGCTTCCGCATGTGGCACACTGGACATCTGCCTGATCTCCACCCCCTGTCTTGGAGCCAGTGTGCCAGACTCTAGCCACCACTAGAGGCCAGGTGTGCACTGATCTCTGATCCCACCCCTTCCAGGGAGATGAGAGCTATCCTCCAGACACTCAATCCTCTCCCTTCTGGGTTGACCCCAGGTGATCCACTAGCACTGTCAACATGGTTCACCAGCATGGCAGCAGGTAAGGCAATGATGCCTTAGTCCTCCATGCCATTGGGCCAGCAAAAGACAGATTTTTACAGCAGAACTACTGTAATACTTTTTAAATGTACAGAAGTACTGATTAATCTTTACAGAACAAAATTCTTGCAAGCGACATGCAGGGCAGACAAGGGTGAGCATGCAGTGCTACTGTCCGGTGTGAATGAGTCACTACCTGGCCCTGAACTGCGGGCAGTGGGAGTGCAGTCAGTCAACTGCCCTCTGAGGTTCCTGATGTTTGTAAAACCTGAGCCCAGACTACACCATAATATTCAAGCCAGAACTAAAATACTTTTAAATGTACAGAAGTACTGATTTATTTTAGCACAAAGAAATTATTGCAAGCAGCACGCAGAGCGGTCAAGGGTGAGTGTGCAGTACAACTGTGTGGCATCACTACCTGGCACTAAACAATAGACAGTATGAGGGCGGTCAGCCAACTGCCCCTCAAGACTGCTGGCTGCTACTGAGTTTCGTAAAATCTTATCCCAACCCCAGATTACACCACCAATATTTTTTTTTTTTTGCTTAAACTTTTTATTGGTTTTCTCTTTCTCAGTACAACAAAAAGGAACCATGTACAAAATGTCAAACTGGCAAACAACAGTGTAGATCAGGCATTACCATTATATGAATACAAACATGACATACCTGCTAAAACCTTTATGGGTTATGTGTATCTCCATGTCTGCCAGCAGGGAATTCCACCTTACTGGTCAGGATTCGGAGTATGACAGCTCTAAGTGTTAACTCTCTTGTACAAGGCTGTTAACCAGTTTAAGTGGGTATGTCTTTGCCCTAGGCAGAAAGAACATAGATCCATAAAGAACCACATACCAAAGAATAGAAAACAGTCATGTAACAACATTTTATTAAACTAACTATGACTGGTTTGAAAATTATACCAACGGTAGGGGGTTTCCAACTTCTTGGGGTACACTCTTTCTTTCCTGATCAGGGGCGTCAGAACATTTTGGAGTATGATTCTTAGGGTGGGGATGTAGGGTTTCTCCCAATTCCTGCTCTAGACTTGGTACATTCTAGGAATGGGTTCCAGCATCTGTAATGGGAGGGTAGGGTGTTAGTCAGTACATGGGTTATCCAGTCCAGGGTAGCAATTTTGAGCAGGGAGTTAAGTATTTTGGGGATGGTATGGGACAGTAAATGGAGTCCACTCCAAAGAAAGGGGGTTACTAGCAGGGTACTTCAGGGTTCAGTACTGGGACTGGTCCTTTTTAATGTCTTTATAAGTGACATTGCAGAGGGACTGGAAGGAAAAGTATGCCTCTTTGCAGATGACACAAAGGTCTGCAACAGGGTTGATACACAAGGGGGGAGGGGTGGAAAGGATGGGAAGGGACTTGGCAAGGTTGGAGGAACTGTCAAAAGTACGTCAGCTTAAATTCAATGTAAAGAAGTGCAAAGTAATGCACCTGGGAATCAAAAACCCAGGGGAATAGTACACAATGGGTGGGGGGAGGTACTAACAACAACAAAATGGAAAGGGACCTGGGGTAGCCATATCAGATGACCAAAAGGTAAGCAAGCAATATGAAAAGGCAATAAGGAGGGCTGTGGGGATACTGGGATGTATAGGGAGAGGCATCAACAGTAAAAAAACAAGAAGTTGTTATCCCTCTGTACAGACAGATGGTGAGATCCCATTTGGAGTAATGCATGCAGTTCAGGAGACCTCATCTCCGCAAGGACATAGACAGTAGGGTTGTCAGAAGCAAAGGAAGTTCTGGGTTCTAGTTCTGGTCTAGAACTTTGCAGATAATTCTAGAGTTCTAATTTTCTTTAGAACTCACACTGTTTTATGTGTAGGACAAGAGAGAAAGAACAAATAAAGATGCTGTGAGGAAAGAAAATAAAGACCTGCTTTTTCAGCACAGCAATAAATACTGTTTCACTGCACATGTGAAAACAGAAACACATTGTGCCTTTCAAAATGCACATGCCAAGTGCCACAATGCCATGCATTTGGCACATCTGCATACCTGGTTTGAAAATGCCAAGCATCTCAATTCCATGCATTTGGCACATCGACAGTTTCTGGGTAATCTCGGAATTTTCAGTTCCATCCATAATACACTGATACATTGAAGGTGACGGGCAGATAGGGACTACATGATCCATCTAGTCTGCCCCTTCCCCCCAAAAAAATAAATATGATATATGCCAGGTTTGAAACATTATGCCACTGTACAGATCACTAGTGAGACCTCTTCTGGAGTACTATGTCCAGTTTTGGAGGCCACATCTCCGGAAGGGCATAGACAAAATAGAGGCAGTCTAGAAAAGGGCAACAAAAATAGTGCAAGGACTGCACCAAAAGTCATGAGGAAAGACTTGAGGACCTCAATATGTATTCCCTGGAGGAGAGAGAGGGAGGATATGATTGAGACATTCAAGTACATCAAGGGTATGAACAAGGAACAGGAGGGTAGCATCTTTCAGAAAAGAAGGTGTACAACAACAAGGGGGCATGATATGAGGCTAGAGGGGGGTAGGTTCAGGGGTAAAGTGAGGAAGCACTGTTTCACAGAATGAGTAGTGGATGTTTGGAACAGCCTCCCTGCAGAGGTGGTGGGGGCAAAACCAGTAGGGGAATTCAAGAATGCATGGAATAGACATAAGGGTACTCTAGCAATAGGAAAGAGAAGGTAAGCCGCAGATCAACTAGGGTCTGCGGTAATGCATACAGTTGGGAAAAGGGGCAGACTAGATAGACCATGTAGTCCCTATCTGCTGTCACCTTCAGTGTATCAGTATATTATGGATTGAATTGAAAATACCCAGATTACCCAGAAACTGTAGACCTTTGTTTGTGGGAGATTTTGATCATCCTCCATCAGGCAACAACCTCAGTATGATTAAACATCTAAACTGGTGTATTGATACAATATTAGAGAGATATCCAGTTTGTGGGATAATTCTTATGAAAAATGCAAATTGTGTCAGTGTCAGTGGCTCAGCAGGTTGCATACTCACCTCTGAGGCCAGCAGATCAGAAAGCTGTGGGTTCTAGCCCCACTCCAGGCACTTGGGTTAAATCCTAATACTGACACTGTAGTGCAGCATGAGGGGGTGCTGCACTCCTGAGGTACTCTTTTGGATGAGACATTAAACCGAGGTCCGATCTGCTTGTTTAAGTGGATGTTAAATATCCCATGGCACTTCTTGAAAAGAGTAGGGGAATTTTTTATTATAACTTGAAGGCAAAATACACACAAAATAGTGTTACTGCACACAAAATCATAATAAAAGACACGGGGCCTAATTCCAAGACAGCAGGGAGAGCAGTGCACAAAGTACGCCAGTGCATAAAGATACGACAAAAACCCTATGACATGCTAGCTGTGCCATATTCCAAGAGAATCCCCAGAAATTACAGAAAATGCCAAAATATGCATGTCTTAACTAATGCCCACATATCATGTCGTAGCCTGCAATAGCAGCATAACAGTACGCATGTTGTAACCATACAGTTATAAAGGTATGTACATGTCACAGAGATGTCATAGGGGCTACAGGATGTCTGGTAGTGGAGGAGAGGCAGCAAGCGGTGGTGATAGGAGGAAGTGAAACTTCACCTTTGAAGAGACAGATGTGCTCCTAGAAGAACTGGAGACACAATCGGATGTACTATTGGGGAAGGGAGGAGAACGGGAGCAGCGTATGCAGAGGAAGGTGGCATGGGATGCAGTGGTGCTGAAGGTGAATGCAGTCCCAAATGTGAGGAGCACCATGCGCGACTTGCAAAAGCACTACAGCAACCTCAAATGCCATGCCAAGGCCAAGGAAGCATACAATAAGTGGCAGGCAGCGGCCACAGGAGGATGGCCACAGGAAGTGAGACCCCTAAGCACCCACTAGGATAGGGTGCTGGCATTTGTGAGCCAGCACAGCATCCACAGGGACTTGGAACTTGACACGTTCAGGATGGACGAAGGGATGAGTAAATGAAAATGTGATGCATGGCATAGTGACTATGAAGAAGGAATGTAATAATGGTCAAGCGGAAGCATGATATGCTGGGACCACACAGTGTGTAGCAGTACAGTTGGAACAGTGAAGGTGGGGCATGGCCATGCAATGTGGAACAGTGAACAGATGGGAGGGAACGTGTGGGACTGGAACCTGGAATGTGGCACAGCCATGCGGAATGCATGCAGTGTAGCCAACACATGGGTAGTCAGCACTGACACACTGTTGTTCCCTCCCACAGGTGCAGCCACAGAAGACACAGGGGCAGGTAAGGTGATGGCCAGCGATGCCCACCATGCAGTGGACAGTGACGAAGGGGCAGGAATGACTGCATGCATGATGGGCATGACATGGTGTGGTAGCACTAATGCACTGTTATTCCCCCCAACAGGTGCAGAGCCAGAGGACACAGGGGAAGGTAAGTCGATGGCCGGCATCACCCCCACTCGGTGGGATGGCGGTGCAGGGGTGGGGATGGAGGCATGCACAGTCAACATGTAAAGGTGCTGCAACACTGATGCTCTGTCATGCCCCCACAAGTGCAGTGCCAGAGGACACTGGGGCAGGTAAGGCCAGCACTACTCCCAGTGCATGGGACAGTGTTGCAGGGGTTGGGATGGTGGCAGGCATGACATGGGAGGTACCACTGTTGCACTGATATTGCCCCACAGGTGCAGCAGCAGTGGACACAGGGCCAGTGGACATTGCGTACACCAGCACAGAGCAGGCCCAGCAGTACACAGCCAGGACACCAGTGGTGGGGGAGCAAGAGGTGGTGGAGGAACAACAACAAGAGGAGGAGGGACTGGACCTCAGTGACCTCCTGAGCTGTGGGAGCCTGGGGGACAATATCGCCCCAGAAATGAGCCCTGCATCATAGCTGAGGCTGGAGGAGGCCCTGGACGGGACAACACCATCCACAGAGGAGGACCGGCTTCAGACACCAACAGACTATACAGGGTTCTACTGCACCCTGGTCACCGCACATGTGGAACAGGCTGAAATGCTGGGCTGCATAAGGCTAAGCATGGACGTCCACCATACAGCGGTGGAAGAGCAGATGGGCACACTGGTAGGGGTGTTCGAGACTGTGGTGCGTACCATGGAGTCGGCCATAGATCAGCTGTTGGAGGCCATGCCCACCACACAGGCCTGTGTGCAGGCACAGATGTGTGCCATCACCCACCTGACCATGGCTGTCGAGGGGTCAGTGGCACAGCAGTTGAGGCAGGTGGATGCACTGGTGGCCCTCTTACAGGCCACGCATGCAGGCCTGCACCCATGAGGCCCTGACGCCACCACACAGGCATCACAGGAGGTGCAGCTGTCCCCAGCAATAACACAGGCAATGCCAACAGCTGCGGAAACCACAATGCCTCTGCAAGGGGTGGCAGGCCTGGCAGCAACACCCATCCCACCACCACCATCACCACCACCACCGGCACCCTTGGGGGAGCAGCAGCACCTACCACCGCCACGATCACCACTGGATGTGCCACTGTAGGTGAACCCACCACCGCCACCCCTGGCACCACTGTCAGAGCACATGCCACAGGTACTGCAGCCCCCTGTGCTGGTGACACCCACAGCACCAGGTCAACATCTGCCACCAACGTCCACTGGACATGCATCGGTGGCACCATGGGTGGGCAGAGTGGCAGGGAAGAGGGCAGTAGCTATGCCTGCTGCCAGGGCTTGGGGTGGAAGGCACTGGGCACTGGGTGCAGAGGACCAGTGGCACATGACAGGAGGCAGCACAGGTGGCAACACAGAAGCAGGCCATGGATGGCAGTGTACCCAAGGGAAAGGGACTGGAGACAGCACCATAGCATATGCCACCTGCACCAGGGAGGCACCGAAGACCTCAGAGGCTGGCAGTGCCAGTAGCACCCGATGACAGTGGTTGCCCAGAGGACTTGCAATGGGGGCAGGGTGGGCCAAGTGCCACCACTGGGGCAGCAAAGCATAAGAGGACTGGGCGGTAGCAGCAGGTGCTGGACAGAAAAGCCACCATGGTGGATCGCTGTTATGGGGGGCTGGCGCTGGGTGGTGTGGCACTCCAGGAGGGCATGGGGTCCAGATGTGTGATGTGCATGAGGGGTGTGTTTGGGCATCTCCATGTGTGTGTGGGAGCACTGGGGGGGTACTGCTGTGAGTCACATGTGTGTGTGCATTGTACAGTCACTGGGTATGGGTCTATGTGAGGGCCTGTCACGTTTACACTATTGCACTGCACTGTGTTACCTATGTAATATGTCACCATCCACCAGTAAATGTTTCTGCACTAAAGGGCAGTGTGGGCTTCCTCATTATCACTGCTGTGACAGGACATACACATAGGCTGCAAGTACATACAGGCCGCATGTGTACTCTGTAGTTGCGTATCTGTGGTATGCGAGACCACAGATCGCAGCTGTGCAATTGCAAGCTGCAGTGCTCATGTGGCTTGTATGTGCACCATGTGCATGGAGAGGTGCATAGGTGGAAGCCTGGCTGCAGACCAGACATCAGGGTGAGAGTGGAGGATCAGGCTGCAGTGTTTACAGGCAACAACTGTGGACAGTAGGCCCAGGTGGGACACACCCTGCAAACTGGTGAGTACTGGAACACAGCCCCCCAAGGCCTTATGCTACAGTCAGTAAAGCAGACATGTGCTAATGAAGTGTTCCATTCTGTTGCACCGGGGGAACACACCCAAACCATTGGTGAGTACTGGACAGTGCACAGCCTGCACATTTGCAATTGCCTGTACTACATAATGACTCTAATATAACTCTACCAATCCTCTTGTCTGGGAGACTCCCACACTGTACTGGAGAAGGTGGTTGAACAGTGCAATACCACCATATGTGCTGAGGTCAATGTTTGTACTGTGTTGCCAATTGTCCATCTAGGTAAGCCACCGCAGTCTTCAGTGCCACCCACAGGTGCACACAGGGAGCACAGGGAAGGTAGGTGCATTGCACAGAGTAACACTGTCTGCATGTGGGGGCCATGTGACTGCACCCTGGGCACAGGTGTATAGGTGCAGTGCCGTGTACCCCTGCGCATGCAGCTGTGCATACATACAGCAGGGGGGGTAATGATGTTAGCCGCAACCCACACTGTACACAGCCATACTGTGGTGTGCTATGGGACCAATGGGCAGCGAGTGCTATGCCGTATTGCACCACATGGCAGGCTTGCTCCTTACATCTGGACTAGGCCACTGCGCATGGACACAGTGTAGGCCACAGATGCATGGTAAACAGCCATGCACCTGGGCACACCTGTGTGTGGGAATGGCAGCATGATGGTACATGGCTGGGACAGGTGTGTGGCAATGTGGGGCAGTGCGGTGTGTGTGTGTGTATGGCACCACACAGCTCTGCCATGCTGCCTGCAGTGTGTGATGGTGGCATGTACACCTTTGGCATGGCATGCAGGGGCATGCCTGTGTGCGACCACCCTGCTGCACCACACCCCAGGTGTGGCATGCACAGTGCAGTGCTGTACCCAGTGGCACTGTGCCACAGCCATGTATGCCATGCTCACCACCACATGTCCTGATGTTCAGCATGTGGGGTTGGGGGTTGACGGCATGGAGGTCTCACTACTGTGCACTGACACGTGCTATGCCTTGTTCCCTTGCAGAGCTGTACTACACATTCCCTACACCCCCATTCCAGGTCGCAGAAGCCAGTATGCCTTGAAGCATGGGCCTGAGCCTGAGTGGGCATGCTCCGAACATCATGCCCATGGAGATCGCCATGCTCATTAACATGGTCCAGCAGTGGGGGAGGACACTACTCCCACCGGGGTGCAGGAGACACACTGCAGCAGAGAGTGAGAGAGTGTGGCAGGCCATTGGGGCACATCTGGGAGCCAGCAGCGGCATGCCCCGCACCATCCACCAGTTACAACACTGCTGGCAGGACCTGGCATGGTGAGACCCAGGGCTTCTGGAGAGGCTAATTAGCATGGCAAGGTGGAGGGATACAGAGTTGAAGATGGGCCAGGACGTGGGTGCAAGTGGATATACCAACAGCTTGCCACACACTGGAGCAGCGCTGCCACACAGGCCATAGGCTGCAGTGGTGCACACGTGTAACTGTGTTCCTCTTCCCCACAGGTGCAGTATGTGGTGACCAGGGTCAGATGGGACATTGTGATGGGAGCCAGCTGCATGGAGGGGGACTACAACAGGAGGCGTTGCGCTGGATGTCAGGTGGGTGAATGCAGTGTGTGCTATGTGTTGTGCCCATGCCATGGTGGCTCATGGTGGCTACTGTGGTGGCAGTGTGTTGTGTGTGTGTGCATGCCTCATGTCCAAGACCAGCACTGACCACAGCCCTTGCATCCTTACAGGTATGCGTAGCTGACTGATGCCCTGACAGAGGGCCCTGCTGAGGGTCATGGTGGAGGTTAAGGCGGCCGATGTGGAGGCCTACTGCCACCGCACCCATCACTGCCTGCAGAGGGTGATGCCCATCCCTATATCTACATTGGAGGAGGCAGAGGTGCTGGAGGTTCTGGACCACACAGACAGTGAGCAGCAGGGGCCTGAGGGACAGCCACCAGCTGTAGACATCACGATGCAGGACGCTGTTGGGGCTCTGGCTGTGGAAGTGCCTGCTGCAATGCCACTGGTGGAGGAGGCAGCGGAAGGGCCATGAGGAACAGCGACTCCACTGACCCAGAACAGGCTGAGGACATGGATGTGCAGCCCGCCGATGACTATGTCTACCAGGTGGATGGTGGTGGTCTGGACCAGCCACCGCCAGGTGGGCACAATGGCGGTGATGGGGCACTGGGGGCGTCAGCCTGGCCAGGGGGGTGCTCCGGACACTGGTCAGCTTCCAGTGGACAACCAGCAGCTGGTCCAACTGGTCTCTGCCATACTGGGTGATGTGGCCAGACTACATTGCTCCCTGGGTGCCCTCCTGGAAGTGCTATGGAGGTGCTAGCACCAACAACATTGGACTGTGTTGTGCTGTGGGAGGGGGTAGGGCTGTATATATGGAGTGGGGGGTCTTGTATATAGGGGGAGTGATGTGGCTGGAGGGGCCTCCTGGACAGGTGTGGGTGGGTTGTGTGGGTGGGGTGTGTTGGGGTTGTGTGTTGGGAGGCCTCTGCTGTTGTGTTGTGTCATTACTGGCATTTAATGCTGTTTTTGCCTATTCCTGTTTTATACTGACCATTAAATGTTTATTGTATACACCTGGTTGTGCTTGTCTGTCTCTGGTGTACATGGGTGTGTGTGTGTGTGTGTGTGTGTGTGTGTGTGTATGTGTATGTCAGCGTGCACATGGGGGCACACATGTGGCAGTCCTGCACCATCCCCTGTGCATCCCCACTGTGCATCTGGTGTTTGTGTGCCAGCTGTGCAGCTCACAGCCATTGGCATGCACCAGTGGCTGCATCCACATTGTGTCCTGTGTGCCGCAGCACACCATGCCTGGTCCAGGCCTCATGCCACCACACCATGCATGTCCTGGCTGTGTGGTGGCCTTGGGCCTGTAAGTCTCCCTTCCACCCGGGGGACTGGTGGTCCCTGTAAGTGGCATCAGTGGCACAGGCAATGGTGTGTCTCATCACCATACATCTACAGGTCTGTACCACCCGGTGCTGTGTCCCTGTTGTGGTTGCACTGTTTACATGTATCAGTGGCCATGGCAGGGGCATTGTGCCTCATGGCATCATCATCCCAGCATTGTTCCTGTGGTCTGTGTGTGAATTTTGCCTCCTGTGCCCACACGTTCATTGCCCGTGTGTGCTGCGGTCCCCTCTGTGTGCTTGTGTTGCTGTCCAAGGGTCACGGTCCTGCCTCACAGCTGATGTTCGGCATGCCTGGTCACTGTTCCTGCTCCAGTGCAGCCACCCATGTTGCATGACACCTGACGGGTGGTGTCACCTCCTCTGATGGCACAGTGGCATTGGCATGGGTGCCATTACATTACCAGTGCTGCATTGTGACACAGTGTGTCCATCGTAGTGCTGCTGGTGCCACCATGCTGCTGCTGGGGGGGCAGCATTGGTGTCTGTGCTCACTGGCCTCTGCCACCCCTGTTCTACCCCTCTTTCCACCTGTGCCGTGTGTACCGCTGCTTGGCTGTCTGTGGTGCTTACCTCTAGATTGGCCCACGTGTCATGGCACTGTTCCCCATTGTACATCCCATTGCCTCTCTGTTCAACATGGCGATGCCTTGTCCCACATTCAGTGTTGGGTTCTTGTTGCCGCTTGCTGTGGTCCATGTTGCACTTCATCTGATGTTCACTTTCTACTGGCCTGTCTGGCCATGCTGCTGCCCATTTCACTCTGTCCTGGATGTCCTGGGCACATTTGCTTGGGTGTTCCACTGTTTGCCCTTTGGTCCACGTTTGGGGCCTACTGACTGTGTAGTGTGCTGCAGTCTGGCTGGGGGGGGGTGTGATTCTCTGGCCTGTGCACTGATTAGGACAGCTGTTCCCTGTTCTAACTTATGTTACCTTCCTCTGCCGTATTTCTTTCCACCAGCTTCTCTGGAATAACAGTTCTGTGGTGTGGGGATGTTCCACCTGTCATAGGCCACATTATGCAATGGCGTAGGCATTCTTTGGCATAACTGCATCGTATCTTGCATTTGTCATAGTAGTTGCGGGTTGCGGCATAAGTATTTTTTTGGAATTGTGCGTGTTGTAACTCGCTGGTGTAACTTGTGATTTGCTCTATCTTGACTGGTGTATTGCATTTACGCCTGGTGTAACTGTCTTGGAATCGGGCCCCAAAAAAACAAATAAGTAATTCATCATCCATCAACCCCAAAACTGAGTAGTAAATACTGAAAACAGATCCCCCCCACCTAAACGAGTAAGGGATTTTTTTTATTATAACTGAAAAACAAATTTCATACATTTCAGTATTACGTCTTTCAAAATATATGAAAACTAAAAGATAAGCATAAAGAAGTATTTCATCATACATCAATAACAAAAACAGCTAGTATCCTCAAACCTGAATTGTACATATATCTAACATGCTTCCACCCCTCTCTCCCCTCTACAAAAGAAATAAGGGAAAGATTTTATGTAACCAACTTGATTATTTGAACATTATGTATTACAGTTCAAAGAGAAAACATTTTAAAAAATCTTGAAATTAAATAAAGCTTAAGATAACCATTTCAGGCATGGTAGTTCATAATGCAGACTAATTAGCTTCCTAAGACCACCGAAAGGTCCTAAAACAAATAAGTATTTTCATGTACTGTACCTATCCCCTTTCCCCCTCAATGGAGAAAGGGAATTTTACCAAACAAAGTATAACACTTTAACCTGTATCGAACCAGGACATGTTTCTCCACCATAACTTGTATACAGCTGGAGAACCATGCCTTCTGTCTGCTTCTTGGAGTCTAATCACACCTTGTATCACTGCAAACATCACTTGTTCTACTGTTCTTTGTTGTTGTCTCAGTGTAAGCCCACATCGTGCTTGCCATAATTGAAATGTAATACTTGATAAAATCAAGTGCATTGTGGTAGCGTCAAATTTTACACAATTCCTTGGAAATATACCCAAACACAAAATTTCTTATGTTAAATTGCAAAAAGGATGTAAAAGACATATTTTATGTAGATCTTGCCAAAAGGAGACAGCAAACGGGCATTCCAGGAAGAGGAGGTGTTGCATAGTTTCCAGTTTCCCTATGCACTGCCCCATTCAAGGGCATTCTCTGTCTAATACGTCTTTATGCTTAATATTCCCTTTCACACCCAATTTAAGGCATATGCAGAGCCACAGAAAGTCCCACATATAAACATGAACTCTATTACTCACCAATACACTAGTGATGGTCTTTTGTTCATTTTGTGTTGTCTCCATAAATCGCGGGCATTCGATGAAATGGGCTTCCATTATTCTATTATATAAGTCTTTCCTGGACTGGGTGAGTAAATTTACTTTAACTGCATGACCGGTTTTTAGTTTGCTGACAGTGTCTGCTAAATATTTGGGTAATGCTGCAAGAAGTTTTTGTTTAGGTATTGGAAGAGCATTTTCCCAAGTAGCCAGCAGGGGGCCAATACCCTCAAGGAACCAAGGTTCCCATAGTTTACTTGTTGGTTTAAGTAATGGTACTAGATTATGGTAAAAAAAAGTAACATAGAGAAACACTAAAGGGTTTACCATTGCCAACCCCCCTTGTGCTACAGAATAGTATGTGATACCCCATTTTATGGGGTTTAAGCAGCTTCTGCAGAGACACTGGAAAACTATACTAAAAAGAGTTGTTTCAAAACTTTTTGGAGGGGGGAAACTATACCTAGAAATAAAAACATAGGTAACAGGAAATTCTTAATCATATAAATCCATTTTTTTGACATGCGCCACTTGTTCCATAGTTTCACCTTCTTCTTAGCTTCCTGTAATTGTAAGTCCCAATTATATAATTGTGGGTCTGGCCCTCAAAAAATCCCTAGTATCCTGTTGTAACCAGCTTTTAAAGGTATGCCCAAGATTTCTGCTATTGTGTCATCTTAATATCCAATAGGCAAGTAACAACTCTTCTGTAAATCGATTTCTGATCCTATTATCTCTGAAAAGTTCTCTAAAGTTTGTTTAGCTGCCTTAGCTGATTTCCTATCTGCCAATATTAATTCCAAATCATCTGCATATGTGATGGAACATATAGTTAGATTTTTGCTACCCACAGTTAGCACTGTTATTTCTAAATTATGATTTGTATCATCCAGTAATGGGTCCAGAGTTAACACATATAGAATTGGACTTAACAGACATCTTTGTCTTACCCCTCTGCCTACCATAACATTTTCCCCAGCCAGCCATTTGCACTAGGTTTAATGCATATTTTGCTGTATCAAATTTTCAGCCAGGATATAAATTGAGGTGGGAAATTATATGCCTTTAATACTTCCCATAAATAATTATATTCGACCCAGTCAAAGGCCTTTGTCTGGTAAAGGCATACCAAGTGTCCCATTATTTCTTTTTCTTCTCCTTTATTGAACAATTCTCTAATAAGTATCAAAGCATCATGTGTCTTATGAGAGGGAATCCACTAAATTGTGTAGCGTGGATAATATAGTCCAAGACCCCTAATATTCTTTTGCAAAGAACTTTCATAAGTATTTTACAGTCTGTATTTAGGAGAGACATTGGCCTCCAATTTTGTAGATACCCCTTCTCTTCTGACTTAAATATTAATACCAATACTCCCACATACATACTTCCTGGAGGGACCCTGCATGCAAGACTGCATTATAGAAATCAACCAATTCATCTCCCAATGTTTCAAAAATTAATTTATATAGTTCATGTGGTAATCCATCTGAGCCAGGTGTGGTACCCATATTTAGAGACCAAATAGTGTCTTAATTTAGTTTTAGTAATAGGTTTTATCAAGGTTTTATTGTATTCATGTGGATTCTGTGAGCAGTTACATGCATTCAACCATTCTGTCATTTATAGTCTGGCAAGTTTTGTTTGGAAAAACTATTCCCAATAAAATTCTTAATTTCTTTTAATATTTTGGTATTCTCCATTATTTTATTACCTTCCACCGTTGTAAGATATGATATTGTTTTTTGGTCCCTAAGAGCTTTACAATTCTCTAGAGGTAATGTATCTCCTTTTTTCCCAGTTATCCCATATTTTTGCTTTCTTTCCAAGCCTTTCATTTTCTCCAATTGTAAACTTACCAACTCTTCTTTTATCTGTTTTATTTGTTGCTGAAAATCCCCACTTCCTTCATACTGTAATCTAGAGAACTATCTCAATTGCTCCCTAAAAAAACGTGTTTATCATTTTTCTGTTTACCATTCAGTTTTCCCATAGTTTTGAAATATGAAATAATATTATGTTTAGCCTCTTCCCACTAGTCATTTTTATTATCATATAAACAAAATATTGATTTCCATGCCTCTAAAATATATTCAAAACCCTCTGCAATTTTATTTATTTCCAATAGTTTTAAATTCACTTTTCAGAGTCCAGGTCCACACCGTTGTCCTGGGTGATTCCTTAAGGTTACTTGTTGTAGTCCATGATCAGAGGTAGCAAGTTCCTTGACCTGACCCTATTGTAACTGTAGATTTGCTGACACAAAGAAGTAGTTGATCCTTGATGATCTAGTCCCACAAAAATAAGTGTGTGGTGCTGTTTGGAAAAAAGTAGAAAACACATCCACAAGTCCCATTTCCTCAATTATGCCCTTTAAACAATTGGTGTCACAGAAATGTTTTACTTGTTTTTAAACCTCTTTCTACTTGTGACAAGCTACAGTTAAAATCCCCTCCCAGTATTATGTTTTTAGTAGTGAAAGGAAAAGGTTACCACTTTCAAAAAAGTGCCACCCTATCATATTTCAACTGTGGAGCATACACATTAGTAATACGAAATTCCATCTCCTTAAATTTAATGTCTAGTAGGAAAGCCCTTCCTGGCATAATTTCTGTAATATTCACAACCTGCACCTTGGAAAAGAAGCAAATCCACACCACTGAGCAGGTCTCTTCCCCCTGAGATCGATAGCTATCTCCCCATATCCAGCTATTACATGCAGCCTCCAACTCTAAAGGCAAGTGCAGGTGGACAACCTGAAGCAAAATACAATCCAAATCTGATGATGTAAACTGTGCATATGTACTGAGGCACTTCTTTTAAGATTGTAGACTATTTGCATTTAAGGATGCATTTTTAAAATATACCATAAAACCATATTTGTAGTTACAGTATCAGTTTGATTTTGTTTTGAGGTTGTTCTAATGTAGAAATCCTGTACTCCAAAATCCAAGTTCTCATTATTTTTTGCAGCCATGGGGCAATCTGAAAAAGGATGTCCTGGTTCTTCACATAAGTTGTACTTAGGGTCTTGGAAGCAATGTGCACTTGGATGACTTATTCTCTGCAATGTGTACATTTCAATACCTCACAGTTGATGCTAATGTGTCTACTAGACCCACATTCAAAACAGGTATGGGGCTGATCTGGGTAAAACAGAACCCCTTTGTCTCTTCCAATGAAAGAGCAGTTTGGGAGGTGTACGATTTCATTGTCATCATGCTGTAATTTAACTTTTATTTTCCAGCCCCATTCCAGAAACCTTCTTCATCTAGGATAGGCATAGAGCTTCCCTGGATTGAACATTTTTTTTCCAACCAATATATTACATCAGTAATATTCATCTCCTCATTTCTGAATAATATTGTTATTACTCAGAAGGGCTGTTTTGTCAGAGGTATTACTAAGAATTTAGACCATAGGGGATTCATTTTTAAATTGACATATTTACACCAGAAGCATTCCAAAATTGCAGGTGTCCTGAAGCTGATGTCATAGGTTATTTCATCCAGGGCATGTATGAGTGCATAAACTTCTGAGGGAGTGAAACCTAGTGATTGTTTCAGAAGAATTTTACCAATAAAGAATCTGTCAGGGACCGTTTCTTTGCTACCAATGAAGTACAGTCTAATAGCATTTCTTCTTTTTGCTAATTCCACTGGCTTGTAGAAAAGACCCATATATGAGGGATTTGGATTTTTTTCTTGCCCTTGCCCTGTAGTCTGCACATTGTGAATGTGTTCCAAACTAGACTGGCTCTGTTCCATTGACACAATTGGTTGCATGTCCTGAACTGTACTAGTAATGTCATTTGAAATAGTACCTGCGACATGCTGGGTGTTGTCCAATTTGGTTGTACTTCTGCTGTCCACCACTTCTATCCTTGGCTTGCTTGTAACTTCACCCAATAAGATAATAGAATAGCAGCATCTTGTTGCCACGTTCCATTATCTGCCTTGACCCAGCCTGCCTTCTGTAAGGCTGTTTTGGGCAACTAAGGTTTGTCCACTGAGCTTCTCTGTTCAGTTTGGGGTGCAGTCAATGAAACAGGAACTGAGTATTCTGACTGGTTCAACTGCCAGGATCATTGTCAGCCCAACATGTCCCAGGCAAGTCTGAGACATGATCAAGCGCTTTCTTTTGTTTTCCTCTTCCGTTAGAGATTTAGCCTTATCTGCCTTCAAATATTTTTCAGTTCTGCTTCCAAACATCTTCATTTTTGTTGCAGTGAAAGTTCTGTTACGTGGAAATTAATGTTATGGCCCTCAACAAAGCTGTCCTTTCCATGATTCTGCTTTTCATGTCCCGATATTGGGGCGGTATGCTGGCCACCCCTAGTGTGCATCCCAGCTGCCTCCACACTATTCAAGGAATCTTACATATTGCTATCCACAATGCTCACTGTGCAGTCACCTCCAGTCCTTTCTCCACTACTGCCAGCCATACTAGAATAACCAACAAAGGTTCCCCCTACTGGAGAGTAGGGGAATTTCCCCAGTGTCCTGGCCAAATTTCCCCCATTTACTAAAAATACTACCAACAGCTTAAAATCTTGTTCAAGTTTCAGTTGGCATCCATCTGTATCCCCCTACCCTCCAAGACGAGGCTGAAAATAGGCAAAAAAAATTGTCTAGTCCTCCTTCTGGGTCAATAAAAATGAAATAAATAAAATAAATAAATGTTCCTTTATCAAAAGTATTGCAAGGGAGAAATCTGAAGCAGATGGTAAAAGAAGGGACAAGGGGAAAATGTATATTAGATGTGATTGTTACAAATTTAGCTGATTGGTACAAATTACCAATGGTTGCACCTTTTGTTTGATTATGAGACCATAATGTGATATTAATGACATCAAGTTTTGAAGGATGTAAAAAAACAGACAGGAGACAGGTGCTTTTGAGTAGAAAATGGAATCAAAGCAGGAAAGCAAGGGTTTTATATTCAATAGCCTGTGAGTTAGAACCCGAATGGTGTAAATTAAAGTCAGCTGATTCTAGTTGGGTCAATGTGATTGACATGCTGCATGAAATTATGGATATGATTACACCTGTCTATGAAGTAACTTTAAAGGGTGGTGATAAACCATGGCTGAATGAGGAATTTAAGAGTTTGATACAAAAATGGCAGACAGCCTTAAAGTTAGGAAAGAGAGTTGAATACCACCAGTTGAGAAATAATATAAACAGGATGGGAAAAAGGATGAAAAAGACATATTATACCAAAAAGGTAAATGGACTACGAAAGTCAGAACCCCCCTCCCCCCAAAAAAAAATATGGACTACAACTAAGGACACCTTGCAAAATAATAAACCTGAGTAACAAGTAGGAAAGTGGGCAGAAAATTGTGGTTTTGAAGGAGGAGACAATGGTGGCCTGTTTGTTCAGGAGCTAAACAGGACTTTGTGTGATGTGAGTAGAGGCCTGAAACCCTGTGAGAAGATAAAAGGGGACATATGGGACGTGCCAGATAAATATTAGTCTCAGTTGAGAAAAAAGCTAAAGCCTTAAAAAATTGAAAATAAGTAAGGCAGTAGGACCCGACGATATATCAAACTGGATATGGTGGGAAGGAAAGGATTTAATTGCACCATGGGTATGTAATATTTTTAATAAATCAATTTTGTTGGGTAAATTACCAAGTCAATGGAAACAGGCACATGTTTTGCCTTTAACAAAAGTTACTGTGCCATGGGATGTTAAAAATTTTTTTAGACCCATTTCGTTAACATGTGTTGTGTCAAAATTGTGTGAGGAATTCGTTACAAAGTGGGTGATGGAAATTTTTTCCAACAAAATTGACACAAATCAGTTTGGATCATTATAGGGGAGTTCAGCAGCTCTAGCTTTGCTAAAATTTCAGGAACTGTGTATGAAATCTTGGGAAAACAGGGATGTAGTAAGAGCAGTACTTCTTGATTACAGAAAGGCATTTGATTTGATAGATCATGAAATAGTAATACAAAAATTACAGGAGTGAGATATCCCTACTTGTATCCTAAGGTGGATTTATGACTTTCTAGAAGGCAGGTCAAAGTGGATTGAAAAGGAGGGGTTTAAGTCAGATAGGGAATATATGTGTGGTAGTGTGCCACAGGGAACACAACTGGGACATTCATTGTTCCTTTCAATGATAAATGATTTAAAAATGGAGGGGCCATGTAAAAAATATGTGGATGATACCTCAGTGATCAATAGGTTCAGTGAAATTAATCAAAGTAATATGCAGAATGATTTAAAAGAAATCAAAGCTTGGACGAAACTAAACAAGATGCAGATACATTAAACCTGGAAAAGATGCAGGATATTAGATTTGGGAAAACAAATAAAATGTCACTGCCCCTCTCATATTTGGAGGAGCCACAGTTGAGGTGGTTGAGAGTGTTAAACTGTTAGGAATAAAAAATTCAACATGACTTCAGATGGAGAGAACAGGGGGAAGGGATGTTAAAGAAAGGAAATTAAACAGTATACTTTTTAGCAATTTTAAAAAGGGCTCGGGTGAGTTAGGAAGATTTGTATATTTTTACTGCACAGTGGTTAGATCAGTTTTGGAATATGGTTTGTCAGTATGGGATGCAGGACTTGCAAAGTTATAAAGTAAAGAGAAAGGATACAAAAGAGAGCTTTGTGTATAATACTGGGGAATGAGATGCTTTAAAAAGTGTAAGTTGGAATGGTTAGATGAAATGAGAAGAGAAATGTCAAGGAAACTCTTTAAGGGTATATGTAATCCTTAGCATGCATTACATGCTTTGTTACCACCCAGATATGTTGCTGTTTATGGGTTAATCAAACAGGTTATATAGCGAAAACCAATTTTTAGAACAATGAAGTACAAAACATCTTTTTCATGCACTTTTTAGATGAATGAATGTGCTCCATAACTTGAGCTGTTTGTAGTATAAAATTTGAATCTGGGTGTATGAGTAAGAAAATATTTTTGTACTAAATATTTGGAAAGTTTTTAGTATATATTTTTGTATTAGTGAAATATTGTGTATTTTATATTATTGATTACTGTTTCCTTTATGCTCCTATTGTATGTGTCATATTGAATGCAGCTTCAGACACCCCTTTGGGGTTTTGGCTGCAATGTGTTTAAATAAACTAAACATATGAGCAGCACATTTTCATATTGCCCTTCTCTAAAACATTTTAGGGTGTAATTCCCAAGAATTAGTTTGTTTCTTGGGGCTGGCATCTCCTGTTTTTAAAATGTCTGAACAACAACAAAAAAATAAAACACACATTTAATTTAGTAATTAGAACCCTCATTACTTAGAACCCATGAGTGTTCTAGTTCTAATTTAGAACTCAAACTCTTGGGTTCAGGAAGGGTTTTAATTTTTCTAGAACTAGTTCTGACAACCCTAATAGATAGGAAGGATGCAGTCCATAGGAGGGCAACTAAAATGGTGCAGGGTCTGCACCAGAGGCCATATGAAGAGAGACTAAAAGAGCTTAGTGTGTATACCCTCAAGGAAAGGATGGAGAGAGGGGACATGATAGAACCTTTCAAGTACCTCAAGGGAATCAACAAAGTCCAAGAGGGTAGCATTTTTCAGAAAAAGAGATGTGCAAGAACAAGGGGGCACAATTTGAAAATAGTGGGGGGGGGGTGACTCAGGGGCAATGTGAGGAAGTATTTTTTCATGGAGAGGGTGGTAGGCATGTGGAATGGCCATCCTGAGGAGGTCATGGGGTCAAAAACAGTGGGGGAATTCAAGAATGCATAGGACAGACATAAGTCAATTCTGGTGAGGGTTAGGAAGAAGCAGGCTGTTGGTTAACTAGGATCTGCAGCTTAACCAATAGGTAGGGAAATGGGCAGACTGGGTGGGCCAAATGGTTCTTATCTGCCATCAAAGTCTGTTTCTATGGTGGGTACATCTGGTGTGCACCATTTGCTCAGAGTGAGTCTTTTGGCTTGCATACTGAGCAGTGTTTGCCAATGCACTTCTGCAGAGGTTAGATGAGATATCGCTGTAGTCACTCCTAGTAACATTAGATTTGCCCCTGACATGGGTGCTCCTGCTGCTGCAAGCAGCCCGGTGGGTCCCCACTATCTGCCGGCTGCCACCTCGCTGTACTGCCCACCGATCACGAGACTGAAGCTTCGCCCCTGACACGGGTGCTTCTGTTGCTGCAAGCAGCCCGATGAGTCCCCATTGTCTGTTGGCTGCCTCCTTGCAGTACTGTCCACCGATCACCCGACCGTAGCTTCTCCCCTGACACCAGCACTTCTGCTGCTGCAAGCAGCCCGATGGGTCCCCACTGTCTGCAGGCTGCCTCTTCGCTGTTCTGCCCACCGATCACCAGACCAAAGGTATGCTGCTGAAACTTCTGGTGTCCCCACACCGATTGGCCAGAACCATCAGCTCTGCCTGCTGATTGGCTGCTCCACTTCTTTAATTCTTTGTTACTCCCATTTCTTTTGGACTTTAAGCTAATGTTATTTACTGATTCTGGCCCTGGTTAAGTTTCGCCAAATTGTCCTGTGAATCCTAATTTAAATGTGAATCTAAGAGTGACTACAGCAATTTTGCACTCCAAGAGTAGTATCAAGTGCAGGATCTTTTAGAGTGCAGGTTTTTTGATTTTAAAGTATTACAGCTCTCTTTGTTTTAAGGTCCTGTAGTATTTTACCCCTGGCTCAGAAACTAAGTTTAAAGTGATACAGCTTTTTGTGAACACTCCGTTTTTTAGACCAGGTTTCTTCTGTGTTACAGTTGCAAGCTGTGCCTTGCAACTAACCCCATTTCTGTTTCACTGTCTCCTTCCAGCTTTAATTTTTTGCCCACTTCCCATCCCTCACCCCCAGCCTTTATTAAATACTCTCCCTCCCCTAGCGGCACCACCCCTAAGCAATCTTCATCCTCTCCTCTCACTAATATTGCAACTCCCCTTAAAGATACAGAATGCAGTTATAGGGCCTAACACTTGTCAGTGTTAATCTTATAGTAGCTACTGTGTCTTTGTTACCTGATCCAAAACTCCACTCCACCTTCTCTGTAGCTGTCATCTTGCTGGTCTATAGGGAAGAATTTCTATTATCTGATGATACTAATTTCAAATACAAAAAATGTTGTCTCCTGTGCTTTTCATTATGTTATATAGTAGAATGGGGTTTTCCTACTTATTATTCTTGTTTATTACTCTGCTGTGCATCATAGATTCATGTGTTTCTCCACGCCAATCTCCCTTCAGTGTGGTCACATACAGTATCACCCTGGACTGCCATGAACCTCTTGACCCCCAGACTCTTGCATTTTGGTGGTCTTGATACCTACCTTAGAACCTGCATTACAACCCCCGTGGTGAGTTGGTACTGCAAAAGCATGCGCCTTAGAGGATAGTATCCCATGACCCTCTGCAATGAACCCCCAGTATTCCCTGCTTTTTACATCTAGGGAACTCTTCTACATATTGCTAGGCCCTCTAAGTAACTGCCTCAGGGTCCCCCAAAACATAATGTTAGCAGTACCAAGCGGGATAAACCCAAAGCACTTAAACTACTCCTTGAAGCTACCAAGAAATTATTGCTGATCTTATTGATATGCTCCAGAAATGTTGAGCTCAATCCTGGTCTCCCTGCAACTAATTTATCCACTGCCGGCCTAGCCAGTATCAAAGGCTTAAGCTTCATGCACATTAATGTGCGTAGCCTCCTAAAAAAGTTTGCATCAGTACAAGCATGGACTAGCCATACTATGCCAGATGTACTTGTGGTCACAGAGTCTTTGCTCTGGCCAGGTACTTCCAATCGGAAGGTGAATATTCGATCATATTCCTTATTCAGAACCGATAGATCTTCCAGATGAGCAGGAGTTGCCATCTATGTCAAGGATAAAATTTCTGCCTCTGTCATAGACTCAGCCTCAATCCCCAAGGAATTTGAAAGCCTGACCCTCAGTCAAGTTCTCTTTTATCGCATTCTGCATTCTAGGATGCTATAAGCCCCCCTCTGCAGGTCTACAGTTGTTAGATCATCTAACTAATTTGCTGGGATCCTTGCAGTCAGAGATTATTATATTAGGAGACCTTAATTTGGACTGGTCATCCAATGTCTCCTTACCTCTCAAAACTCTTTGTGACTCCTTTTGACATTCATAAATCATCTTGGAAGCAACACGTCCTAATAAAAAAGACCCAAACAATAGCTCCCTACTAGCTCTTATTTTAGTAAGCAAACCACGTATGTTTTACCATGTCAGAGTGTTTTTCTCTGACCTTAGTGACCACTGCTTCATAGCGTGTGTAAGATCCATCCCCAAGGTACCGTCCTCTTCCACATTCTCTCTCAGGAGGAAATGGCATAACCTGGATATTGGTGCATTCCTCTCTGACCTGCGTGACTCCTTGAGATGGCAGGACTTCTACCTGACAAACTTAGTACTTACGGCTTATGATATCTTTCATGAGATTGTGCTAGGGGCACTGGATAGGCATGCACCCCTGGTCAAAATACCCTCTAAGAAAAAATCATGCCCATGGTTTATGGCCCAATTAATGGTCTCATCTACTGCACAGAGACTGGCTTTGGAAAAAAGCTCAGAGAACAAATTTTCCTTGCGGATTGGGCCTTGCTTAGAAAAGCTAGAAACCATTGTACTAGGTTGGTTAGAGAGGCCAAGGTTAGTTATTTCCGTAAAGAATTGTACTCTTCCACCAATTCCTCAGCTAAGTTCTAGAAAACTATCAAAGATATTGAAGGTAATGCTGCTCCGATCACCCTGCCCACAAAAATCACTACTGGTGTTTCTGTGGAGTCAGACAAATACTCCATCCTTTACTTTTTTAATGTCCTTTTTGCAACTGCATGACTTGCATTCAATACCTCTCCTGCCAATACCCTCCGCTCACAACTCGGCTTACTGGACGCATCAACTCTGGTCACAAGTATGATGTTCTCCCTCCAGCCTACCACTCTAAAGGAAGCTGAGGATCTTTTCCTACATCTGGAAACCAAGAAGAGTGCTGGCGCTGACCTCTTAAACCCCTTCTTCTTGAAGCTGAGTCATTGTGTACTGGCAGTGCCTCTTACGCATCTCTTTAACCTCTCCCTTTCACAAGGCATATCCCCCCTCTGGAAAACTGACCATGTAATCCCGCTCTTCAAGTCTTGAGATCCCTTTGACCTGAACAACTATAGGCCAATCTCCTTACTCCCCACCCTATCCAAATTATTGGAGAAAATAGTAAGTATACAGCTCAGGAACTACCTTGATATTGCTAACCTGTTAAACCCCTTACAGTCTGGTTTTAGGCCACATCATAGTAGTATCTCAGCCCTTGCAAAAGTGACCAACAATTGGCAGTGTGCCCTGGATACTTAGAACTTTGTCTGCTCTGGTATTTCTGGATTTAAGCAAGGCGTTTGATACTGCTGACCATGATTTACTCCTTGCCTCCCTCCAAAACATCAGCCTGGCCTCCCTATCCCTGAGATGGTTCTCAAACTATCTTACAGCATGGCAACAGCAGATTAAGGTGGAAGGGGAGCTCTCATCCCTGAAACCTCTTCTGAGGGGTGTACCACAAGGCTCAATACTGGGTCCATTGCTCTTTACAATATACATAAACAGAATCGACATTGATGTCAAATCTGCTAACATTCACCTTTTTGCCGATGATACGGTACTTTATATTGAAAGATCCTCCCTGGAAGCAGCTTACAGGGATCTGCAACAGGAATTTAACCTGCTATGACAACTCCTGCAACAGAAACTGCTCCTGAATGCAAAGAAAACAAAGGCAATGCTTTTTTCTCCCTTTGCAAATGCTAATAACCTTGTAATTCAGGGTAACCTACCTCACATTCATACGCTTCTCAGTGAAACAATGGACTATGCCACAAAATTCAAATACCTGGAGGTCTGGATAGACCAAAAGCTTTCCTTCAATGATCACATTGATGAGCTGATAAAGGAGCTGAGGCAGAGGCTTGGCCTCTTTTACAGGATTAAAAACCTACTAACACTGGAGGCAAAAAGAGACTGGTCCAAACCACTTTCCTCACCTTATTGGATTATGCAGACTTTCTTTATAGCCAAAGCACTGCCACTGCTCTGGCCGAACTTGACACGCTATACCATAGAGCTCTGAAATTCATTACTGGACTTTCTTATTCTACTCATCACTACTCCCTCTACACTGCATTAGGTTGGTCCACCCTCGGGTACAGAAGACAGAGAAATGTAGCCCTGTGGACCTACAGAGCTATTACTAAATTACTGCCCCAATATATCTCGGACTGTCTTCCTCTATATGCGGTAGGTAAGTATGCCCTAAGAAGTTCTACTTACATCTTGCTTGCAGTACCTAAGTTCAAGTCAAGCTTTGGTAGGCCAGCCATTAATCGTGCTCTACCCGCACTATGGAACAACCTGCAAAAAATCTTGCGACTGGCATTCCCAATCAAACTATCAGCCTTCAAAGTACTATATTCTCATTCATTCAAGGAATCCTGTAACTGCTTCCCCTAATGTCCTAGCCTCCCAGCGTCCCCCAGATTCAGTTTCTAGCCCTGTAAGGAGTATCCCATTCCTGGTACTCCTGCCCCACTACTCAGTATGTCTGTGTCTATTTGTACCCCACCTAATAGATCCACCTACTCTAAGTTGGAGTCTCCCTCTCTGAGTCATCCTGGCATCTACTAATATTACACTTCCTGGCATGTCACCCATGGCCCTTGTTCCTGGTGTATTGCACCTAGCTTTATAACTGTTGTCACCTGCCCCATATGCTCTAAAACCCCTCAGGCACCCCTGTACTTATGCTCTCATTCCTGAGTTCCTCCCCCTTCCTCACCCATGCCCCTCCTTGCACTACATACTCAATACTTGAATCCAATCCTGCTTCATGAAAACTCTGTATATATGGTTGTATATGTTTACTCCATATCTTTTGTAGCACAAGTTCTGTAGCACATGGTATTTAGCTTTCTGTCTTATTTTATAAATGTACTTCAGTGTTGTTATTAACCTCTTGTGTGTAATCACTTTTCTATGTAATGACTCCAAGTTGATATTACTCTTTATGTATCATTCAAGTATCTTGCCCAGGTCCATCCCGAAAATGAGCTTACTCAATGGTGTTCACCTGGCTAAATAAAGATTTTGATTGACTGACTGATTGATTAGTTCAGGCAGAAGTGGTACAGTTTTGCTGATGACCTCCATGCTCAGGGCCTGTATTTGTTGCCATAAGGGCTGAATGTCTGAGCATCTCCAGAGTATGGACACAAGTCTTCTTTCTGTGTCTGACATCCCCAGCATAAATTATTGCTCATAAGTTTGGCTTTGTACAGAACTGCTGGGATTTTATACTAAGAATGCATTATTTTGTTCTGCATGAGCCTACTTCCGACATCTGTGAAGGCCTGGTGTGCCAGTTTCCAATAGGCCCTCCATTGTTGTTCCAAAATAACTTGAACCAATGCCTTCTTCCATCTAGCTTTAGATTCCTCTGCTTGTGTGGAATTGTTCCCCTAACTTCTGAGTATATCTTACTGGCTACGCCTCAAGGTGTGGCTATCCACTGCTGAATGTGGGGTACCTGGGGATATTGAGTTGCCTTCCCAAGGGGGGTACGCACTGCATTTCAGATGTGGAGGTATCTCCAGAATTCAGTTTTGGATATGTCCCATAGGCTCTGTAACTCTGAAAAGGTAGCTACTCACAGACTGTTTTGATCTAGGATGTCTACCATACGTCCTATACCCCAGGCCTTTCACTCTTTCCAAATTATGGGTTTTACATCTACAGTTACATTTGGGTTTCCCCATAGTGGGGTTAGGCTGATGGGGTTGCGGTCCAATTTAATTCTTCTGTGGAGATTGCCCCATAGTTTAACCAGTGTGGGGTGTGCTGTTAGGGCCTTGGGTATGCCTATATATAGTAGCACTGGTTAAATGTTGTACCTTACTCTGGGCCTCCTCCATTTCCAGCCACTGGGGTGACTTGGGTGAGTGGTCCATAAACCATTTCAGTGTTTGGGTAGCTTGGAAAGCCCATTTCTAGCCTTCCCACCAGGGGAGACACAATTCCCCCACTGTCCAGTGTACCTTCAGCTTGTTCCTGCTGTAGCTTGTTTTTTTATTCTCTCACAAGAAGTTCCCTATGATCCTGTGAATTTTGGTGATCCACTTGACTGGTAGCTCCGGGTGAATGAGTGATAGAACATAGAAGAGCTTAAGCATGGTAATCATCTTAATAGATGAGAGTTTCCCTGTCATTGTAAGATTTAGCTTCTTCCATCTGTTAAACTCGTTTGGGTCTCAGCCAATATGGGATCTAGGTTTAGCTTCCACAGTGAAGGTAGACATAGAGTTATAGTGATACTTAGGCTTAGGTATTTGATGGCCTTTGGTGCCCATTTCAAGCCAAGCTGGTTGACCATCCCAGGGGTGCACTTGGAATTTAAGCGGAGAACTTCTGTTTTAGTATAGTTTAGCTTTAGACTGGATAATATTGTGAACTGTGTGAATAGGTCTAGGAGGGGCTTAAGGGACCTGTCCATATCTTCAAAAGGGACTAGCAGGTTGTCTGAATACATGAGTGTTGAGTACTGTGTTTGGAGGAATAGGACGGTAAGGGTCCCTCCTAGAATACTCACTTCCAGGGACTACTCAAAGTTCTCCCTGGAGCACTATAATACTCTCCTGGGCAACCTGGACTGGACCCCTATTAGAAGTCTCCCTACCTTGGATGAGGTGGTGGACTTCTTAGGTCAATCACGTGGTCTCTGATCTCCTGGCCCCATTTAAAACCTACAGGGTAAAGGGCCACTGCTATAAGTGGATTACCCCTCCTTTAAAGGCCCTGATGATCAGCTGAGATAAAGCTTGGAAAAAGTCCAAGGACACAGCTCTTCAAGCAGACCAGGTCCTCTACAGGACCCTCCGAAACCAATGTAAACAGGCCACCAAACTAGCAAAAAAGGAGTATTTCAACCTCCTCCAAAAAGCCAACCTTGGCAACCCTAGGACTTTCTGGTCCCACATCAATGAACTAATGAAGGGAAGAAAAAAGATTACCTCGGGCCCCATCACAGCCAATGGAAAGGCACTACATGATGTGGCACAAATTGCTGAGACCCTTAATATGTACTTCGCCAACCCTGATAAACATCTGGCAGGGCCATCGGTACCTAAAAACCCGATTGCTCTGCCGGTTCCTCAATCGCCTGACCACCCACCCTTTCACTTGAGGCTGGCCAAGGTAAAAGAGGTCTTGGCCATCCTAAAAACCCTGAAAACAACAGGTTCAGGAGGCCCGGACGAACTCAAAGCGAGATTGCTAAAAGATGGTGCCACGGCGCTCGTGCAGCCACTCACCTGGCTGATAAATAGGTCCCTACTTGAGGGATATGTCCCGGAACTGTGGAAACAGGCGCACGTGGTCCCGATCCATAAGGGAGGGCTGGCAGAACCAATTGAAAACTACAGGCCAATCTCCCTGCTCTGTACCCTGGCAAAAATACAGGAGAAAATCGTGTATGCCCAGCTTAAGGAGTACCTGGAAGCCTACATGCTGTTGTCCCCATTGCAACATGGCTTTAGAGCCAATCATGGGACAGACACTGCCCTAACCAAATTATCTTCGGACGTACTCAAAGACCTAGATGCTGGATCCAATACAGAGGCGGTTTTTATAGACCTCTCCAAGGCCTTCGACCGGGTGGATCACAGACTACTCCTCCAAAAACTCTTCCACGTAGGCCTAGATGCCCACGCCCTCAGATGGATAGAAAGCTACCTCACAGGTCGGACTCAGAGAGTCAGGTGGCAGGACAAACTCTCCAAACCTCAGTCCCTAATGGAAGGAGTACCCCAAGGGTCCATACTGGGCTCTTATGTTCGCTACTGGTCAACCGAACTGTACATGCACTGTGGAAGCAGCAATATAATCCAATATGCGGATGATGCTGTTATTTACACGTCCTCTTACAACCTGGATGACCTATCCAGTTCTCTCCAAAAGGACATTCACATCATGGAGAGGTGGCTCATTACACTAAAATGGTCCTTAACACCAATAAAACCAAAGTTATGGTGTTCGGACCAAGAGCCTTAGGACAAGATAGATCGCAACTTCTCCAGCTCTCATCTCTGGAGGGCAACAAGCTAGAAGTTGTTCCCTCTACAAAATACCTCAGCCTCACCCTCGACCAGGGCCTCACGTTCAAACAACACGTGGACCAAGTCACTAAAGTAATCCATTCCAAACTCGGATTACTATATCGGCTTAAGGAACTGTTAACCCTTGAAGCTAGGACTGCTATAGCAGCGAGTGTCCTACTTCGAACATTGATATTTGCTGCCCCGGTCATCCAGGGTATCTCAAAGTGGGAGTATGGTAAACTACAGGTTCTATACAACAAAGTGACCCACTTTGCCACTCTATCCCACTCAAGGAGCCACCACTGTGAGGCGCTAGTAAAGCTTAACTGGCCATCCTTTAAAGCACACCTCAGTTACCCCGTGCTCTGCCTGGCGAAAAAGATAATTAGCCCTTCCCCTCCTCCTAGCCTCGGGGGACTCCTCACAGTAAAGAGAAACCTGCGCAGCCTTAGGTCTTTGGGCCAAACATTGCTAGAGGTTCCCAAGGCTAGGACTAAGGCAGGCCAGAAATTCTTCTCGTATGCTGCCCCTTCCTTATGGAACCACCTCCCGTTGGAGGTGTGAGAAACTCCCTCAGTGCCGTGCTTCTGCACCAGACTCAAAACCCATCTCCTATCAAAAAGTGTATGCCAGTGCCACTACACCTGACTCTACCTAAACTACCACTACGAACTAAAAAGTCAACCCCTCCCCAATCAAGGTAGCACTAACTTTTCTCCTCAATGAACCATCCTAATGCTCTCGAAGTATGTCACCCAAGGAATCCATAATGCTGTCTCACTTACATGCAGGACAAATGTTCGAATGCAATGAACTACAACTTACCAATATGATATATAATACCCTAATAACTACTGCTATGTGTAAACAGCTGAATACTGTATACCCATGACTTCCTGTATTATGTAATTGCACAAAGTTCATAATGTCTGTACTGTTATTTCCGGGTCGCCCCTGAAAAGGGAACCTTCGGGGCCCAGTGGGCCTACCCGGTCATCAAAATTCAATAAATAAATAAATACTGTTGTGTACCCACCTCTATCCCCTATATTTGTGTGTGCTGACTGGTTTTTGTTGCAAGGGGTTCTACTGCCAGCAAATAAAGGAGTGGGGAGAGCAGGCAGCCCTGCTGGGTGCCTCTTTACAGTGGGAAGGGGTCAGAGAGACATGAGTTTGTGAGGACTTGTGCTGTTGGTTGGTTGTATATTGCCCCTACCCATTTTTGAAATGTAGGTCCAAAACCCATGCAGCTAAGCAGTCCTTGCAGATGGTCCCATTCAATAGAATTGAAGGCCTTTTCAAAGTTCTCTGTCACCACTGCTGTTGGCATGTGGAGGCCCTGGGTGACATGGATTAGATTTACTCGGGATCTTTTATGGTCCGCCCCATATCTTCCCTGAGCAAAGTCAGCCTGGGATTGATGGATTATGTTTGGGAAGAGGGGATTAAGCCTAGCAGCCAGCACCTTGGTGAAGATTTTGCTATCCGTATTTATAAAGGAGATGGGTCTATAGCTACCCGCTTTAGTGGGGTCCTTTTCTTTTTTGGGGAGCACTGTGATTACTGCTTGTTTAAGTGTGGGGGGGGAACCTGCCCTTAACTAGTGCTTCCTCATTAACTGAACAAAGTATTGGGGATATTTCGGCTGTTACAGCTTGTCACACTTCAATTGGGTAACCATCTACCCCCTGAGGATTTCCCTTTGTTTTGGTCCTGAAAGCCTGTCTAATTTCTTCCTCTGTAATTGAGGAGTCTAGTTCCATTGTTTGCTGTTTTGTCAGGTATGAGGTCTGAATGGACTTTAGGAAGGTATCCAAGATTTGTGTGTCTAGTGTCCTAGAGGATGTGTATAGCGTGGCATAAAATTTAGTCAAGATATTGTTTATTTCCTTTGCCTTAGTTTGGACCTGTACTTTTTCATATACTAACCCATGAATGGTTCCTTCTGCCTGCTGCTTCCATAATCTATATGCTAGGACCTTTTCCACTTTTTCCTCTCCCTCCCAGTACTTTGTTCTGTCTAAGCCTAAGGACGGATATCTCAGTTTTCCATGACAGGAGCTCATTTATCTCCATCTGTGGGCCAAGGATAAGTGCGGCCCAGAGGAAAGTGGTGGCTGACTTGATGAAGGGCCTTAAGCTCAGCTTCCACTTTTTGAAGATTTTCCTCCAATTGTGTGAGACACTGTTCCCTTTTTTTCCTGTGAGCTGTCGCAAATCCTATAGTTCCTTCTTGAAGTGTGGCTTTAAATGCCTCCCATGTGATTCCTGGTGTGGTACCCCCTGGGGGTTCTCTTTAAAAAAGTGAGAGGTTTCTGTTTTTGCCCATGCTGTGAAATTATGGTCCCTTGAAAGTACAGGATCTAGTCTCCATGATTTGGATTTAGGAATTTGGGGTCCCCAGGTGATAAAGAGTTGGATTGGAGCATGATCCAAGATCAGTACCAGGAGTATTTTGGCTTTTATAGCCACTTGTGTAATTGTGGAGGATGTCAGCCAGTAGTCCAGCCTGCACTCTAAGAAATGAAGTGTTATTTTTTTTTACACTGTAAATGTGTAAATCACTGTTTAACACAGTGGGCCAGATATTCAAACTGCGCCATTCTGTGGCGCAAGCCCTTGCGCTGCTCAAAAAAGTTGCGCTGGGGTGTGGCCAGGGCAATATTCAATGGAGTTGCACTATTGAGCAACTTCTTTGAATATCGCCCCATGGCCACAGCCACTGTGCATGGCACAGTGGAACTTGCGCCACCACAAGTGGTCAGGGTGGAGCATTCAGATGCGGTGGCGCAAGTTCCACTGCGCCATGCACAAACCTGCGATATTCAAAAGGTGACATGCAAGTGTGGCCATAATTTATGCAAGGCACATGGGGGCCATTTGCATCTAATTACGGCCCCATTTGCATGCCATTAGCATGCAGATGCGCCGATCCCTGATGACGTGCACCTGGCGCCCTGCCAGGCAGCAGCCGCCGGGGACCGACACGCCCTGCAGCCCGATCGCGGGCAGAACAGTATTCCATCCCCCAGCAGCCCAATCGGGCATAATGTAAACCCTCCCCAGTAGCCCGATCGCGGGCATACAGTAATTCGTCCCCCAACCCCCGACAAGCCCGATCATGGGCATCACGTCAAACCCCCTCAAAGACCAATATCCCTGGTGGTCCAGTGGACCGCTGAGCCCGATCGTGGACATAAGGTCAAACCCACCCCCAAAGTCCAATATCCCTGGTGATCTAGTGGCCACCCACCCCACCCACCCTGGAGCCCCACCACCACTCCCCCAGCCGGCAGGCGAGCACCCCACCCGCCTGCCGCCCGCTACCGCCGACTGACAGTCGGTAGGGAGCATGCTCATTGGTTCAGCATGAGCCATGGGAGTGCAGCCCATAACATACAGTAGTCCAGATATGTGAATGAATGAATTCATTCACATATCTGCACTGCCTTATATGGGAGGGCTGCACTCTACTGACTCTGCTCTGAACCAATGGGTGTGCAGCCCTACTGAGCTGTCAGTCGGCAGGCGGTGGGGCGGCAGGTGGGTGGGTGCTGCCGCCGCTGGCTGACGGGGAAGCCAGGTGGTGGGGCTCCGTGGTGGGTGGGGTGGGGCCACTAGATCACCAGGGATATTGGACTTTGGGGTGGTGGGTTAGACCTTATGCCCGCGATCAGGCTCCGGTCCACTGGACCACCAGGATATTGGTCTTGGGGGTTGATGTTATGCCCACGATCGGGCTAGTCGGGGTGGAGGATGAATACTGTATGCCCGCGATCGGGCTAGTCAGGAATGTGGGAGTTGCTGTATGCCCGTGATCGGGCTAGTGGGGATGGGGAAACATTATATTATGCCCGCGATCAGGCTGCTGCGGGGCTACTTGCTGCCCACGATCGGACTCCGGGGGGGGGTTACTATTATGCCCACATTCAGGCTGTGGGGAAGGGCACCGGGAACAAGTGGAGGGCCACCCACAGGTGGCATCTGCTGTGTTGCGCCCTGCAATGTGGCAGCTCACCTGTGGGTGGCCCTCGACTTGATCCTTTTTTTTTTGCCTAAAGTTGTGCAGGCGCAGGTAGGGGGTTGCGCCTCAATAGCTCTGCACGGCATGGCTGAATATCGGGCTGTGCATTTTATGCATGGTTCCTCCCCCTTCGGTTGTGCATGCCTTCATTAGCATTGCGCTGTTGCTCAGTATGATGTGGGGGGCGCAACTGCCTCCTGCTGAATATCGCAGAATAGCGCATTTCGGACTTGCGCAGGCGCAACCCTATTGCACATGGCTCAGCTCTTCCGAATATCTGGGTCAGTGTGTGTAACATTAACTCACAACTGTGTCGTATTTATGAAAACGGTGATTTACACAATTACAGTGTAAAAAAATGACACTTCGTAAGTGTTATTTTTCACACTGTAAGTGTGTAAATAACAGTTTAACACAGTGGGTGGGATATTCAGAATGCACCAGGCAGGGGCGTAAGCCTGGGTGCAGCGCAACTGGGATGCGCCAGGGCATGGCCAGGGTGATATTCTATGGTGCTGCACCATGGCTCAGCACCATTGAATATGACACTGGGGCCACCCGCACTGTGCACTGTGCAGTGGCACTGCACCAGCACAAGTGGCAAGTGAGGAGCAGGGGGATGCGCCAGCACAAGTGCAAGTGCGCTAGGCACAACAACCATGATATTCAGCGCTGGGCATGCAAATGAGGCCGTTATGCATGCAAGGCACAAATGGGGCCATTTGCATGTCATTATGGCCCCATTTGCATGCAGGTGCGCTGATCCCCGGTGACTTGCACCTGGTGCCCTGCCAGGCTGCAGCCATTGGGGACCAACAACCCCTGCCCCTTGGCGGGCAATGTGCTCCAACGCCCAATCGTGGGCATATAATAAATAAATCCCTGCTGGTCCAGTGAGCCTGATCATGGGCAAATGAATAAACAAATTCCCTGGGATCCAGTGGACCTGCTCCCCTGCCCAATTGTGGTCAAATAATGACATGAAATCCCTGGTGGTCCTAGCTCCTCCCGCCCGCCCACTCAGACCCGCCACCTGCTCCCCAGTCAGTGGCGGGTGGCAGTCCTTCACTCGCAAGCCGCTCACCGACTGACAGTGTACAGTATGGCTGTACACCTATTGGTCCACTGCATGGGCCAATGGGCACGCAGAACCTACTGCACTACACAGTCCTGAAATGTGAATGGTTCATTCATATTTTGGGACTGTGTGGTACAGTACAGTCTGCACACCCATTGGCCCACGCAGTGGACCAGTAGGCGTACAGCCGTACTGTACACTGTCAGTCGGTGGGTGGCCGGGCGGCTTGCAGGTGGGGAGCTGCCGCCTGCCACTGACTGGGGGGGAGCAGGGTGGTGGGTTTGTTTGAGTGGGTGGGCAGAGAGGGGGATACCGCAGGACCACCAGGGAGTTCATGTCATCATTTGCCCATGATCGGGCAGGGGATCGGGCCACTGGACCACCAGGAAATGTATATTCAACTACAGCCCATGATCGGGCTGGGGATCGGGCCACTGGACCACTAGGGAATGTAAATTCAACTGAATCCTGCGATCAGGCAGGGGGGCAGGTCTACTGGACCACCAGGGATAGCTTACATTATGCCCGTGATCGAGCGATGGGGTAGGGTCCACTGGACCACCAGGGATAATATATTAATATGCTCGTGATCAGGTGAGAGGGGGGGCACGACACCTGGCCTGTGTCTGGGGAGGGCGGGTGGCTGCCCACAGCTGGCGGCTGCTGTGCTGCGCACTGCAATACTGCAGCTCACCTGTGGATGGCCAGGATTTGTTCCTGCTTTTCAGGGGCAGATCTTTGCACCCCCCCATGTGGCATAAGGCAGGTTTGTGCCTGCATATGTGCCACACATCCCGGGCTGAATATCAGGATGTGTCGCATATGCATGGGCACGGCCCCCGCAGTTGCACTACATACATTACTGGTGTGCCCTAGTGCATCAGGATTTGTGCAGTGCAACATCCCTCTTTAACTATCATGCTGGGATGCATCAGTGGGTTGTGCATGGTACAACACTGTTGTGCCATGCACAACCCTTTTGAATATCCCACCCAGTGTGTGTAATATTAACTCATAAATGTGTTAACAAAATAACACTTAATTTAGTTGATCAACTGTATCCAGAAATGATATTGTGCTGTATTATAGTAATGAATTAAAATGCTTTTGCAAGCAGTATTGTGATTTTTATTTTATTTTACAGCTTTAACAATGTTTCTATACATGTTAAAATGTATACTTTTTTAGAGCTGAGCCAGTGTAAATTCCTTTTTGTCAATTTGCATATACTTCCCATGATGCTTTGCTTAATTTGGTGTTTGCAACTGTGTTTTTCTTTCAAATTTGGCTACGTGGTCAATACCTTTCCAAGGTAACCTTTGTCCCAGGCAATTTGCTCTAGGATTCTTATCTTTTGTAGCTATTCTCGTCTCTACTATGGGCTCCCCATAACATTAAAAAGTAAGACCCTCGTGGTACACCTGGGGCTCCCAAGTACCAGGTCATGATGCAAATACAGCATTTTGATGAGTTCTAACAAGGGCATGTTTCCTGTGTAGGTTTGCTGTGCAATTGGATTTGTTGGTTATATAATGAAACTTATAAACACTCAAGTTAAAATTCATTTACAATGGTTTGTGAATTTTTTTGATTAGCAATAGTATTTTCCATTCAATATAAGATTAAAATACTTCAGAATTCAACACACTTATGTGTTGAAATAACACATTCAATATGGACACTGTAACACATAAATGTGTTAAGAATTCAACATACCAGTGTTAGTAAAAGCTACACATTTGTGTGTTGAACAATTTACACACCACTGTGTTAAATTTATTTAACACATTGCATGTGTTAAATTTAACATGCACTGTGTTTTCCCTAACCGCACTAACTGCTGTGTTAAAAATTAACTGATTTGTAGTCAAATTTAACACTTCCTTTCTAAGAGTGTGCTATGGGTGTCATGGACTGGTGAGCAGAAGGTGTAATCCCTTACACGAGGATGAAACAACCTCCATGTTTCCTCCAGTCCTAAATCTACCATCAGTTGCATCAGTGCATTCAATCCTCTGGCATGAGATTCTGCCCCATCCCCGAGAGGTCCTCAGCTGATACCAATGTGAGGTTAAAAATCACCTCCTAGGAGGATGGGGGGTGCCATACTGGGTCATGGTTCCTATTTCCTGTACTATGGTGTGAAAAAAGATTGCGTTATCTTTATTAGGCCCATACACATTCCCTAGGAGGATTCACCCTTTGGGGGTATTCATTAGTGCCAGCACTCACCTGCCGTGCTTATCACTAGCAGTTTTTTCTATTGTCCAGGGGAGTGCTTTGTGCAACAGTACTGCTACCCCCCCTTTTTGAGTAGTTGCTGAAGCACATATCACCTGACCCATCCATTCTCTTTTTAGATTGATATGGTCTATCCTGGTTAGTTTAGTTTCCTCTAGGAAGGCCAACTTGGTTCGCAGCTTCTTAAGTAGTGAAAGTACTTACTTATGCTTAATCAGAGTATTAAGTCCCCTGACAATCCAGGTATACAGGTAAGTATCACCCATGATCCCTTATTTCGACCTTATATGATGCATGTGTATGAAATGACCAGACAATTGTAAGCCCTGCCTGCTTTCTCTGCACTGCATTTGACATCCCCTGTATACACAGCATGTTGATATTAACACATTTACCCTTCCCCTGTTCCCATGATGTATTTTCTGTTGCCTTCACGTCTGTGAAATATGAGCCCCAACATAACTTAGCACACAAACTCTAACTATATTCATCAACTTTACCATGTTTTCTCTTCTCACTTCAGGGGCACTAGAAGCCTGTGACCAGCAGCTGGTGGCTGCACAAGGCCAGCTTCTGCACCCTGGGGTACTTCTCTCTGCAGCAGATTGACCATATTTGCTCAGCTTTTACATGTGCTTCATGCTTGTATGTCTGCATGCAGGGAGGGGTATGATGCATGCCTCTTTCCAAGCCCTCTTGAGGTTGTTGGTGCTTAGAGCATCTTTAAATGGGAGGTCCATTGCACCCTTCTGACCCCATGGTCCCCTCCATTACTCTGTGTGCATAAGGCAGTCTGAGGGCCTGAAATTCCTCCTCAGTAACCCCTTGTCTAGAAGCTCCCTATAAGTGCCCTACATGTACAGGCTTGCATTTATAAGGAGGACCTGTGATGCCTGTGAGACTGAAGGACAGAGATCACGGACAGGAAGAGAGGGTTAGGGGATGAACATAGTGGCTTGTCATTTTAATTATCCTTGTGCCGTCCGAGCCTGAACCATTGGCCTTGTGGTCATGGCAGTAGAGGAGCTTGGTCCCTAGTTCTTAACCCCCTGAAAAAAGGAGAGAGCCTCGGGGGGGGGCAATATCTTTGTTATGGTGGTCCTCAGAGACAGTGAGAGGAAGTCTCCTGCCTCTGCTGTGTTGCTTTTTTTTTTCAGTTAAAGCCCATACTAAAGACTGTTCCTTGACCTTATTCTGCACACATACAAATCATAGTAACTCCAAATAGCCCACTACCTCCCCTTCTCTCCTGAATGGAAGGTTCATGATATTAGTACTTCCTCGCTCTTGTTAGCTTTTTCGTTAAACACATGCTCCCTGATACTCAGTTGTTGTATACATAAACATAAACAAAAATTAGCCCTCTGCACAGTGGGCAATAAAAGGCAATTGTGCAGCTGCCCCCAGCCCAATTTGTGGTGGGGTAGTTAGTGCTCTGCTCTGGAGTATGTATGATCCAGGTAGGGAAGGGGGACCTTGGAGTGTTAGACCTAGAGCTAGCAATGAGGGGGGCCCCCTTGCACTTCTGTTCCATCTCTGTACCATGGCTTCAGTGGGGAGTTGTGTCTGGGCTGTCTGGGCATTTGAGGTACAGCCCCACATTCAAGCCTAAACCTCCCCCACCAAACCCATTAACCACAGAGCCAGAACACTTATCTGATTACTGGCCTCCCGAAGTGATGTTCTCAGTAGGCTGATCTTCTGAGGTCTCTTCAGGGTTGAACTCAGGTGTGGCTGATTAGTGCAAGTGATCTTCTTGAAGGCCCAAGAGTCCTTGGTACTCGAAGGTCTGCAGTTGTCCCTTAGGTGCCTGGAGTGGTGGAAAGTCAGAATGCAGCTGATTTGGGCTTTCTGAAGTGGCAGACCCCAGGACCTTGATGGGATTCAGTGTGTGGGAGGCCTCCATTGGTTCTTCAGTCTCCGGATCCAAAGATGGTTCCCAAGGGTTTCCAAGTGAGTCTCTGGCATGATGGTGCTCCTGTTTGTTGTGGAGTGTGAGATTTGTCTTTTCCTGCTGCATTGGGGGACAGACCATGCCCCATCTGCACCAGTCTTCCCTGATGTATTTCCCTTCTTTCCCTCTGTTGGCATTTAGTGCCTAGCCATCCTTACCAGAGTGCCCTTGCTGCAACATCTGTTTTTTGATTAGTGCAACTTTCCTTGGCCAAGTGCAGGTTTAGAAGGCCATGGCTGCCTCATGGGTAGAGCAGGTGCTCGGGAACCCATTATGCATAAATCACATGCTTGCCAGGTAGTGGAGAGCAAACTTCACTCATACAAGGTGGAGAACTTTGTGGACTTCTGTGAAGGCCTTCCTGTTGTCCGACAGTTCCTTAGAGTAGTTCACATAGATGTAGATTCTATGTGATTGCCAGTGCAGTGGTCGCTGACTCCTGGCTGTCTCCATTATGGTTTCCTTAACTTTAAAATTCAAGAAATGGATGATTATCAGCCTGGGTTTATCCCCAGCCTTGGGTGGTGGAGCTAGGGATCGGTGGGCCCATTCAATTTCCAGTGGCTGTGGTGGGTTCCATCGAAGGATGCCAGGAAGGACATGTTGCAGGAAGCCTCCAGTATCCCTCATTTCTACCCCCTCAGGGAAGCCAAGGAACCAGAGATTGTTCCTGCTACTCTGGTTATCTAGGTCATCCACCTTGTCCATTAATGTACAGAGGGTCCAATCCTGTTCCCTGATCATGTTGTTCAGGTACACTATTGCCGTACTGTGGGAGATGTTGGTACACTCAATTTGATATATGCGTACCTCCAAGTTCTGGATTGCTTGAGTGGTGTTATTGGAGGTGATCATATAATTTGCCATTTGATAAATGAGTTGGGCAAACATGTTTTGGATTGCCACTGGGTCCCAAATCGTGGCTGGGGGTGCCACCATTGCTGCCATACACCTTCTGGGTCTTCCGATTTCGTGAATTGGGGGTTGTGTTCCACCTTCAGAAATGTTGCTGGTAATGCTCCTTGAGTGCAGTACTATCCTTATCTGCCATTTGCTGAGCAATGACTGAACGTTTAATGATGGATTTAATCGGATATATCCTTGAGATATTGAGCTCTGAAAAAGTTATTCTGCCATCTTGTTTGAGGTTAGGCCACGCCCCCACCACCAATATTTTTGAAGACTGGTTTCTACAGCAGAACTACTGTAAAACTTTTTAAATGTAAAGAAGTACTGATTTAGTTTTACAGAAAAAAATTATTGCAAGTGGCATGCAGGGCAGGAAAGGGTGAGTGTGCAGTGCATTTGTGTGGCATCACTACCTGGCCCTAAACTGTGGGCAGTAACAGTGCAGTCAGCTGACTGCCATCTGAGGTTGCTGGCTGTACTGACTTTCGTGAAACCTGAGCCCAGATTACACCCTTTTATTCAAGTCAGAACTAAAATACTATTAAATGTACAGAAGTACTGATTTCTTTTAGCACAAAAAAAATCTTGTAAGCAGCATGCAGGACAGTCAAGAGTGTGCGTGCAGTGCAACTGCATGGCATCACTACCTGACCCTAAACTGTGGGCGCTGGGAGTGCAGTGAGCTGACTGCCCTCTGAGACTGCAAGCTGCTACTGAATTTTGTAAAACCTGATCCCAACCCCAAATTGCACTACCAATATTTTTATAGACAGATTTGTACAGCAGTACTACTGTAATACATTTTAAATGTACAGAAGTACTGATTTATTTTTACAGAAAAAAATTCTTGCAAGCGGCATGCAGGGCAGGAAAGTGTGAGCATGCAGTGCAACTATGCAGTGTCCCTACCTGGCCCTAAACTGTGGGCAGTGGGCATGCAGTCAGTAGACTACCCTCTGAGCTTGCTGGCTGCTATTGACTTTCATGAAACCTGAGCCCATATGACACCTTATTATTCAAGCCATAACTAAAATACTTTTAAATACACAGAAGTATTGATTTACTTTGGCACAAAAAATTCTTGAAAGCAGCACACAGGGCAGGCAAGGGTATATACTCAGTGCAACTGTGTGGCACCACTACCTAGCTCTAAACTGTGGGCAGTGGGAGTGTGGTCAGCCAACTGGCCTCCAAGACTGATGGCTGCTACTGAGTTTCATAAAAACCTGATCCCAACCCTAGATTACACCACCTGTATTTTTAAAGAGAGATTTCTAGAGCAGAACTACTGTAATACTTTTTAAATGTACAAAAGTACTGATTTATTTTTACAGAAAAAGAATCTTGCAAGCGGCACGCAGAGCAGGCAAGGGTGAGTGTGCAGTGCATTTGTGTGGTGTCACTACCTGGCCCTAAGCTGCAGGTGTTGGGAGTGCAGACAGAAGACCGCCATCTGAGATTGCTGGCTGTTACTGACTTTTGTGAATCCCCAGCCCAGATTGCACCATATTATTCAAGCTAGAACTAAAATACTTTTAAATGTACAGAAGTAGTGATTTATTTTATCACAAAAAAAATTCTTGCAAGCAGCATGCAGGGCAGGCAAGGGTGAACACGCAGTGCAACTGTGCAGCATCACTACCTGGCCCTAAAAAGGGGTGCAGTGGGAGTGTAGTCAGCTGATTGCCCTCTGAGGTTGGTGGCTACCATTGACTTTTGTGAAACCTGACCCCAGATTATATCCTATTATTCAAGCCAGAGCTAAAATACTTTTCAATACGTACAGAAGTACTGTTTTACCAGTGAGATACACACACATGTGGCAGCACTTCAGGCTCCAAATGGTCCCCTGAAGACTGGTGCTCCATAGCCACTGCACTGAACCACTCCCAAAATTCCCGATATTACCCTCCCTATGACCTGGAAAAGAACTTGTGTCCTTACTTCAGATATGGTGTTCCAAGATTTCCTTTTTTATGTTTGCTTGTGAGTATGCTCAAGAAACATTTCATCACAGCTTAGGAGAGAAGTGGGGTTTTGGAGGTGCAGCACTGTGGGGGCCAATGGCCCCAGTGCCTTTTGAGGCCTGGCTCACTTTCTCCAGTGCAGTGGCATGATGCTGCTGGCACTAGTTCCACCAGCGTGCCACCACCTTGAAATGAATCCGCCACTGCAATGAGGGAGTGACCCGTCATTGCAGGGCGGTACCTTGCCATCCCTGACCCAGTTCATTTGCCGATGGGGGAGCCCAATCCCCGTCAGCATACTGTAACCCCCTCCCCATTTGTTGTGTGCCGAGGTGGTGCCCAATCCCCCTAGGCATCATGCGGCCCCCAACAGTTGTTCTTTGCCAACAGGGGGCCCAATCCTCCTGGCTTCAGTCCCTCCCTTCCCAGTTAATTTGCTGGATGGGGAGCCCACTCCCCATCGGGCATAATGTCCCCTAATTTGTTAGGTGCCGAGGGGATGCCCAATCCCCATCGAATACAACCCCCAAAAACACTCATGTGGCATGCTGGGAGCCCACCCCAGTGTGCCAAATGTCCCTGTAAAAATTAAAAAGTGCCTCAATGTTTTTTTTTTTAAACCAGTAAAACAGAAAACAATCCCTCGTTGAGTTTGGTGGCCCCTCCCCCAACCCACGCCCACCCTCTGTGCACCCTTCCTCCCCTACACACCCCTCACCCCATACTTACCTCCAGAGCCCAGCTCAATGATCTTCGGTGAACCAGGAACACGTCTGCACTCTTCAAAGCCGACCGCGAATTGAAGAAATGCCAATGAGCTATACAATGGCTTAAATAGGGTGCTTTCAACTTTGTGCATATCTCAGGCATTTTGGGGAATTTTGGCACCAAATTTTCAACAGAGGGTTATTGGGACCTTTCCTCATGAATTCAGCCACTGTCATGGCATTATTCAGTCCTGAAAGTTGATTTTGCAGTCACTGCCAAGAATCACCTTTTGGGACCGAGTAACAAAATGACAGTGCCAGTGTTCATGAGGTGGGCTCTCAAAAAAGCCTATGTTGCAAATTTGGTGGAAAAACTCAAAAAAATGACTGTTTTACGAGCGTGCGTTGTGCAGTTTCCATGCATGTTCGTACCTTCGCGAATTTGTAATATTTTCACTCCAGATTTTCAACATTAGCATTTTTTCTCACCTCCTTATGAACAGTATAGCTGTCATTTTTCACATCCTGGCTGAAATGTGTTTTTGCCTTCTGGCACAAAATAGCACGGTCGCTGTGGGAAATAAGTGTTCGGGACACATTAAGAAAATCATAGTGACCCTGTTCATGAGCAGAGGACCTAAAATGCCTATGTTGAAATTTGGTGACAAAAGTCCATAATATGACTGTGTTACAAGAGTGTGTTGCGCAGTTTCCATGTATGCTCGGGAAGTGCACAAATCTGCAATAGTTTCACTCCAGATTTTCAACATTGGCATTTTGCCACACCACCGTATGAACAGTACTGCTGTCATTTTTCATATCCTGCCCAAAATATGTGTTTGTATATTTGGCGCACAATGGTGCGGTCGCTGTGAGAAATTAATGTTTCGGACAGATTAAGAAAATCGCAGTGACAGTGTTCATGAGCAGAGGTCACAAAATGCCTATGTTGAAAATTTGGTGAAATAATTCCACTAAATGACTGTGGTACAAGCATGTGTTGCACAGTTTCCACGTACAGTATGCTTGGAACTTCGAGCATTTTTAATATTTTCACTACAGATTTTCAACATTGCCATTGCTTCACACCTCCCTATGGATGGTACAGCTGTTATTCTTCACATCCTGCATGATCTGTGTTTTCGCACATCTGGCACAGAATGGCACGGTTGCTATGGGAACTTGAAGTTCGGGAAACATTAACAAAATCACACTGCCACTGTTCATGAGAAGAGGGCCCAAATGCTTTCATGAGGTGCGGGTCACAAAAAGGCCATGTTGAAAATTTGTAGTGCAAATACCAACATATGCCTGGGGCAGTAGGGTTTCTAACCATAATGTCACACCCTGTACAGATTGACAGGCATCAGAGATGTAACTTTGGATCACCAGCTGTAATGCTCATGCCATCCCACCCCACCCTGAAGCCAGTGACAGGCATCGAGGTGTGCCTTGCACTCTTCAGCCCCAGACTTCACCACATTCTCCTGTACTGCACCCATTTCAGCATATGTCCTTATGAAATGGGGTGACTGTGAAGCCAAACACCCCAAGGCACACCTCAACACTTGTCGGTGTCTACAGGATAGGGTGAGGTGAAATGCCGCGAGCATTATTGGCAACGACATACAGACACACCCCAATACCTGTCCATCTCTGCAGGGTGGAGGTGGGATTGGCGTGAGTTCAATACTTCACTGCCATTCCTATTCTGCATCTGTCTAACTCCTGCACGTCCAATGCTAATATTTGCAAGCAAACATTCGGCATTGACAAATGCTTGTTTTATGTTTAATTTACCCCTCATAGTTTTCTTTATGATTTCCCCTTTTGATTTTAAAGAGGACTTTTCTAATGTTCCCACTTTTGTTTAGCTTATCTCTCAGTCACAATAACCTGCAGAGGGTTTTTAGAAGTTTTCCCTTTCTATTTCTTTTTCTGTCCTGTTTACCCTTCCCTACATAGGGTGTTACATCAATACCCACTTTAACAGGTGCGTATTGTTCCTGTACTCCTTAACACAGATGGCAACACGTTTTCAGATAGTCTACTTTGCCTTAGTTGACCAAAAAAGTTCCCTGTGTGCCTAGTTGCCTGTGGTTCCCTGCCAACATCTATGATGCCTGTTATATCACTGTCCCACTCCTGTTCTGTTCCACTCAGCTTCTGAGACATAACATACCTTGCCAAATAGACTTGCAGGGCATCTTACTAGGGGGAGAAAAAACACCCATCCTTTTAAGATCCTTGTCTGGGAACATCTTGAAAGCATTACTGGGGGTGATAAAAATAATGCCCTGATGGTACATATAGTGGTACAAATGAATGGAAGAGGCCAGCTTGGGTTAAAGATTTGTGCAATTGATAGAGTGACACTGAGAGCCAGAGAGGGAGATTTGGACTTGGCACTTCAAAGGAAGGAGTCACTTTAGAGCTGCAGTTTGGGGGCTCTAGTCAATCCTGCACTGAATGGGAGATTTAACATAGTCCTCTTCCTCAAGAAGTGATTCTTCATTGCCAGTACAGTAGTACTTATCTGCTTGCCCATTTGTACTCCCTTTGGGGCATATGAGGCAGACTGGTTGTTATTTATGCAAGTCTCTGCTTTGTTATAAAGCTATTGCTTCATTGTATGTGTGAACCTCTGAAGATGTTGCTTGAATACTGGCTTAATGTGACTAGATGGTTTGCAATGTTTATATGCCCCATGACTGCACATTGATGTTTCTATAATTTTATGAGAATACAAGCAGGAACATGGCCTTCATCACCAAGACAGTTTACAGTCTATGAACATTCCACCAATTGCTGGTGCAGTTTATATAGCATTTTTTGTATGGGCTTGTATTAGCTTGAATCGGCTGATGTGCACAGTTTAATGTTTAAATCTGTCATGACTTTTAAATTCTTATGCTAATGTTTGTTTTGTCTTGCAGTTCTATGTACTAGCACTTTCAGCAGAAATTTGCACTATTAATTATGTTGTTGATGGATTTGCACATATAGTCTTAAATCCCTGGTTTAAATAGCACTCACTCACTCCGCCTTCCCTCCCCTGAAGACACACAATGTGCAAAACTGGTAGGGAAGGTTTTACCTTCTGCTTTCTGCTGGTATTTCACAACTAATGTTAGTTCCATAAAAGTATATTTAATGATACTGTATCATCTGCTACCAGTTTTTTATGGATGTGGCAGAGCCTACAGCCATCTTGCTGTAACTCAGCAGGAAAAGTGAAATACCGTGGCACACATTTTTGGAGTTTTCAGTGTATCCTTCCACAAATGCAAATCACTATGCTATTTAAATTAAATACTCCCTTCTTTTTGTTTAGCATGTTGGACTGAACACCAGGCTGCTTTTCTGTGTATTTACACTTACTCTGGGGGCATTTCAGTAAACAGCAGTAAATTACAACAGAAAGACAGAACATGAAAGGCATCACAATACCTCCCTTGTAGTTCCCATCCACAAGGGAGCCCCAAGGAGTTATTAAGCAACTATAGGCCTATCTCCCTCCTATGCATCCTAGCTAAACTCTGAGACTACTTGGAGACAAACCACTTACTGGTTAGCAGTCAGCATGGATTAGGACAAAACCATAGGACTGATACAGCCCTAATCAGATTCTCCTCTGATATCCTTACTGCCCTCAACAATGGCACCCCAACCGGTGCTATCTTCATAGACCTGACCGAGGCCTTTGATTTAGTGGACTATAGACTTCTGGTAAACTAGCTATGTCAATTCGGCCTTGATCAGCACTTCCTAATTTGGTTCAGCAGTTACTTGACCAACCATTCCCAACAGGTCAAGTGGAGATGTGCCACATTTGAATCTCTCCCTGTCACTGAAGGGTTACCACAGGGCTCTATACTTGGCCCTCTCCTGTTCTCACTGTTTGTCAATGATCTAAGCAATCATTGTGGAGGCAGCTCTATGGTCCAGTATGCAAGTGACACTGTGATATACAGAACCTTGAGGAGCACGGGAGACTTGGGACCCCAACTACAGTCGGACTTCGAAAACCTTGAAAGGTGATTCTTAGACAACAGGCTGGTACTTAATGCTGAAAAACCAAAAGCCCTTTTGTTTGGGCCCAGGACCCTGGGCACTGACAGAAGCCCCCTGCTCCCTCTGGTCACCTCCTCTGGCACACCAGTTGAGGTAGTGATGTCCTTCAAATACCTGGGACTTACGCAGGACCAAGGCTTCTCCCTGAAAACCCATGTGGATCAAATAACCAAAACCATGCACCAAAAACTGGGCCTACTCTACTGCTTGAGTGCTCAATTGATCCCTGTAGCAAGGATTACCATTGCAAAAAAAGCATCCTTCTTCCCACCCCAACCTACGCTGCTCCAGCAACACATACAATCTCAAAACAGGAGTACAATAGGATGCAAACACTATATTATAAAATTGCACACTTCATCACAATGTCCCACCTTAGGTGAAATCACTGTGATGCACTTGCCTCTCTAAATTGGCCTTCCTTTAGCCACCGGCTACAGTATTCCCTACTATGCTACACTTACAAAATCATCAATGGCCAGTCCCCAGACAGTCTGCATGGTTTGCTGACTCCCAAACATATGGGCAGACATCTCCGGATCACTGGAAAAAAAAGCTCCTGGAGAAACCCAGAATGAAGACCACGGCAGGTAGCAAATCCTTTGCCTATGCAGCACCAGCACTGTGGAATAAGCTTCCACACCACCTAGAGGAAGTCACCACCCTGGGAACCTTCTGTAAAGGGCTGCATGTGCACTTGCTGGCCAACAGCCATTGCTCCTGCACTTGAGCCTTATTTGTCTAAGACAGAATTGCTACAGTGATGAAACTATACTGTCAGTTGCTGTTTCTGCACTCTTCCCCTTCCATAAAATGACTGTATAACTAACTGTCAGCTGATGACTGCCCCATCCCCTGCTGTGTAACTAATTGTCTTGACTGTAACTTCTGCCCTCTCATGTACTGTATATGCAATTTGTCTTTATACTGTCTATGAAAACTTTTACACCATGTGTAACTAAGTCTGGGTCGCCCCAGAAAAAGGGACCTTTCGGGCTCAGTGGGCCTACTCAGTTACCAAAATTGAATAAATAAATACCAGATTGCTGCTTCAGAGCGCCATGCCATTTGTATCTGCTTTGCTGTGACACAGCTAATTAGCATAGATCGAGAATTCTGTACTGTGAAAATGAACTAGTCTTATTGCAGATTGTGCAATATAACTGAAATTATCTGTAACAACATCAAAGATTCAAGTGCATGGAGCTCTGAAGCAGCAACTCTATCTTGAAACTTCTCTGTTCTTTTGCTGACTTTCTAAAATGCTACATAGTTTCAGAAATAGCATACAAGAGATGTGAGTGTGGATCACAGTTTAGTTCAACGTTTTACTTATTAGGTACTAGAATTGAGGTCTGTATGTCCCAAGTGCATTGCTATATGAGAACAGGGACTGGCAATGATAAAAGAAATGGGACTTTCAGTGCTGATTTGCTTGCTGCAGTTTGATTTTCACAGCTCATTTGCATACCTAGAGTAGATCACATTGACAGAATTGGCTTTGATTATGTGTGCGAATGGTACATTTTTTAGAAGCAAATGGAGTTTTCTGAAGCAAGCAAATCAGTACTGCAAGCCCTCTTTCTCATAAGCATTGCCAGCGGAGGTTCTCGTACAGTGCAGACTTCCCCACACTGTGATGTATTTCAGTGCTGGTAAAGGTAAGGGACTGACAGCACTGGAGAATGAAGCCCTCTGTTTATCCACAGGGACAGGGATAGCATGGAACAGGGGCAGTGCAGGCTTTGCTACACTGTTATGTATTTAATGCTGGTGAAAGGTGAGGGACTGCCAGCACTAGAGACTTAAGCCCTCTGTTTATCTACAGGGACAGGTACAGTGGTCCAGATACATTTTAGGAGTTAGACATATTTACTATTAGCTTCTTCCATCAGGTAGAATTTTCATTCAAAGGGTAATTATATCATCCATTAACCAGCCTTGTAACCTCCCCCCCCCCAACACACACACACACTTCTGAACCAAGTGTCAATGTCCCCAGGCACCTGCAGCTGCTGACTGTCTAATATTGCTGTGGAGTCATACTGGTACCTTATCTTTAACATTGTCATGTTGCAGCTGTTCTTCCGATCAGCCAGCGAGCAACTCCTGTCCCTTCCCCTATGGGTTCCAGTGTGGTGCCATGGTTGCTGGCATCTCATGGTACTACCCATTTTGTACACGTGGGTCAGGTACAATGTGGGGAAGGTACAGTGCAGACTTCCCCACATTGTGATGTATTTAGTGCCGGTGAAAGGAGAGGGACTGACAGCACTGAAGGCTAAAGCCCTCTTGTCATCCACAGGCTCTGGTTCAGTGCAAACATCCTCACAATGTGATGTATTTAGTGCTGGAGAAAGGTGTAGGAATGACAGCACAGGAAACAGATGCCCTTTGTTTATCCACAGGGACAATGCAGGGTTCCCCGCACTGTAATGTATTTAGTCCTGGTGAATGGTGAGGGACTGACAGCACTGGAGAATGAAGCCCTCTGTTTATCCACAGGGACAGGGACAATGCAGGCTTCCCCACACTGTGATGTATTTAATGCTGGTGAATAGTGTGGGACTGACAGCACTGGAGACTGAAGCTATCTTTATCCACAGGGACAGGTACAATGTGGGGCAGGGACAGTGCAGGTTTCCCCACACTGTGATGGATTTAGTTCTGGTGAAAGGTGAGAGATTACAGCACTGGAGACTGAAGCCCTCTGTTTATCCACAGGTACTGAGTCGGACAGGTACAGTACGCGCTTCCTCACACTGTAATGTATTTAGTACTAGTGAACATATGAACATAGTCTGGTACATTGCAGGTATCTCACCCACTGTTCTGTCGCCAAACTGTAATTTTCATAATAACTATGGTAGAAGAGTCTAACTTCTCATTCAGCTGGGCTTTATGTCATATTTGTGCTGAACTCTGTTGTGTCTGCCTGATAGGATTGCCTTCAGGTGACCACTTCATGAGCTACAATCACAAACCTCACTTCTCCCTCTTGACTCCCAAGCCTGGATTCATACTTGGGTCTCTGACAGTAAAGGACTTTGTCTTGTCTAATACACCACCCTACCTCCCCCCCCCAGCCCATGATTTAGAATTCAGCCACCTGTATAAGGGCTCCTTGAAAGTGTTTCTTACCTTCCTATGCTGGTTCCATACAGACCAATAAGTGATAATGGTAGTGCTAGACCTGTGACTCAGTCCCTCCATGACTGGGAATAATGAAGCTTGATTGTGTGACAGTGTGCCAAAGAAGCTACATTTCCCAGTTTTTCTGCCCCACTAACTGGGTGGCTCTCAAAAGAAAAAAAAAAGCTGCTGTTACACTAGACCTCCAGGGGACTTGTTCCATAGAGTTTTGTCAGTAAATATAAGGAGTTTATTTATTGACTCATCTTTGGTAGAGTGATGGAGGAAAATTGTTTTTTCAGTTTGCTCAGCAGAGCGTTCTGTTTTAACCCTTCCATTGCCATGCAGTTCAGAATACCCTACAAGAAGCACAAGAAATGCAGGAAGTGGTGCATCACTTTGGCGGTGATTGCTAAACTAGCTGGCCAGTGGTGCATCTGTAACAGACAGCTATGGCTAGGGAGGGGGTTCTGTGCAAGCAAGTTAGTTGCTACACCAGCCATTACTAAGTAGAGAGCTTACCTGAAGGGAATTAATCAGGAGGCAGTATGATAGTTACAATATGACATGGGGATATCATAATTGCTTTTAAGCCCACAAGGAAGAGCAGAGAAACTGTTGAGATTTATTGCAGCTCCTAGAACAGAGTGACTGCCTGGCTGTTAGCAATAAGCTGAACATTCACTCCCATTAATTTTCCTCAGTTTCGGCACCCAGCTGCTAACTAAAAAGAATAGGGAAAATCAAGATCACTGGAAGTGTTTTAGACAGCAGGGAAACTAAAATCATCCCGGATACCCAGGTCTTACTCTCTTTTGTTTGTCTTTTTAAATCCTGTTTAGTATGTACTTGTACCATATTGTATTAACCCTGTAATTAATCCTCTGTTGTATGATTGATAGCATTGTCATTAAGCTCATCTCATTGTAACCTGTCACCTGTGTATACCTTTGTAATTTATCCAGGTCACCCCTGAAAAAGGGCCACCCGAGGTCCTGTGGATTTAACCTGTCAACAAATTTTAAATAAATGAACAAAAGGAGCTCACACAGATTATGGCAAGGTACAGTAGTTACAGGGAGCCCACCTCACTGATACCAGTACACTGTCACCATTTTAGACACACTGCCTCGCAGAGTGCTGAGAGGAAGAGAAAGAGAGACCAAAGGTGCCTTCACATGGCGCCTCTTTGCACCGCAATTATTTGTTGAGGTCTCTTCACATTTTTGTGCCTCTCATCTGTAAGCTTTTATACAGCACACCTCAAATCAATCCCGGAGAGAGTTTCATGTGACCCTTCAGGATCCTCATGGTCTCTCACTGTCACTGCCTCCCGATGCTCGTATGAGCAGTATTGTGCCTGAGTTCAGCTACTTACATTTTCTGACAGCACAAGGAAAGCTGAACTCAGACAAGTAATGAGTTTTGTGTAACATTGGGTAAAAATGCTTTAAGATGACTCAGAAAGTGGGGCTTATACTGGCGTGCACTTATGAGTATGCATAAGTGCACGCCCAGTATAAGCTCCACTTTCTGAGTCATTTTAAACATTTTTACCCAACGTTACACAAAACTCATTACTTGTCTGAGTTCAGCTTTCTTTGTGCTGTCAGAAAATGTAAGTAGCTGAACTTGGGCACAATACTGCTCATATGAGCATCGGGAGGCAGTGATAGTGAGAGACCATGAGGATCACAGAGAGTCACATGAGATTTTCATGGGTCGAGGTGTGAGTGCTGCCACTAGATGCACCTCACAATGATGCACTGAAGCAGCGAACCCAGAAAAACAGGGAAAGCTGTTTGAGTGAACGCTCATTGTGAAGTTGTGCAGGTTGCCTTCACACACAACAAAGGCAATGCTGCAACTGATCTGCACCAGTCAGTGCGGTGCAGAGCCTGGTACATAAAGGCACCTTAAAATGGAGAGAGATCACATTTTCAAGCACTTTTTATCGTAGCTCTTTCACTCTCTACCTTGGTTCCCTACAGCACTCCTGTGAGTAGTTTACAATATTTTCTTTGAACTGGCAGCTCAGTTTTTAGGACTTCTGAGCTAAAGAGGATCAGACCTGTGGATGCCTGCTATATAAAAAGTCAAGCAGCTCCACTTTCAGCAGCACATTTTACCAGTGGGAGCCAACAGGCTTGTCTTGTGCTGCACCACTTGCAGATACCCTCCCCTGAATTTGGAGTAAAAACAAATACATCCCCCATATAAGAAGGGAAAAATATCCACCTTCCTATTCATCAGCTCAAGAAAAACGGATTTTTACATGGCTCTTTACATCGTCCCTCAGCTTTTTCCTTTGGTAGGGCACTTTTCATCTGAGACTTCAGGCTCATTTCAGGAAAGACAGCTGGAATAAATAAATAGATTTATTTATTTATTTGCTTTTGTTCACCGGGTAAGCACACTAGACAGCCAAATGCATATTTTCAGGTGCGACCCAGGAGATTACAGGGTACATTCATGAACATCAGGCAAAACAAGTAAAGGTTACATTTAAATGCATCATGCAACAAGGCCAATACAAGCAACAACCAGGGTTTACAATGCAGGCAGCAGGTCAACTACCAGTATGGTACTCTCATGAAAGGCAGTGTCTGTCAAGCTGGACAGCAACACAGTAAAGTTTGTGGGTAGACAGAGAAAGAAGCACATAGGGATAGAGGAGGCCCAGAGCAGAAAGTGGAAATAGAACAGTAACTATGCACACACTGATAGAGCAGTTGGGTTGGGCCTGAGTGGACTAATCCTACTAGCAAACTGCAAGCTCAGGTAGTGGATAAGGTACAGAGGTCCACTTACCTTTGACAGATAAGTTAGGTGGCAACTCATCCAATCAGAGCGGCATAGGTCAGGGGGGTACATCTAGTGCAGAGGCAGGTGGAGGCTGTTTTGAGAAAGTCCCAGAGAGAGGTTTTAAAGCCTTGGTGGGAGGGGGAGGAGTGAATGCTTGATGGAAGGGAGTTCCTCAACCTGGGTGCATACACAGAGAAGGCCCGGTCGCCCATTTGGGTGTGAGTCTGGGAAACCATGAGAGCATGAGAGTTGCTGGATCTCAGATGGTAAGAGGGGTTAGCCAGAATGAGGGATTCAGCGAGGACCAAGAGGGTGGCAGATCTGACAACATTGTCTATGAAGTTGCCCATGACATAGGAGCGGTGCTTTTCTGGTGGGAGCCACTCAAGCTGGGAGTAGAGCTCACAGCGTTGGGTGAGGCAGGAAGCTGAGAGTGTAAAGCTACATACGATGTTGTACACTGTGTCCCATTTAGCAAGATTCATTTTTGCAGCATGGGCAAAGGTGACAAGTCCATAGCAGAGTGTGGGTAGGAGGACTCCCCTGGCTAAGGCAAGACAGGCAGTTGAGGTGAGGTACTTTGGTCGCTCTGTATTTGAGGCCCAACTTGCAGTTTGAGGCCTTATATGTATTGTGTATGTGCAGATTCAGATCCAGTTGTGGGTCAAGTGTCACCCCCAGGTACTTGACAGAGTCTGCAACTTGTAGTAGGGACTCATCGGCACCTGAGATCTTTAGCGGGTCCGGGACAGCTTTTGTCTTGGCTGTTGAGTCAAAGAGCATGGCCTGCATTTTCTGCAGGTTAATTGAAGGCTTGTGGTACTTTAGCTAGGTTTGGATTTGGTTGAAGTCAGAGTTTAGCTTGGCATTGATGGTAGAGATATCCCGGGAGCTGGTCATGATGACTAGGTCATCTGCATGCAGAGTTGAGCGCCCATGTGCCGGGGTCGAGGGTAGCTCATTTACAAAGAGGGAGAACAGAAGAGGCCCCAGGACAGAGCCCTGGGGGACTCCGCAGTTTACCTGAGCAGGCTCAGACAGGGCCTTATTGAACTTGGTGTACTGCTGCCTGCCTGAGAGGCAATTATATATCCATGCAAGGGTGGGGGGGGAGAAGCCAAGGGACAGGGAGAGGAGCACAGTAGTGCATGGTCAACCCGGTCGAAGGCTTTCAAGAGATCCACGAAGATGGCCCCAGTCAGTTTGCCTTTGTCAGCAGCTGACCTGATTGTGGAAGTGACAGCTGCTAGGGCAGTGGAGGTGCTGTGCCCTTTTCAGAACCCGTGCAGGCAGGAAAGAGTAGGTAGTGGGTCTGCAGGTAGTGGGTGAGCTGTGAGGCGACAACCTTTTCAAGTAGTTTGCTGATCGCTGATAGGATCGCTATAGGGCGATAGCTCCTTAGGTCTTTTAGGTAACCTTGTCTGGGGACAGGGATGACTTTGGCCATCTTCCAGATGTCTGGGACTATACTTGAGGTAAGTGATGCATTGAGGACATGCTGGTGAAAGGTGAGGGATAACAGCACTGGATATTGAAACCCTTTGTTTATCTGCAGGGACAGACAGGAGGAGTTTATTGACTCAGCTTTAGCAGAATGATGGAGGGGAACTGTTTTTTAGTTTGCACAGCACAGCGTTCTGTTTTAACCCTTTCATTGCCATGCAACTCAGAACACCATACAGTTAGCACAACAAATGCTGTAAGTGGCCCATCATTTTGGTGGTAGTTGTTAAACCAGCTGGCCAGTGGTACATCTGTAACAGACAGCTGTGGCTTCTGTGCAAGCAAGTTATTTGCTACACCAGCAGTTACTACAGAAAGAGCTTACCCGAAGGAAATTAATCAGGAGGCAGTATGATAGTCACAGTATGACATGGGAATATCATAACTGCATTTAAGCTCATCAGGAAGAGTAGGAAATGCCACCCCTAAAAGCTCTCCATAGCCATATTTCCTCTGACCAGAACTTGTGTTTCTATATGGCTGCCTGTTTTTGACAGTGGCATAGACATGGAGTGGAGGTAAACTGTTTTGGTTTTGTGATTCAAAATATGACATTTACCTTGATGTGTAAGGGGTCAGGACCATAACCCATGAGTGGTGGGGCCACAAGTAAGTTATGAAGCAATGGTTTGCTAACAAAGCAGAGTCAGAATGACTTGCATAAATGACAACCAATCTACCTCATAAGCCCCAGAGGGAGTACACCTGTGCAAGCAGATTAGCATTACTGGCAATGAAGAATCACTTCTTGTGGAAGGAGAGGGGGATATGTTAACTCTCCCATTCAATGCAGGACTGACTAATGCCCCCAAAGTGTAGATCTAAAATGACTCCTTCCTTTGAAGGGTCAAGTCCAAATCTCCCTCTCTGTCTCTCAGTGTTACTCTATCAATTGCACAAATCTTTAACCAAAGCTGGTCTCTTCCATTCCTTTTTAATTACTATATGTACCATCAGGGCATTATTTTTATCACCCCCAGTAATGCTTCTAAGATGTTCCCAGACCTGGATCTTAAAATGGTGGGTGTTTTTTTTTTTTCCATATTAAGATGCACTGCAAGTCTATTTGGCAAGGTATGTTGTGTCTCAGAACCTGAGTGGAACAGAACAGGAGTGGAACAGTGATATAACAGGCATCATAGATGTTGGCAGGGAACCACAGGCAACTAGGCATGCAGGGAACTTTTTTGGCCCACGAAGGCAAAGTAGACTATCTGAATACTTGTTGCCACCTGTGTTAAGGAGTACAGGAACAATACACACCTGTTAAAGCGGGTATTGATGTAACGCCCTATGTAGGGGAAGGGTAAACAGAACAGAAAAAGAAATAAAGGGGGAAACTTCTAAAAACCCTCTGCAGGTTATTGTGACAGAGATAAACTAAACAAAATGGGGAACATTAGAAAAGTCATCTTTAAAATCAAAAGAGGAATCATGAAGGAACCAATAAGGGCTAAATTAAACAAAAAAGAGAAATCTAGGAACACCTTTTCTGAGGCAAGGACACAAGTTCTTTCGCAGATCATAAGGAGGGTAGTATCAGGAATGTTGGGAGTGGTGCAGTGGATCTGGAACAGCAGTCTTCAGGAGACTAAGAGTGTGTGAGAAAAGAATATTAATTTCCATATACCATGAATAATGCTCTATTTGGTATTCGGAACTCGAATACCGAATAGTGTCACTATTAAGCAATAATTTGGGTTGGCTTTTCGGCAGGCTTTTAAGATCTAGCGGGACTGATTGGCCAATCACTGAGTGTTTGCCAAAAGAAAAATCATGTGACTACCACATTGCAGCAGATAAAGATGTGGTGGAGAGAGCTCTGTGACTGGGAGAGATTAAGTACCAACAAATCATATAACATCAGAAACCTTTGCTTTTTTGTTAATGTACTGTGTTTCTTTTAGTGCCTGGTGCTAGTAGGAGGGTTCCCCCCCCAGAGAAATAATCTGATCAAGTGATTTATTTAGTAAAAACTGTGTAGCGAGATATATATGCAGTTTCTCTACCTTGATTTCACAGGTAGAGATGCAGCGAACTTAAATTCCACCTGCAAAGTGCCCGTGAATAGAAATGCAGCAAATGTTTAATCCACTGGTGAAGTGATCGCAAAGTGCCCACTTCGCGTCAGCAGAGCACAACATGAAGTGGGCACCACAAAGTTCTCTCTTCGTGTTATCATTATTACGTCGCATTGCCATTATGCCTTAATGCGAAGTAAGGTGAAGTGAGAAGTAAATAGGCAGCCCCCCACATATCACATGGCTTACAGTACTGTAAGTCACTTGCTTTAGCCAGGCAGGAAGGAAGGAAGGAAGTCAGAGAATCAGTTTCACTTTCTCAGTTGCATTCGTAGAAGGAGAAGGCTTGTGAGAGAGCAGTGTAGGAGTCAGAGACAAAGTGCTTATTGCCTTTGTAAAACAACAGCTTTTTTAAAAGCTATCTTTATTTAGTTTTTGTATTGTGTTTGTGATTTTTTTTTAGTTATTTTTTTTTTATAAGTGTTTTGTTTTGTGTGTGTGAGTGACTGTGTGTGAGAGTGTGTGTGTGCTGGGGACTTGTGTGGGATGTGGACATGGACCCTGGAGAAGGTGAGTCACTGGCCCGTGGGCACGATCGGAGGGAGTGCAGAAATGTGGGGTGGTCGTGTCATGCTGGACCGCTCCCGACTCCTGGGTGTTGCTTCCCCCCGTCCCCATGTTGAAGCAACAACAACAGCAGCAGCAGCAGCACCAGTGCCACTGGTGGCTGCTGTGCATTCACCTGCTCAGCCACTACCACCATCACCGGTAGCAGCTGTAGGGGCTCTGGCAGCACCCCCTACACCATCTCCACAGCCACAGGAGGTGCCCCTAGAAAATCAAGGGGGTGCGAGCCATGCGACTCGTGCAAGGACTGTGTCTGGTCCCCCCCACAGATTCCCAGTGTGGGAGATTTTTAACTCTGTGGAGGGAGAAAGCACAGTTGTGGTGTGCTGTGTGTGCGGTGTGCTGGTGCACTGTGGCCCCTGTGGGACACATTTGTGGAGCAGTGGCCAGCACACCCACATGCTCAACCACCACAAGGCAGAGTGGCAGGCTGCCATGGAAGGGGTCAGGCATCCACCTGCTGGACCATCCGTGGCAGTGGCCGAGGGTGCAGCTGGGGTTGGAGTAGTGCCTTGCAGTCACCGCTGCAGTAGGAGGAGGGCCAGTACAGCAGCTGCTCCACCACCACCATCAGCACCACAGCCACCAGCACCACCCTCTCCACCCCACCGCTACCTGGATTTCCAGTTGCAGTGGACCCTGCCACAGTCTCTGCAATACAGCATGACATCTCCCTGGTGTGGGCAGCTCTAGAAGAGAACAGTCAGAGGGTTGATGCTTTGCAGCAGATCCACACAACAGAAGAGCAGCAGCAGGAAATAGTTTGAATGCTGCATCTGCTGCTGGACCACCATGGCATCCCACGGCCACAGTAACTTACGGGATTATTTTCTGACCCCAACCCCACCACTGTGTTGTACTGTTTTTGTGTATTTTTTCTTTGTTGTTGTTTAATAATACACATTTTACCTTCCATGGGAATCTTTCTTGCACCACATAGTGCAATACATTTCTGTGAAAACCATCCATAATTTCATTAGTGTGTCATGTGACAGAGGAACTCTCATTCTGAAAAGCCACCCACATTCTCTCCCTTCTCTGCAACATTAGGACGTGATGCCAGGGAGAGCACTTGTGTGTGTTCCGTTACAGTGAATATCTGATTATCCGGCAGATTTCTGAATGTTTCTTTGTTATAATGGTCAGATTGTGGTGAAATGTGTGGGCACGTTTCCAGTAAGAAGAGCCTTGCTAGTGGAAACATTCCCACATTTCACCACAAAGTGAACCATATAACATAAGGAAACTTTGGGATAGCTGCCGGACATTCACTATAGTGGAGCATGCACCTGCGCTCCCCCTGGCATCACATCCTAATGTTGCTGAGAAAGGGGGGCAGAATGTGGGTGGCCTTTCTGAACGGTAATTCCTCTGTGACATGACACATTGTAATGAAATTACAGGTGGTCTTCACAGAAATATATTGCACTCTGTGGAGCAAGAAATATTCAAGTGGGAGTAAGGCCCCCACATATTAGGTTATGTGCATCACCATAACTATGTAAGGTGGGGAATCTCTATAAAGCAGCAGCAGAGCAGCAATCTGTTGAGAACTCTGAGCTATATTTTTCAATGTTATGTTACAACTTCCTTTACTTACATCCTGACTGACTGGAATGATACAAGAATTTGCAGTAGTTGAGTCTGCTGTACTACCTTTTTTCACGTGTGAAATAATGAGAGGAGCATTCCTTTTAAATCGGTGCTGACCAGGTCTTTGTCATTGCTTTCCTCTGCTTTTCTCCATCACATCAGTTAGTTGTTATATATCACTTCTGTTGTTAATTAACAGTTATGCAGCAGGCAGTGTTTTATGACACCACAGAACAATAGTTATTGAAAAGCAGCTGCAAATAAATACAAACCTGGTCAGAACAATATTGGAAGGCATGCTAATTTTTTTTTTCATACATGAAAAAAGTAGTCAACGAAGTAAAGCAGACATAAATTGTGAAAAGAAGCGTATCATTCAAGCCACGACTCGGAGGTAACTAGTGGCTGTGGCAATGTAAAGTAGCATAAAAAGTACAGTTCAAAATTGTCACGACATTCTTGCAATGCTGCTTTAATTGTAATGTCAGTATGACATCATGAGCTCACAACAATCACACAACACACAAAAGTGGCACAGAGTTCCAGATTTTTCTGCAGGCCCAAAATGCATCCTCCTTGTGTGCAGAAAATTGACAAGTGGTAACACAGTGAAATGGGAGTGTTTCAGCACATACAAAGTCCCCCAGAATTAATGGCGCACTCAGTCATGCGTGCAATGGTGGCACAGAGTCCCAGATTTTTTCTGCAGGCCCAAAATGCATCCTCCTTGTATGTAGAAAATTGACAAGTGGTAACACAGTGAAATGGGAGTGTTTCAGCACATACAAAGTCCCCCAATATAAAATGATGACTGTGAACATTCTGTTGCTGGTCCAATGTGTTCTGTGAGGTGATTTGAGCAAATGCAATGTGATCATCTCAACTGGATTGAAGGGTGCCCTTTGGTTGTACACTAATAGTAGCCTTGGTGAGTAGATATATATAGAGAGAGATATATGGTTGTGTATTAGGTGAGAAGGGGGTTGACATGGACACGTACTCATGGTATTGTTCTGCATCACAGATCACAGAAAATCACTGCCTGTGTGGCATGTTCAAAAGGCCACAAAATTGCTATTACAGAGTCCATGAGGTACCACTGTTCAGTCGTCATAGACATGGAGGCCCCAGAACTGCCACAGCTAGTGTGCATCATAAGATATTCTGAGATGGCTTTGTATTGTTCATACAACCCCTCTGCCATTTATAAAGCAGAGTTCCATCAGGTGACAACTTCCAGCTTCAAGAGGTGCTGAGGCAGGCTGTTTTGTATCTGCAACTGTCGCAGTTGGTCATGGACCTTTCCAGATCTTGAAAAGTGAGAGCAAATACGTTGTGCAATGATCAGCATTTCCTTTACATCAGGGTGCTGCGGAAACTCCTGAACTACAAGATTTAAACAGTGGGCCATGCATGGAACATGAAGAAAACCACCATTCGTGATGCATTTCACCACAGTTGACCCATTGTCACTTGCTATGAACCCAGCTCTCAGGGACAGAGGGTTTAGCCATTTGTCAATTTCAGTCAGTATCACATCCAACATGTTCTCACCAGTGTGTGAACAGGTCACATTACGCATAGCAATCGTTGCATGCTATCGAATTCCTGGAGGATTTCTACCACAACAATCCACCTTACTGCACTGATTATTCACACTACCAGCATCACAAACAACCCCCGGCACCTGTGCCCAGTGTGCAGTTATACACAAATATGACCTCCCCTCTGTTTTGCCGCTTGTCCATATATCCATACTTAAATGGATGAATGGAGAGGAGGAATGTTGAGAGGCATGTCTTACTGAGTCGGACACAGTGCAGAACAACTCAGGGACAGCACGGGTAGAAAAGTATGTCCTGGATGGGACTTTCCATTTTGGACAGGCATGTGCAGCAAACCACTGGAACCCAGAATTCTTCACAAAGGAGAAGGGCAAAAGATCAATTTCCAGCATTTCTGCTACAGCAGTATTAAGTTCATGTGACACTGTATGATTTGGTGGGTACTTCAGTTTATGCACAAAAACACTCTGTAACGTGGGCTGACTTAAACATTTTACACGGGGTGTGATCACAAATGGTTGTGCTCTGTGATGAATGCCATTGGCAGGGGGTGGAGTGTGAACATTTGATGAGGGAGGTTGCACAGGTGATGATGACAAACCCAGAAATATTGTTATTTTGCCAGATTTGCCAATCGGGGTTGAGGTACCACTTGCACTAGACATACTGCATTCACCACCACCACCAGCACCACAAAAACTGCGAGTCTCACCAGCACTGGACAACATTTCAAAGTCATTATGGTCCTCCATCTCATCATGCCTGTAGTAATCCTCTGCTTTTATACCTCACTACTGCACACATTTAATTTACTGCTGGACTTAACAGTCATGGAAGGGGATAACATGCTTGCTATGGTTGCCGGTGATGAGGGTGAATGCCCCACTGTGGTATTAGCTGCCAGCTTGTGCTAGGTCCACAGTGCCAAGTGCCTATTTTTAAGATGCATATGCTGTCCTCCTGTGCCCAGATGGCTCCCCTTTTTACCTCAACTCACACACACACGGCAAACCTGGCAGATTGCAACTGTTTCATCATCTGCATCTTGAACAAAAAAATCCCAAACAAGGGACTGTGATGCTCTGCTTTTAACATGTCCATGATGTGGCTTATTTAAGTCCATTATTTTAAGCATTAAAGTGGGGGGGGTAGGTGATGTTTCGTTCACTGCACACCTGGACTGCAACTGACCACCACGACTACCTATCATATTTATTATTGGGTCATCATCATCAACTAAAACCAGTAGATTACAAGTTTTTACAGGGGAGGGATTCCTGCAAACAGACTCAGACACAGCCACTTTGAATTTCTTTTTCTCCAGTTCCCAACTGGGTTCAATTACATCATCATCATATTCATCAACATCACACACATCCACATCTTCTGCTTGGATGCGAGCATGTGGACTGCATGTTGCAACAACAGCAATATCATCGTCATCATCACATTCATCATCATCATCTACACCACCATCACCTGATATTTTTTCACCACACTGTGAATCACTGCATGGAAAATGTGTGACATTAACTGCCACAGTGGACGGAATATCACATTGTATGCTGTCGTTGACATGATTATCAAAATCCTCAAGTTCAGTTACTGGGATGTTACTGGGAAGTATGACATCATCTACACTGCCACTCACTTGCACTGCTTCACACTCAATATTTTTGGATACGGTACACTGGTCAGAATTAGAACTTGATGCAACAATACTAATACTACCACGACCACTAACACCAGTAACACTAATACCACCGGCTGGGAAAACATCATCTCTTCCAACTATGAGTGAAGCTACTGATTGGGCTGTAAAAAACATTGAAGGAGAAATACCTTTCCTCACATCAGCAATGGACTTCTGCATCTGCGTATTACTACCACGCCCACAGACTATCTTACTGCCAGCATTGCCATGGTGAGAAACAGCTTTGCTTGCACGTCTGTTTGCAGGCATTTTGGGGGATCAACCACAATATTATAACCAAATTCAGATTTTGATATGTTCACTCTCTGATTGGGGGGTAGTGCACGGCAGTAACAGTCCACTACTAGTAAAGATACCACAAAGCAGTATAAAAAATTCATGCAGGTGTGGTGGATAGCAGGTTCACACTGCTGCAATTACTCTGTGGCACTATAAAAGGTGTCTGATTTAATGGTATGCATTGCAGACACACACACACACACACACACACACTCACACACACTACAAGTAATGCATAGCAAATTGAAAACCTTTAGTAATAAAACCAAATGTTTTAAACAAACTGAAATTATACACTGCTGCACCACAACAATCAGCAAAAAAATGTCAAGAATTACTGAAAATATTACTGCATGTACATTAACACAGTTATACAAGAAAAATATAACCAAAACAGAAAGACTACCTTTTTCTCCCAGTTAATCTACCTACACCACAGATAAGCCCCTCCTGCAAAGCACACTTCCCAGTATACAGACTGACTGTTCTAAGTTAACATTCAAAATCCACACACAATCAATATACACTCGATGATATGAGCACAGGAGGGTTTCCTATAATCAGTATACTAAAGTGTGAGCAAAAATACTTTTTTAACTGCTTTTAGAGGATTTGAATTGCAGAGCTCTGAGAGGAAACTGTCTCCATCTTCCACTACACACACACTACACAGAACAGAGGCTGTGCAGAAAAATCTAGAACCCATGTGACCTGCAATCCCATAAAGCACTGCAAAATTCACCTTTGGAGCTCAAAAACAAGGCAAAGTGAGGCGAAATACATTCATTTCAATGTACTTCACCTTAAAACTGGTGGAGAAGTGGTTTGGGGAAGGTGGAATACCGCAAAGTCATTGTTTCCAGTGGACTTTGCATTCTCCATTATGACACAAAGTACTCCGCTTCACATTGCAGAGTACTTCACGGATTCAGCGTTACTCCGCGAATCACTTTGCAGAGTGAATTTTGGCCACTATTCACAGACCTATGCTCTGTGGAGGTAAAGGAGAAGAAGAAAGTGTCACTGAAACTATATATTAATTACAATAGTTCTAACATCTAGCTTGACTGCTGTAGTTATTTAAAACAAAATCTGTCTTTAATTTGGTCATAATGTATTCCAGGTAGGTGAAGCACTCACCAGAAAGATACAGCAGCTTCCAAAATTAGGCAGACTCCAGATGGTAAATTTCAAAAGTTTTATTTGCTGAGTGTGTATCAGAGATTCATGCATCCAAATGCCACACCAGTACCTGTGCTTGAACCGTTGGTCTTCTTGAAGGCATGCTGGTTAAAGCAGCAGTACTAGGTAATCAGGAAGCGGTTATCAAAATTCTATTTTTTGGCTGGAAGCATGCAAGCCATAGTTCTGGTCTCCATGTCTGTAAATATCTTTTTCTAGCCATCTTTAGTTTTTTAGATATTTAAAATGTATTTCCATTGTTGTGGTTCCACAGTAAATATGGCTGCTGCCTAATTTGCTGCCAAATTCCCCTCTCACATCACATCACATCTTCTGTTAACTTCCGTGGACCCTATGCTGCATGTTCCCAATGTCTCTGTGTAGTGCTGTGAGTCATGCACATGTACGGCTGGCAGCAGAGGGTTCCAATTCAACATGGCAGATGGGAGAAATGTAAACAAAGCCAAAGAAAAAGGAGCAAATTATGGGGTGATAGTACAGCAAAAACAAGAAAGATTACCAGGTAAGTTCTCAACAGAGCACAGGAAACAAACTGTTGCAAAAGATCCATTTTTATGTTTCCTTGCACTTGCGCAAGAAACATCTTGTGGTAGAACGACATTTGAGAGGTGTGTCAGGGATGAGTCCAATGCAGAGCACTCTACAGTGGGCTCAATCTTGACAGATCAATGATCACATAAGCAGAGAGTGACGGTGGTTGGAATTTTAGAGCAGGGAAGTGGTCGCTCTTGAAAGGAATGAAGCACTCCAATGAGAGCACTTCATTACTTTCATTTACATAATGCTGCCTGCCCCGCTCCCTCCGTTCCCTGTCCCTGCACTCAGCATTATGCAATGAAACCCTCCAGCTCCCTTCCACTGCATGCTGCCCGACCCGCAACCTCTGTTCCCCCACTGGACTGGCAGTGATCTAATAAAACTATCCCTCTGCGTGCTGCCCACCCCGCACCCACAGTTCCCCCAGTCAGCATTCAATTGAGCCCTCCCACTCCCTCCCACTACATGCTGCCCACCCCACACCCTCTGTTCTCCTGATATCCAAATGACCCCTCCTGCTCCCTTCCACTGCATGCTACCTTCCCCCACCCTCTGTTCCCATGGCATCCAACTTATCCCTCCCACTGCATGCTGTCTGCCCCACTCCCTCCATTCCCCATGCTGACATCAGGGTGCCCAATCCCCATGTCAGCATTATCTAACTCCCCCCCCCCCGACACTGGGGAGCCCACTCCCAGTGTCAGGAAATAAACATTTTTTTTCCTGTTAAAAAAAGAAAACTGTCCCCAATGTTTTTTTCAAAGCCTGTAAAAAGAAAACAGTCCCTCATTGTCTCCCCTGTCCCCTTCCCCCATCCCAGCCCTCCTTCTGTGTACTCGCCTACCCTTACCCCCCCTAACCCCATACTTACTCTCTGAGGTCAGCAGCTATGATATTCTGAGGACTGGGACACGTCTGCACTCTTCAAAGCTGAAATATGAACTGAGGAATCAAGGTAAGTGCTGTATAATGGCTGTCAAAGGGGGTTTCAACTTATATTGATATCTCAGCCATTTTTAGGAATTTTGACCCCACATTTTCAACATGGGTTTCTTGGGACTCCATCTCATGAACACTGTCACTGTCATTTCATTACTCAGTCCAGAAAGGTGATTTTGTGGTCACTGCAGGGACTTACCTTTTGGGACTGAATAAAGAAGGACAGTGCCAATGTTCATGAGGAGAGGTACCAAAAAGTCCATGTTAAAAATCTGGTGCAAAAAATCCCCAAAATGACTGCATCATGAGCCTGTGTTGCACAGTTTCTATGCACGCTCGTAACTTTGCCAAGTTTTAATATTTTCATTCCAGATTTTCAACATTGACATTTTTTTCACACTTCATCATGAACAGTGCAGCTGTTATTTTTCACATCCTGCCCAAAATGTGTTTTCGTACCTGTGGTGCAGAATGGCTCAATCACTGTGCGAAATTACCTTTTGAGATGAGTGAACAAAATGACAGTGGCACTTTTCATAAGGTGGTGTCCCAAAAAGGCCATGTTGAAAATTTGGTGAAACAACTCCAAAAAATGGCAGAATTGCACCTGATCATTCAACATTTTCTACACATGCATGTAACTTTGGTCATTTTCAGTATTTTCAGTCCAAATTTTCAATATAGCCATTTTACCACACACAGCAAGGAAGCTGTAGGGGGCACATGGTGTGAGGAAAAAAAAACTAAGGTGGGATCCCGTGGTGATCCAGCAGCAGTTCCAGCATGGACATAATTTGCAACTGATGTCCCTCTATGCGATCCTGCTGGAGCAGCAGGTGCTGCTGTGACCCTCCTCCTCTTCTTAGGGATGCCACCATGCACAGCTGCACCCTTTGCCACAGAATGGCCAGCAGGTGCAGGCATGGCCCGTTCTATGGCTGCCTGCCACTCCAACTGGTGGTGATTGAGCATATGGGTGTTCTTGCCCCTAGTCCCCAGGTTAGTACCCCGGGGGCCACAGTGCACCTCCACCTCACATAGGCAGTACTTGACCACACTGCTGTCCTCCCTAACACAGTCAGAAAACTGCCAGACAACGGAAGTCCGGGGAGGACCAGGCACAGGCTGGGAAGGGCCAGATGAACTGGCAGCCGACTGGTCACAGTGCTGAACAGGGATGGGATCTACATCTGGGCCCAGGAGAAAAGGCACATCCTGCTCCAGAGGATCTGGTGCTGGACTTGATGGTGGTGGTGGTGGTGGTGGTTCAACTGCCTCACAGTCAGGAGAGGAGGTGGTGCTGGTCCTGCTTCTGGAGGGGGGACAAACAACTAACTACTTATAAAGGTAAGAAAAATACAATTTACAGAAAGAACAAATTAAGTAAAAAAGAGTACAGAAAAGACAAAAAAATGTAGCTTTTAAAAAAGTTGTTGGGTCTAAATCAAAGTTTAATTCTCCTCCTCACTCTGATCTCAAAGTATCAGCAGTCACAAAACATTCCTCTCTCTCCGTCTGCACAGGAGAAAGTAAAAGTGTCTGCTCGTATGACTCACTTCCTTCCTGCCTAGCTAAAGAGCATGTGACTTACAGTACTGTAAGCCATGTGACGTGTGGGGGGGCTGCCAAATCTGAAACACCAAGTGGATCACTTAGAATCATAATGAGAAACGCAAAGTCCATTAAAAACAATGAATTCGCCTTACTTCGCATTGCCATTCTGCCTTAACATGAAGTGGTAATGACAAGGCAGAGTGAGCACTTTGCATTGCCCACTCTGCATAGTGGATTGGCAACGCGAAGTGCCCACTTCGCCTTCACTTCGCTGGCGGAATTAAAATTCACTGCATCTCTAGTCCCTACCTGGAAGTGGCATTTGGTACAGTATGGTGAGGTTTCTTGATCTATTTTGTTCCCTTTTTCTGGGGTAAAGTATTTTCTCACAGTAACATAATATTGAGAACTTCTCAGTCTGTTATTAACTGAACATCAAAGTAAGTTTTTCTGGATTACTACCCAGACCCCCCCGACAATACAATCGGGGTATAGATCTGAGTCCCATTTATTCTTGGTAACTTCCATATGATTGGGAAGGGCTTTCACCAGGAGTTTGTAACATCTCCCCAGGGGTTGAAAAGATTCAAAATTTGAGAATTTCCTAAACATTTCCTCAAAGAGGGAGAGGTGCAACTCCACCTTATTTAACCCTTCTTCTAGTAATTTCTCTATTTTATGCTTGAGCCAGACATAGGTCATAAAGTGGGCCGTGTTTAAGTTATATTTTCTTTTGAGACTAGGGAACGAGTGTACACTGCTTCCATCCCATATCGGACCCATTGTTACTAGTCCCTTCCTGGCCCATCTTTGCAGATGTACCTTAATTTTTTCTGGTATCGCCTGCACCTCTCTTCCCAACATCTCAAGAGTGGCATCCAGGGATAGATAATGCTGCTCCCCCACTAACTGGTATGTCTGCTTCCATATTTTCAACATATTTTTTGTACAGGGATTAGATAAGTGGGGTATCTGGGAGTTGTCTTTCCAAAAGGAAGAATTCACCAACAGGGTGTGGTATAAAGATGATCCTCTTTTCCATTCTGGCCACTGTGGACACCTAACCGGGTCCTCTTTCAGAAGATCCTGTATGTGCGCCATTTGAGCTGCCATGTAGTACAAATGTATATTAGGTGGTCCCAAACCTTACCTCGGTTAATCCCCACCATAGGATTTGTTTACAAATTCGTGGTCTCTTACCCTGCCACAGTAACTGAGTCATCGCTCCTTCTATAGATTTTATATATTTTAGGGGCAGTGAAATAGGGATTGACTGGAACAGGTAGAGTACCTGGGGAAGCTTCGACATTTTGATTAGATTTATTCGCTCTGTCAGGGAGAAGGGAAAGGCTCTCCATTGGATACAGTCCTGCTTAATGTTTTGTACCAAGGGGTTATAGTTAGTTTTGATAATGTTTGAAAGTGTATTAGTTAAGATAATTCCCAAGTATTTTATTTTCTCAGAAGGAAAGCTTGACACTCCTCCATTTGAGATTGGGGCTTTCCTTCTGCCTAGGGGGAGCCACTCACTTTTACTCCAATGTATTTTATGCCTCGATAAGGGCCATATCCCTTAAACATTTTGGTTAATTCTGGCAGGGATTTTCCAGGGTCATCTAGAAATAAAAGAATGTCATCCGCAAAAAGTGATATCACTTGGTTATTTTCATCTTGATTATATACTTGTATCTTAGAATTATCCTGGATAGTTGCTGCGAGCGTCTCTATAGTAAGGACATAAAGCAGTGGCAAGAGTTGGCATCCCTGCCTAGTGCCCCAGAAGAGAGAGAGAATGGGAGAGACATGGTATTATTGGTAAGTATTTGAGCTTTTGATGCTTTATACAGTGCTTTTATCCAGCTAAAGTAAATTTCTACCAGACTGAATTTCTCCAGAACAGCGAACATGAATGACCACTCCACCCAGTCAAATGCCTTCTTGGTGTCGAGGGCCAGAAAGCCTCTCATTTTATCTTCTTTTTTTGACCATTGGTGGATGATAGCCATTGTTCTCTGAAGATTATGTCTAGCTTGGTGGCCTTTAACAAAGTCCCCTTGGTCTTTTTTAAATTAGGTCAGGGAGGAGGGGATCCAACCTACTAGCAAGTACTTCAGTTATTCTTTTCTAATCTGAATTAAGGAGTGAGATTGGTCTGTATGATCTACATTGGTCTGGGTCTTTTTCAGGTTTAGGTAGTACTACTATTGTGGCTAAGGACTGGGAGTCTGGTAAGTCATCCTCTTGCAGGGCTATTCAAATCATTTCTACCATCAGAGTCCCTAGTGAATCCCACCTATAGCTGTAAAAATTGGCTGGGAGATCGTCTGGTCCCAGCACTTTACCTCACTTCATAGTTTTGATTACCCCTCTGACCTCTTCCATTGATATAGGGGACCCCAGACTTTGCCTTTGGGAGCCATTTAACCTGGGAAGGTACATATTTTCCCCCCAAGAAATCATTTGGGTCCAAATCTGTCTGGGTTTCAGTTGCATACAAAGAAGTGTAATACTTCCTAAAGATTTTATTGATTTCCCACTGAGAGTATGTAACTGATCCTGGCTGGGGGGGATAGACTAAGAATAGATCATTCCACCCTTTTCCTTTTAACTAGGTTAGCCAACCATTTACCCCCAGAGTCGCCTTCAAAGTGGGAGTATGATTTGGTATATAGCAGATCCCTCTCCAACCGCTTACTGGATATCTAATAATATTGGCTTTTTAGGCCCTTTGACTCAGAGGCAGTGGCAGTGGAGGGGGTCACCATATTTGAACACTCTAATATACAAATTTTATCTTCTAGGTCCTTTCTGTTTTTTCTTGTTTTTTTCTTAAGTGTGCAGAGTATGAAATAGTCTCACCCCCAACAAAGGCTTTTAGAGCATCCCATACATACTTAATGTGGGTGCCTTGGTTGTAGTTATTTACTATAAATGATTTAATCTTATCATTAATAGTTTTAATATACCCATGGTCCAACAACAGAGATGGGTCTAATCACCAATGGGGAGACCTTGAGTCAGGAGAGCCTAATGTCAAATTCACCCATAGGTGAGCATGATCTGAAATAAGTATTGGGCCATATGATGTCAAGAGACTTTTTGTTACTAATGTCGGAGAGAGAAACATATAATCAAGTCTTGAGTAGACCTGATGAGCATGAGAGTACAATGAGTATTCTCTCTCTCCATGGTGGCAGTAGCACCAGGCCCCTACTAATGCTCTCTCCTCTATCATGTCCCTTAGAGCTGTTGCTCCTCATAGGTTTGATCCTGTCTTACTCCACAAATAATCAAGTGTGGGGTTCAGGTAGGTGTTAAAGTCTCCTCCCATTATTACGTTTTCTTGATAGGGTGCAAGTGTAACTTGTAGGTGTGTAAAAAAATCTGGAGCATCATAATTTGGGCCATATATCAAAATCAGTGTCAACTGGGTGCCCCCTATTTCTATCTCGGCAATCATGAATCTACCTTAAGGGTCAGATTGTGTAGAGTTAATTTTATGTGGGAGTCCAGGATGTACCCATATCGCCACATCCCTAGCTTTGGATGTAAAAGGGGAGGCTATGAATGACCCACCCCAAGCTTGTGCTAAAGCCGAAGCCTCCTCTCTTGTACAATGAATCTCTTGAAGAAGAACAACATCAGATCCCAGTTTTTTTAACTGTGTGCAGATCCACTTCCTCTTCACCACAGTACGCAATCCATGCATATTCCATGTGACACAACAAAGATTAGCCATAATTGAAAAGAATACAAAGATGTGTACACGCCCTTTTCTCTATGTAATGGCTTAATAGAAGATCACTTATTGTAGTACAACCATGGTGTTCAAACTTTCTTAAGTTTTGTACCCCAACAGTGTCCCAAAATCCCCCCTAGAAACTTCAACTTCTCCCTACCTTTAACTCCCCCAAAGCCAACTCCCCTTTCATCTTCAGCTCCTTCCCCCCCATGTTTCCCCATCCAAACAGTGTAAGAAGTAGAACTACTAAACTATTCCCCCCTCAACAAATCTTGAGAAACAGTACATCCCACTAATCCTCGTGTTAAGGGCGGGGGATCTGCTAAAATAATTTTAACATTTTCTCAACTGTACTTACTAATCTCGCCTCTTATTGGCCATAGGTGGATGTGATGGGAGAAACCCAGGAACATAATTCTAGATGTTAGGGGAGTTCCAAATGGTTTTACCCATCTTTCCCCTCCAAATATCAAGTTTTTGATGGCAGTAATGCACCCCTTAAATGAAACTGATGACCAAAATCCACCCTGAGTGGTGTTAATGGCTGAACTCCATTGCATATGCGTTTACAGTTTTGATCCAATAGCTTTTCCCAACTTTTAGTATTAGGAGTGCCCACAATCTGCCATTTCCAAAATTAAACTTTGTTGTTCCGATGTTACCCCCCACCTACGGCCCTCAAAAATTTAAAGAAAAATTAAAAACATTGCATTCAGCCAATTTCCAGTTGAACCCGACTTTAAACTGATTCTGTATTTCTGCAAAAGTGTTTCAAGCTAACATAAGTAAGCTAGGTACAAGCTAGTTCAGTATTTCAGTCAGTTACCTTCTTAAACTGGATTCTGCAAGACTGTACACACGTAATGTGGGCAATCACAAACTGTGTTGTTCTAGCAATATCTGCTTAAATAATTTCTCTCCAAGATATACAGAGGTCATAACTGCCCACAGACCCTGTTCAATATTATGAAATCTCAGCCTGCCAGTGGCAGACAACATACCATAGTGAGGCCCCCCCGATGGAGAGGCATGGAACAAAGGAAAAAGCCCACAACCCATCTCCTGAGCCACTTCCAGACATTTCTGGTCTCTTTTGAGAAATCTCTAACTGAATTGCCTCCCCGCCAGAGTGGAAGAACCCCCCCCCCCCATGCACAGATGCCTGGAAAGAAAAATATTTTTAATTTTAAACTTGATTTCAACCTAATTTGGGTTTCCCCATAAAGACCATATAATAGGCTTTCCCACTCTTAATTTAACTGTGCATCTTATTGTAAATATAGTCCATTATAGTTCCGAGGGATTACACTAAAGTCTAGAGCAAAATGTTATGACTTCTTGTGCCTGCATTTCCCATATACGAGGAGACAGAAAAACATAGCGAGGCCTCTCCGAAGGGGAGGCAGGGATGTAACACAGAGCCTGGGGCCCACCATAATAGGCCACCACCTGGAAGTTATGGGACCCAGATTATCTGTTACCTAAATAGCCCTTCCCCAAGGGTAAACCTCTACAGCACAGGAAAGCCACAAAAAAATAAACTTTGCTCTTGGACATGTAACCTTCACTTCAGTGATTATCATCTTTAGCCTGATTCTCCCTTGCTTGGTCCTGAAGATCTTCCCATTCCTTGAGGAACTCCTCTGCCAGTGCCAGGTCCGTGAAGGCTCTCTGTCTTTTCCCCTGTGTCCTCACTATTAGATGAGCTGGGTACACCAGTGAAAATGGGCAGTTCAAGTTGTGCAGCTTTTTCTAGACCACAGTAAACGCTTGCCTGTGTGCTTGAATAGCTCAGTAATAACTGGGAAATATGCTGATATAAGTCTCATCCTGTATGATCAGGCCCATTTTTCTTGCCATCTCCAAGACCTTCTGCCTATCTTGGTAGCACAAGAATTTCACCAACAAGTGTCAGGGTCTTTGATTCAGTTGTGGCCGCATACCAGGAGATCTGTGGACTCTTTGCACCTCCAAACTGCAGTCCTGCAGCAGATGTAAAATTAGTTTCAGCCAGGGACCTATATCAGATGTGCAGTCTTTCCCTTCTTGGCCTTCTGGCAGCCCTATAATTCTTATATCGTTCCTCCGCTCCCTGTTCTCATGGTCATCGATCCGGTCCTTTAGTCTTTCTATTTCCTTAAAGCTTGTCGAATATCGGCTGACATAGTGGGCATTAGATCTTCTTGTGTGCCCACACGGGCCTCTATCTCTGCCAGTCATCCCTCATGAGCTTCCACTGTTTCCGAGACCTTGTTAACAGTTTGATGCCGGTGTTCTAGCTGGGCTGTTAAATTATCAAACCCTACCTGCATTTTGGTGCCCAAGTCACATTTTAGATCAGTAATTAAGCGTTCCAAAACAACGTATTCCACTCCCGATGTCACCATGTCAGGAGGGACAGTCTCTGTGTTCTATACCTTGGAGAGTCCCGAGGAGTTATGCATTCACGGCCCCCTCAGGCCCAAATCTTCTTGTCAACGCTGCAGGTCAGGACATTTTATTTTTGATTGTTTTTGTCCTGTTTCTGTGCATAAGGCATTAGCAAACTAATTGAACAAAAGGTTATTTGGTCTGGTTGTGATATACAGCAAGAAAAGATATATTTGTAGCAGATCCTAGTGAAGATCCACAGTTAACACTTGGCCATTACTGCCAACCAGGCCACGTCCCCTCAGGAGAGCTCATTCTTTGATGAAAGAAATTATATGATGTGTGATTTGGGGCTTTTTCATTTGCTGAACTTTTCCCCTAGACAGCCCTGACTGGCCACAATTAGTCCTGACACCCCTCCCAGCCCTATTGACCCCCATCTCTGGAACTTACCTCCTACTCCACGTTTCCCCACGGATGAACTTCCATGGGAATGGCTTCCCCTGGCCTAGGCCCTTACTCCCCCAGGTAGAGCTGAAGTGTCTGTGTCAGACAAGAGGACCCAGTTAGTGGTGTGGAGCATGCAGCAGGCAGCAGACAGCATCCTGTGCAGTTGTGCGGTGTTTTTCCAGTTTCTTGCCCTTGTGGCCATTGGGAAGACCCAGGCTGATGGAGTTCATTGTGCCATCAATGTCACCCCCACCCGATCAGTGGCTCAACTTGAACTGTCACCTGTAGTCTTCCGGGCAGTGATGTTGCAGTGAGCCCAACTCCTTCCTACCCTCCGAGGAGACAAACATGCATGAGATGCTCTGCTACCCTCCCTACCACTGCACTGCTGGGCCTGCTGAAATTTGAACTTTTAAATATACTGTACACAAGGCATAAAATTGTGCCAAATTTCACAGAATGGCACATTTTCACAAAAAGTGCATATAACAGATTTGCACAATTTCACCCACTACTATACTTCACACAGGCCGGTAGGTTAGTGAATATTAAAGTATCAGTCCATACTCATCTCCTCCTCCTATCCTCTTAAATTCACATGTGTTGAAACCCCAGTGCTCCAACCTGGGGAGACTTACTATTAGCCTTTTAAATAACCCCAGATTCACTGAACACTTAAGGCAATGGATAAAGGATTATTTAGGACAAACATCACAATCCATATGTTGGAAGAGTTTAAAAACATTTTTTTAAAAGGTGACATTATTAGATATACCTCAAGGAATAAACACGAGATACTCAAGCAAAGAACTTGAAGAATGTATTTTTCACTTAGAGGTGAAACATCAAATAATCCTAGGTGACCTGATTAAGTCTGAACTGGGTAAAAAGAAAAAGAAAAGATCTCACCAAACTCCTAGAGAATAAAATAGTTAATTAGGATTTCTGATACAACATTATTATGGTGGAGAGACTAATCTGGGTGCTTACTAGCAAGGCAATTAAAGAAACAAAGCATTAATAGCTCAGACGTGCACATTAAACATCCATCAGCTCCTATGAGCCTTACTGGGATTCTCAGACTCCTAATGACTTAATTCGAAAACTTCTGTTGTTTACTGTGTGAGGGCAAACACATCCTTGACCTGAAGGGACTTCTTCATGCTCGCCACCTCCCACAGCTTTATAATGTAGCACAGGACTACAGTAACAGCTCAATCACAGCATACAAGGTGGAGAATAAAATGAAGCAAATGAAAACCATGACATCTTCAGGCATGGATGGTTCCCTCTTTGAATGTTGCAAGAAAGTACGGGAGGACCTCTTAGTATCCACTTTTCATGAACTCTGTGAGGGTGGCCAAATTACACCTTAATGGAAACAGTCACAGATAACAGTACTGCCCACGAGAGAGGCAGCAAATTTAAATTTTGCCTGCAGAGTACTGGCAAAGTGGACAAATCTGCATCACTGAGCACTTCATGAAATTTCCACACAGAAGTCAGAATTTCACCTAGGCAAGATTTCACCTTCCGGGGGGCAAAATTTCACCTTCCACAATGAAATTTCACCTTCCCTCCACGGGTGAAATTTCACCTTAGAGTGGGTATGACTTTAATAAGTTATAACTCAGTAGATCCCTGGTGGCTAGTGGTCCCTCCCCCCCCACCTGTCCCACATATACTTAATTATAAATAATTAAATTATCCATGGTGGCTAGTGGTCCCTCCCCTCCACCAGGTAATAACCTGCCCCGTCGCCCACGCAGCCACAGAAATGTACAGTCAGTAACCCCCAACCCACATCCCTCTGTATCTCCTCCTTTAGTCCTTAGTATTAGCCTGTTAAAAGATAAAAAAAATCTCTGGTGGTCTAGTGGTGTTTTTGTAAAATTAAACCCCCTCCCAAATCCAATCCCTTCCCCAGTTCCCATAAATCTGATTCCCTGGTGATCCAGTGCCCCCAACCCAGCCTGTGCAGCATCCAGATCTCCCCGTCACAACTCCACTCCCACCCCCATCCTAAATCCTAGCAGTGGTGCCTGCAGACTGGCACAGCCCTCCTCTCTCCTCTACGGCTGGCCCGCTGACTGAGCTGTCATATTGAAACTCATTCATTGACAGCTCAGTCAGCGGTCCATCCATGAAGGAAAGAGGAGGGCTGTGCCAGTCTGCTGGCACTGCTGCTGGGATTTAGGATGGAGTAGGAGCAGGGTTATGGCGGGGACATCTGGCTGCTGGGGAGGCTGGGTGGGGGACACTCACCAGGGAATCAGATTTATGGGAACTGGGGAGGGGATCGGATGCAGGAGGGGGTTTAAAATTTACAAAAACACCACTAGACCACCAGAGATTTTTTTATTTTAACAGGATAACATTAAACTAAAGGAGGAGATATGAAGAAATGTGGGTGGGGGGGTTACTGTACATTTCCACGGTGGGCGGTGGGGCGCGTTATTACTCGGTGGAGGGGAGGAAGCACTAGCCAGTAGCCACTATGGATAATATAATTATTTACAATTACATGTGGGAAAGGTGGGGGGAGGGACCACTAGCCACCAGGGATTTGTCTCTCTACATGTGGGACAGGTGGGGGTAGGGACCGCTAGCCACCAGGGATCTACTAATTTTAACTTATACCTGCTAAGGTGAAATTTCACCCATGGGCAGAGGCAAAATTTCACTGCAGAAAGCAAAATTTCATCACGGAAGGCGAAATTTTGCTGCAAAAGGTGAAATTTCGCCGTTCCGCCAGGTGAAATGTCATCACTCTGCCAGGCAAAATGTTGTATTCCACTACTCAAAATGGGAGGAATATCATGGATTTCTCCATGAAGCGAATTCCACCCACTTAGCCCACCTCTACTGCTCGCACCAGGGAAGGAGCCACACAGTGTGGTTCATATTTCCTCTGCATCAATACAAAGATATTTGCAGGGATTTTGGCAGACCACATTGATGCACACATCCACACCATAATACATCCTGATCAAACAGGATTGATGAAAGGGAGACCCCCATCTGGAAACATTGAAAACCTCCTGAATATATCCTCTGCTTAGAGCGGTTGCACTGCAGCACAGTTCACCCTCTCCCTGGGAACAGAGAAAGCATTTGATGAGGTTAACTGGCTAGTTCTCCAAAAATCTCTGCAGACCTTTACAATTCAGGCTTAAGTATTTTTACAACAGGACAGGCCCTACACACAGTCCCTGAAGCAGTGGTAAAGGTTAATGGCATGCTCTCCCCTAGAGTCCCACTGATGGGTGGGATCTGTCATGGCTGCCCCCTCCTTATATCTTTTTGCCCTTAGCTTGGCACCCCTGACAGTGACAGTCTGGCAAACTCTGGATGTCTGGTGATGTGGTGGTGAGGGAAGAGAAACACAAAGCCTCTTTTCATGCTGATGATTTGATCATCTTTGTCTTGAATCCTGAAGCTTCATTACCAGCATTATCATCTATCTTAATTTCATATGGAGCATTAGCAAGTTATAATATACGGGTGGGGGGCCCTTATTATTACCTGAAATCAAGCAGATTGCAACCTTATAATGTATGGAGAGCTATTGTTACTATCTGTTTTCAGTCACTTTACAACCCTGTAATCCCATCAGTGTGACGTCAGTCTCCTGTAATCTCTGTCTGTGTACATCATACCGATGGGTTTACAGATTAGAAAGTCAATAAATTCCATTATTCTGTGAAATGAATGGTGATCTGTTGTCCATGCTAGAAGTTCAAGTACACACTCAATTCTGTCCATGCTAGAAGCCCATATAATCTCAGCTATTATGTGATACTAGCTCCTCTGATGTACATTCCATCCCTCCTCCCTCTGAGACAATGTTGACCCTATGCACAGACAAGAAGCAAAGTGATCTGGGTTGACCAATCAGAACAGCGGACTAGAGTGTTGTTTTGTTTAAATATTTTAAAAAGTTATTTCTTGTTTCATTTATAAAGAATATGAGGTTTTGTAGTTTTACTGTAACTTTTAGGTATAGATATTAAACATAGCATTAGTTGTCTGCAGATTTTGTCAGTAAAATTGCTTTTTGTCTGACTTAAATAAACGTCCCAAACAAACCTTCCTGACTCTTCCTTGTCTCTGTAAGTGCATAATGTGCTGTTGTAAGTTTTGGTGCAAAATGTCCCTTTTTCCATACACTATAGAAGACAATGCCTGCTAAGTGGTTGTTAACTATGTCTGTAATCATCTCTCACAGTTGCCAAGACAACTGAAAACCTCTCGAGCTGTGCTCCCAAGGTTTACTGGGTTGTCCTGGCAACCACTTGAGGTGATTACAGCATGGTTAACAACCACATCTCAGGCATTATCATCTATGTTATACCATTGTTATGACATCACTCTGTTGTTAACCCTTTTTGAGTATGTCACATTAATGGTATAACAGAATGGAATGCTCACAACATTCAATGTTCTGCTTTGAAATTTTTTTTTAATATGTTGGTATTAAATTAATTGATTTGCGCCAGGCTGTACTGATGTATAGTGTTGTGAAGAACACTCAGTAAACATTGTTGAGGAATCTTTCTGCATGATTTATAACTACTTAGGATAAGAATTACTCAGAAAAGTAATTCAGTTCGCAATTACACAATCCTGGTAGCTCATACACTATAAAATATAATGTATGATCTTTGGTTAATAACCACGCTGAAAACATTTCTTGAGGATGCAATGATACCTGAAAACCTCTTGAGCTATGCTCTTGAGCTTTAAAATGATGTCATGGCAGCCTCTCAAAGTGTTTACAGCGTGGTTATTAACCAAAGACCCTACATCATCCTCTATATAAAATTAATTTCTTGAAATCTGAGGCAGTAAGAATTAGTGGTCAATCCCAACAGTCATTTCTCAGATCATTTCTATTCTCATGGGTTAAAAACGATCAGGCCAAATACCTCAAGGTTAGTATCTCTCTCACTTTATCTAAACTCTGTCAGTTATACTATTAAACTCTCTATAATGACATCCAGATGGCTCTGACTAGGTGAACCATGTTGTCTCAATAACTAACTAGCAGAATAGGCTCAGTTAAGATGAATATACTACTGCAGCTCCTCTTCCTGTTCCACTCACTGCTTATTAAAATCCCAGAAGGCTACTGAACTAAATTATTAAAACAGATTCAAAAGCTCATCTAGGGTAGGTTACAGAGGGAGGTCCTAATGTTTCAAAGGAATTAGGGGGCATGAAGCTCCCAAATTAGCATAGATATCATCAGGCTGCTTAGACAGCACAGGTAGCTGCCTGGTTAACATAACAGGAGGAATCACAGTGGTAAACTATGGAAAAGGCTAGTTCCCCAAAGATACTGCAATTTTCCTTTCCAACAGCAGTTCTGCATGGGGCATATAGAAGTTAATATTGAACCCCTGGGCCACACACCATGCGAATATTCTGGTCTCTAAAGAAGAAAACTCTGACTCTTAATACACTGCCTACTCATTCTTCTTCTCTATAACAGTACTTTTGAACCCCCCCAAGCAGGATGCAGTATATATCTACTGTGAAACCCTTGGATTAATCAGATAGGAGCAATGCATTCGGGGGATGGCAAGTTTTGCACCTTTACAGTACAAATGTTAACTTCCCCATAAAGAATTTTTAAGAATTTTACAAATGTGACACTTCATATCCACAGATGACATCCCAGAGAAGCTAAGGTGCCCTCAGAATGAAACTGCAGAATTGGATACTGGTTATGCTACCCAAGTTTAGGTATATCTCAGAAACATATCAGGTATTGGGAGTGGGCCAGGACTGCCACATGGAGCAGATGAAAAAGAAATGGAAATGGAAACAGGAAATAAGGGTAGAGATACTGTAGAGAGAATGGAACAGAAAAGTAACACTGTGCTAAAAGATTTAATAAGCTCGGATCTGGTGAGAATTTTGGTAGAAATTTGTGACTAACTTTCTCACACACCAAACATCAAATGTTAAGGATTCATTCATACAGATACATGCTGGCACTTTTGTGGGGGAGTGGGATACATGCCCACATTTTTTGAACTTGCCTATGCCTCCAGTCATATTGGGAAGCAGTGCATCAGGTGGTACAGATAGTATTGGGTAGGGATTATCCCTACACCCTCTGTTAAATGGTGCTAGGGCTACACACTTCCATGGAGGTCCCCAGACAACAGAGCAAATAGCTACTGGCACTTCTGTGAGCATAAATGCATTGCATGGCAATGGCTCTGAGATATAGTACCCAGCAGCTAATCTTATAGGAATATGGTAATTAAAATCCAGGCCTTAGAACGTACAACAGCAGCTATCTTCTTCTTCTTTTTCTTAGTCTTTGGTAACCAGGTAAGGCCCACTAGGCACAAGTGCCTGTTTTCAAGGATGACCTGGGAGCATTGGGTGGTTAAGTGACTTGCTCAGAGTTGCACAGTATGCAAGTGGAGGTTGTGAGAATCAAACTCAGGTCTGGTCTGCTGGATGTATCAAGCTTGTTGACACCTCGTTTCTCTAACCTCTAGGCTATACTGCCAGACCCATCATAGGTCCATCTTAGGACTGAAAAATTCCTGGTATGGTGGCAACCTGTGAGAACTACAGTAATCAAACGTGGGAAAGACAACTTGATAAATGGAGGTATAAATTTTGGGAAAACTCACTTAGTGTCTAAGATAAGGAACTTTGTAAAGAATTGCTGGAAGCAGCAGGTAAACGGGAGGTGGTGGGGAACTTAGATCTGCCTAAGGTGGACTGAGTACAACAGCTATGACCTGTGTCAGGACTCAAATGATCCTAGGCATGATACAGGGGGAGTTATGGACCCCACCATGGAGGGGCTATCCTTGACTTGGTGTTCCCAAATGGTGAGCATATGCAGGAGATAATGGTCAAGGAACCCCTGAAGTGTAGTGACCACAGCTCAGTGTGGTTCAATCTGGATATGGAAAGTGAAAGCTTCTCCACAAAGACCAAAACCCTGGACTTCAGGAGAGCAGATTTCTCAAAGTTTCAACAGGTACTAAGGAGGCAACTAGAGGGTGTCATGGTGGACATGGGGGTGGATAGACATTGGGCCTTATCAGATATACAATACTAGAAGCCACAATGGACTGTGCTACATTCAGGGGGAAGAAATCAGGGGCCAAATCACCCACCTGGTTCAACTCTGTGGTTGCTAGGGTGGTGAGACACAAGAGAGCAGTCTACAAGAAATACAAGAGGACTAAGAGTGAGCAGATAAGCAGGAATATCTGAAGTTAGGGAAAGTGGTGGACAAGGTGGTAGTTCAGGTAAAGGCACAGAAGGAACTGCAAATAGTGGAAGGAAATAAGACTGGGGGAAATGCCTTCTATCATTGAATAAGCAAGAAGAGGGACAGGAAGGACAGAATAGTTACGTTGAGGAAGGGGGATAGATGAGTGGAGGAAGAAATGAGTGAGGCAGAGGTACTCAATGAGTACTACTGCTCTGTCTTTACTAGGGAAAAAGATGGCACGATACCTCCTGGGTGGAGAAGATGATGGGAGGGGCAACAGATGTGGTAACAGAGGTAGATTGAGAGGGGGACTCCTTTCATTGAAAATAGATAAGTCCCCAGGTCTTGACAGCATTCATCCAAGGATACTGAAGGAGCAAGCTGAGGGGTTTGTGGGGCCACTGGCTGACCTCTTCTATTGATCCCTGGTGTCAGGAGTGGTGCCACAGGACTGGAGAATGACACACGTGGTGCCGCTTCATAAAAGTGGACTCAGGGATGATCCAGGGAACTATAGGCCAGTCAGCCTAACATCAATCATGTGCAAACTCCTGGAGACTATACTCAGGGAGAGATTGGTAGGGTACATAGAGGAGAATGGTCTCCAGGATGAGAGGCAGCACAACTTTGTAGTAGGAAGGTCCTGTCAGACTAACCTGATTGACTTTTTTGACTGGGTCACCAGAGCAGTGGATGGGGGCAAGGTGGTAGATTTCCTTTATCTGGACTTTATTAAAGACTTCAATTCTGTGCCACATAGGAGGCTAATCAGTAAACTGAAGGATCTTGGAGTAGGGGAGAAAATGACATAGTGGATTGAAAACTAGTTAAGTGGCATAACCCAGAGGGTTGTGGGGAGGGGGGGGTTGTCCAATGCTAGGAAGGTTACCAGTGGGCTCTCAGAGGGACCAGTGCTGGAGCCAATATTGTTCAATGTCTTCAGAAATGACATTGGGATGTTGGCCCAGTGGCACTGAGGGTTGAGGCGCTGGACGCCACAGCTCACGCTGCGTCGGCGACCCGGGTTCGGGAACAGACTCGGGTTGGCGGGGGAGGGAGGATGGCGCATCCCCATGGATGCTCTCCTCCCTCGGGGTGGGATGCCAGGGGTGCTGTCTAGCGCCCGACATCCTATGGGAGCCAGTGGATGCACTGACTCTTGAGGTGCATGGTGGCTTTGTATCTCGGAGCCAGGAAGGGGGGACATTGTTAGGCGCTTGAGAGCGAGCGTGCGTCAGAAGGTCAACTCTCTGAGCCGGTGTCCCATGGGGTGGGGTTACAGGGAGTACAAGCTTGGAGGAAAATGCCTCCGGCCCCCTAGATGAAGTTCTCCAGAGCCATTCTCAGCATCAGGTCAAGCAAAGGGCAGATCCCACTGTGCATGCTCACTGCAGAGGACAAGAGGGGAGGTAGTGTGGGGATGCCTCTCCTCACTCCACACAGGGGGTAATCCGGGCCATCAAGTTAGGTCCCAATAGTAGCGAGGCACTCTAGGGGCAGACCCAGATGGCTGAGGTTGATGTGGAGGATGTCACTCCCTGAGTACGGAAGGAGAGGGGGCGTGGGGACGTAAGGCGTGGATAAATAATAAGTAAAAAAAAAAAGAAATGACATTGGGGAAGTCATTAAGGACAAGATGTGCCTGTTTGCAGACAACACCAAACTATGTGGAAGGGTAGGCACTGTTGAAGGGATACAGGATTTATGGGAAGAACTTAGGAAACTTGAGAGATGGTTGGGGATCTGGCAACTTGACTTCAATGTCAAGAAGTGCAAAATGATGCATAATAGGGCCAGCATTCCTGGGGCTGAGTATTACCTGGGTAGGGGGTCAGATAGCAGCAACAAAAGAAGAGAAGGATCTGGGGGCGGTGATTACCAGTGACCTGAAACACTCCACACAATGCAAAAAATCAGCAGCAAAGGCAAACAGAATTTTGGGATGTATAGCAAGGGATTCAGCAGTAGGTGGAGTGAAGTCATGTTGTCCATGTACAGGTCATTGTGAGACTGCACTTAGAATATGGAGTAAGGTTCTGAAACCCATATGAAAAGGACATCAGCTTATTAGAGCGTATACAAAGGAAGGCAACAAAGATGATCATGGAACAGCAAGTCACAACTTATGAAGAGAGGCTGGTAGCCCAGAAAATGTACTCCCTGGAGGAGAGGAGAGAGATGGGAGATATGATAGAAACCTTTAAATACCTGAAGGAAATAAATAGAGTGAACAGGGAATGTCTCTTTAAGCTAAGTGATAATAAAACTACAAGGGGGCACAGTTTGAAGTTGGTTGGGGAAGGTTTAGGAGGGATGTTAGGAAACATTTTTGTTTCATGGAAAGGGTGGTGAACACATGAAATACATTGCCAGAGGAGATGGTCATACAGTAAATGGTTGGTGGCTTTAAGAGGGCCTGGTTCAGGCATAAACAGGACCTGGGAGACCATGGTGGGGGGGAGTTACAGTGGAGAGCATTACAGGGGAGGGGGCGCAGGAACAATGGCATAAGCCAAGGACACTTTCTTACTAATGAGCAGACTCGATAGACCAGTTTGGCCTTCTTCAACTGGTTCTTTCATATGTTCATATCAGCCAAACAAAAAAATCCCTTTTGATGAATAGGGTTGTTGCATGCCTTTCTTTTTCTCTTACATTGACTTTCAGGTAACTTCGACTCCACCTTGCAGGGTGCAGAGTGCACAGTTTCAATGGACGTTGACAGTTACGTGTTCAGAGTCCATCATAAGGCATCTTTTCTTCAGGACCCTGTTGGCACCGAGGTTAATTGTGTGCTCTATATGAATCTGTAAATTTTCACCATGCTTTATGTACTGAACATACATTCATTCTTTATGCTTGCATGACATTTTCTTTTGAATAAAATTGTGAGTGTAAAAAAAATGCAGTACTTGAACCCATGAAGTGCTAGTTGCTGGACACACCTATCATTCGGCAATGGCCAGTTCAGGTGATCATATAAGATGCAGTGATGTGTCCAAATAGGTCAGCAAAGGAAAGATTGACAGAGGTAATTCAACAGGGTATCAAGCTTGGATAGCTGGCATTTTGGGGCAGTGCAATAGATCACATCACCAGAGTCATGTGCAAGTAAAATAAATTCAACCAGGCACTTTCCCATGCTTTGAGAAAGGCAGTCTCCCACCCTATACATGTCATCATGCTTCCTGTATGACTTTGAAACCTGTGAGGAGATACGTGAGAAAAAATCTAGGGCTTGATCAAGTGGAATGCCAAAGTACTTATATTCTGTCATTGATTTCAAAGTAATACCAACTGTAGTCTTAAAGAGAAGGTTATGGTTAGAGATGGCCGAAATCAATAAAAGTCACTCCGCAAAATATTTTGCAGATTTAATTCGTGGAGCACAATTTGCCAATTTGAGGAGCCAGAGCCCAAAAACTACTGTCCCCCTCCCTCTGCTGATCGCTGCCCAAATAATAAAACAATTATCAAAATCCCTGGTGTCTAGTGGCCCCTCATCCTGCTGATTGCCAGCCCCAATAATAATAAAATAATCAATATCCCTGTTGTCTAGTAACCCCCACCCCACCAGTCATCAGCCCCAATAATAAAATAATCAGAATCCCTGGTGTTTAGTGGTGAACCCCTGCCCCCACCCATTCAAGTAGTGCCCCACTACCACTCCATTCCCCCACGGCCCAAATGGCACCCCAACACTGAGCACAGCCCTCCACTCACCTGCATGGCTAGCAGCCCACCAGACTGACTTCTTCTCTAATGAATTGAATGGGCACTTGCTTGTACAAGCATGTGCTTATTCACTCAGTCAGCCAGCCAGCTCGTAAGTGTTGGGGATGTTTTTCAGGGGTCTAGAGAAGGGATGAGGGCTGCTCCGGTGATCTGTGGAGGTGGCAGGATGGGATGATGCTGAGATACAGAGTGTCAAAAAATCCAAAATTTACCATTTTTTTTACATTTCTTTGTCCACCTGTATCTCAGAAACGGTTTTAGGCTTTGCTTTCAAATTTTCTGGATAGAAAGTCTTTGGATCACAGATGTGCCTTTTGATGGTTTGATGAAAAATATTTAATGTGTTCAGAACTTGTTCAATTACTTTATGTACAATTTGCTGATTGCTGACAATGGTCCTGGCTGCTACTGTCCCCTACCCCTATTTGTTACCCACTGCCAATGTCTGGACGAGGATCCTTTGTAAAGGAGCTTTTAGCTCGAGGTTGCAATTCAATTCTCAATAAATAAATAAATAAATAAGAACTTATTTTATTTTCTCATTATTTCCTGTGGGAAAAGTTAAGTGTTCAGCATGAAAGTACTGTATTTTCACAAATCATGGTGTGTGTGTGTGTGTGTGTGTGAAAATAGTTGTGTCCTTTTTTTGAACACTATCATATTTGTGAAAATATGTGCTCATTGCCAACAGCGGGGTGCCCAATCTCCTGTCGGCAATGATTATTCTGCTTTTATTTGCTGACAGCGGGTGCTCAATCCTGCTGTCAGTGCTGCAAACCCCTACCCCTGCTATATTTTCACACTGGGGATCCCACTCCCAGTATTTATAAAAATACATAATTTCCTCCATAATTTGCCGACAGTGGGTGCCCAATTCTCCTGTTGGCAATGATTATTGTGCTTTTATTTGCTGATAGCGATTGCCCAGTCCCACTGTCAGTGCTGTAAGCTCCACCCCTGCTCTACTTTCACACAGGGGAGCCCACTATCCGTGTGTTTAAAAATATATATTTTTCCCCTATAATTTGCTGACAGCTGGGTGCCCAGTCCCCCTGTCACCAATGTAAGCCCCCACCCTCCCGCCAGGGTTGGACACTGGGAAACCCACATCCAGTCTCCTTCAAAAGTACTCCCCACCAGCAGTACAGGACAGTGGGGAGCCCACCCCCACTGTCTTCTAGCACTGTATGTTATTCCCTAGAAAACAGAAAACTGCCCCGACATCTTTTTTTTTAAACCTGTAATGAAAAAATGGCCCCTCGTTGTCTCCCCGTCCCCCTCCCACCATCCTGACCCTCCCTCTGTGCACCCACCTCCCCGCACCCCCCCCTTGCCCCATACTTACCTCCAGAGGTCGGCGGCTGGTATCTTCTGTTGACTGGGATTTGTCTGCACTCTTCAAAGCCGAACTGGGAATTGAAGAAATCAAGGTAAATGCCGTATAATGGCTGTCAATTGGGGTTTCAACTTATGTTGATATCTCACCCATTTTTTAAAATTTTTACACCAAATTTTCAATATGGGCTTTTGGGACCCCTCCTCATGAACACTATCACTATCATCTTGTTAATCGAACCCCTAAGGTGATTTCACAGTCACTGTGCGGAATCATCTTTCAGGACTGAGTAATGAAATTACAGTGCCAGTGTTCATGAGGTGGGGTCCCCAAAAGCCTATGTTGCAAATTTGGTGAAAAATTCCAAAAAATGACTGCATTATGAGTGTTAGTTGTGCAGTTTCTATGCACACTTTCCCAAGCTTGCCAGTGTAACCTACTTGCCCCTTGCTACATCCATGTGGTGACTCCTACCACCCCAAGCAAATTTGGTTGCACTCTTCTATACATCCCCCTGCCTCACTCACGACCATGCCTCACTCCTTTACCTTACTATCCCTCCTCAATTTCTGCCTCCCTACTTCTAAACTCCCTCCTCTAACTTCTAAATCAATCAACCAACCCTGGTACCAAAGTATTGTTACACTTCACTATTCTCTCTCTCTTGCTCCTCTCCTTAGGTGACATAAATCCCAACCCTGGTCCTATCCCAAGCAATGTCCCTTCTGCAGCCCCCCTCACTCTCCTTCCGCCACTTCAAACTCTGTTTCATTGCCCCAGGATCTAAAGATCCTACACCTTAACATTCATATCCTCCTACCTAAACTCGACCTGCTACTCCCACTCATATACATGCTCATTCCTGATGTCCTCATCTTATCTGAAACCTGGCTAACTGACAAAATCCCTGATGCTAGTATTGCCATTCCTGCCTATGCCATCACTCGACAAAACTGTTCTGGGAGCAGAGGGGACATGGTCATCTACTCATCCTCCTCTCTCCAGATCACCACTGTGCTATTGACAACTGACCCCACTGCCTATGAAGCCCTGGTTGTTAGGCTTTCCTTCCCTTTCTCAGCACCTATATTTGTAGCTGGTGCTTATTGCCACCCTGGCCTATACCATTCTGTTGGCACAGATCTTATCACCACTATTGGGTCCCTTTCTTCCACTGGTGAGCCATATCTGCTAGGTGACTTCAGTCTGGACTGGTTGCCACCTACCCTAGGTAAGACTCACTCTGCCATAGCTGCTCTTAACCTGTCACAGCTAATCATAGAACCAACTGGGCTAAACCTTACATCCCAAAAACATACTTTCCTAGATTGGGCCCTTACCTCCCATCCCCACAGGGTTGTCCAGTCTGGCCTTTGGCCGGATGCTCTTAGTGACCATCACATGCTCTACCTGGTCAGGAAAGTCCACAGACCCAAGGCCCCACACAAACTACTTACAATCCACTCCTACAAAACATGACCTTGCCCCTCTTCAACAGGACCTCACCTGGAACCACTGGACCCCACTAGCCTCTGCCTGTACTATTGACACTGCCCTTGAATACTTCAGCACCAGATTCCTTGCCATATGGAATAAACACGCACCGCTGAAGAAAGTTTGGGTGCGTGGTAGTCACCTCCCTTGGGTAACCCCCGAACTCCTAGCCTGCCAGCAGGCGCACGAGAGAGCATGGCAAATCTACAAATCCACCGGCCTCCCTGGTGACCACTCCACATACAGAACACTCTAGAATGCCTGTACTAAAGCCATTCAGCTGGCTAAAGCTGAATACTTTGGTCTTCCCTCAACTGTAATTTAAACAACAAATCAAAATTTTGGAAAGTAGTACATTCCTTTTTCTCACCCCCAAGCTAAACCACCATCCCCGCTACTCAGTATAAACAACCAACTTATTGCTGATCATCCTGCGGCACGGGGTCATAATGTCGCACAGCATTATGCCGCATGGCAAGATCGCGTTGCCAGTGCAGCGCAATTATTGCCTTGTAGCATATCTCTTTTTTCTCTGTGGACTCTGCCCCCCCACACCAACTGTTACGGGGGGCTGTGCTCCCCCCCAACTCCCCCCAGTATAGATTCTCAACTCCGGGGGGGGGGGGAGTTCAAGTCAGGGAGCGCACAAAGATTGAAAAAATAAAAGTTTCTGGGACTGGGAATCAAACCTGGTCCCAGAAGCACTGCCTGGGTTCCCTGCTGCTGTGGCTCAGTCCATTGAGTCACAGTAGCTGGTTGGTGGAACCCACTCCAAGCAGAGGCCTTAACCTCTGCCTGGGAGAGTGAGAACGGTGCAATATCATGTACAGCTGTATATGCGGTATTGCACCTTTCGCTCACTGATGCAGCGCTGTACCGGGTAAGCCCTAATGTCGTACGCTATTAAGCATGCAATATTATGACCGGTACCTCATCCTGCTGTTACTGCAGAATTCAACTCATACTTTACTTCCTGTGTCTCCACCCTACTAACCTCCCTCCCAGCCTATCCCACTTCTTCACTCCCAATCACCACTTCCCCCCGACCACCAAACAGTGGAGAGTTTTGCCTTTTTTCCCATCTCTCCCATTGACACCTTAAAGGCTCTTCTCTCTATTAGCCCTAATAAAGGAAGCTCACCCGATCACCTAGACCCTAAGCCTTATTACCAATCTGCTCCTGCTATTTCTCTCCCTCTGTCTGACCTTCTCAACCTATCCTTTTCCACTGCTGCCATCCCTAAAGTCTGGAAACACGCTACTGTGCTCCCACTACCCGAGAGCGGTGACCTCTCATCACCAATGAACTACTGCCCGATCTCAAATCTTCCTACCTTGGCTAAAGTTCCGGAACACCTTGCTCTCTCCCAACTCTCTACCTTTCTTGATGCCTCCTCCTTTTTAACTCCCTTCCAATCTGGCTTTCAGAAGAATCACTCCACAACCACTTCCCTGCTCCGACTCACATACTATTCATTCAGACATGGATAAAGGCCACATTGCCTCAGCCATCTTTGTCAAACTGGCTAAGGCCTTTGGCACTGTTTCCCACCCTCTCCTCCTAGAAACCTTCTCATCTGCTGGCCTGTCTCAGTCTGCCTGTGACTGGTTCCAAGCCTACCTGCTAGGCAGAACTCAATCTGTTAAACTGCTGATTCTACTCCCCCCCCCACCAATCATGACTGGAGTGCCTCAAGGCTCTGCACTTGGCCCTATTTTATTCTCTATCCTTATCAATGATCTACCATCTGTGTGCTCCTCATCCTTCACTCACATGTATGCAGACGATGCAGTCTTGTTTATCTCAGGCCACTCCCCATCTGATGCGACTACCAAACTACAGCCTGACTTCACTAATGTTCAGCACTGGCTAAACTCACATCAGCTCTTCCTCAACACCAAGAGGACCGTCTCCATGACCTTTGGCACACGGCAGAGACTCTAGGCTACCTTCCTTCCCCTCCTTCCACACCCTCAATGGGACTATTCTTGAGGACACCTCCTCATTTAAATACCTAGGTGTCTGACTTGACCAACACCTTAACTTTTCTGAACACATTGACACCATCCTGAGAACTCTGCACTCCAAGCTTGGTGCCCTTTATAGGAACCGCAATGCCCTTCCACTTCCGGTTAGGTGCAACTTAGATCAGAAAATGATACTCTCTATTTTCGACTATTGTGACATAGTCTGCAGTGCTGCTCCCAAGCCTTCCCTTGTCAGATTGGATACACTTTTCAGTGCTTTCTGTCACTTTGCTCTTGACTCTCTACCCCACACTCATCACTGTATTTTGTACCAGTCTCTAGCCTTCCCTTCCTAGAGGGCAGGCATCTCTCCCACTGTGCCAAATTCACATTTTAATTCTGGTCTGGTTTTCTCTCCCATCCTATCTCCCCTCCCTCACTACTCCACCACACTCCTCTCAACCGCTCCGATCCACTGATGCTTGCACTTTAGCTATCCCTCATTTTAACTCCTCCATAGGCCAGACTGCCTTCTCCTACCATTTCCCAAAGCTCTGGAACTCGCTCCCTTCTCCTATAAGACTCCCTTTCTCTCTCTCTCTCTCTCTCTCTCTCTCTCAGGCCCTGCACAACTACTTTTTCCCCCTGCACAACTACTTTTCCAACTGTTTGTGCAACTAGCACCCCGTTTTTGTCCCTTTTCTCTGCACTCTACCCTCTTCCCTTTCTTTACCCCTCTCCCATCTCCCCGTCTACAAAACTATCTCCCCTATCTCATTATGTCTTCACCTCCTCTCCCATCCCTTCCCTCACCAAATCTACCTTTTGCCCCTTCTCATCCCTAGCTCCCTGAAACTCAGCATGCTGCCCACCTGTTTTGCCTGACCCTCCTTCAAACTATTAAATTGTTTCCCTCTACTAATTAAGCCTACAGTCTGTTCCATCTTCTTTCCCTTCCCCTCCTCACCCCCCTCGATCCTGGGCTCACACTATTCTGCCATCCCCCTTTGGTCCCGGTATCACACTACTGTGTCCCCCCTGTTGCTCCCCCCAACTAAGTCACTTCTTCACATTCCTGGACCCACTATCTCTTCTATCTCCTCTCTGTAGTCATCCTTAATCTTATTTCCCACCCCTTCTTCTCCCTCCCTCCACTTCCTCCTATCTGTCCCCTTCCCTCTCCCTTCTTTTCCACCTGGCTCCATCCCCCTAGCCGGGTCCTTAGCATCCTAGTGGGTCACATTTTTCATGGCCCCTAACCCTTCCCTCCTTCCCCTCACTCCTCCCCCCACTGCCTGAGTTCTCATCTCCCTAGCTGGGTTCTCAACATCCAGATGGGGCATGGATTCATGGTTAATCTCTCCTATAGTCCCTCACTCTCTCATTCGCAACACACTACTCCACTTAACTGACCCACACTAGCCACCTTGGGCTCGTACTGCACTTATCAGCTGTGTGCACCCCTAATTCCTGTGTTAACATACCGTGTACTACCAAGCTATGCCATTGAGCTCTTGTAGGTTTTTCAGTTACTGTACTTTTATTACCATGTATATATTTGCTGTCTGTTCTCCCAACTTCTGTAACCCTCCTCCCTCAGGGTGCTTCTGGAAACAAGCTGTTTTCTCATGTCATGTTGTCTTTCCTGGTGAAACATTTTGCAAATAAAATAAAAATAAAAAACTTCACCAATTCTTAATATTTTCACTCCAGATTTTCAACATTGTCATTTTTTCACATCTCTGTATGAACAGTACAGCTGTCATTTTTCACGTCCTGCCAAAATGTGTTTTCGTACCTGTGGCACAGAATGGCATGGTGGCTGTGTTAAATCAACTTTAGGGATGGATTAACAAAATCACAGTGCCAGTGTTCATGAGGGGATGTCCCAAAAAGCCCATGTTGAAAATTTGGTGAAAAATTACTGGGGGGGTGAGATACTAACAACAACAAAAATGGAAAGGGACCTGGGGGTAGTCATATCAGATGACCTAAAGGTAGGCAAGCAATGTGAGAGGGCAGCAAGGAGGGCTGGGGGGATACTGGGATGCATAGGGAGAGGTATCACCAGTAGAAAACAGGAAGTTATTATCCCTCTGTACAGACAGCTAGTGAGACCCCATCTGGAGTACTGCGTGCAGTTCTGGAGACCCAGTCTCCACAAAGACATAGACAGGATGGAAGCTGTCCAGAGGAGGGCACTAAAATGGTGCAGGGTCTGCACCGAAGAACATATGAAGAGAGACTTAGGAGCTTAATATGTATAGCCTCGAGGAAAGGAGGGAGAGGGGGGACATGATAGAAACTTTCAAGTACCTCAAGGGAATCAACAAAGTCCAAGAGGGTAGCATCTTTCAAAAAAAGAGGTGTGCAAGAACAAGGGGGCACAATTTGAAGATAGAAGGGGGCAGCTCAGAGGTAATTTAAGGAAGTATTTTTTCACAGAGAGGGTTGTGGATGTATGGAACGGCCTTCCAGAGGAGGTTGTGGAGTCACAAACTGTGGTGGAATTCAAGCATGCATGGGACAGCCATAAGGCAATTCTAGGGGGTGGGGGTAGGAAGAAGTAGGCTGCTGGTTAACTAGGATCTGCAGCTTATCCATCAGGTAGGGAAATGGGCAGACTGGGTGGGCCAAGCGGTCCTTATCTGCCGTCAAATTCTATGTTTCTATGAAAAAAATGACCCCATTACTAGTGTACGTTGCACAGGTTCCTAAATCCTCCCTGACCAGATTGGACACCCTATTCCACTATTTCTGCTGCTTTGCCCTAGATGCTCCCTCTCACACTCATCATTGTAATCTCTATCATGCCTTGTCCTTCCCCTCTCTCACAAACAGATACCTCTCCCAGTGTGCTAAGTTCACCTCTAAATACTGGTTGGGTGAACACCCAACCTACCTCTCCCCCTCTTTTATCACCTCTCCCCCTCCCTCTCATTCCCTTAGATCTACTGACTGTCACACTTTGGTGATCCCTTGACACTCCACCATCATTGGTCAATCTGACTACTCATACCATTTCCCTAAAACTTGAAATTCCCTCCCTCCTCAAGTGCGTCACTCCTCCTCCTACTCCATCAGCTCAACCCTTCATAACTATGTTTCATCAGGCTGCTCCTGCCACAACCCTCCCTAAACCACGTCCTCACATATGTCATGACTCATCCTCACCTATATCTACTCCTAGCCTAACCTCTCTTCCCCCTATCTTTTCCTGCCTCTCCTGCCCCCTTGCAGGGTTCCCAGCATCCTGAAGGGGTCTCTTGGGCTTGGCTCTTGTTTCCTCCCTCCTACTCCTTGCCTAACCTTTACTCCTCCTATTCTTTTCTAGCCTCCCCTGCCCCTTTGCAGGGTTCTTAGCATCCTGAAGGGGTCCCTTGGAATTGGCTCTCCTTCCTCATCTCCCCCTCTTCTTAACCTTTTTACCCTTAGCACTTGTTACTTAATTGCTCTCTCTCCCCTTGGCACTCCCCCTCATTTCCCCTAACTCTCCCACCATCCCTATCCCTTGCTGGGTTCTCAGCTTCCTGGATGGGCCCTTGGGTTTCAGCTCCCCCACCCATCCTCCCAACATCCTGTTTGGGCCACTTGGGCTTGGCTTTCCCATATCCTCCTGCTTTCCCCTCCTCCCACTTCTCAATCATTGCATAAGTCTACCATCCTGCCTAATTCCCCCTTCTCCAGGCACTTGCTAAAATCCTCACCCATTGGTCCCTGCCCCTTGCAGGGTTTTAAACATCCTGGAGGGATCCCTGTTTTTGGCCCTCATTCCCCTCCTCCCCTGCCCCTGTTCTTTTTATGGCACTAGATACCTACCTGCCCACCCACCTCCCTCCTTGGCAGTTTAATATTAGCCTTTACCACATGCACGTCTAATACTTTTGCACCTCTCTGCAATTGTCCCTGTGCTGTACTTTTCTGTTTTGTCTATACCAAAGCAACCCATAATACTTGGATTAATTTTTTCTGTAATGAGGCCCATACCTTTGCTGCCCTCTTGTTTCCCTTCCCCCATACACTAAATAGCCTACTGTAAATTGCTAGCTGTATGTTCATTGTATGTAACCACTGTCATATGCACCTTTAATGTATTTCTGCTCAACTGCCAACTGTATTATCATTGTATGTAACTGTCTTATGCACCTTGAATGTATTTCTGTTCATCCTTTGTACCCCTTCCCCCCAGGTTGCACCAGGAGATGAGCAACTTGTTGTTCAGTGTGGTTTCCTAGTGAAACATTTCAATAAATAAATAAATAATAGGTTCTACGCATGCTCGTAACTTCGCCAATTTTTCATATTTTTATTCCGCATTTTCAACATTGCATTTTACTCACCTCCTCATGAACAGTATACAGCTGTCATTTTTCACATCCTGCCCGAAACATGTTTTCACACATGTGGCACAGAATGGCACAGTCGCATTGCAAAATTAACTTTCTGGACAGATTAACAAAATGACAGTGCCAATGTTTATGAGGTGGTGTCCCCAAAAGGTCATGTTGAAAATTTGGTGAATAATTTCCTGAAAATGCCTAGGTTATGTGTGTCCATTGAATTTATTCTACACACATGCAAAACTTTGTGGGATTGGAGTGCAGGGTGTGAAGGACCCTGAGATCCCACAGTAAAATAAGGATACAATTATACTATCTCAAAAAGAAGGGAAATTCATTGCAAAAAACTTAATTAATGCATCAGTTAGGGTTGTAAGTAAAGCCACAAAAGTTAAGAAATGTGGCGTTAGGGTTTCCAGCAATAATGCCTCACCACCATCCACAGCCTAGATAGAGTAACAGGTGTCGAGGGTCTGCCTTGGGCTCACTGGCCCTATCAGTCACCCCCAACCCCCATCCTGCACACACTGATAGGCATCTGGGTTGTGCCTTGGGGTCATCGGCTCAATGCTCACCACATTCTAGAAGTAAACAACCTGTGATGGGCACAGTGTATGACCATCTCACAACCAGGGATCCTTCATCAAAACTGTGCATCTATCCCAAAAACTGTACTGAGCATGCTCAGAAAGCAAAATTTTAAAAATGGAATAACTTTGGGACAGATTAATATGTTTTTACAAAATCAATACTGCATTGTTCCTTAGGATAACCTCTATCTACCCTAAACACTTAAGGCCAAAATTCCAAACAGTGTGGGCGCAGTGGGATATCAAAAAATGACCCTGACATTTGAAACCAAAAGTGAAAAATGTGTTTTTTGGTGCTTCACTGCACGTAAATCAGAAATCCAATCAAAACCCAACTTGGCATATCAAAAGGTCTACCATCTGAGAAATTCCAAATTTTGTGCAAATCTGTTGAACGGTTGCAAAGTTATTAATGTGCAAAATTTGGGGAGTAACATTAAACTGCCTACCCAACCCTAACTATAGGGGCATGACTGCACCCCTATAATATATAATTTTTTAAATTGGGGCTGGTGACTGGGGGTGACACTAGACACCAGGGATAGATCGGGTGTGGTGTTGGGAGATTCCCCATTTGTAATCTCTACTTGCTTTGGGTGTTTTAAGTGCAATTTGCACTTAAAAACCCAAAAGCAAGGAAAAGTCACAAATGGCCAATTTTGGGTTATTAAAAAAAGAAATTACGTGAAGTGCAAGATGGGGTGAATTTGCTGACTTTGCGGCATATTCACTGACAAATTAAAACTTTGCTGCATCACTAGTTATGGTCATCTAACAGTCTTTTTAGAGCCAAAAAGCAGAGAAATTATTTTAGACTGATTAGAGATAAACTGATGTATTTATATTGCACCAGTGCTCGTTTTCTTAACTCCTTTCTCACATAGTTATCTATTGCATCCAGGACACCCATCTTATTGATTTCTCATTTCTCTTCCACCCTGTCTGCCTCCTGTGTAGTTTCCACCTATCCTACTGAAGTCTGCCTTCCTGAAGACCTGGATCACAGCACTCGATGTGAAGTGCCCTCTGTCTAAATCCATTTTATACCATACCAATTGTCACTGAACCCCAGTTGCTCTTTCATTTCAGCCACTACTACCATCTGATACCAGTTGTGCCATTGATACATGGACATGGGACAGGGTGTGGTGTGGTGTGTACCATTAAATACCACGTATATTAGGACAAGAGACAGGGTGTGGGAATACCACTGGAAACCAGGTATATTTGGACATGGGACAGGGTGAAGGAGAGGGTGCCACTGGACATCAGGGATGGATAACATCAGGATATGGTGCAGTGGTTGGGTGGAGGAAGAGGTAGGACTATACACTAAAGATTGCTTGGTACAGATCTAGGGAGAAAGTGGTTGTGCCACTACTACTGTGGCTGTTTGGCACAGGGTTGGATATTGTTGAGTACTGCTTGTCATTAAAAGTGTTAACAACTCTGTCAGCATTGCCAGTATGAAGTATTGTATACCTGTTATTAAATTTCCTTTCTACAAAGAAAGGAAATTTATTGAAAAAAAAACTATGTTTAGGCATCAGTTATGATTAGTTTACTGCTACAAAAGTAAGTAAATGTGAAGTTAGAGTAACAAAATGTTCCCTGAGTGTTACTGAATTTTTATCATCTGCTTTTTGGTGATGCAGACTTGGTATTGCCTTAGCTTTGGTACTGTTATTCTAGGTACTGTACAGTGAAATACTCTCATCACCAATGCCTGGAGAGGGTTTCTAAACTTAGGGCAATGCCTACACTGCATTGCATACTCATCAAAATCCCAAGGAACACCTCACCACAGATTCACCAAGGTTCAGGCGAATTTATTTTACCCACCTATCACATTTCCTTATGGTTGTGGAATACATGAGCAACTGTAACTGATGTCCAAACATCATTTTTTGCAATGAATATTTTGAACATACACCTGCAGCTGAGTAGTAAAGATATCCTTGATTACAGTAAAAAGTTCAGCAAACCAATAATCCTTTCTTTGTTTTTAATTTTATTTATAAATTTTGCATAGTACAATACAAATTCCATTTCACCAAAATAGACATTAGGTATTTTGTTAGTAGGATATCATTTAATAAGGATATAGATAATCACACTTTGCAATAGCTGTGACACATGGGGGAACTGCTCTGAATGTGTGATGAATATTACAAACAAGTTATTACAGTTCAAAATTCTAACCTCCCTAGCAATGGTAGCAATATTTCTTCTATTCTTAAGCTCTAAAATGTAGAGCTGTGCTGAACATAGACTTCTGTTAGTTGAATTTGTATGGAATGGCAATTCTGCTTATGAAATGCTTTTTGGAACTTCCTTTTGAATTCCTTGGAATTCTGAAATGCATTTTCATGTAAATCATTGAATAACTTTCCATGGATCACGTGAACTGTGGAATAATTTTCAACAGATTACAGTAAAATAATCTGCCATTTATGTACACCATGGATTACTAATCTGCAAAAAGCATTATGTTTTCACAATTTTGAAATGTCTGCTACAGATGAAATTCTGCAGGATTGGTAGAATTTCAACATTCTGCACAGCCCTACTGATAATTCCACACAGCCATACTTAAAGTCAAAGGTCGGCTGACATACTGGGAACATAAGCCAGATCAGTATCTGTAACTGTCTGTTTCTTCATCAAACAAGATTAAACGTGGGACTTGCTTTGCAGCTAGAGTGACAACATAGCAGAGGAATAGAAACTCCTTCCACAGTGGGACAGTTGTAAAAATAAACCATGAATATGAGGGGTTTTCCTCTAACAATATAAATTTGAAATCTTCTTTTAAACAGATCTGTTACAAAAAAAATATTTAGCAGAATGACACAGCTAACTCTTTCTAAATTTAGTAACTTGTACTTTTGGAGCAGAAAATAATAATTTTCAGTAAATTGAACTTTCCAATGACTACATAAGAGAGCAGGATATATAAATTCAGAAAAGAGGATCATTATTTTGCTGGAGTACTCCACACAAATACAGGTGCTCACAAGCTGGAATTTCGGGTGCTGGATACACATTTGGTTCCAAGGCCTTTTCAATCACATCTGCAGCATAAGCAACACTTGCCCAATTCAGATTTCACTTGAGGAAGGTAAAAGGTACAGTCAGGAGCAACATGTAAATCATGTTTGTCTGGGACAATCTGAAATTTCTGGGTACAATAAAATGGATTGTGATAGTATGGAAACCATGAAGATTGGTCCTCAATGTTTACTCTTCTATTTATTTTATTTATTTAAAAATTTCACCAGGAAGGGCACACTGAACAACAAATTGCTCATCTCACGGTATATCCTGGGGCGTGGGGGAGTTGGAAGGCATACAAATTCCATTACATCACAGTAAACATAACGTCCACAAGGGCAGTAATAGGATAACTATTACAGTCCGTTTAGATGCAACATGGTCTGCTGCCAGGATCAGGGCTAGGAAAGGGCTGGCCTAGTGCATTCTGTGGGACACAGCCATGCTAATGAGCTCATAATAAGCATGCTTTGGGCCTGGTTGTGCCATGCTTGCCCAATGAGCTCATTAGCACATTCCAGCTAAATATCACCCCTCGGAGGACATGGCATATTCAGGTACATGCCACAGATTTCCCCAACGGTAGTCTTCAGTCCCGGACCCTGGATGCGCTGCACCAAACATGGCGGCTGCCAGCTTTGTGCCATGGATCCAGGATCCGATATTCAAACGATCTCTTCTGATCACACATTCTGTTTCAATATCTCTTCAGAGTTGGCTGGTCCATTCTTTTGGGCAGCAAATCTATTTTCACTGTGCATCCAGGTGGCTCTGAATAGGCCCCCTAAGTATCTATGATCTTAAATAGAAACCAACCACTATAATTCAGAAAGGTGCAATGGTATTATAACAGCGATTTAGTTCAAAGTGTATTATCGTATTATAGATTTTTTTAGTTTGTTAACTCTAATTTTGAAAACTTTAAATCAAAAGAATAGGAATTAAAGGCAAGAACTAGAGAAGATAATATAATGAATAAAATTATGATGATCATATTAGTTCTTCTGCACCAATCTTAGGATGCTTTTAACGACTAATGACACAGAATTGATAACGATATGGCACATTCCCAAAGCCACTTCTTTCTGGAGAAATGTTAATTTCATTTGGCTCAACGAGTGGCTTTAGTGTAAAATTCTGTAAGAGAGTTGTAAGGAACAAAAACAATTCCATCCGAGCCAAGCCTTCTCCAAGGCAAATTCGTTTTCCTAAAAGACAAAAAAAAAAGCTTTCAATAGGTATTTAAGAACTCTGTGAAAGTTAACTGCATGCATTCTTTGAAACAGACAAACAAACAAACACATAGATGTTTGTATATAATACTGGCATGGTGGCACCAGTATAGTTATGCTTGAGTAAGGTGTTTGATATTAAACCCAAATTCTGACACCTTAACATCTTTGGTGACATTTGATGAAAAAGCTCAAAATCATGCATGTGCAGGCTGAGTGGCAGGGCCTCAAGACATTTAGGGCTAACTTTTCAAAACTTTGCTCTGGGCACAAACCATTTGTGCAGGTTTCGCACCAGGTTAGTGTGGGTCTGCTATATTCAAAAGGGCAAATAGCGCATGCAAACTGCATTAGTGCCAGGCAAAATGATAATGTATGCAAGGGGCAAACTGAGGGTGTGTGTCAGCACAATGCTATATTCAGTGAATAGCACCATGCAAAGTGGTTTTGCGTGACTTAACGCAACACTTTGCATGGTGCAAATTACTGTCCAGGAAAAGGTAGTCTTAATTCTGGGCAAACCAGCTTTGCACAACTTTGTGCCTTTCTGCAGGCTTTGAGCAACTTTTGCATGGCTTCGTGCAACCCTAACCAATAAGTAGGAGACATAGAAATAAGCCAGATACAGGGGACACATGCTACTCACTGATGGCATCACTATGATATCATCATCTGCCACCAGTCCCAGCCATGCCAGGCAGTAAGTGGTGACCCGGCTCCCAGTGTACACCATGGCAGTGTGGCCATACAGCACACACCTGCAGACCACCCTCCTGTGAACACCAACAGATGCCAGCACACACATGCAGCACTGTGAGCATGGAGGGTGTTGAGGAGAGGGTGTACAAGTGGCCAGGCTGCACCACAGACTGGGTGTGGCCACAAGGCTGCGACAAGCCACGCAGTCCACATGGGCCAGTGTTGGGAATACCCCAACACCAGTGTGCCTGTCTGAGCATATGTACCCCCCCAGCCACATACCACACATCTGTACAGACACCACAGCACACTCAGCCTGCCATGTATATGTCACTGTGAGCATCCCATGCCAGTGGTGCAGCATCTGTGGGTTGCACAACAGCATAATAGTAATATTCACTGTGAGTAAACACCTGCTAGTTGGGCCTGTCACTGTGTACAGTGCAGTGGTCATCACTGCCCTAAACACCATAGGCATTGCTGTGTCCCTCACACTACTGGCTCCCTTGCTACTGTAGTGTCTGCTGTGAAATGTAGCATAAACTACAGTTTGACAGTTGCATGCAGCTCCACCTGTGCCTGTGCTGTGTAGTCACCTGGGGCACAATGTGCTATGATGTACTGTACAAATGCAGCCTGCAGCTACCACCATGCACTTCCAGACTGACCTACAGGAGGAGCTGGGGGCAGACCCAGCCATCCCCTGTACTTCCAGACTGACCTACAGGTGGCAAACTTCATTCAAATCTGGTTGTAATGACAAGCTAATCTGGATGGTTGCCCACAGACTACCTAAGTCGGCTCATTTGCATGTCACTTTTGAATATAGCAAAGTTTTGCTCCAAGTAAACGTGATTACACCAGGCAAACGGCTTAGCTCTGCACTAAACCTGTGCAAATGTGTTTGCTCCATGCAAACATTTCAGAAACATTTTACATTTCTGCACAATGTAATTTCACATGAGCTGCTGCTTGCAGCTTTACTGACTCCACTCCTTTGCTAGCACACACATTGGCTACATAGTCACCTTTACCTTCCTTCATGTCACTGTGAACTGGGATGATGTTGTGGTTTGCACTTCCTGGTTGCTATATTCAGAGCTGTCTTATTCCCAGGCTATTTTTGCACTGCACTCCAAGCCCAGATTGTCCAGCTTCCTTAGCATGCTATATTCATCAGGTTTAGCACCCAGGCTACCCCTTTTGAATATAGCAGGCTATGGGTTCCTGGCTATTTTAGCACTCCAGGCAGTGCTAATTTAGCCCCAGAGCAAAGTTTTGAATATCTGGCCCCAAATGTTTTGCGATGGCATCTTCTGCAGTTTACAAGATATGGGACATCAATTTTTAATGTAATTCTTTTTTTTCCTTTACTTAACATATTTTTTTTTGCTCCCATGTACAGTATAGACAGTACAGAATTTTTTAATAAAACTTTATGGGTACAAGTGACCTGTGCTGAGGTAGTACCTTTCCGATGGTTTCATGAAAAAAATGTAAACAATTCCAGAGTTACAAGGATTTGATTTTTTTTGAGCATGCACAGTAGGATTTTTCTGGATAACCCACTGATACCAACAATAAAAAAAAGTGATTGCGAGGTCTTATTTTTCATTATTTATCCATTATGAGAAAAAGAAAAAACATTAAAAATACATAAAAATGATGCATTTTCAAAAAACAAATCCCTGAATCTAAGGAAACTGGACCCATTTAGTTAGATTCTAGTGTTAGTGTTTTTTAAATATGCCTGGAATTATTGTTTCTGGGCATCCATAAGTCCTGGGTGCCCAGGTTAGTAAGAGAAGCCACTCATCCACATTCTCAGTGTAAGAAGAGCAGGACTTTCTTCAGTTGTGAAGCCACAGTTGGAGTTGTGCTGCTGGCCTCAGTTGGAGCAGAAAGTGTGCACTAGGAAAGTGATGTTCAAGAAACCAACGAAAATGAGACATCCAAAAAGTTTCTGGCACACACAGCCTCATAAGAGGAATGCAGGAACCACCATGTTCTTCTCAATATTCCATTTTATTGCAGAAACCAGACAGATATAGTCCTGCCTGGAAAGGAGGTTTTGTGTGCTTGAAACTTTTTGGCCTCGGTTGGAGCAGTGAGCTGGCAATTGCCTGATCTCTCTCTCTCTCTCTCTCTCTCTCTCTCATGTCTAAATATCTTAGGGATGAAGCAAAATTTAATTTCGCTGGTGAAATTCCTGTGAAATTGCCAATTCCATCATGCAAAACATTTAATGAAATTGGGCCCTTAAAGTGAAATTTCGCCGCTAAATTTAGGCAAAATTTCACTGGTAAATTTCTGGCAAAATTTTGTCATCAATTTTGCCTTTCACCGGCACATTTTGCTGTATGTTAGTATCAGGTGAAATTGGGAAAAAATGCTTGTCACGTGACTTTCTCTCTCTCTAGCAGATTGTTGGTCACATGGGTGACTCTACTTAGGCAGGAAGCCAGACTGATTCTACTTTCTTTAGAGCTTTTTTAGCCTAGTAGGAGACAGTGAGTACAGCAGGAGAGCTTGATTTTGCAAAAACAGTATTTGTGTGTGTGTGTTTGTAATCTCTTCCCCACTTTAGTTTAAAAAGTAAATATTTTCTGTTATGGCTTTTTCTTTATTTTTATAGTCTGCGCCACTTATAACTGATAGTGTGTGTGTGTGTGTGTGTGTGTGTGCACGTGTGTGTGTGTGTGTGTGTGTGTTTGTCCGTGTGTGTGTTTGACTCCCATCCCCCAGTCCCTCCATGTATCTTTCTTTCTTTTTGATTTATTTCTTTAGTTTTATATTAAGAAAAGTTTTATTTATGATGGAGAGGGAGACTGGTAGTGGTAGTGCACCATCAGCAACAGGAGGATCTGCTGTCTGCCTTAACAGGCAGGCATTTTCCAAGTGCCTCCCCAAGAGAAGCATGTGCACATGGCCCCCCACCAGCATCAGGCCCCCCCACCACCAGCAGCAACAGCAGGAGGAGCACCTTGTGACTCCCCAGCAGCATGTGCCCCCTGCACAGCAAGAGCAGTGGGAGCCCGTTGAACCCCCCACAGGAGCATGTGAAGCCCATGGCAGTGCCCCCCCCAAGCAAGAGCAGCAGCAGCAGCAGGTCATGGCCTCAGATGATGTGGCCGCCACAGAAAGATCAGCTGATGAGTGTCCCCCACAACATCTCTCCAGTTTGGACTTATTTTCCCACAAAGGTTGGAGATGACAGTATTGTCATCTGCAACCTTTGTGGCAAAGATGTCAGGCATGGAAAACAAGGGTCCCACTTAGGGACAGGCAGACAGAGGAGCCACCTGCGGTACCACCTTACTGCAGAGTGGCTCTCCAAGCAGCAAGACTCTGCAGTAGGAGGCAGCAATGGATCCAGGCATCATAAGGGCATCCAGTGGCATAGGAGGTGCCACAGTAGCAGCAGCAGGAGGAGGAGGAGGAGTGATACACCCCACACCCACCAGCGCAGATATGTTTCAAAAGCAACCAGTTTGACTTCACAGACTGCAGCAGCTCCAACAGCAGATAACATCAGGATGGAAAACCTTGAGGCCGTGTGCCAAGATGTGACGGCAGTCTGCATGGAGGTGCAAGGACTCCGGCAGCAGGTGGACCAGTTCCGCCAGGAGGTTGGGAGAGAACTTGAGAAAATAAGGGAGGGATCATGGAGGTGGTGGTGGTGGTGATGTCAGTAGCAGTGGCACTGGTGTGACTGATTAATGCTATCTATGCACCAATTTGTTTTTCTTTCCTTTTTCTTTTGCAAGTCTTGCTCTTTTTTCCTCTGCACCCCCCCAAAAATAAGAAAAACACCAAAAAAATAAAAAAGTTAAAAGAAAACACAAAAAAATCTCTTTCTCTTCTATTATATATGCTCTTTGTTCTTTTTCTTGTCCAGTGGTTTTCTATCTTATATGTTATGTTTTATGGAATGCTTATGCTCCCTCCAGTTGCCCACTATTTCATATGATTAAAAACCCTTACCTTGAGTCTGACCCGGCATGTCTCCCCAAGTACAGTACTATGCCTGTAAACTGTGAACCTTCTTGCTTGTTTTATGTTACTCCTTCTTTATTTGTTTCCTCCTATCCACAAATGTCAGGTATTGTAAGTTGTTTATATGAACAAACATTTTTCCCCAAAGCTATGTGATGTTTTTGTCTGTTGTGTGTGCTAAGGGCTGGTGGCAGTTGCTTTGGCTGTGTGCAGCATCAGTCTGAATACGTACACAACAGTTATAAAAATAGTTACATAAGCACTTTTATTGCGAAGTTAAACATGAATATGTTTTGTTCTGTTGAACATGTGTCCCCCTGACCTGGCCACCTTCAGAAATGTTAACTTTGTGTCCTTCCCCTCCTCCAGTCATGATAATGTTTTAATAGTGCCTCACCACCACCACCACATGGTCACAGCCCAGATGACCCTGTTCAAAATGTGCACTTTGACCACAGTTTAACACAGCCTCTTGCAGCCATAATCTGCAGAGCTGGCATGGTAAAAGGAGAAATATGATACGAGAAAAGTTTGATAAAACTGAGACTGAAATATGGTCTGAGTCAGGATGTGATGTGTCCCCCCCCACCACCACCACCCAGACCTTAAATAGCTGTTTTTGGACCCGTTTTTAAGTATTTCAGCAAGAATCTTGGCACTGATCATGCCAAACAGGGCGTACAAGTCCAGAAATGTTTCCCCAAGAAAATGTGACGTTAAATTCAGACAGAAATCCAGTCTCGGCCATGTTGTTAAATGGCCCCCAACCACCACCTGAAACAAAACATGGTCTTTTGTCCACTGTTTACAAGTCATCTCATGCCGAATCTCTGTTCTGCAAGTGCAGGACAGGCTGTACATGTCCAGAAACGTGACAGCAAAAATGGTACATCAAATTGAGACTGAAATGTGGTGTTAGTCCTAATGTTTTATGGTGCCCCCCCAGCACCCAGACATTAAAATGCTGTTTTAGCCACTGTTTACAATTGGTTTTAGGCCACATCTTGTTTCCATGAGTGCAGCACAGGCAGTAAATGTCCAGAAATGTTTTCTAAAAAATGGTACATTAAATTCAGACAGAAATCTGGTCTCAGCCATGATGTTTTATGGTGCCTAAACCCCCACCCAGACCAAACAGTAGTCTTTTGTCCACTGTTTACAATTGGTATTAGGCCATATCTTGTTTCTGTGAGTGCAGCACAGGCAGTACATTTCCAGAAATGTTTCCTAAAAAATAGTACATTAAATTCAGACAGAAATCTGGTCTCAGCCATGATATTTTATGGCACCCAACCCCCCACCAGGGGATCTTTTGTCCACTGTTTACAATTGGTTTTAGGCCACATCTTGTTTCTGTGAGTGCAGCACAAGCAGTACATGTCCAGAAACATTTCTTATAAAATGGTACATCAAACTGAGACTGAAATGTGGTGTCAGTCCTGATGCTTTATGGTATCCCCCCAGCACCTAGACATTAAAATGTAGTTTTGGCAACTGTTTACAATTTATTTTAGGCCACATCTTGTTTCTGCAAGTGCAGCATAGGCAGTACATGTCCAGAAATGTTTCCTAAGAAACGGTACATCAAACTGCGACTAAAATCTGGTGTCATTCCTTATGTTACATGCTGTGCCACTGCCTCAGGGACGTTAAAAGGGGTGTCATGCAGAGAAAAGGCAGTAGAGCACAGTGGTTTAAGGCTCTGAGTGGCAAATCTGGAGACCTGGGTTTGAAACCCACAGCCCCCACTTGCATACTGTGTGACCCTGTGTGACCCTGAGCAAGTCACGTAACTTCCCTGTGCTCCCAGGTTGCACCTGTAAACAAGCTTTCAGCTTAGTGTGTCTCACCTGGTTAAACAATGAATTCCTCCTCCAAAATGCTGCTGTTGCTACTTGCAATTGTTTCTTCCTGCTGCTGCTTTTCTTCCTGATTGGCTGTGTTGACTGACTCTGTGGTTGTAACTTGTTTGGCGGTAGGAAGTGAATGACATGTGGCACTGAAGCTTGCTGCCTGCTGCTGTCTCTGACTATTAATTGCCATGTTACCACATGACGTATTGTTTTGGATGGTGGATCATCTTCACAGAGTCCATGCTGCTGCTGCTGCACATGTAAGTATGTGTCTTTATTTTTTTTTCTTTTGCAAGATAAGGGTGTTGGTGGGTTGATATCATGGTGTCTTGAGTTCTAATATGTTTGTACTGCTTTTATATTATTTTTCAGCTTACTGTGGATGACATCATCATGCCTGGCTTGGAATCGGGATTAGGATCTAAGGATGCTGGAATACACCACATTTCCCAACGCAGATGGTAAGTATTTAATTTTTCATTACTAATGTGGAGGTATGTCTGTTACTGCAATTTGGATGTCACTCTGGGTTTGATAGTAATTGTGTTCTTTTTTGCTTTTGTCAACATCAGGAATTATGTCGAAGTTAAACTTCCGCTCCTGCTGCCACTGCTCAACAACATCTAGGGGATTTATTTAACTGTGCAATGGTTCCAATCCAGTGTTACAATCCCTGATGTAAGTACTTCTTCATTTTTATGGTCTTTTGTGGTTGGGGGTGGGACTGGGATGATGGTGGGGGGGTTGAACTTTTTACAATGCTCAAAATTTGCGCTTATTTTTATCTAATTTCCAGTTAAACAGTACTGCTAGGGGAAGGGGAATGCCTGGTACTATGCTTTAGCATGGCCAGGAATCACGTGCACCACCCAGAATATTCCTTCTGGGGGTGATTTCCACAGTTTAATAACATCACGGGGTATGGTAAGTATAATTTGTTTTATATGCTTGTTCTAATTTTCTTGCTAAACATATAAAACTATGTATGCAGAATGCAGACTGACAAGTATTCATCATTTTTCCTTAGCTTTGGTCTTGCTTAGGTCATTTTGCTCTGTTGAGGTTTTATCCTATCTCTGTGTGATGACTACATCTATCCAGACCCTGCAGGAGCTGTATTGTGTGCAAAACAGGGGGTGTTGCTTGAACTGTGACGTTGGTCACTGGCGTCTATACCACTAACGAGTTAACACCACCCATATCCAGGGAGGAACTATATGTGGAAATGGATGATTGAGATGATGTTTAGTAAATAATCAGGTGGAGGGGGCTAATCATTTGATGTGGCAGAGCTGCAGTAATCATGAAAATTTGGAATCCAAACTGATGGCAGCATAGACCTCCCCTGCCCCCAACCCCTAGGAACCATCACAGTTTCAGCACAAGAACTTTAACCTTGTTTAGCACAAGTTATCTTTTTGGGGTAATTGGATGTTGTAAGTTGTTAAGCCTTTTTATGATTACTTTTGCAATTAATGACTAGCATTATTAAAGATGGCCACCATTGACCATTTCTCAAAAGTTGCTCAACTTGTGGTGTTAACGGTTGGATGAGCATGTTGCAGTCATTTGTGACTTGCACTAGGAGCCAGGGTTCTTCAACATGTCATGAACAGTAAATGGCAGAAGATATTTTTGGGGTCGCATGGAGCGCATGGGTATGTCAGGTCAGGGGGGGGCAGTGTGGCATGTGCCATTATGGGCACTTTTAAGAACATCAAGACAACATATCTTGCTGTAAGATGGGATTTTTGTAAAAATGAAAAGTAACATGTGTATCTTGCTATTTTATGCTGCGAAACATTATAACTGTAATCATGCAAAATCTTTATTGTTTATGATGTATCGCTGTTGCTTTATATAGGTTGGGGGGACTGTGGACCAAATGACATTTTATGGCAAAGGGTGATCAAATGAAGGTGATTCACACTGCGGCAGATAACACATAACCATAACCAGTACAATGGAACATAGCTAAAAATAAGTTATAACACACTATACTGAGCTGAAAGTGGTTGGGGGTGGTTTGGCCTTTGAGTAAACCTCACCCTTTTCCTACTTTCCCATCATCCAAATAAGCACCCCTCACAGTCCTCAAGGCTGGAGTTATCACCAGGTAGGAATTCTCTCACCATTGCTGCTTCATCCACCTCACTGCTGGTGGATGCTTTATTCAAGGGATTGTCATCATCCTCGTCACCGAGACACAGTTCCTGTGGCAACACCACTGACATCACTGTGCTGTGTGGAATGTGCCTTACATTCATTTTGATGAATGTTAGTATGGACACATTCTTGGGTGACAAATTGGTCCTACGGTCACTCACAATGACCCCAGCCACACTAAACACTCGTTCCACACAGACACTGGATGGTGGGCAGCTCAGGTATTTCACAGCAACTGATGTTAGTGCTGGCCAGTCAGTTATTTTGCTGCTCCAGTATATCAGTGAATTGTCAGTAATAGCAAGGTGCTTTGGGTCCCCCATGTAGGCCTCCATCATTCTTTCTGCTGCCCGGAGTCCAGCTGTCTCATCTGTCTCCTCCTCCTCCTTTTCCTCCACATCTTCCACTCCCACCTGAAAGAGAACATCCCAAATGGGATTACTTGCTGTTTTCTGCTCTGCCTTGCCCATTTTCTCTGATTGGGTTGCTGTGAGCCACTAGTGGTGGTGGTAGCAACACCCATTTTTGCTGCAGTGTGTGCCTTTTTCATGTGTGCAGCATATACCAGTCTAATGAGGTTCTCTGTCAACTTTTGTACTCTCTGACTACCTCCTTCAATTATAGAAGGCAGGCCACATTTGTAGCATGGATCCAGCATGGTGGTGATTGCAAAGTCTGCTGACTGTAAAATGCCAGATACATGGGTATTTGTGTCTAGTACGTGAAGCATGTGATCCATTACATCACAGCTGCCATGATCCCCACTTGGCTCCATCTGGTGTTGCACATTAGTTAGTGTCTGCCTCAGCACATGTATGAGTGGTACAGATCGACTTATACAAGCAGTGTCCCTACTCACTGCCTGTGTAGCATGCTGAAATAGATGGAAAATGTGTATTAGCCCATCCATTTGGTGCCACTGCTCTGTTGTTAGCATGATTGACAATCCAGCACTCTCACAGGTGGTGTGCACCAGCAGGTATTCTGACACAGCCTTATACTGTTCAAACAGCCGCTCAAGCATGTACAGTGTGGAGTTCCACCTGGTCACAACATCAACCTTTATCCGGTGCTGAGGCAGATGGTTATTGCACTGTAGCTCACGAAGATGGTCACAGGCCTTTGCAGAACATGCAAAGTGAACACAGGTGTGACGTGTGACAGTAACTGTTTCCTTAATGTCTGCATGGTTGAGAAACTGCTGTACAACAAGATTAAGGCAGTGTGCCAGGCAAGGCACCCTGAAAAACACACTATCGCTAATGCACTTTACTACATTGGAGCCATTATCACTTGAGATAAAGCCTGCTATGAGTGACTGTATGTGAAGCCACCCATCAATCTCTGACAGCAGAACATTAGGCATTTTCTCAGCTGTGTGAGAACCAGTGACGCTTGTCATACTCAGGGTCGCATGCTGCTGAATACCAGTTGTGTTACTACCACCACAATTTTGATTTCTGCAGTTTTTGCCTGGCCCAAAATCAAGTACCACCCCAGTCAACTATGCCCACTGTGCTGTTATGCATAGATACAAGTTTGCTGCTGCTGTCTGTCCACTGGTCCACATATCCATGTGAAGATGGATATATTCTGATACACTATGCTTCAATGCATGTCTAATGGAATCAGACACTCTACAGTTCAGCACTGGCATAGCTTGCTTAGAAAAATAGGTTCAGGATGGAACCTGTCATTTGGGACAGACATGGGCCATCAACATACGGAAATCAGCATTCTCTACCAACGAGAATGGCAACAGATTGATGGCCAGCATTTCAGCAGTGGCAGCATTTAACTGTCGTGCAGGAGCATGATTGGGGGGTACTTTATGTGCCACTCAAGGATGGTATTCAGAGTGGGCTGCATCTTTGGGGCTGTTACACAAGGCCCCTGCACCCTAATTGATATCCTCAGGGGTACACCGTAGACAGCTAATGTTTAGGCATAGGCTATACTAATACATAGGGCTAAGGGCATCTACCGTATAAGAGTAGATGTCAGGAGATGAATACATATTATTGTAATTCACTTTGCTTGCTAATGCACACACATTATACCATGTATTTTCTGTCTATTTCTTACTTGTCAGATGCCAAGACACCTGTCCTTGAAGTAATTATAATGTGTAAGGCAACATTACCATCTTCGGTGATGGACACCACTTCACCTTGTTATGTAAGACTTTGTATAAGAACGCCTTTGTTCTAAAACTGATGACTTTACAAAATTATATAATGTTATCTTGGACCGTGGAGCCACCTCTAATTTAGCCAATAGGGCTCATCTCTGTAACTAGAAATGTTTCTATCTTTTAGTAACCATAGTAATTATCACAGGTATATAATGTTATGCACAGGCTTTACACCTTGGAGACCTGAGAGATCCCAAGAGACTACAGAGAAACCTCGAGGTGTAGGGAACGCTTAGCACTGGCTCCCAGTTCATATTGGTAAGAACTGCTTAGGGTGACTGTGATTTATCCCTTTTTGTAGTAATAAACTTGTTTATTACTTGAATGCAACTTGTCTGTGAGTATTTGCATCTCCAATATTGCCAAGAACCTGAAGGTGAGGTTTTAGACCCTTACAGGGCTGTTCGACAGAACGCTGTACTTGTGGCAACAATAATGTTCTATTATGGGTTATCCTTAACTCTTTGGGCTGTGTAGACCGCATGAAACTAGTTATTGTGGATATTTGTGGGTGTGGTGGTGTACTTTTCAGACTCAAGGGACTAGGACTGGCACCTCCAATGCTATGCCCTCTACTCAAGAGATCAAAGGATTGCACACCCTCCTCCTCCACCACCAACGCTCTCTGCCCTCCCTCCTCCTGCTCTTGCTCTACTACATTTAACTTGCCAAGGGAGATGCCACCAACAGCTCTGGCATTCTTCTGGTATTGCAGCCATCTCAGCGTGTGCTTGTTTTTCATTTGGGCGTGTTGGCCACCAGTGCCTATGTGGCTTCCCTCCCCCCCGACTAACACATGCTTGACAAGGTTGGTATATTGCTATGGTGTCATCAGCAGGACCAAGCACATAAAAGTCCCAAACTAGGGACTTTTGAATTCTGTACTTCAGATGCTTCTGGGACTGGGATCATTCAGAAACAGGTGTAGAAGTGTGTGTTTTTTGGGCTGCTCTCATCACTTCCATAAGACTACTTTTGGGAGGGGGTTACTTGACTGCTTAGAGGTTTGTTTATAGGCTTGGTGACATACTGACCCACGGGCTGTGCATGTAAATAGCCTACATACTAAGGTAGGTTCATACTAAGGTAAATGCAAGAGCGAGAAGGCATAAGCCCATATTGCTCTTATACTAATCCATTATGTAGTAAGAGAGATTATATCCATTCTCTATTTAGACATCTAAACGGTATTTGAAAATACTTTTAGTTTCACTGATGACGGCATGAAGTGGTAGTCTGTTCCATGGGCCGATTACTCTAAGAGTAAAAAAGTATTTTCGACTAGAACACAAAAATGGTTTCCATACTAATTGCAAGGGATGTCCTCTAATACTGTGATTGTAGTTTTTAAATGCTAATCCCAGTTCACATAAAAGATACGGTTCTTGAACAATGTCATATAATAACATGAGATCTCCTCAAAGACGACGTATGGATAAGGGCATACGTTTTAGAGTGTCTAACCTATCCTCATATGAGTCACTGTGTAGCCCAGAGATTTTTTTTGTACATTTTCTCTGAACTTACTCTAATAAAAGGCTTTCAGATTTTTTATATGGACACTAGAGCTGGGATGCGTATTCGAAATGTGGTCTTGCGTAAGCACGATACGGTAGTAGTAGCACCTCACGATCCCTGGATTTGATGTTACGTAAGATAGACCATACAACTCTGTTGGTTTTGTTGATAATACCATGTACGTGTTTGTTATAAGATAAATTGTCTGAAATTATAATACCCAAATCTCTTTCATCCTATGCTGCTTCAAGTGGGGAACCATCCAGTAAGTATGGAAATGCAGATTTTTAGTGCCTAAATACATTACTTTACATTTGTAGATATTGAGGGTCATGCCCCAATTTTTTGCCCATGAGGTAATAAAGTCAAGATCATTTTGAATAATATCAGCCTGGGAGACAGATGCACAAGGGCCACCTATTTTAACATCATCTGCATATTTGGTTGTAATAGAGGAACATCCTAGTGTAAGATCAGTGATGAAGGCTTGAAAAAGACAGGGGCCCAAAACAGAACCCTGAGGTACTCCACTAGTCGCAATACCCTTAGCTGATTTTTTTCCATGAATAACTACCTGCTGAGAGTGATTTTGCAGCCAATTAGTTATCCAATTCACAATAAAGCTATTTATGTTTAACTTATGAAGTCTGGTAGTTAAAGCCCAATGTGGCATGATGTTAAAAGCCTTACTGAAGTTGATGAAAATAACATCACAAGGCAAACCATTATTAAGGGAAGAACTGATATGTTCATAAAAACATATGAGATAGGTTAAACAACTTCTACCTTTTTTGAAGTCATGCTGCTCTAAATCAGAAGAGTCAAGAATAGGAGATATTGTGTCTTTAATTAGACTTTCTAATAATTTACAAATAGAGGCGGTCAAGCTAATGGGACGGTAATTTTCCCAGTTATTTTTTGGGTCATTTTTATGAATTGGGATAACATCTGCATCTCTCCAAGCTTATGGGACATATTTTTTGGCCAGAAAATACTCAAACATTATTTGTAAGGGAATGGTGATAGAATCAGCTAACAAAAATAACAAGTGACCAGTTATACTGTCTGGACCTGGACTATATTTACCTTTGAGTGTGAGTAGTAGTTTCTTATAAATTGTATCTATAGGGAAATGAACAGGTGGGGCAACAACAGTTTCAGTTTCAGTTTGAAACAGAACATCGTTATTCATTTGTTCAGATGCACCAGTAAACATTTTACAAAAATTAGTATTAAACAATTCAACCATTGTTGTGGATCATATATCAAAGTTTCATTATCAAGTAAAGGGCCTACTTGACATGTGGGTTTCTTTAATGGATTAATATAAGAGTAAAAATGCTTGCTGTTAGATTTATTGGCATTCAAAGCCAGGTTATATGCTCACCTAGTTTTTGCCCTTTTGATCATAGAGTTACTTTTTTTTGTATATGAACGTATGAATCCCAATTAGAGGAAGATTTATTTTTTGATATCTAATATACTTTTTGCTTTTCAGTCTAATAATTGTTTTAATTGAATTATTCATCCATTTAGGAATTTTATTTTGATTAATGGTTTTGATTTTAGAAGGGATGTATAAATCTCTTAACTGGCAGATAGTATTCTTAAAGAACTCTCAAAAGTGTGCGGAGAAGAACCAGCTGTGAAGGACTCCCAATTAATTTTTTCAATGATATGCTTCATTGTAGCCAAATCAGCTCTCTCATACAGATATATTTTGGTAGGATTAGAGTTATAAACGTAATTTTGTCTTATGTTAAAAGTGACAGTATTATGGTCACTAGTCCCTATATGGTCTCTAACCTGAATATTATTTAATATTATATCATCATCACAAAGTACAAGGTCCAGAATGTTATTACCTCTTGTGGGGAGAAGTATATTCTGCTTAAGGCCTAACTGAAAACGTGTTCAGAAGCCTGTTCCCTTGGCTGGTGTTAGCACTTAAGGTCTGCCAATCTACAGTATACCAGCCAGGTTAAAGTCTCCAGAGATGACTATTTTACCTATTGCTGTTGCCTCTTCTATTTCACACAGAATTGCTTCTAACATATCACCTGGAGAATTGGGATGATGATAACAAGCACCCAAAATAAGAGCATCAGATGTAGACAAAATTAACTTGACCCAAATAGTCTCAGTTAGTTTGTCATGTTTTTTAATGCTCTTGGTAATATTAATTGAATTTAGTTGATTTTTGACAAATAACGCAACACCCCTCCCTTTTTATTAGTCCTATTTAGTGTATACACTGTGTAGCCTGGAAAATTTGTTGCCCAAGAAGATTTTTCATCACCCCTAGTTTCATTGATAGTAACAATGTCTATATCCTCTTGACTGATTCTATATTTTAATTAATCTAATTTATGATTTAGACACCTAGCATTAAAACTTAAGCAATGCAAGTTTAGACATACCATTGTGCTACTGGCTGGATGTTTTAGAGATGGTGACCTGCCCACCATCTCCCCACCCCGAATTCAGTTTAAAAATTAGCTAATTGATGACAGAAACTGTTTTCCCAGGATGGCATTACCACATCTACTTAAATGTAAGCTGTCAATGCAATACAGTTCAGGATGATATTCAAAATCTTCCCAGTGAGTTAAACATGTCAAATTCTGTTGCAAACATCATTTCCTAAGCCATTCATTTATGACTTTAATGTTGTTGTTAAGGAATGGTGAGAAACGAGGAATAGGTAGAATCTCAGAAAAACAAATTGTACAACCAATATCAACCAGTTTATTTGTCAATGCAACAAAATCTTCTTTTATTGTTTGAATGGAATCCCTACAAATATTGTTAGCACCTACATGAATAAGTGCTATGGGGTTATCACCACAATTCTTCATAATCTCTGACAACATTATAGTAAGTTTGGATATCTTAATACCAGTGATGCTTGAGCTAGTTCTGTTAATTTTGTCAGGTTGCAAATTGTCCTATCTAGGTGTTTAGTTATGAAGTCACCTAAAACATAAATGTTTATTAATAGATGGAGGGGCAGGAGATGAACCATGAGTATTCATTTGAGATAGAGAGCAACATTAAGTTAATTCTGCAGGGACATCAGTAGTTACATCAGTATTCGTTTGTGATATAGAGCAACAATTGGTGAATTCTGTAGGGGCATCAGTAGTTACATAAGTAGAAAATGGAGAAGGGGCAGATAAAGGGTCAAATCTGTTAAATAGCTCAATGCTGAAATGTTGAGCCATCCTGCCCTTTTTAATGACTCTATCACCTTGGATATTGAACCAGTTTTCCTAGTAATTTTGATTGTTATTAGTAAAACAGTCATCCTCCCCAGCACATTTTCTGAACTTCTCCAATGTAGATATAGTTTGTAGCTGGGGACTGTCAGTGGCTGTTTGAATGGGGACCACAGGAGGATGGGTTGTTATTGATGTAATAACAGTTCCACATTCTGTGTCATGGATGATGTCTAAAAATGGTGTTTCAACAGTTGCACTGAGACGTTTGTGCATATCAGATTGACTATTTTCAAGTGCTATTAATCGCAAATTGAAACACTTAATCATATTATGTAATTAGATGATTTCCAGACATTTGCTACATGTATAAGGCTGGACTGGTAAATCACCTGTAATCAGTGTGGAACATATTACACTCAATACATTGTATTCCAATACATCCTGATGTTGTTTGAATAGTAGAAACATTACATGCAGCCATTGTGCAGTAAATTGTTAGATGTAAAATAACGTAAAAATATTTACACAAATACACAGTAAATCACAGGGTGATTTGACAACAAGAAAACTTAACCCAACAGGGCCCAACCATACAGATGCGCATTTTTCACCTTACCAAGAAACTTGAATACTACAGAATGCCGTAAAGCATGTACAGACAGTGTGCCTTCAGACTAACTAGAAAAGCTGTCATAAAAGCTGCCTAAAAGCTATCAAAAACAGCAGCGATACAAACAGCTGGGTTTCTATTCAGTTGCACCAGTCAGGCAAGAAACTATAAACTCCTAAACTATATAATAGTCTAAGAAGATTTTCTCACAACCTAGACAGACAGAGCATGAGTTAAATAGGCTTGTAAACAGGGGCAAATAACTTAAATATCAGATGCCATCTCCCTTAACTAAACACAATACACACAGGACTGCCAAATAGTATAGAAGTACACGCTAACACAGAAGGGTCAAATAATCCTTAAAGAAAATATTAGTCAGTAAGCTTGTACAATACCTAAGATGTGACTGCCAGCCCGCAGGCGACTTAGGTAAAGCATGGTAGAGATAAACCACACTATGTGTGAGAGGGGGTGGACAGTTGAAAACTGTTCAACAAGGTCAAACAAAGCACACTGACATGCTAAACATGTGAAACACACGTGGGGACGTGCGTGTCTTTGTGCACGTCTTTGCGCACACTGTGTGCACTCGCCCTGCTCGCTGCAGGTCTATGTTAAATAACAGCTCCATCCCAGAAATAGTGTCACCTGGTTACTGAGTTCTAGCCCCGCAAATCTCCCAATTGCTATTAAATAAAATCGAGCACCACAAAAGTAGTTTTAAAATAAGATGCAAAGCGTCACGGTAATATTGCAATGATGCCCTGCTAAAGTGTAAAACAAACACGGACAAATATGTCCCTCTTCCCGTTCTGCCGGAACAGGGCTCAAAGATCTATTTTAGCAGGCTTAAAAAATAATGTATTCAGAAGTTTCATATGGTAGCTAAGCTGTGCAGAGCAGAGTCTCACACAGCAACGCAGAATGTAATGATCGCCCTGCTCACTGCAGGTCTGCGTTAAATAGCAGCCCCGACCCAGAAATGGTGTCACCTGGTTACGGAATTCTAGCCCAGCAAATCTCCCAATTACTATTAAATAAAATTGAGCACCACAAAAGTAGTTTTAAAATAAGATGCAAAGCGTCACAGTAATATTGCAATGATGCCCTGCTAAAGTGTGAAAAAAAATGGACAAATATGTCCCTCTTCCCGTTCTGCCTGAACAGGGCTCAAAGATATACTTTAGCAGGCTTAAAACAATAATGTATTCAAAAGTTTCATGTGGTAGCTAAGCTGTGCAGAGCAGAGTCTCACACAGCAACACAGAATGTAATCACCTTTGATCTTTTTAACTCAGGCTGTCATGTGGGATCATCCCAGTTATCATCATCACCACCAATAGCATTGATGTCCTTGTCTTCCTCCTCCTCCTCCTCATCATCACTGTCTTCTTGCACCACACCACCTTTTTCTTTCTCTGCAACCATCTCAGGGGGCTGACTATCCCTATCTCCAGGATTATCAGACTCTGGTTGAACACTGTCATCACCAGCTCCTGCAGGAACAGAGACAGTCACACAGACAGACTTATCACCTTCCTCCTGGATCACTGTTCCTGTGCTGGTGTCAGTGCCTCTCTTCTTCTCACTGTCATCATCCCCCACTAGCATGGATGCAACAGTTTGAGCCTTAAAAAAGTAAGACACAGGTATACCAGACCAAGTCCTGCCAACAACTCCTTTGACTGTTTCTGCCACACCACCAGAGCCCACAGCAGAAGACACTGATGCGGACATTCGTGTGCTTCCACTGCTATGGGGAACTGGAACTGAAGTTGTACTCTTTTCAGCAGACTTCTTAGCTTTCTCATTCCCCCTGCCACATTTCCCCACTGTACTGGTCAGTCTGTTAGCAGGCATTTTTGCTGGCTGCTGCTTCAAAGCTTTGCCTTTCTCTGGGAGTATTTGAAGAAAGTAAAAATTACTATCTGCATGAATAACACTCCACATGTCACACCTACAGTACTTGCTTCCTTACAAGTCCAAACACAATCAGGATGGGTAGCAGCATTTAGAGTAAAATTAATACCGTCTATGGTAGGTAGCATATTCTAGTAAAAACAAAAAGGTAACTTTTTTCTTCCCCCAAACAGGAATTAAAGCAACACACACAAGGAAAAAGGGCACAAGTGACCGGCTCTAAATATAGACCCCCAAATCAGGAGGAAGCCAGGGATAAGGAAATCCTGGAAACCATCCCCCAGATGTCAGACAAAGGGGACATGGTGCTGGTGGGGGACTTCAATCTACCAGACATAGATTGGAATACCCACACAGCGGCATCACAGAAGAGCAGGGAATTCTAGTCCACACTATGGGAAGCAGGCCTGAAGGGTGAACACATTTCTAGATCTGATATTCACAAAGAGTGATAGGGATATGGGTGTCAAAGTAGGGAACCACCTGGGCAACAGAGATTATAACACAGTATGGTTAAGGGTAAAAAGGACTGCAGACTCCACACACTCCAAACTGAAAGTCCTTGACTTCAGGAGGGCAGACTTCACAAACATGAAGGCCTGCCTAAGAGACAGCCTTAGTAACTCAACAGAAGGGAGCTTTGAGGAATATTGGACAAGGCTGAAGGATGCAATAACCATGGTCACATCACAGTGTGCCCTTCAGGTTAACAGGAACAAAAGGAGGAAAAACCCACTATGGTTTTCCAAGGAGGTGGAAACCATGGTAAGAGAAAAGCTCATGGTCTTCAGAAAGTACAAGGAGTCGGGGAACGAGGCACACAAAACACAATATAAACAGAAACTAAAAGAGACAGGGAAAGTGATAAGAAATGCAAAGGCTCAAACAGAGGTTATGATACCTCAGGAAGTAAAAAAGGGTAACAAAACCATCTACAGGTATGGTTCTATGTGATAACAGTGACTGCCTAAAGGCGATCACCATTATCGCGACGTCAGAGTGGCAAAAATATTTTCGGCACTTTGACACCCTCGCACACATGGAACAATGGCACCGGGAACTAGATTGCACAAGTTTCGGGGCTGTGCCTCACCCCCATGTGGGGCTTCACCACCCCCGCACCTCTACTCAAAGATTCTCAACTGGTTGGGGTGGGTGAAAACATTAAAATAAAGGTTCGCTGGGCGCAATAAAATCGCACCAGTACCCAGATCAAACCCTGCACTTCCCACCCCAGCCACAGGCCAACTCCCGATGCCATGGCACAGCTCGGCAACCCACCACAGCGCCACCTCTACATCCCTCTGCCCTCCCAGCCCACACTGCGTGCTCGCTCCCCCCCTAACGCACGTGTACATATAGTGACATCCTGTTGCCCTATGAACCCACAACCACATCTGGTCACCCTACCCTCCCCATAGCTATTCAGGTTTTCACCCTGAAGGCATCGCCATTATGGATGGTGCCCTTCTACATGCGCCCACATCACAGGCTACCTACAGGTACATACTTGGAAAAAAAGGAAGACCAAAGGTGGAATTTTTAGAATCACAAAAAAAAGATGGACAAACCACAAAGTAAGATGGGGAGAAGGCAGAGGCACTCAATGAGTACTTCTGCTCAGTCTTCACACAGAAAGCAGATGGTAACAGACCAACAATAGGCATAAAGAAGTGTCTGATTGAAGGAATAGACACTGGTCCCTTCACAGAGGAAAGGGTCCTGGAAGAAATAGACAAGTTAAAGGTAGATAAAGCTATGGGGCCAGATGGGATACACCCAAGAATACTGAAAGAACTAGGGAGGGAACTGGCAGCCCCCCTTGGCAGTGCTCTTCAACAAATCATTAAGGAGCAGGGAGGTGCTGGAGGATTGGAAGAGTACAACAGTAGTACCACTCCACAAGAGTGGAAGCAGGGAACAGCCAGGTAACTATCGTCTGGTTAGTCTAACGTCAGTCATGGGAAAACTGATGGAGACCCTGTTGAAGGAAAGAATCGTACCTTTTTTGGAGCAAATTGGTCAGCTCAACAAAAATCAGCACAGTTTCATGGCATGGAGGTCCTGCCAGACAAACCTGGTTGATTTTTTCAATTGGGTCACCAAAACAGGGGATTAGGGTGGGGCAGTGGATGTGGTTTACCTGTACTTCAGCAAAGCTTTTACATATGTAACCCCCCCTGTCACCTAGGGTTACTAGAATACCACTTAGGACTAGTGAAAGGCAGGGAAGGTCAGCTTATGAGACACCAGTTAGATGGGTTTCACACTGTCTCACTCTGTTCTCAGTCTCCACTGATCTGGAGGGATGACATCATATAGAATTCTCACAGCAGCATAAGCCACACTGGAATACTGCAGCAAGGGGTTAGTGTTAGAATGTTGGGGATTTTCAGTGAGTAGTTGGAGAGTGGAAGTAGTGGAAGTAGGAGGTGTGCTGCAGGTGGCAGCCCTTCAGAGCCTAGCTTTGTCATAGAGTTACATAAGGTAGAGGGTGTGTGTTCTCGCCCTAGAGAAGGACACAGAAGAAACCTGAAATAGTGGTAGAGACTGTTCCCCGGCTTGTTCCAGTGCCCCATCCCTGGAGGGATGGGGGGAAGTAGACCAGCACTTCAGGGACAATCCCCTGGCCCTGTTGAAGGAGGGAAAGCTGCCTGATATTTAGGGAAATAGTACTGAGGTACCAGACAGGCCCGGATCAACAAGTATGCAGATGACGCCATGGCGTAGGGCCCTGAGGTTCAGGAAGGGCCCCCCAGTCTGCACTCTGCAGTGTCACTTTTTTACGTCCCACTCGTCCCTAAAAAAAAATGTTTTGTTCTTCCTTTCTTCCACCACCTCCTGAGGCTGGCTGCAGTCGGCACTTTCTGTAACCCCCGGTGCACCCCCATCGCTCCCCCTCATCACCCTCTGTGCTGCCCACGGACGCTCAGCAGCAACCATCTCTTGCTCGGCTCCCTCCTCTGCCCAGTGACAGTATAGACTGATGCCCACTGCCCAATCACCATCTGACTTGTGGAGCAAGGAGATGTGGCCAAGCGTGAGGAGCCCAAGCGGGAAATTATGAGGAGACTCATGGCGGCAGTGACTAGTAGTGCGTTGTTTTGGAGTCGTCGGTTGGTCAGTTGGAGTTGGAGAGCAGCAGTTAGAGCCGGGGCAAGGCGAGGGGCTGCAGTGTGGTCACTGGCCATCTGATCACTGATCTGGGACTGTGATCATCTATGGCTGCGTGCAGTGCGCCTTTACTGTGCAGTCGTTGGACAAGGAAGGACTCATCTCAGGAGCCAGGAGGAGTCCTGTCATCGCGCTGGTGAGAGGCAGAGGCATATCTTCAGACAGGTACGTGAAATCAGCTTTCCTCAGCAGCGAATTCATACAGATCCTCTGTAAACAAAAGCTAACTCCCACGTGGATTAAATTACTTTAGCAGGCCTCTCTAACCTCTTGTCCTAAGCCTAAGATCTAAACTAAAAGCAGCACTAACTTCAAATAAAACAAATGCTATACTCTGGCTAAATGATTCCAGAGTAGAAGGATTCTCCTACTACTATTAAAAATAGAAGGAGGTTTTTTTTTTTACAAGTTTGAACATGGCTTATTCAGCACCCAGAGATACAGTGACCCAGTCTGACTGCCATTTTACCCCTTCCATTATCCCGTTATATAGCGCAAAGAGGTGTAGTATGCTAAAGTACACAGTTCATGACGTGTGCATACAGCAGTGCTGGAAGCAGGGTGCTTTGGTTAAAGTGCCCTATTCCCTCAGTAATACAACAACAAACTGCCACTGCACTTCACTACTACAATAAGGTTCTTCACATCAGTTTATGCAAAACGTCACATAAGCAATAATACCTGACAGGGTGGGCAGTATTGGGGAATACCGGACTGCCCAGGGGCGTAATGAGGCCAGGCGCCACAGGCGGAGGGCCTTACAGCCTCTGGAAGGTCCGGTATTCCCAAATACCGCCCACCCTGGAGGGTATTATTGCACTTAGAAAATGGACACTGTAATGTATTTGTTTAAAAAGGCATAATTTTATATTTAAATGTTAAAAGGTCTAGATATTTCATTTGTTCTGTAATAAAGTAGTTCCTACACCTGCATTACCGTGCCTTTTTTTGAGCTTCTGACTTTTGGCTTTCTAGATCTGGATCTAGTTGTCATGGTTATCCTCTCACCCACAGACACGGAGATCAAGCAAGCTGTGAAAAAAAATGCAATGAACTCTTTTAAAACGGGTACATTAATTTTTTTTTATGGATTTGCTCTTCATTTTGTTGCGATATTGCACAGTCAGCGTACATTTTAATTGTGTGGTCGCTTTGTTCCCCCCCCCACCGTGCTCTGTATGGATGCTAAGATTGCTTTGGGATCGGGAAGGGAAAGGACAGTAGTGTGCAGTGAGGTAACAAAGCAGCGGTAATGTTTTTACATGCTGAAGCCTTTTCAGTCATGCTTTTTCTTATTTCATCATCAAGGTGAAGCAGGAGGCAAACCCAGGACTTGCGGGACACTGGCTATGTCAGCGACAGTTGCAGTTATGGTGGCAGTACTTTAAAAGAATGGTTCCTCCCCTTCAGCAATTTTACCCGTTCTCCAAAAAAAGACTACCCTGCCAAAAACAAACTTACTGGTCTCTCTATTTTTTAACCCCAATTCTTACTGTTAAGCCGCTCTGTCAACCCGGAAGTAACTACATAGCGTGAGGCAGCAGAGCCACAACTTTAGTTTAAGTGTAGCTTCTCAGCAGAGGTAAAGAACTGGAGGAGTTACAAACAGGCCTGTAGGCAGACAGGAGGGGTACAATTTTAAGTTAGAGGGGATCGGGAGCAGTGGTGATGTCAATTTAAAAGCACAACAGTAATACTACTGCCTGCATTCAAGCCGTTGGGCAACAGCACGATCAGGTATGAATGAAGGAACTGTTTTGTTAAGAAAAACAGTTAGTTGTTGCCAAGAAACAAGTTGGTGTATGCGGTGTGTGGGGCTGCAACCTTCGGGGGTCCATCTGCTACTCTGACCCGTTCGGGGGCCGGGGGTGTCCTGCCGGCTTGAGTGTTGAAATTGAGCCGCTGGTTTTCTGGGGGAAAAGAGACAAAGATACGGCTGTGTGCTGATGCCTGTAGAGCTTTTGACAATGAATGCAGGCCATTGCTGTAACTGTAGATTTGTGCCTTTACTTTTTTGTTATGTGCTATTACTTTATTCTGGCTCATAGTACTGGATTCGGGAAGGGGAAGGCCGCAAACTCACCCGCTAAGCAGTAAATAAAAATGTCGGCATTTTGAAATGAGAGTTCTTTTTGCATACTGATCTGTGTGATTAGGTCTGTGCCAAGCTGGCACTTTTAATGCCCGGGCTCTGTTGCCTGATAGACGCCCACCTTGCCAGGGCTATCAGCCAATCAGAGCCTGGGATTTCTGATGCCCATTTTCTAAAACAGGATAGACTGCTTAATATTTATTGTAAAATGACAGACCGCACAGAGTAGTATGAGTGAATCCACAGTGTAAGACAATAATGCAAGAACAAGTAGCTGGTCTCTTACACTCTGCCCAAATAATACTAATTGCACAGATTTGCAAACAATTTTACAGAAAGCCTGTAGTAAAGTGGTTATTGGGGAATACAGTCACAAACTTGTAGACCCACGGTCAGAATGCCCCAACACTAGACTTGTTTAGAGTTTCTTCAGTGGGCAGGGTTCTGATATAACATACAGCATTTAAAAATGGAACTTTGAGCAATCATTGCTAACATAATGATTTAAAGTTACAGCATCTTTTTATTTTTCAAGTCTTGTCGGCTGCTAATTGATGGATGCCTAAACTGTTAATGAGTTAGGAGAAATGTGTATAAAGTGCTAATAATAATAGAGAAGTGAAAAAAACACAACACCCATTACCAATAGTTCCAATTAATAAACATTGCAAATAGGCATGGGCAGGTACTAAAATACTCAACCCCCAAGACTACCCACAGGTACCACAAAAGTACCCTAAAAATACCAGGATGAAAACTGAGTAGTTGGGTTGGGTAGTTACTACTCGACCTGTTCTACTACCCAACCCTGACCATAACAAAAAATCATGTGAAAGACTGTTTTTTTTAACTGTTACACTACTAGTTAGGTGCCCCAACCTGTTATACCCGGGGGGGTGAGCATTGCTAAGGCAGGTATGAGAGGCGCAGCTGCTGTTAGCGAGTCTGTTGCTGTGTCCAGAAATTATACCCATGGCAGTCATTATTGAGGTAGGTACAAGAGGTGCAGCTGCTCTTAGTGAGCCTGCAGCTGTGTCCAAAAACTCTACCCACGGGGAATTGCTGAGGCAGATATGAGAGGTCCAGCTGCTCTTAGCAAGCCTGTTGCTGTTTCCAAAAATGATACCATTGGCGGGCATTGCTCAGGCATGTACAAGAGGTGCAGCTGCTCTTAGCAAGCCTGCTACTGTGTCCAAAAATTATACCCAAAGTGGGCATTTCAGCCCAGTCATCATCAGTCTAGCCTGCTGCTGTGACAGAAGAAGAGAGAGAGAGAGCAGGAGGAGGAGGAGGAGTTGATGACAACAAGGTATGTAAAAAAATAATTTAAAATGACTGTCTGGGGTGGGCATCTGCTGGGCTGAGCTGGCACAAATAATTGTGGCAGCCAGCCAGGAATGGCTAATAGGTATACTGTATAGGCCTCTGCCCTAGTGTTCCACCACACACCCAGTTGTTGTCTGTGATGGATAGTGTGGGAGGAATGTGTTTTGAGAGTGTGTCCAGATGCAGTATAAGAAAGTTGGGTCAGGTTTTATTTTAACAACTGGAAGGGGGTTGTGTTCATGATATTGGAGTCAGGGATGGCTGGCAGAGGGGACGTTGTTGGAGCTGTGGTACTGGCGGAAGGTTCAGGTTGCAGACACCTGACAGAAGGAGTAAAGGACAGAGTTGGGGTTGTGATAATTAAGCAATATACCATGAGAGGATGTTGGTGATGCCAGGTTTTACCCATGTCCTGTCCTGCGATGTTTGGCCACAAGGCGCAGCCAAGTGGCCAAAACACCCCAGGGCTTGGGTAAATCCTGGCATCACCAACATTCTCGAGTGGCATACTGCGATTATACAATGGACATCTGTATATTTTGTGTGTGAAAAGTCAAAAAAAAAAAGCTGGTTTAAATGTTTTATTAGTTTTTATTAGATTTGTTGTTACACTTGGTAAAATAGTGCTTTGTTGGTAGGTATGCCCATGTGCAGTGGTGTCAGCAAGCGGGCGAGGAGACACCCTGAATAGTTACAGTTTGGGGAAACCAAGACTCGAGGAAACCGCAGGTGTGAGACCAGTCATGTTAAGCTGTAGTGCATGATTGAAGGGAGCAAAAATGAAGCGAGGTAATTTTGTTGTGGGATGTTTTCTACAGTGTGGCTGACAAACTGTAAAAGCAGGTTCTTGAAAGTGAAAGAGCACCCAGGGAAAGAGCATTTTTTTCTTTTCAAAAGCCAGAAAAAAAAGAATTTCCTGTGACTAGAGTTGAATTAATAGCTGAATTACATTTTTGGAAACTTGCAGTATTTTTCATATTGTTTATGCGGATGTCAACATCGTGGCTTTGTGGAGGTTTAGCCCTGCACCTGTTTGAGTTTTTGCTGGGTTTGTGTTCCTAATTGTCTCAGTGATTTCAGGGGGGCCCTTGATGCGGCTTACTGGTGACTGGCACCTCTCCCGTGGGGTGATTGTAGCTTTTACAAGGGGGAGATGAGTGCCAGATAACCAATGAAATTACATGATTTGTGTCTGATTTTACCACCCATTGTGAAGGGGGGGCAATGATATGATGGATCTAGAATCTGACTATAAATTAATGTGTTACTACCTCACGCTAGTTTGCATTTAACAGTTTGGCTTCTCAGCCAGAACATCTACCTTTTTATTGCATGCTTGTTCTTGGACATATGTTGCACAATGTTTTTTTGCTTTACTGTCGAATTTTCAATATTTTCACTCCAGATTATCAACATTGCCATTTTTACCACACCTTCTTATGAGTAGTACAGCTGTCATTTTTCACATCTCACCCAAAACATGTTTCCGCCCATGTAGCGCATAATGGCGCAGTCGGTGTGTGAAATCAATGTACGGGACAAATTAAGAAAATCACAGTGACACTGTTCATGAGCAGAGGTCTTAAAATGGCTATGTTGAAAATTTGGTGACAAAAGTCCATAAACTGACTGCGTTAAGAGTGAGCATTGCGCATTTTCCACGTACCCTTGTAAGTTCATGACTTTGTAATATTTTCAATCCAGATTTTCACCAGTGGTATTTTTCCACACTTCCTTATAAACAGTACAGCTGTCATTTTTCACAACATGGCCGAAATGTTTTTCCACACTTTCAGCTCAGAGATGTGTGGTCGCTGTGGGAAATCATTGTTCGGGACAGATAAAGAAAATCACAGTGACACTGTTCATGATCGGGAGGTCCCAAAATGCCTGTGTTGACAATCTGCTGTAAAAAAATCCTCAAACTAATTACATTACGGGGTGAGTTGCACAGTTTCTATGCATGCTCATGACTTCACCATTTTTTAAAATATTTTTACTGCACATTTGCAAAATTGCCATTTTTTACACCTCCCCATGAACAGTACAGCTATCATTTTTCACATCCTATTCATAATGTTTTTGCACCTGTGGTGCTAAATGCCATAGTCACTGTGCATAAGCAGCTTTCGGTTAACAAACTGATATTGCCACTGTTCATGAGGTGGGGTCACAAAAAAAAGTGTTGAAAATTTGGAGTGAAAATACCAACGAATGCCTGAGGTATTATGGTTTCCCACCATAACGCCCAACCCTGTAGAGAATGACAGGCATCAGGGATGTGACTTGGGATTCTTGCCTGTAATGCTCATACCATTCCACACCCTGCAGCCAGTGACAGGCACTGAGGCATGCCTTGGACTCTTCGGCCCCAAAGTTCACCCCATTTTCCTATACCGCACCCATCTCACCGTATTTCCTGATAGAATGGAGTGCGCATAAGGGCCAAAGACCCCAAGGCACATCGTGACACTTGTCAGTGTCTGCAGGGTAGGGTGTGGTGAAATGGCGTGGTCATTATGCCTGATGACCCAAAGGCACACCCCAATGCCTGCCTCTCTCTGCAGGGTGGTGGTGGGGTTGGCTTCAGTTCAATACTTCGCTGCCATTCCTATTATGCAGCTCTGTAACTTCTACACTACCAATGCCAATGCCAGCAAGCAAACATCAGAGTATTACTTAGTTCCCCTTACAATAATTTACTTTTTCTCACCATTTTTGTATGCAGGCTGGTTCTCAAGCAACATGTCTGTGCGAAAATATATTAGTGGTGCTGAAAAGAGGAAACGCCAACAGCTACGGGATGAGGCAAACCAAGCTATTGTGGATAGAACACCAAAGCTGGAAACTTTCTTTAGAAATGCACCAGTGAGGATAGCAAGTAATAAAGACAACTCAGCTGCGGGCCAAAATCTTTCCTACCGTAACACTGGATTGGTCACAGATTTGGCAGAATTGTCACAGGTTTATTCGGCAAGATTGCCTGAGACTTATTCAATTTAAAATTTTACACAATATCTATTACTCCCCTCAAAAGTTAGCAGATTTAAAGCTGGTGGAGGATCCTAAATGTTATAGATGCGGTCAGGGAGGAGGAGATTTATTGCATATCTTTTGGCAGTGCCCTAAAATCACCCAACTGTGGAATGAAATAAGGAGCAAGGCCAGTCCGTTACTAGGATTAGACGATATGTTTTGTCCAGAGGTTTGCTTGTTAGGGGGACATGACAGGTTTCTCAGTCAAGCTGAGGAAATTTCACATGGCCTTGATTTCCATCACGGTGAAAAGGTTAGTTCTCAAACACTGGAAGGATTGCCTTAGGGTTACCTATTCTGAATGGTTAGCGGACCTTCTTACAAGCCTCAGAATTGAGAGGATGATAGCAGTTCTGCATAATCAATTGCCTCTATTTGAGAAAATCTGGTCCCTATTGGTTATATCTTATTCATAGGTAGGTAAGTGGTACGTCTTGTACTGACCGCTTTAGGGGTAGCGCCTTGTGTGGGGTGGGTATGGTGGTATATGGGGGGAGGTTGGGTATTTGGGGGGTGGGTATGGGGGGTTTGCGGAGACTTATTAAATCTGCTAATTTTTATAAGGCTGTTGTAATTCAATGTTTTGAGTGTTTGTATATTGGCTTGATATCATGTCTCTGCAAAATAAACTGAATAAAAAGTGAATGGCAAAAAAAAAAAAGACAACTCAGCTGCACACTGTGAGCAACTATGTATCCCTTCTTTGGACACAGAGCGGGTATCTTCTTTAGGAAATGATTCACAGCAGCCATCTCCTGCCACCTCTGGTATCGTTCACCAGGTCTTCATGCCTTCACAGGTTGCCACACAGGTCAATTCTGGTTCCACTTGTACTGCGGCGCCAAGTCCTGCCACCTCTGGTATCGTTCATCAGGTCTTCATGCCTTCACAGGCTGCCACACAGGTCAATTCTGGTTCTGGATGTACTGCGGTGCCAAGTCCTGCCACCTCTGGTATCATTCACCAGGTCTTCATGCCTTCACAGGCTGCCACACAGGTCAATTCTGGTTCCACTTGTACTGCGGCGCCAAGTCCTGCCACCTCTGGTATCGTTCATCAGGTCTTCATGCCTTCACAGGCTGCCACACAGGTCAATTCTGGGTCTGCATGTACTGCGGCACCAAGTCCTGCTACCTCTGGTATCATTCACCAGGTCTTCCCATCTTCACAGGCTGTCACACAGGTCAATTCTGGTTGTGGGTCTGGCTGTAGTGCTGTAGCTAAAACACTGAAAATGTCTTCTGATCCTGGTTTGTGGGGCAGTTTATCAAAGGAGGACATTGAATATTGGGTTTCAAATGGCCCTTCTTCTTGTCAGAACCATCTGGGACCCTTCGAACAATCCCAGCGGATCATTTCAAACAGAGTATGATACTTCTCCAAGAATCTTTTCCGTGGAAAGAAAGCGAATGGTGAACGGTACAACCGTGAATGGCTTTTATACTTTCCTGCAGCTGGGAACATTTACTGTTTTTGCTGCAAGTTATTGTCCGCAAGCTCCTCACAGTTTGCCAATGATGGATTCAGTGACTGGAGTAATGTGACCAAGCTAATAAAATGGCATGTGAACAGTGACGAGCACCAGACAGCAATGCTTGCTTGGCTAAAGAGAGCTTCTACCAGGGGGTGCATAGATGCTGAACTGCAGAAACAGCAGGAAAGTGAGAAGAACTACTGGCGATCAGTGCTCCTTAGAGTTGTTGAGGTGATCAAATTTCTAGCTGAGCGAGGACTGGCATTCAGAGGAGATGACGAGCTAATAGGCTTACAACACAATGGAAACTTTCTTGGCATGCTTGAAGTAATAGCAAAGTTTGATCCATTTCTTGCTGCCCATATCTCACGTTATGGCAATTCTGGCAGAGGAAATCCGAGCTATTTATCATCTACTATTTGTGATGAACATATAGAAGTAATGGGAACTGTCATTCTGACAGCTGTGTGCAATGAGGTTCGAGTTGCTAAATATTTCTCCATTTCTGTTGATTCAGCCCCAGATGTGAGTCACACGGACCAATTAACTTTTGTTGTTCGATTTGTAGGTGAAACTGGAGAGCCCAAGGAGCGTTTCTTGAAATTTGTGCCTTTACACAGCCACACTGGTGAAAACTTGCGGGATAATGTGTTGGACATGCTGAAAGAGCTGGGCCTCAGTGTTGAAGACTATAGAGGTCAAAGTTACGATAATGCTGCCAACATGTCTGGACAGTATGCGGGCCTGCAGGCACAACTAAAAGAGGTCAACTCACTTGCTGACTATGTACCATGTGCAGCACATTCATTGAATCTAGTTGGTACTGCAAGTGTCAATTGTTGCCTAGAAGCAGTTAAATTCTTCAGCACAGTACAGCAGATATATGCTTTTGCAGCTGGTTCCACAAGGCGGTGGAAATCTCTGGCAGAAGGTTTGACTCCCAACGAGAATGGGAGAATCCTGACACTCAAGACCCTATCATCCACACGATGGCATTGTCATGCAGAGTCCGTCAGGGCTCTGTCTTTGAACTATTGCAACTTCTACAACATACTGAAGAATCTGGGAGATGATGAACAGGAACCAGCAGAAATGAGGCTCACTTGCAAGTCACTGGCCAATGCGTTATGACGACTGGAAACAGCCTTCATGTGTGAACTGTGGAACAGAATTCTGCAAATATTCCAGAAATGCAATACCCTTCTCCAAAGTACAAGAGTAGATTTGACAGCTGTTGCTGCTGTGTTCTTGTCTCTAGAGGATTTCACTAATCAGTTGAGAGATCAATTTGAAGATATTGAAAGGGTAGCAAAAAATATAATGCCAGATGTGTCCCAGGCCTATTCAAGTGAGTGTACCAGAATCAAACAACCAAAATGCCATGCTGATGATTCGGCCACATCTCACGTCGTCCTTACAGGCTCCCAAGGCTTTTGGGTGGAGTCATTCCTTGTGATATTCAACCAGGTGCATGCTTCATTACAGTAGCGTCGCACAGCTTACCAACAAGTGTCTGGTGATTTTGCATTTGTGCCTGCTATTGTTGATAATGATGCAACACAGCTCCGTATCGATGCATCACGTATCATTAGCAAATATGCAAAAGATCTTGATGCAAACTGTGTGGATGAATTTCTTCATTTTCTTGACTTCATATCGCATGTCAATATCGAGCGAAGTGCATAAGAGATTTTGAAATATATACGGCAAAATGATCTAGTGGAATCTACCTTTTGTAATGTAGCAGTTGCTCTCAGATTATTCCTAACTCTGCCAGTAACAGTCTGTGAAGGAGAACATTCCTTTTCAAAACTGGCCTTGATAAAGAACTGCCTGAGATCAACAATGACACAGGACAAGCTGAATTCACTTGCCATACTTTCTATTGAGAGTGATGTGGCAAGGGCACTCAGTTTTGAGGTGATAATCAACACTTTCTGTACTCAGAAGTCATGCAGGAAGCAGTTCTAACTATTTGTCTCAGTGTGCCTTGGGTTGGACTGAAGCCATACTTTTCCTCTTTCTACTTCTTGTAACTTTTCTATTATTCATCTGCCACATGGGTAAAATTAGTGAACTCATTTCTAAGATGCATATTTACACCATTTGGTATTTTTCTTCTACAGTCAACAAGAATTGATATTTGATTACATGTCTTCCATATGTCTGCCTGGAACTTTGAAGCTAATATGTTATGTGAAATTATATTTAATGCTCTGTTTACTCTAGGGATTCTTGTGGCTGTCTATCCACCCACTCCCACACGTACACACTGCTCTGCCCTGACCCTGGGTGGTATATAGCCTCCAGGACTTCCATCCTGTGTATCTCACCACTGATCTGCCCCCTGGCACTTGATGGTGTATGCCTTCTAGCTATGGCTGGGACTCTTGTCCAGTCCTTGTCTCACCCCTACTGGACTGGTCTGCTGCCCTGAGCTGTGAATACATGAACGTGTCTTTATGTCTCCATCCCTGTCCATTTCAACCCAACTGCACTTTTCTGGTGGTGCATGACCTGCTGCGTAGGAATTCCATCCTGTCCATTGATGCATTGGTCTGTGACTGTCCTTGGGTGTGTACCCGTACAGGTTTCTATCCCACTGGTCTGCTTTGTGTCATGTATGCCCTTTGGGGTTCCCTGTGTCAATCATTCTCCACGGGTCTGCCTGTGAATAATATACAGTTATTTTAAACTTGCATTATTTGGAACATGCATAATATATATCATCAGTTGGTGTTCTGTATTCCCACAGAATGGATACTTCATTATTTTTCTACTACATGCTTCTATTAATTCAAGCATGTAAAGAAAGTTTCCTTTGTTTGATGAGCAAATTAAACTAGGCATCTCCAGTTAAGCAATATGTCTGTACCAGGGGTTATGTTAATGGTCTGTTAATCACCCTATGGGGGAGTAATCTGGCACGAGGTGTAGGTGAGTGCTACAGAGCCCCTGACCATTACCATAACCCCTGGAAGTGCTTTACTGCTATTATAATAAAAGAAATGTTTTTTTTTTTTTAAATAGTGTTAAACCTTGCTCAGCATATGATTGGGCTCTTCATGTATGTTAATCAAAGTTTAACATAGGGCGGCTGATAGAATGTTTGCAACCAATCAGAAAGCTGTATTTCTCAGACCCTTTTTATAATAGGCTGTTATACATACCTGCTGCTTGAACTAAAGCTGATTGTAATACTGGCACTTGTATGTACTGCTTATATCTAGCTGCAGAATTTCATATTCTTTTTTTTAAACAAAAAATATTGTATGGTGCATACTGCATACAAAAGTAAAAACAGTGCATATATACAGAAGTAAAATATAACGCTTCAGTCCAAGCATTCGTATAAAACAAATGTTGGTATTTTTTTGTATTTCCAATATGTAGTACATCATTTGGTGTGTTTGCATTACCACAAGTTATATCTTTCAAAAATAAAGAAGGGTATTGTCACATGTGAGTTAATTTGTGATTTTATTGTCAGAGCTCTGAATTGTATTGTTTAAAATGGCATGTGACCTGTCAAGTCATATGGCATAACACATAGCATTAGTGTAAATGACATCCTGCTTGAGTACTCTGCTTGTTGTATCCTTGCTGGCACAGCACTGAGGAAAAGTGTGATGTTCGCATTTAGGGGCCCCTGAGCCACAAAATATTACTGGTGAGTAGGGCCCCCACATCCATTAATCTGGGCCTGGTACCAGAAGTTGTGTTTCTCTTTGTGTGAAGCCCTGGGGCACCTGCAAACCATTGGTGAGTCTGCTCTGACTTAGAGCCCATGTTTTTCACTAAGACAGTGTTCAAAGTATCTGCTACTGTGGGGTCCAGAAAGGACAGCCAAGTACAGTATTGAAGTTTGTGAATGACTTAAAATGCATATAAACAGTGGGGGTCTACAGGGATGGACATAGCCACTCAGAAAACATTGAAAGTCAGGACAGCAGTTCATGAAGGGTAGAATGTTAAATGTGATATACATTTCGAGATAGCATTCTACAAACAGAGAGTATTCACAGGAAAGTGTTGACTCCAAATGAATGGCTGGGTATGGATTTGGGAACAAGAGGTGTGAGACCCCCCATTTGGAGTAACCAGATTTACCTCCACGGGTTCACTTTGGGCACCTATAGCTTTCTCCCAGGCACTTGGCCAGTGTCTGCAGAAAGTACCCAGATGTGGGACTGAGGATAAAGTTTTCCCTTTGGAGCTAGAAAGTGCTCATGGGTGGTAGAGGAAGCCACCAATAAATGTCCATGCCATATGGAAAAATGTCCATGTGCTGGCCAGAGTGCCACGCAAGGGAATCCAAAAGAAGAGTACCAGTTCAGGCTGAGAGCCCAGTGTGTTCAGAACCTGAGGGTTACAGTGTTGTGAAGAAGATGTGTTCTAGTCTCTGTTAATCTGCATTACCAGGGAGTGTAGCCCTGTGGGGGTCCATCTATGCTTTATTATTCCTGTTGTTGTTGTTGTGAATAAAAGCCACACTCTAGAATCCCACTCCTGGTTTGGACATTTCAGTTCCTTCTTGCTGTGTCCAGATTACTTGGGTGTCCCTGACCAGAAGTCAAACCTAGCCAAAATGCAGAGCAACAGTTTCCTCCTCGAACCCAGGTTAACCAGGTATATGGGTTTCAAAAATGGAGGCACCACGCATAAATAAATAACACAAGCCCTGACCTGGTTAAAAATTGGAGGCACCGCTGAGGATTTGATTGCCAATTTTGGGAGAAAAAGCAAGAAAGATTGCTCGGATGGTGGCTAGCATTTTGGCTGTCTGGCAGTAGGTAGCCCAAAAATCAGAAGCATTGCCAACTAAATGTGCCACTGTGTGCTGCTGTCTATGTGCTGCTGTAATTGTGCCAACAGTTTACTAAGGAGCAGTAAAGCCTGAGAGTGTATGCCCCTTGTCCTGCAACATAATTACAATGTTTGCCAGCTTTTTAAGTGCTGTGTGACAGGAAAAAGTGTGGAAAACTGTGGGAAACAAAGAGAGCTTTGTGCCCTAGAAGTTGGAAGTGCTTGTGGTATGGACTAAGAGAGTCGCTGAGTAAAATGCCAAGAAAATGGTTGAAACACCGAGGAGCCACAGTTGGAAAAAAAAGTGTGGTTTGTAGTTTAAATTTTGCCTGCTCGACGATCGCCATGGAGAAGAAAAGCATGAGAAGAGAGAGAGTCTCATTTGCATGGCATTGAGTGATTGGTGAGACTGCAGTCAGTCCCGCCCCCAAGCCAGCTCCAGAGTGACTGCACAGTGTTCGAGAGGGAGGGAGAGAGAGGAGTGTGTGAACTGGCTTGCCAGGAGGAGCATCGCGGTGACTGAAAACATTGTAAAAATAGTAAAATCAGACTTTTCTGTTTAAAATCGGGCTCAACCCGCATATCGATTGTCTGGAAAGAAAGTGTGGTGTTCAGAGGGACAATTGGCAAGACTGCCAGCCTGCTTACATCCAGAGGCCTCCAAGACCGGCTGTAGGCTGCATTTTCCATTGCAATAAAAAGCTACTGATTAAGTGAGTACCATCCTGAGAACCAGCTCAAACTGTGAGTGATTTTAATCTAAAGCCAGCTAAATCTGTGTGTAGCAGTGTGATTGTTTTGCAAAGAAGGACTGTGTCAAGTTAATCAGCTAAAGCAAGAATTCTGAGCATTAGACTGTGAGCATAATTATAGGTTCAGCAACAGTATAATTTTCAAAGTCAAATGAGAGACTGTGAGTTGTATGATAGATACAATACAGGCAATCCTGTGTGATGAAATACTGTGGCTTTAGGGGACTTTAAGAAAAAAACAGTGATTTAAAGTGAATGAAAAGTCCAGTAAAAATCATATAAATGTGCTGAGAGAGCAACTAGTGCAGTTTATGCAGTATGAGTGAACTTTGTCATTAGAGTGTGTAAATCGGATGCGCAGTGGCTTGAGTCAGAAACAGAACATTGATGCGCGAGGAGTGCTGCCGCTGCCATTACAGGGTGGGGTAGTAAAATAAACACAACAAGGGAGCCATTTTGTAAAAAACTTCCCAACAAAGTGGGACTTAAAATAACAGTGAGCTTTTGTTTTTCTCTGCAGTCATGACTTCGGGACCAGCCCGCTACCCGGACCATGCCCGGGCTATGATAGTAGAAGAAGTTAACAAGTTGAGAGATATTGAAAGATGTTACTACAGGGGACGATTGCATCCTCATGTGGCGATTCCTGGATATCCAGTAAGAGTGTGTGTAATGTGCTTAAAGGCTGGAAGGGACGTCTTCATAGTTCCTCACTGTTCTGGGTGCCTAGAGAAATATGGCTTGACTAAAGCACCCAAGATTCATTTGACTCCCACATGGACAAAGCTTCAAGAATCTGCAGTTGGCAACACACAGCACCAGGTGGAGTCTGATGAGGAAGCCCAGCAGAGTACGGCATAAAGCAGGAGGGTGCAGTTTTATAGGCAGAGCAAAGTACTGATGTATCTAAGTCCGGGTCACAGAGAGACAGTGCGTAGGGAGCATCAGCAGATCTTTGAAGAGAGGGGCCTAGCCCAAGTTTCATAGGAGAAGATGAGATGAGGGAGACCCTTGAATGGGAGGTGCTGACCTCTGTGCCCACCGAAGAGTGGACAGTCTCAGGAGTGAGGATGACTGCTCACTCCTGGGCACAGATCCTTAGCATGGAAGAAGATGAGGGGAAACCTATGTGGCCTTATGAAGAAGGTACGGATCCACAGCCTCAAGCTCTTGCCTTGGAGGAGCAGAAAATAGGAGAGAGTAGTGACTCCACAGCCCTGTCCCCACAAGGAGGAGTCAAAGATCCATTTTACATTGCTTTGAGTATGCGTAGCTGGCAGAACCAGGACTGGCCACCCCCAAGCCAGGCCAGAGGTCTCAAGTTGACCAAGTGGAGGAAAGACTGGTTTATAGGAAGGCAAATGAGACCTATGGGATATCCTTTCCTATCTTTCCTCTGAGAGTCTGGGAGGAGATTGAAAGAAACAGGAAATTCTGGATAGTGGAAGAGGCAACAAAACATGTGCATCCTGGTGCAAGCAGATATGTCAGAGACAGAGTGTTACAAGAAAAATTCAGATAGTGGAAAGTGGGCAGGACACTGTTTATAGACACTGTTCGAATTGTGGATGGAGAGGGCCATGAAACTATTCACAATGTGAATTATGAGCACCCAGATGGGGTAACAATTCTTGCATCTGACCCATTGTGTTATTTTCAGCAATGCAGAGACCTTCCTGTGAATGTGTCCATGCCTACCAAGTTGAGAGCAGAGCAGAGCAGTTGTAGCCAGTGCTGCCATCCAGCCATTGCTGTACCTATGTTGTGCCACTAGACTGGTATTCCAGGAACCAGGTGCCCCAGTTTTGTCAGCCTTGCAGTGTACTGGCTTTCCAGATTCCATCACCTGGCTTTCCAGATGACATCAGATCCAGAGAGGACACCAGCCCAACTGTATCCTGATTCATCGTCTGTAATTTCGGATGACTTCAGACCAGCTGTTTTTTCCTTTCTTGTTACAAGGTTCCATCTCCTAGATTACATCATCCCAGCAGTTTCCAGAAGTGCCATCCTGTCATTTTCTGGAAGATGTCCACCCAACTGTATCTGAAGAATGCTGCCAGGGAGAGGATTCAGCGGAAATCCAGGTGCCATATCGTTTTCGTTCTACAAGGGACTTGTAAGTCCAGACTTTTCTATTCTAATGACATTGCAGTACACACCCTACACTAGCAGACTTCAGACTGTTTGAACTGTCCTCAAAGACTCTCCCCTTCAGGATTACAGCCTGCCAGAACTGTGCTTCACCGGGTTCCATCCCAGGAGAGACTCTTCATTGGACTTGCCTTCTGGCACTGTTGTCACTAGATGGGACTTTTAGGGCCTTCCATCCCCAAAATGTATAGTGTAAATAATGTTGTTTTCCTACTGTTTTTTACTGTTTCTACTGTTTTTCTACTTTTCTAAAAAAAATTATTTTTTGGGATTCTCCAGTGTTTTGATGGTAGGGGTTAGATAGCACTGTGTTTGCAGATTAGGGGTGTTTTGTCTTTCTTTTTTCTTGCAGGTGTTCCTGAAGAAGATAATAAGAGAAGACAAGAAGAGGAGGAGGGACTCAGTGGAGTTCCTATAGTACTTTAAAGTAGTAGTGTTTAAAGTACAGTGTTGTTGTTTACTGTGTGTAACTTTTCCTTCCACGGGTATGGTTGTGGGGGAAGTGTGGGAGTAATGTGTAGAGTGTAGTCTAAATACATAATCAGATCATGGCCAACAAATCCAAGTAGGGGAAAGTGATATGTTGGAATATCAACATCATCATAAGTACGTGTAACTCAGCAGACTTCATGGTATACAGACCATAACAACCATCTACTCTAAACTTATTACTGGGGTGCCATTTGCAAATCTTCACAGCCGATGGGATAGGATGGGATTGCCAAGGAGGGGTGGTTCCAGGGACAGAAAATGACATGGCATCAGGTGGAGGCCTAGCCAATACAGAATAAAATTTAAAAAGAAAACACACCGTGCCAGCTGCAAACTCCCTCCCTCCCATGCCCAGCTTTCTCCCTGATTCCCCCATGGCACCAGCAGTGCTCCTTCTGCTCCTAGAAGCCCAGCTGTAGACCCCTTCATGTCCCCCTTCATCATAATGTGTGGCACTGGGGCATATCCCATAGACCACCTCCTGGCTGGTCTAAGTGGAGCCCCTTGGTTTGTCCATGGCAGGGTTGCAAAATCAAAAAGAAGGGGATGTTGTAGCCATGCCATGGTGCAAGCCACTTTGCAACCTGGCACACCCTGCATTATGGCACAAAGCAGCTGTAGGACAACGGCTTGCCTTCTTAATGCAGATCGCATTCGAATGTTTGGATTGCTGCATCTTTATTTTTTTATGTTTTTTTATTTATTGAAATCTCAGAATTACAAAGCTTTGAGTCAGAGACTCCTTTACAAAGGCTCCATGTCAAACAGTGCAGAAAAATACAGTGGTGCAAAAACAGAATACAAAGTGCAAGAACAGATTACATACAATTTACAAAGAAACAAAATGTTGACATGTCATATGATACAGGTTACAATCAGCAGTATAAATACTTGGCAGACTTAAGTACAAGATAGCAATGAGCGGAGGGGGGCAGGAGAGACAGGGGGCAGAAAACAAAGGGAGAAAAGATAGGGAGACAGAAAGGGGGAAAAAGAAAAGGGAATGATGGGGGAGGTAGAAATAGTTCTTGGTGCCTTCAAAAGTGACATTGTCATGACAAAACTGAGGATTGGGGTAGAGGGGCAATTTAGAGGAAGGAGAATAAAGGGAAAGGCTAGCAACAGTCACAGCAGCATGAAGCAAGGAGATGCTATGGGAGTTTATGTTTGAAAGGGCCTAATTTATTTACAGAAGAAACCTCAGAGGGCAGGCCATTCAACAAGAGAAAAGCCCTATTCATGACAGGGCTCCTCTCTGGATTTGAAGCAAGGTGTCACTTGCATCATTTATGTTTAATGCAGGCACCTTGCATCATTCACAGGGCTTTGAAAACTGAGCCCTATGGAGTTTCAAACACTAACTTAACCACAATATACTGGTGCTGCCACTATATCAGCATACTCTTAATTTCAAATGTACAGTAGAGACTCTGTATTAGGGTCAAATTGAGGGTTTCATTAAAAAGGGCATTTTCAGAGGCTGATATATCACAGAAACATAGAAGCATTTAATTTGTCAGCAGAAAAAGGCCTCTTGGTTCACCCAATCTGACAATATGTTCCCTACCTATTCTGCCTCTGTAGACCCTGTCTGGTGTTTGGTGACCCTCTCACCTCCCTGCCTCTTTTCTAATATGTCCTATGCTGGTTCAAGTTCAACAAACTCAGAGTCAATACTGAAAAAAAACAGTGTCCATGAACTTTGGCACCAGCTAGAAGCTGGCAAAGCTTCCCTCCTTCCAGCCACCTCCACTCTGGATCCCTCTTGAAGTAATTCCCTCCTTCAAGTACCTGTGTGTGGCTTGAAGGGAGGCTTGACTTCTCTGCCCACACTAGTGTCATCCACTCCAAGCTCCACCTCAAGCTTGGAGCCTTGGAACCATAACAAAAACTGCCTGTCTACACAGATTCACCAGGAGCTGGTTACCAAAATTTTGCCACCGATCTTTGACTATACAGATGTGGTCAGTCTACGTTACTGCCCCTCCTCTTCCCTTGCCAGACGGGACATCCTCTGTAATGCCTTCTCTCACTTTGCTACAACCTCCCCCTCCATACTAATCACTGCTCCTTCTACTCTCCCTGTCCATCCTTCCCCTGCCATCACATTGCCAGTCACACTGTGCCTTCTTCAGCTCCAAAAGCTGGCTTGGTTCTCTACCATGTTACGTAGCCACACTCCTCTCACCTCTTCCCTCTGTCTCTCCACTCCGGGGATCCAAGCACCTTCTCACTCCCCCACCCTCACGCCTGTGATGGGGAATCAACCTTCTCCTATTGCCATCCCTTCCTCCCTCCCTCTGGAACCAGCTCCCTTCCTCTCTCTGTCTTTCACTCTCCCCCATTTCCATTAGGCACCAGCTAATGCTCCTCCTGTGTCCTTCCTGCTCCTGTCAGCTCCCTACCTGGACCTGTCCCTGTCCCTGGTGCCCTTTTGACCACTACCATGGTCCCCTATGGTTCATTTCATGTCACTACAATATAGTACACTACAATACAGATGAGTATGAATAGATAGGCCATTGACAGAGCAAAGGCCGATGGCACATTCTTAAAGTAGAAAAAGAAATGGTCAGACTGGATGGGCCTTGCGGTCCTTATCTGCTGTCAACTTCTATGTTTCTATGTTTCTACTACAACTGCTGCTCTTATTTGTACGATCCTGTTTTTGTCATTTTAATTGGATACTGGTGCTGCTCATACAGCAGAATTCTGTTCACCATTGTTGTTTGTACTTGCATCTTGTTAAATTGTTCACTGTTAGCACTTTGTCTTTCGCATGCTTCGCTATTGTTTTTGATTTATTCTCTTTTCCCTTTTGGATCACACATAGAAACAAACCCTGGCTCAGCGTGCCTTTCCCAGTTGCCAGTTTTCAAATAAATAATTAAGTAAATAAGGAAACACACAAATAATATACCTCCAATGCATGCTTGAAGCCCTCCACTTTTCCAGCCTCCCTCATATCTGCTGGCAGTCTGTTCCAGGCATCTACCTCCCTTAAAATGAAGAAGTAGTTCCTCACATCTCTCCTGAACTTCCCTCCTTCCAGCTTCATTGCATGCCTCCTGGTACTGGTGCTCATTCTCTTTTGAAAGATACTCCACATCTGCACTCTGCACGTTTGAGGTACTTGTCCGTCGCAATTATGTCAACCCTCTCTCTCCTCTCCTCTCTGGAAGGGTGTACATGTTGAGATCCTTCAGTCTCTCCTTATAGGGTTTCTCATGCAAGTTGTGCCCCCCACCCTCAATCCCAGTCCCATTAAATTTACACTATGTCCCTGGTGTCTAGTGGTACCCCCACGTTCCTATTCCAGTCCCATTAGAATTAAACTGTGTCCCTGGTGTCTAGTGGTGCCCCCACCCTGTGATCCCAATCCAGTTTGAATTATGCTGTGTTCCTGGTGTGTAGTGGTGCCCCCGACCTTTGATCCTAGTCCTGGTTTAATGTAGATATATCCCTGGTGTCCAGTGGTCCCTCCCCCCACCCGATCCCTGTACAGGGTGATGTATGAAAAGAAAGGGCAAGTATGGTTAGATAATTGCCTGAAGGGGACACTTGTTCCTGAACCAGCCTAGCTAGCAGGTAAGAAGTGCACTGTGGACAAAGTGGAGCCTACAGCCAAGAACAAGACTAACAAGAGCAAACCAGGTATGGTTAAGGTTAATGTGGTCTTGAAGGAGGGGTTTCAGGAGATGGTAATAAGGGTTTTTAGGTAACAAGCCCCTCAGTCCTCCACACAACCATCATCCCAGTCTGGAAACACCAGGGGTTCCAGTGACACCAGTACCTCCAGAACCAGAGTCAGTGGTCCCTGATAATAAGCAGCCTCAACAGGCAGGCCCAAGCAGGGCCAATGCAGCAGTGCAAGGGGGGACACCAGCTGAACAAAAGTTGAACAAGTTGTTGGAGGCGATAACAGGCCTTGCAGCAGCCATGCAAGGGCAGCCCTCAAAAGGGACAGCTGAGTCAGTGGGGGACAGGTCCAAGCCTGCCAAGGTTGGGGATACACAAGCTAAGCTCCCCCCAAATACTTATGTTAGCATCAAAGAAAAAATTGAAAACCAAAAGGTCTAAAGAGGGTGGCTACTGTATATGTATTATAACAGAGGTGTGCACTTATACCTCAGAGCTCAAAAATAGCCAGAGAAATACAGACTTGCTTCCATGATGTGAGGTCAGTACATTTGCAATAATAAAATAAAGGGATGTCTGAACACAGAAGTATTCACAAATAAATCTTCTTTAATGAATAAACGCACTCCATATGGCATAAATAGAAACAGTATAAAAACATCTCATCCACTAGTAGGAAACGTGCAAAATGCAAGAAGGCATGGGTTCCTGGGGCTCCACATACAGTCCTAATCCAAAAGCTGCATGCTCAAAAAAAGCACAATGGAGGCACAAGAGATAGTGTCAGCAAAAAGCCAAAAGGACATAACCCAACCAACAAAACAGACTGCTGTTGTGCGAATTATCCGTACTCAGGGAAGGGGGAAGCTACATGCTGAATAACGCTAAAAAAAAAATCCAAAACCATGAGGCACAGCAATGGACTCGTGTTGTGTGCTGTGTAGGAACCCAATGGCTTCTGGGTTTGCTTACATAGCGACCATGCTTGCAGTCATCATCAGAGCATAATCCCAAAGCCACATGTTGTCCTTATAACGTGCTCGAAAGGAAATAGCCAAATTGTGTAGAGATTTAAAGTCCGAGTGCTTAGAAAAGGAAGTGAAAGACACACAATGCAGAAAATAAAAAATGAGCACATGCAAAATTGAAAGGCCCTTTTACAAACATATTACCTGTTTCCATTTCAGGCCCTGTCCACACTACACCAGAACCCCCGTAACGTTCCAGAGGGTCCAAGCCATTACCGTAACGGTTTGTGTTTACACTGGTAATGTCACAGAAAGCATTTTCAAAACCATTGTTGAAAACTGATATTTTGGGCCTGTCTACACTACATAAGTAAAATCCTGTAATGGTATCAGTGGTAGGGTGGATGCACTGTAACGTTTTGGCCCTGTCTACACTGCACTGAAGATCTGTAACGTTTTGAAACCTGTACGGACTGAAAACGTTACAGTGCATCCACACTACTACTGAAAATGTTTTGAAAATGTGACAGGATTTTACTTGTGTAGTGTGGACAGGGTTAACAGAGCTTTGAAACCATTACAGAAACCGTTGTTGAAATCACCTCACAACAGGTTTCTGTAACAGTTAAGAAAACACTTTCTGTAATATTACCAGTGTAAACGCAAACCGTAACAGTAACTGTTTGAACCCTCTGTAACGTTACAGAGGGGATTTCCAAGGGTAGTGTAGACAAGGTCTTTCAGTCTGTAATGGTTTCAAAATGTTACAAATTTTCAGTGCAGTGGCCCTGTCCACACTACACCGCTCAGACCCCATAACGGATAGAAACCGTTACAACCAGGGAGCAATGCAGTGTGGCCACAGTGCTGCGGTGTCTGTTACAGGACCGGCACCGCCGATACACACTTCGGGAGCTGGGCGACCATTACCATGGCACCCGATCCCACAATGCAGATTGCGCTGCACTAGGGGAACAGTGCCACGTGACCACACTATGCCCGGTAACGTTACTGAGGCGTAACCGGTTTCATAACCGTTGTTGAAACCACCTCATATGTTATGGTTATGAAAACGCCTTCTGTAACATTACAGGTGTAAATGCAAACTGTTGCAGTAATGGTTTGGGCACTCTGTAATGTTACAGAGGGGTAGTGTGGACAGGGTCTTAGAAGCAAAAAGAAACTAGTGCAATTTAGGCAGAAAAGGGAACAACACTAATAAAATATAATGCAACATTTGTCAACCCTTTTGCAAGCATATCGTCTGCTTATATTTGGAAATAAATAACTAGTGCAAATTCAGCAGGAACACCAACAGTAAAACATAATGGGCAGAGCCTGCAAGTCATACCTCATTACGTGATCAGAGCACGGCAAGTCATAATCACGTAGTCTCAACAAGAAAAGATGCATAAAGAAGGCAGAGCCGGCAAGTCATACCTTCGTAACTCTAAGCGATCTGTAAGTCATGACCGTATCCATCTTATTAGTTAAGTATCCACCCCCATCTCCAGCAGTATTTCTGTTAGTTTCGAATGAAACACAGAGTCAAAGGCCTTCACATAATCCAGGTATACCTCATCAACTGGTAATCCCTGATCCAAGGCCTGACTCACTGTTTCAAAAAAGTCCAGGAGGTTACTTGTACAGGATTTTTCCCTTACAAACCCATGTTGGGATATAGACACAACACCCAAACTATTTAAATTATCTTCCAGGAAGCATTTAATGAAGCTTTCCATCAGGTTGTCCACACGGGATGTTATGCTTATGAGTCTATAATTTTCTACTAGGGACTTATCACCTGATTTATAGATTGGGGTAATGTCAGCTGTTCTCCATTGCTTCAGTGTTTCCCCAGTTTGTATAGACTAATTAAACAATAATGCAAGTGGGCCTGAGATTTCCTTAGCCACTGAGTTTAAGAAGTGGGGGTATATCCCATCTGGACCACTAGATTTGTTCTTTTTTTAGCGTCTTTAGTTTCTCACACACTTGTGAGTCTGAGATCATGTAACTTTTAGTTTGACCACCTGTAAACATATGTTTATTATTTTTGTTTTCATCACGCTTCAGGAAAAGGCTTAAGAAATATTTTTTAAATTTCTGAGCTATTTCTATTTCGTTGTCTAAAGTTTCAGCACCATCCTTTAAGTTTCTAATCTGTCTGCCTATGTAATTATAAAACTTCTTATAGTTGTCCTGTTTGCCTTTCACTAGATTCAGTTCCTCAATGGCCTTTGCTTTTTTTATCGCCCCTTTACACTTCTTACATAGTAATCTAAAATCCAGAACAAATGATTTGATACCTTGTATTGGACCAACAAGATGTTACAAAAAGTTATTTTAGCAACATCCTTGTTGGTCCAATAAAAGGTATCAAACCATTTGTTCTGGAGTTGTTCATATTAGGACCAATATGGCATTAAACATTTTGGGCCGGATTCAGAGAAGCCAATGCAGGACACAAGGCAACTTGGGTCAGAAAATATGGTGCAAGTCGCACATGTATCCTGCGTTGCGTCCCCACGGGATTCACATAGGCAGCCTGCGACATGCGGCAGGCTGCCTGCGCCCAACAGCACCTATGCACCTGAAACCCCCTTGCAACATGGTGTAAGGGGGTTTCTGGCTGCATTTGCACCCTATTCAGGTAGGGTGGCCACTACCTCCGCAAATGGGATTCAGAGACAACCACCAGTGAACATCTGTCAAAGACCAATTATGTCAACAAAAAGGTGGTCTAAGTGGTCTTTGCTGTTCACTGGAGGTTGCCACTGTGCCCCAGCCCCACAGCCCCTGTGGGTTATGGACCCCCCCCATGGGCTCCGGGTCTAAGGCATGGCATGCACCATGCCAGGCAGGGTGTGTGGCACACACCCCAATGCCCAAACCCCCACACACACACACACATTGTGAGCCTCCATGCCCCAGGGCATGGTCCCCCACCATCCCTGTAACCCCCTGCTAGTCTAGTGGCCCCCACCCCACAGCATGAGCCCCCCACACCCCCAATATCCAGCCAGCAACTGGCACAACCCTCCCTCACCACCAGGGCCAGTCACCAACGCTCCCTCTGGGTGTGTGCGTGTTGGGGGGTGGGGCAACCACTGGGCCACGAGGACAGGTAAGGGTCTATGTTATGGGGGGGCCATGGCAAGGGGGCTAGGGGCTGGCACCCACACCATATGGGGCCTTGGAGGTGGGTATGGGGGTGTCATGGCAGCCCTCGCCCAGCGCAACTGCTGTCCTGTGATCTGCGGCATTCCCAGTGCTGCGCCCTACCTTGTGCAGCTACCGCAAGTTGCAGGATGCAGACCTCTGCACCCGCTCTAATCCTGAATCAGGTGCACGGGCCAGGGTGCAGGGAAGGGTGCCACAAGCTGCCATTGCCGCAGCTTGCAGTGGACCTCACTGAATCCAGCCCTTTGTTTGTCTACATAGTAAACTGTATTTTGTCTCTCTATCTAGTGTAGGTCTATCCTTTAATTTTATATATGCTTTGTTTTGTGAGTTTAATAGTCGTTGAATTTTTTTTGTAAACCATTGTGGGATTCTTCCCTGAGTGTTATAATTTTTTTTTTATAGGAATATAATTATCCATATAGAATTGGATTTTGCTTTTTATTATTTCCCACATTTTATCCAATGATTTATCTTCCAGGTCTTTCTTCCAGTCCCAGTTACCAGGGGTTTCACTAATTGCTTTATAATCAGCCATTTTCAAATTCCATACTGTAGTCTTTGCTTTTATTTTATGTGTCTTCAAATAGAGAGCGGAGGACCATATTATGGTCACTGCCCCCTAGCGGTTGTATAATAGTGACATTTTTTAAGCCTTCTTCCAAGTTACTAAGCAGTAGGTCTAAGATATTATTATGCCTAGTTCCTTTAGTTACATATTGGATCAACACTTTTTCTGCACATATTTCAAGAAATCTATTTTCATGTTTACTAAAGCCTTGTACTTGCTCCCAGTTGATTCTAGGGAAGTAAAATTCCCCCATTAGAACACATTTGTCATACATAGTCATGGCCTCCATTTCATTCATAAAATCATTAGTTTCTTCTTCTGTCATATTGGAGGCTCTGTAGCATACTGCGAGGGTAAAATTTTTGTATTTGTTCTACATCTTACCCAGATTTGTTCATTCTTTGATCCTCCTGGTTTGGAAAATGATATTTCTTGTGGTTTAAGACAGGAGGCAATGAATACACCCACTCCCCCACCCATTTTATTGTCTCTATCTTCATGGAAAGTCATACCCATTAATGCATTTAACCCAGTGTCCAGGTTTAATCCAAGTTTCTGTGATTTCACAGATGTCTATATGATGTGTCAATATTATGTGTTCCAACTCCTCCATTCTATTAGTTATACTCCTAGCATTTACCATTAGAATTTTTAATTCTTGCTTTATATGGGGTCTACCTTGTTTTTCTGGATACACTATTTTACTAGTATTTAATGCAGACTGAGATCTTTGTTCCCTAATATTAATAAGGATGTCTGACCCATTGAGTCCACCTGTAATGGAATTGACCCATATCTCCTTGTCAATTACAGTAGTTTAAACACCTAAAAATCTTCTTTTTGATGGTGTTTCCTAGTTCCTTTCTTCCTTTTCTACTTAAGTGCAAGCCATCTTTTCCAAACAATGTTATAGCATTGTTAAATGTTTCCCATGTTGTTATGCATCTTATTCTCTGACTAAGGCACCACCTCCTTATTCAATTATTTATCCTGAAACTTTTTTGGTTTATTTTTTCACTGGCTCTGGGTAACGGTAATATTTTGAAAAATATGGGTATACCATTCATTTTTTGTATTATATTAGCAATATTCAGGATTTCCAGATATATATGATCCTCCCTTGTAATTTTCAAATCATTTGTGCCTAAATGTATCAGCACAACTGGTTGATCTCCTTTGTTTTTAATGATTTTTGGTAGTAACTGAGAAATGTCCCCTAATTTTGCCCCTGGTAGAGATGAACTTGTAACCTGTTCTTTATTATCTATTGTTGTGAAAGCATCAGTGTATTTAATAATAGAATCCCTTATAATAAAGACCCTGGTTTGACTCATGAGGTTTTCCTCCTCCATTGGGGTGTCAGAAATACGTGTATTTTCAACCTGGCTGTCTTGCGGGTTTTGACCAATTTCTTTTTTTTTTTACAAATTGTTTTTCTGCCTACTGTCCCTCAACCTTCCACTCCTTCGGTCCCCCAAGGAGTATCACCCTCCCAACCCTACTGACACTCAGGGTCTGCCCCTAGAGTACCACACTCACTGCCATTGGACCTCAATTGATGATCCGGATTACCCCCCGGGCGGGGCGAGGAGAGGTTTCCCCCTTACCTCCCTCTGTCCTGCAGTGAGCTGTACAGCGAGGTCTGCCCTGTTTGATCGGTGGGTGGTGAGAATGGCTCCAAAGGATGTCATCTAGGTAGGCTGGAGGGCTTTTTTCCTCCGAGATGTATTTTTCCCCGAAGTCAGCGTACAATGAGGAGCAAGGCTGCCGGCGTGCGTGGAGACGCATGTCGAAGCCGGCCCTCTGCCAACGTCTACCCCTTTTTTCATCAGGCTCTTCTTAACCACACCGACCACCCTGAGCTTCCCCAACAGGTGGCGGTATCGTGGCAGAGAGCGTGGTCCCCCCCTCCCGGAGAAGGAGAGCAGCCGTTGGGCGCTCAATCCTTCTCCCTCCCTGCCAACCGCCATCGACCCGGGCTCACTCCCGAACCCGGGTCATCGGTGTGGTACAAGGTGTGGCGTCCAGCGCCTCAACCCTCAGCACCACCGGGCCGGCTAGGTTTTGACCAATTTCCACCTGTAATGTACCTACCTTACATTGTTCAATAGTAGTTATATCTGCTGTTTCTACTGTTGGGGAGTTTCTCCCTCAGTTGTAACTTGAGTCCCTTGAGTTCCTAATGAAGGTACCTGAACTATGTTATCCTATTTCATATGTTCCTTTGCCACACTCTCTGTTAGATCTAATAGGGGTGTGAAGGTGTTAGATAGGGGGAGTTCAAATTTCTTAGCCCTCCTTCCTTTTTTATGTTTCTTACTATTCACTTGTGTTTCCCAGTCACTTTCTATCCCGCTCATTTTTCTATCACTTTTTTGGTTTTGTTCTCTGTGTGGTGTACATTCTTGAGTATTTTCAACCCCCTCTAGTGTAGCTTTATTTAAGCATTTCAGTTCCATCTCAAGTACTAATATCCTTACTCTAAGATCTTTTAGCTCTACACATTGTATGCAGACATATCTTTCCAGACTTTCACATCCCTCATGTGTGAATTTTCCATATTCTTTACAACGAATACCTAGTTCACCTGTTCTCAGGCTAACTATAAAACTGTCCATGTTTTGATTATAGTACCTCTGATATTTGTTGCAACTAAGTAAACCACTCCAATTAATTAACTGTTCAAGTTCAAGTTCGAGTTTATTGCAGGAAAAAAAAACTTCATTGACCAAGCTCATTCACAAGGAGGTCCTGATACATACATACTAACAAGACTGATACTACATACAGTAAGTGCTTATTGCATGCATTAAGTGCTAAACTTATACTTGTGTACCATAGTGCTCTGTATCACCTATCGCAAGTCACCACAGTCTTTTCTAACATGCTGGTGCAGACATTATAGACCAGTGGAAGTAAGTAAATCCTAACAACAAGGGTTTTAGTGACAGCTACACACATCTTTTATTTTTACATTCAATATCATTTTGAAGAAACTGGGAGATACTAACTTGGGAAGTTTCAGGGATGTTTGTAGCTGATTCCATATGGTGGGGAGGGTGATGGAGAAGGCGCATTTGCCAAGAGTAGTGCGAGTGTTTGGGACCTTCAACGTTCTAAAGTCTAAGTTCCTGAGCAAGTAGGTACCATGAGCGGTCTGAATAAGGGAAGTTAGATAGCTGGGGAGTATGTTAAGTAGGAGTTTTAAGGAGGTCACGTGATGCGGCATGGAGAGTAAGAAGCATTTCTACGAGCTCCGCTCCTCTTGCCTAATTATAGCGAATATTCCCCGCAAGCACCCGCTATTTACTGAAAACCGGTTTGTTATTTTCATGCTGGTCGGGTGAGTGGTGTATTTTAAAGCTGTTTACTTTGGCATCATGTCCAAATCGCCAGATCAGGAGGAGGCCACACAGGAGTCGGAGGCTAAGCGCCCTCGTCGTAGCTCTTCTCCCCAGAGCACAGCGGAGGAGTTGTCACCTATGCATGTTTATTCAGAATTGGCTTGATTAAAGAGGCTCTCCTGAAATTAATAGAAGATGTGGCCGATTTTAAACCAGCGCTCACTCAGTTAGCCTGGAGGGTTACTGATACTGAGGCAAGGATTGCTTCATTGGAGAGGAACCAGGAAAAGTTAGAACCTGAAGTGGTAGAGGTTAGGAAATCTGTTAACAAAATGGAGGATTGCCTTGAGGACCTGGAGGGGAGGAACAGAAGAAACAACTTGGTGTTACTTGGGATCCCTGAAGGGGAAGAGGGGCCAAATACAATATTATTTTTGCAAAAGTTTCTGAAAAAAACGGTGGGTCCCTCCCCGAGTGGCCCGGAGTTTGTCATAGAAAGAGCCCATAGATCTCTGTGGGCTAAGCCGCCATCTTCTAAACCTCCTAGACCTATAATATTTAAGTTGTTAAACTATTTGGATCGGGAGTTTATCTTCAGAGAAGACAGGAAGTTATTGGCTATACTATGGAAGGGTAAAAAATTAAGACTAGTCCCTGATTTGACTGTGAAGACCCACTAGCTTAGAACTGCTTATCATCCTATCACCTCTAAATTGTGGGCTGCTGGTATTAAACATCAGATGCTGTACCCAGCTCGGCTAGAGGTGTCCTTGAAAGAAGGATCTAGGTGTTTTGATACTTTGGAAGAGGCTGCCAAGGTTTTGAAAAAATGCTATCCGGATTTGTTCTCCAAATGAGGGGACATCGGTCCATATCTATGGAAGCTGAAGATTGACTAGAGATCCTTCCAGAAAACCTATGATTGAGAAGTTAACAACTGACTTCCAGAGGGTTCCCCTCTGGTCTGACTGTTCGTTCTAACATATTGTTCCTTCCCTTACCATATTGTTCGAGTGGTTTGCACTGGACACTAATACTTATTTTGGTGGTTTCCAATCGATATTTTGTCTCTTTTACTTCAATTGAGCATGTACTGTGGGTTAGAATTGGGAAGTGTTTGGCCACTAGAGGGGGCTCTACCACCGTTTATAGATTTAGATAGTATGATAGCCCCTTTTGGCAGCTACTTATGTGCACCTTATTTTCCGTTTAGTAAGGCTGCTATTGGGTCATCAGCGAGGTACTGAGTGTTGACAGGGGCTTTCCCTCCTTTGGTTAAGATTTTTGATGGCCACAAGTTTTGTTCATAAACCAATAATGAGTTTTTGGGCAACATATTATAAGCGTAGAACTCACTAGAGAGGGTATGTAAGCATTTTAGTTTTATTAGTGTTTCCCCTGTTCGTTTTTTTTGTTATTAGCTTTGCTGTTGGTAATGATTATAGTTAAATGGTTTTGGTGGTCAGGGGGAACAGCAGCCTATAAATGCTAGCTCAGCATGTTACATAAGCAGTACCCCAGGATTTGGTTCCACGGGGATACTGGCAACATTTGTGGGAAGAGCTGCTCTCCTCCCGTGTCCTCCTGTAGTTTTGTAAGGTTTAAAACGGTGTGGGGAATATGTTTATCGTTGTCTCTACCTGCCTCAAATTTGTTTTGAGGAAAATGTAATATTTAGAATGAGGGGTTCGGTTACCTTTTCTATATACATCCCTCATGCCTACGGTCTTTTAGTATGTTTACATGAGCTATTGACATCTGTGGCAACGGACGCTACTAGACGGTAGGCAGGGGAAGGGTCATGTTTTCTTTGGGGGAATAGAGCTCCTGATGATATATAGCTGGGAATGTTCGCTCAGCCTCCTTTTATTCAACTTTCTTTGTTTTGGGAGCCGGGGGGGGAAGGATCTTGCTCTTTAGCACGCACCATGGGCTATTTGTCTTGGTGTAGGCTATGGGCCTGGGTATATGGAGATGTAAATAGGTTAAAAATTGTGGGTTCTAATTTGGGGTTTTGGGGGTGGGTTAGGGTTTTTGGAAAGTTTTCTCTCTTTAGGTCGGGGAAGGGGAGGGGCAGCAGTAAGGACCTTTATCTAGATGTGATCATAGGGTACATTTGTATACACTGTTATGGCTAACTGTTTAAATGTTCTTTCTTGGAATATAAAGAGAGGGAAAGACAACAAGAAGAAATATGTTATTTTAAACCATTTGGCCAAATATGACCCTTCAATTGTATTTCTTCAAGAAACTCATATACTTCCAGAGCAATTGCATTTTTTTAAAAAGAAATGGGTAGGTCAGGTTTTTGGGTGGGGATTCAACTCAAACAAGCGAGGGGTGGTCTTGCTTCTAGCTAATAAGACCCCCTTTATATCGTCGGAATCTATCTCTGATCCCGAAGGGAGGTTTATTTTTGTCATTGGTAAGTTAGGTAACTTAGACATTGTCCTGGGTTCTGTTTATGGCCCTAATGTGGAAACACCGTCCTTTTTTGTGCATCTGGCTATGGTCCTGGCTCCTTTTCTACACTTACCCATTTTGATGGGTGGTGATTGGAATCTGGTACAAACCAACGATTTAGATCACACTTACTATAGGGGGGCAAGAATGTCTCCTGCGCAAAGAGCATTAAAGGAATTTATTTCGGCATTGGGCCTCATGGATCCATGGAGAGTACTTAACTCTAGGAGTAAAGAATTTACATTTTTTTTCTCCAGTTCATAAAAGCTATTCTCATCTTGATTATTTTTTAATCAGCCAGCAGATGTTATCAAACATGGTGGACGCTAAAATCCTGGCTCATGTGATCTCAGATCATTCGCCTATTATAATGCAGTGTGCGTTACCGAATGTTTCTGTCCGGTCTCATTCATGGTCTCTTAACAATAAATTGTTATTAGACAATCAAATAGTGGCCCGATTTCAAAATTTTTTACAAAACACTATTAGCTCTAATTGGGGCTCGATTCTGGCAACAGACCGGGTTTGGGCAGCTCTGAAGGCAACCTGGAGGGGAGAGCTAATCCGTATAGCGTCGGTTCAAAAAAAGAAAAAAAGCAGTTTTCTAAACAGCTGTCTGGAAAAAATCAGAATGCTGGAAAGTAAAGGGGTTGGCAAGCTCTCACCTGCAGATGATCAATAATTATCCACTCTGAGAGCTACTTATGCTTGTGCTTTGCTAGAGAAGGTGGAGAGATCCACCTCCTTGTTAAAGGCTTCTTACATTGGACAAGGGAATAAAGCGGGCAAGCTTCTGGCCTGGCAATTAAAACAACATTCTGTATCCAAATGGGTTACAGCCTTAAAGCACCCCCAGACTGAAGCCTTGGTTACTAAGCCCTTAGAGATATTAATATTGTTTCGGGATTATTATAAGATATTATATTCCCCAGACCCGAGATCTGCAGATCAGGATAATAAGATGTGGGCCTTCTTAGAAGAGGCTGTTCTTCCATCTCTGGCAGAGGGAACCAGGTCTTCCTTGAATGCCCCAATTACTGGTGAAGAAATTTCAGGAATTATTGACTCTTTAAACCCTGACAAAGCTCCTGGCCTGGTCTCTTTTATAAGACTTTTAAAAAACACCTAATTCCTCTGTTACTTCAAGTGTATAGCTTTTGGGGTTCCCATGAGGCTTTTGAACAATCACTATTTGAAGTGAGAATAACTCTCTTGCTTAAACCTGGGAAAGACCCATCTGTAATTGGCAACTATAGGCCCATCACACTCCTAAATATCGACTTAAAAATATATGCCAAAATTTTAGCTAATAGACTTGGGAAGGTGCGGGAGGGTCTGTTAAGTCCTGAGCAAGCAGGGTTCATTGCGGGATGTTCCTCAGCTGATCATTTTAGAAAGATATTTCATCTAATTTCTGCTTCCAGGGCTCCTGAGCTAGAGGCGGCTTTCATGTCCCTGGAAGCAGAAAAAGCCTTTGATAGAGTGGAGTGGCATTATATGTTCGCAGTTTTGCATAAGTTCGGTTTTCCGCAATATTTCATTAAACAAGTCTGTGTCCTATATTCCTGCCCGTCAGCTAGAATTCAATGTAACAATCTTATATTGGATGCTTTTCCCCTATTTCAGGGCACCCGTCAGGGCTGCTCTCTCTCCCCATTTCATTTTAATTTGTATATAGAGCCTCTAGCAAGAGTTCAAATTTAGACAAGGCAATACGGGGTATCCATTTGGGTCGCCTTGAATGCAAACTATCACCATTTGCTGATGATTTACTTATTCACATAGAAAATAGTAGGGAATCTCTCCCTCAGGTGTTACAAATTATTTCCTACTTTAGTCTGTTTTCAGGCTATAAGCTCAACAGGAACAAAACTACAGTGTATTCGTTGTCTACTCTCTTATCAAAGGATTGGTGTTCCTCATTGGGCTTACAGTGGGAAAATGACTATCTTGTATATCGGTATTAGAATATCTAGAACCGTACTAATCTATGAACCTTAATTTAACCCCTTTATTTAAAACTATTAAGGAAGACCTGGAGAGATGGAATAAACTACCATTGTCTTTTTGGGGCCGGGCGAACACTCTCAAAATGGTAATTTTGCCCAGAGTTTTTTATCCTCTATTTAATCTCAACATTTATCTGTTCAAGTCTTTCTTTATGCCTCTTTGTAGGATCTGCTCCGATTTTCTTTGGAAGGGTAAAGCCCCACGTCGAGCGTACTCAAAGCTTACTCCCTCTAGGGAGTTGGGGGGGACTCAAATTACCGGATTTTTATGTTTATTATTTAGCTATTCATGCTAGGCGATTTCTATACTGGTTATCTACTGCGGAGTCAGTTTCGGGAGCTTCCTTTTGGTTAGCTCTGGACCGATCACTGGCTAAGTTTCATAAGTTGGACCTAGAAGCCCTGTTATATACTCCTTGGTCCAAGGCCCCATTGGAGATAAGGAAATCCCCGATAGGCTGGGACATGAGGGCTTTACAGCAACTTTGTTCCTTACTGCAAAAATCTAATTTAAGAGACCTTAGGCAACCTCTTCTCAATAATCCAAAGCTACAGATAGGCAATCGACCAATTTGTACCTTTCCAGGCAAGTATTCTACTAAACTACGCTTGGCAAGCTTTGTGGTGGGCGACTCTCTTTTGCCAATTTCTGCGCTGGTTTCAAAATTTGGGGTGGCTCAGAAAGATCTGTTTTGGTTGTACCAGATTCGCCAATGTATATACTTCTTTTTGGGGAAGTTACCATGGTCGGAAGGAGCTGGAACCATGCTTGAAAGCTTGTGGGAAGTAGTCAAGGGACGGAAAGCTATAACTAAGTTGTATAGGACAATTTTGTCTTGCGTGATGTCCAAGTGTACCCCTATAGCCTACTATTGGGAAAATAATTTGAACAAAGGCTGGTCGGCTAAAATGTGGGAAAGGATTTGGATTGACACTTATTCTCTTATTACACAGGATCGTTTTAGGAATATTCAATTCAATATCCTACATAATCTATACTTTATGCCCACCAAGTTATTTCGGATTCATAAATTATCTTCGCCAGAGTGTGGGGATTGTGGGTGCAAATTCACTACCTTACATCATAAACTTTGGGCATGCCCCAAAATTGTTAAGCTATGGAATTCTGTCAGGCAGTGGGTGGCTCCGTATTTTAACATTTCAGCCTTTTTTATGAAGATATGTGTCTTTTAGGGATGTACACCCAGATTCCTACCCTGTCACAAAAGGTTCATGTAGCTATGGTTGCTATGGTCACTAAACTCTTAATTCTTAGACATTGGCAGAATAAATGGGAGCCCTCTTTTAAAGAATGGTGGGATGAGCTTCCTAATGCTTTAAATGTGGAGAGAAGTGTAGCCCGCGTTTTTCAAACTAGTGAGAAGTTTCATAACTGTTGGGGTAGTTTTTTGTCAAGCTTTAGAAGTAAATCTGGATATTAGGGTAAACTCAACTGCTCACTCATTTTCGTTCCCTTAGGTCTTCTTACAGGAGGCCCCTGGGGCACATTTATTCTATTCAATAGATTAACCCCGGATAGGTTGAGTGGCTGACTTGTAGTTTCATTGTTTTTTTTTTCTTTTTATCTTTCATCCCTTCTCCTTTGACATGTTTAGTACTCACCTGGCAACATTTCTTCTAGGGTCTGTCCTCCCTTTCCTTCCACAGTATTGTTTGTATTTGACTATTAATTGTGGATATTGTCAGGTTTCTGTCCTTTTTTTTTGTAATGGTACTTCATTTTACTTGCATAAATTATTATGGCTACTAATCGGACTGTTTTATATTGGGTCACTATGATATCTGCTGCGAGGGGTGGGGTGGGAGGGGTTTGTTTTGTTTTCTTATGTTGGTGGGGTTTAGTATTTTATATTATATTTTCAGGCATGTATTGGTTGTATGTCTACCAGGTATCAATTACTCATGGCAATGTTGGTTTTGTTTGTGTTAAGCAAAAATAAAGTTAATTGCAAAAGTAGGAGTTTTAAGATCCAGGTGCCAATGTGGAGAATATGCCTGGTAGTGAGTGACGTGCAACCTACGGCTGAATACAAGTCGCAGTGATGCATCTGTATCGGGGAGTTCATGAGGAAGCACAGAGCACGGTGATAAAGGATATCCAGTTTCCTTAGGTTTGAAGTTGAAGACGAGGTGTAAATTAGATCCACATAGTCAAGAAGCGGGAGCAACGTGGCCTGCACAAGTCTGGTTCTGATATCGAGTGGAAAAAGTGACCTGTTGTGGAACAGGAAGCCTAAGCACATTTTTAGCCTTTTGGCAAAGTCATCCAAATGTTCCAAGAAGGTGATCTTACTATCAATCCAGAACCCGAGGTATTTAAAATTTGGAGTGACTTCCAGAGGTTCTCCTAAGGATGTAACTATAAACTCCTTCGGCAGGGTGGAAGTTAATGAGGGCACTGTTTTAGAAGAGAAGAGCATCAGAGGGACTACTTTACATAAAATGGATTTATTCAAAAAAATAAGTATTTACTGTATTTGTAAAAATATTTTAACCTTTTTTTTTCTAAAATGTAACTCAATTGCCTTTTTCTAAGCACAATAATACACTCCAGGGTGGGTGGTATTGGGTAATACCAGATCTTCCAGGGGCTAAAAGGCCTTCCACCTGAGGTGCCAGGCCTCATTATGCCCCTGGGTAGTTCGGTATTCCCCAGTACCACCAACCCCAAGGGGTATTATTGCTTACATGTCCATGGGAGATCAGGGATCAGGGGGACATGGAACATAAGAGCCTATAGGAAAGAAATTGTGTCAGGCCTGACTATACATGTTTTAGAAACCCAAGAGCACATATCTAAGGACTGTCCATATGTAGCCAAATTGTGGCTTAGCCTGTTTATGGCAATGGGATTTGATTACACAGGTATCCTATGAGCGATTGGTTTATAGATTTAGTAAAGGTGAATGGAGTTCTTTGTACAGTGATATGCCAAGCATAGTGTTCATAATCTGGAAGGGCATTGCCCATGATTCAATGTGGGGGAGTTAATTCTTCCCACATTCCAGATAAAACCAGCCTCTCCCTGCAACCTACTCACAGAGTGTTTTTGAATGCTGAGTGGCTGTAAGGTCTGTGTAGCTGTGCCCTGTCCCCTGCCTCTGCTCCTTCATCCTTCCTTTTGGTTTTCTGCCTTTGCTCATTGTTTTATCCCTTTCTGTTCTGCCTGTCCTCAGCTTCAGTTGCTGCTCTGGCCTCTCTTTGGTGGTTCGCCATCTCCCCATTCTTTTCCCTCTGGGTTTTTCCCCATCGTCTCACCTTCCTATTCTTCCTCCTCCTCTCCCCTTCAGTCCCTTCTCCTTTTGCTGCCTGAGCCTTTCAGCGGTGCTCCCCCTTTCCCCATACCTCATTCCTCCTTCCTCCTCTGCTCATCACTTCTCCCTTTGGGTCTCCACTCCTTCCACTCATTCTGCTCCTCTTTGTTTTCTGAGCGCCTTCCTTTTGGGGTTTCTCCCATCTGTTCCTCATTGCCATCTCTTCTGGGTTCACGAAACAGTGACATCTCCACCTGCCTTCACTCCCAGTTCCATTTCATTCCTGACTCTGTCCACCCTTCAGCATAATTTATTTATTATTTTTTGGTAACTGGCCCATTAGGCAGAAGTGTCTGTTTTCAAGGAGCAACCCAGGAGCACTGGGGAGGTTGAATGATTTGCTCAGAGTCACACAATATGGAAGTAGAGGCTGTGGGAATCCAACCTAGGTCTGCTGGATTTACTACACTCATTCACAGCTCATTGCTGTAACCTCTAAGCTATACTACCAACCCAAATTAATGAAGTACTTCTGGCATTTCCATGATTCAATCACTCTGGCAGTTCATTTCTTTTTTCCTTCGGTACAACTTCTATGTTCTCCCAGTGTTTCTCAAGGTTACCACATCAGCAGCTAATTTCAAACCATTTTACCATGCAAATTGCTCAAGAATTTAGTCCCTTCCAGAGTCCCAGCTCTAGCGGTAATATTTATTGTGATTCTCCCTGATTAACCCTAGCATACACCAAGCCATGAACAACCATCTTAAACATCATGAGGGCGTATAAGCCGAATTAGGGTACATGTTCAATTAGAAAAGAACTAAGGTACTTCCTCACCATTCAATAACACACATTTAATTTAGTGTTTCTCTTAAAACCTGCTAATTCACAGCCAAGGAGTATCCTGAGTCCCATTCAGCTCAGTGTTTCAAATCAAGCACTCGTTAGTGTATGCAGGGACTGGTTCATTTTATTTGCAGCTATTCACCTAGCATGACTCTCTCTATAGTTATTTTAACTGGGAAATATTCAGAGGTCCCATTATATCCCCTTTACCTTCATTACCTCCAATCATAGAACAAACTGGGGCGTTAACCCGCTATACCATACATCTTGTACAACAGCAGTCAGTGCCATACCAGTTAATCGTTCCTGCTTCCTAACATTTCATCTCTTGTTCTATTCCTCACCTTTGTTACTTAGCCTATTATTTCCTACTTCCTATCCTAACAACTCAGACCTCCTTATAACTCAGTATTACTCGGTATTTGTAAAGGTGGAAGGAGGCTCTAGGCCCATCGAGATACCTTCCCTACACAATGTAGGGTGAATTATTAAACTAACCCATAAGAAATGTATCTAGTTCCATTTTAAAGGACTTGAAAGTAACCATATTTACCATATAATGAAGTAAGGAATTCCACAGTGTGGTCGTACTTATTGTAAAGTAATGCTGATGCTTATTGGTTAAAACCTTTGGGATCCTGATTTGTGTATTGTGACATCTCAAGTTGTTTGGTTTTACAGCCTTAATGATATTAGTCTCCTTCATAAGTGTCATACCCTAATATATTGTACAAAAGCAGAAGGTTACCCTGGTCTCTTCTTAGTTTTAGGTCATACAAGCCTAGAGCGCTCAATCTTAGAAACATAGAAACATAGAAGCTGAGGGCAGATAAGGACTGCAAAGCCCATCTAGTCTGCCCATTTCTTTTTTTTACCTTATGAATGTGCCATAGGCCTTTGCTCTGTCAATGGCTTGCAGTATCTATTCATACTCATCTGTATTGCTCCCTTATGCCTATCCCATGGCTAATCTTTCCTCATATGGTAAATGTCTAACTCTGGGTATAAGTTTTGTAGTTTTTCTTTGCATATTTTTGATTAGTTTTTCATCCTTTTTGAGATGAGGAGGAGGCTACATAATCAGTATGGGGGTGAATGAAGGATTTATAAAGGGGTATTAGGCAATTTTCATTTCTACCGATAAATATTCTTTTTATTGCTGTTAAAATGTAATTTCCAGTCTGTGCAACATTTCTACAATGGTCAGTTATGGAAAATGGGCTGTTAATAATAATACCCAGATCCCTTTCTGTAGTGACCTGTTTAATATATATACCACTTAAGTTATAATTAGAGATTACATTTTTGGTTCCTAAATGGATTACTGCACATGTATCTGTATTAAAGAACACTGTGTTATTATATGCCCAAGTTTCAATAGTTGGTAAATCATGTTGTAATTGTAAAATTGTATCTGCTGTATCGACCTCTGCAGATATTTTCGTATCATCTGTAAACTTACAGATATTGTTTGTCACCCCTATATGAAGGTCAGTAATATAAATCCCAAAAAGGGTAATATAATAATAATAATAAACTTTATTTTTAATGCACCTTAAAAATGTCAAGGTGCAGTACACAGTTAAAACAATTTAAAACCAATGCTGCAATCACAGTAAAACATACAATACAGTTAGATTCTGTCATCCTCAACACCATAAGCCCTGTTCCATAAATACGTCTTTAATGCTTGTTTAAAACCCCCCACAGTAATGTACTCCCTAATCCAATGGGGTAGAGAATTCCAGAGGGTTGGTGCCACGAACATAAATGCCTGGGCCCCAGAAGATTTTAAAAACACCCTTAGAATCTCCAGCAACCCCTCGTTAGCCGAGCGGAGTGGTCACTCAGGGAGGTAAGGAACCAGAAGCTCTTTCAGGTAGTCAGGGCCCAGTCCATGTAGGGCTTTATATGTCAATAATCCAATTTTGAAGGTGATCTGCCACTGAACTGGCAGCCAGTGCAGCTCCCGCAGCACTGGTGTGATGTGGGAAGATTGAGGAGTCCCCGTCAACAACCAGGCTGCGGAATTCTGCACCAGCTGCAGGCAGCAGATATCAATCCCCAGAAGCCCAAAGTAAAGGGAGTTGCAGTAATCTAAACACGAGGTCACAAAAGCATGGGTCAATGTAGGGAGGTCCCCGGATGGAACAAGGTGCTTGATCCTAGTGATGTTCCTCAGATGTTAAAAGGATAACTTAATGACAGCCGACACCTTCGAACAAAGTGCCAACCCATCGCCAAGAATCACCCCTAGGTCTTGCACCTGTTCAGAAATAGGAAGCTTGGAGTCCCCAAGGAATAAACCTATGGATTGACCTGCTCCCAACCCCCCTATCCGGTGACCTGGATCCACAACCATCACCTCCGTCTTCCCACGGTTCAACTTCAACCAGCTGGACTTCATCCAACCCTGGATTTCGGTGAGGCAGTCGTTGAATACCGAGAATGCTCCATCCTGGTTGGGTGCAAAAGACAGGTAGAGCTGGGTATCATCAGCATAGCAATGAAACTTCGGCCCATAGCGTCTTACAATGTCTCCGAGGGGAAGCATGTACACCGCGAACAACATGGGAGACAGCACTGAGGCACCACACCCCACAAGACAGAGAGATAGGGTCGGAGAAAAAAAACCCTGACACCACCCTCTGAGTTCTACCAGTGAGAAATGAAGTAAACCATCTGTGGACCAAACCAGAAAGCCCACAGATGAATCTCAGGTGCTTAAGCAGGGTAGGCCCCAGTACAGATCTCTGTGGCACTCTGCTGGTTACTATCTGTGAGGAAACAGTGTCACCTGTTTTAACCTTTTATTTATTTTATTTTATTTATTTCAATCTAGGATTACAATACCTTTGAGCCGAGACTCTTTTACAAAGGTTCCACGTCAGTGTGTGCAACAGTCATCATTTTTAGTTACAAACATATAGTCATTGACTTACAGACATGTAATAACCAGTACAAAGACTTGAGCTATGAGCAAGACAAGGGAAGGAGGGTGGGTAGTGGGGAATTGAGGTAGGAGATCGAGGGGAAGGAGGTGCAGGGGGTAAGGGGGAGTACAGGAGGTGGTTGGGGTGGGGGCAGGAGTGGAGATATGGGGGGAGGTGGGTGAGGGTGGGAGACAGTGCAGCCAGGGGGGCCTTGTCAAGGGAATATGACAGGTAAGGTGCTAGGGGTGCAAAGACTGATTGTAAATGCTGGGTGCTGGGGCATTTGCAGCTGAAACGGTGGAAATGTTAAGATGGGCAATCGCAGGATACAAGCAGTGAGAGGTGCAGCTTGGATTTGAAGAGGCCGAGTGTTGGAGCAGTTGCTGCCAAGAGAGTTGAGCCAGTTGGATGCCTGATAGGTGAATGATCTTTGTTCTTGAGTCGTGCGACATCGTGGGATATGTAGTAGATGGGAATTGGATCTCCTTGTAGTGACGTTCCTATGTTTAGGCTTAAGGAGGGCACAGACACCAGGTGGGGCAAGCCCCATTATAATTTTCTTGGCCATGATGCAGGTTTGGTATTTTATGCGTTTGTCCAGTTGAAGCCATCCAGATTGGGAATAAAGGTCACATGTGTGGGTACGGTGACGTGAGCCAGTGATGAGATGACAGGCCTTATTCAGGAAGGTCGCGATATGTTTGAAAGCAGTGATAGTTGCAGACCCATATATGATAAGACCATAGTCTATGATGCTGACGATGGAGCTTTGGATGGCCACTGACAGTGCTTATGGGGTTAGGTGTTTCCTGTGCCGGAATAATATGCCTAACCTCGCATTGGCAGACTTTGCAACATTGCTGATATGGACAGCATATGAGAGGTGGGGATCAAGGGTGATGCCGAGGTACTTGAATGATTGTATTTGCTCTAGGATGGCTCCTTGTTCAGTTGCAATGGAGAGGTGGAGTTGTTTGTTTTTGTTGTGGGGGCTGTAGAAGACCTTGGACTTGTTTTTTTTCTGATTGAGAAGCAGTTTATAATTTAGGAACTAGGATTCAATGGAGGAGAAGGCCTGCTGAAGTTTATTTTGTAACTGGATTGGATCAGGGTCCGAGGTGAGGGTCACAGCATCATCAGCGTAGAGAATTATTTGTTCTGGGCAGCTGTCCGGTAGTGAGTTTAAGAATAGGCTGAAGAGGAGGGGTCCCAGAATGGAGCCCTGGAGACTCCCGAGTAGACTGGTCTAGGATCCAAGAGTGTATCAGTGATTCTTACTGTTTGGGACCATTCTTCAAGGTAGCTCTTAATTCAGCCAATGGAGTCAGTTGACAGCCCAGTGTTCTGAAGCTGGACAAGCAGGAGGCAGTGATTGACAGTGTCGAAGGCTTTAGTTAAGTCAATGTAGATTGAGCCTAGTAGTTCACCAGAGTCAAGTGCATTGTGTATTTCACCGGCGAATTCAAGTAGGGCTGTGGAGGTGCTGTGACCTTTGCAGAACCCATGTTGTTGCTTGCACAGGATGTTGTACGTATCCAGGTATTCTGTGAGCTGGTCTGAGACGATGCGTTCTAGTGCCTTGGAGAGTGGGGGTAGTAGGGTGATAGGTCTGTAATTATCATGGGCAGTTTTGTCACCACTTTTATGGATTGGGGTGACAGAGGCAGATTTCCATCTGTCCAGGAACTGGCTAAGGCTGAGGGAGAGGTTGAAAATTCTGGTCAGAGGACTAAGCACTTCATGAAGTGTGAGAGACAGGATTTTGAGATCGAGGGAGTCATTACTGAATCTTGATTTACCAAGGGCTTTGGTAAGATATTTGCATACTTGGTGAGCCTTGACTGCTTTGAAGTTGAAGTGGGGGGAGCTGGTGGGAGTAGTGCTCATTGTGGACAGAGGGGATTCACCATCTTTGAAGTAGTCCTGGGGTAGGACAGCGCTGAGGTCGGTAAAGGCTTTGTTAAAGGTATCCACTATGGTTTTTGGGTTGAGGGTTGTAGTTCCATTGATGTTGAGTATTGATGGGGGGTTTGGGTGGATTCCCAGTGAGTTCCTTTATGTTCTTCCAGAATTCCCAACCATTGCCCCAGGAGTTTGTGAGGGCATGCTTATAGTAGGCGGACTTCATTTGATGGATGGTTTTGGTGCAGTCATTTCGGGCATGTTTGTAGTTTTGGATGTTGTTTTGCCTTCCAGAGTTTCTGGCCAGCTCCCATAGGTGGTCTCTTGTTTTTAGCATCCTGAGGAGGTCACCTGTGAGCCAAGGGTTACTGAGTGATTTGACTTTGCATTTCTTAATAGGAGCATACGTGTCACAGGCCACAGTGAAGATGTTCATGAAGTGGTCAAGGGCAGTGTTTATGTTGGTTGCATTGAAAATAGGGATCAGTCTTGATGGAGGAGGTGGGATTTGAGTCGAGGAAGGTGACCACTGGGTATAACCCTGATGGTGATTGTTTTTGGTGGTTGTTTGATGAATTTATTTGACCAGGTGCAGCTAACAGGGGAGTGGTCACTGAGAGAGTCAGGGAGGACATTAGTGTTAGATACCCACAATAGGTGACTGGTAAGGATCCAGTCCAAGAGTGTACGGGTGCTGGTCCTGTAATTTTTCCTGGTTGGTGAGTCAACCATTTGTGTGAGGTTCGCCAGAGCAGCAGTATCCCTGTGTGCACCAGCATCGGCCACAGGCCAGTTGATGCTAAAGTCACCTAGGAGGATGGATTCGGTGTTCGGTGGGAGTGACTTTACAAAGTCAAGAACAGCTGTTAGACCAGTTCCCTGTTCTTTTGGAGGGATGTAGATGGTGGCAACAGTGAGGGTTTTGTTTTGAAATCTGAGGAGGATTCTCACTGGCAGTATCTGAGCAGTTGTGGGTTGGAGTGAGGTAATGATGTGGTGCCCCTGTATGGAGTCTTTTAGGTAGACAGCGCAGCCCCCACCTCTTTTAGAGATGTGATCCAGTCTAAAGATGTTGTAGCCAGGAAGGCTGATTGCATGGTCCAGTACTGATGGCATGAGCCAGGTTTCGACAACTGCCAAGATGTCAGGGCAGTGCTGGCTGGTGAAGGCCTGTAGGGCATCCATTTTATGAAGGAGGCTGCAGATGTTGATTGATATGAATGAGAGGGCACCCAAAGGCTTGCTCAGATTAATAGCTTTAGAGCAGAATGGGCCAGGGTTTGGGTGCACATTGCCTGACAGCATTAGGAGGAGGAGGACTGGCCTCAAGGAGCTGTGGCATATTTCTTTAAGGGAATGCTTTCACCTGCTAGCGTCTCGGGAAATTGCAGAGCATCGACGATACTGGGTGAGGAAAAGCATAGACAGGTGGGACCAGAGTGGAGGGCTAGGACCAGTGTGGGTGTAGGACAGTTTCATGGTGGTAGGATGGACCCTGGGCAAGGGGCAGTGACCAGTGTGCAGTGTGCCTCAGTGGAGGAAGGATGTAGGAATGTGGAAGCTGTGGGGGAGGGAGGGAAAGCAGGCTTTTGGGGCATGCAGTAGGGGAGGAAGATAGGCAAGAAGAAATAGAATAGGGGTAGAGAATGGTGGAGGCGCATGATTAAGGTAGGATTCGGGGTAGGTGGAGGGAGGGGGTTAAGACAGGCTGGTGGGGCTAGGAGAAGGGGGCAGAAGAGCAGTAGCTGGATCAGTGGGAAGTGAAGATACAGCTAGGAAGACCAGGCAACCAGGGACTGTGTCTTTCAGAGGGTAGCCTTTTTTTTTTTTTAATGACAGAACAAGAATCCCTCTAGTGGCAGGTCTGTATAACTTGCTAATGGAAAAGTAGCCACTTAAAAAAAAAAAAACTTCTATTAGACACTTGAAATGTGCTTAGTTCTATCTAAAATCTATTTGTAAAAAGTGCCAGGTGGCAAAAGCAGGGGAAAAGTCCTGGCCAATCAGAGCGGGTTTGCTGGAAGCACCCATGTTCCGATTGGCTGCGCTGTCACTGTACCTTCCAAGGAACTGCAGGCGGGCGTCCTGGTCTTGGTCGGTGGCTGTCTGGGTGCCTGACGACCATGGGGGAGCTGAAGCAGCCCCATTCAAGGGCAAGCAGCTGGAGAGAAGAAAAATTGTAGGGTTTAAATAGCATAGAGGTAAGATAGGTTTAGATTGAGCAGTTTAGCAAGACAAAGGAGAGTTAGACTTTTCGGCACCAAGGCAGAGTGCTTGGATGGGGAGCTGCAGGAAAAGCAAGGAAACAGAAGATCTGTAAGCACTTTAAAATAGTAGTAGAAATTACAAACCAGCTAATACAGTTGAAAAACTTCTATTGTGATCTGACAGCCAGTTACAAACCCAAGTGGATAAATAACAGTTGAAGCCTAGTTGAACCATTCTGTTTATTAACAGATTATGGGGAACCAGGTCAAAAGCTTTCCTGAAATACAAATATATATTATCAACGGATATGCTTCTATCCAGGCTATTACTAATAGATTTGTAGAAAGTAATAAAATTAGTGGTGCAGAATCTTCCCCTGAGAAAAACATGCTGTGATATATCTGCAAGACCCAAGATTTCAATTTCAGTATCTGATTTTTTTTTTTTAATTTTCTCCAGTAACTTAAAACCCATGGACGTGAGGCTAATGGGTCAATAATTTTTAGTTATTTTTCTTATTTCCCTTTTTAAATATACTGTAGGGACTACTGCAGCCTTATGCCAGTCGTCTGGTACTTCCCCTGTTTTAAGGGATTTGTTAGAAATAATTGTTATGGGGTACAAAAGTTGATCCATGGTTTGTTTGATCAGATAAGTATTTAAATTATCTGGTCCCAGTGAAGAACTGTTTTCTAAGGTTAAAATGATTGATTTTATCTCCCCAGTAGTAATTTCTATGAACTCATCTGAGGTAGGGATTGACAGGGTACTGGGTTCTTTAGCAGCAAAGACCGATCCAAAGTATTCATTAAAAATATCAGCTACTTTGGCTTTGTTATTAATATCCTCTCCATCTGTTATGATTGTTGAAATAGGGTTGGTAGGTTTTTTGTTTGAATTTAGATAAGCAAAAAATGCCTTAGTATTCCCTTTGGATACAGAGAATTTGAATTCCATTTTTTTCCTTTCTGTTTTAATAAGTGCTTTTGTTTTTATAACTTCCAATCTAAAAGATGCTATGATTTCCTTAGTTGTATTCTTTTTCATTTTCATATATGCAATCTCATTTTTTTATTTAAGAATTTTGGGAGTAAGCCATTGGGGAATTTTCCCCTTGCTGTTATTTGTTTTGTTTTTTTTATGGAATCTATAATGATTCTAGTTCAAGAAGAATGCCTTTCAATAGGTTCCAACAGTCATTCATGCTTAGCCCTGATAATACAACATCTCAATTAAATATATTTAGAGATGTTTTAATAGGTATGTAGTCTCCTTTAGGGTAGTTATATCTAAATTTGGTAGGTTAAGTACAACTTCTTGATGTAATTAGATCAAAAAAATATGTTGTGGTCACTGTTGCTAAGGGGATTTGTTACAGAGGTGTTATCAATGTCTGATTCAATATTTGTAAGAATAACATCTAGGATATTTTTCTCTCTAGTGGGTTCTGGTACCAGCTGGTGCAAGCCAAGTGTAGTAAATGAGTCAAGGAACATAGCTTCCACTTTGTTGCTAGAGGTTAAGGAATACCAATTAATACAAGCAAATTTAAGTCCCCCAAGGTAGTACCTCAGATATGTTTATTAAATCAGTAATTAAAATAACTAAATTCTCATTATAATTTGAATCTGCTGACTGCGGTCTATATACAGTAGATTACCAATTATTAAGTTTTGCCATATCATTGTTTGATTTGGACAACACATCCCTCAATACCATAATCATTGATGTTAATCTCTTAGATTATAATAGTTTTTAACATAAAGACAAATGCCTCCTCCTCTTTTTAAACCTCTATTTTATGCACATGATTGTAGCCTGTGATATTAGTAAACCAGAATGATGTATCGTCCCACCAGGTTTCTGAGATGGCAATGATGTCTATATTTTTATTAATGCAAATTGCTGTAAGTTCACTTAGTTTTAAAATATTTAAGGTTCTTGCATTACTAGTAAGAATTTTATAACGTGAAACATTATTTTATTTCTGAGAATAGACTTTGGATCTACGATGTTTATGAGTACAATTTTATCCCATCCTACCTAGTTTAAATGTTTGTCAATAGAGGCAGTAATGTTTTTACCAAGTACAAAACTGCCCTTTTACTCAAATGCAGTCCGTCCAACTAAACAGACTGTTATCATTAATGAATCTTTCCCAATGAGTAAGACAGTTAATTTTTTCTCTTTATGGTCCATTTTCTTAAACACTTATTTATCTTTTTGATTTTATCTTGATTCCTGATATTTGCTCTTAGTACTGGCAGAATCTCAGAAATTAGAATGTCACGTCCCCTTTTTTCTAAAGTCTCCACAAGGGAGATATAACTATTTTGGATGTCTTCAATTGTGAATGTGTTGACATCATTCATTTATTCCTGCATGAACCACAACTAGAGGATTATCTCCTGCATTTGTTATTATATTGGGTACCATCCTTTCAATTTCCCTTATCCAGACCCCTCTGAAGCTGGAACAAGTCCTATTCTTTTTTTCATTTTTACATATATAACCATTTGTATATTTAATGATACTGTCCCCCAGCAGGAATACCTCTCTAATGTTAGAAGGAATTTCTAAAATTTCAGATATGTTGGCTTCCATGGGCTGAATAGGTATTATATCGTCCTTGGTGATGGACATTGTAGTAGGAGGGGGAGTGTTAGAGGTAGATGCTAATGGTAAGGCCTGACTTGGTGTACTGTTTTCTGCCATGCTGGAGGAGATTTGGGGACATATTTTCAAAGCTCCGAAGCAATCTGAGACAATGGCAGCTTGCACTGAGTGCCGTGCATCCAGGACCCTGCACCCAAAATTACAATAGACAGGGTTCCAGCACCCAAGTCTTGTGGCTTGTGGCAATAGTGGCAGTGTGCCAAACAGATGATGCACCCACTAGGAATCCTGCAGCAGCCACGGGATGGATGTAGTGTGAGCTAAACATTTGGATGGGGGCATATATGTGTGGCTCATGCCCCACCCCCCACCACCAGACTCCAATCTACCCATACTGGATACCCCATAAAACCCCTTGTGCCTTCCCTGCTCCATGCTCAGTATATGTCATTGGAAGCACTCAACTTCCTGGTGATCTAGTGGCCCCCCTCATTCCCTGGAAGGTATTACCAACCACTCCACTCCTCCCCCACCGACTCCGGACCCTGATTCAGCAACCAGTACAGCTCACTTTACATCACCAGATCTGGCCACTGAATGAAATCTCAGGGTGCGTTCCAGCATTACGGTACGTGCTCTGACAATTAATTTGGCAGCAAAACCAGGTGGTGTGTGGAGGGCTGTACTGGTTGCCAAATCAGGGTCCAGTGTTGGGGGGGGAGCGGGCTGGTTGGCAAGACCTGCCAGGGGTGGGGGACCACTAGATCACCAGGGAGTTGGGTGCTTACAAAATCTGGATGGCTGGGTTGTGGCAGCCAGGGTCTGGTGCAACTCCATAGTGCCATCCGCAGCCACATTTGTGGTGCACAGTTGGCGCTAGCACACTTTGGTGCAAGCAGCTCTTGGTGCTAACCATGGTGCAAGGTACTTGTTGCATCAAACATGTTGGTTGCAAGCACATTGCACCATTCTAAGGGCTTGAAAATCTGGCTCACATCTTTATTAGTGGAATCTTGATTTCATGGACCTGAGCAGATATCACATGGACATTTTCTTTACAGCTGGGGCAGTTGACAACTCATCCTGGTGACTGATAATCTTGTTACTGTTATTATTATCTGTTATAGTACATTCCTCAGTAGCCGTTTCTAAGTTTACTAGGGGATTAAATGAATTCTGTATGGGAAGAGTGAACTCCATGGCTCTCCTACCTTTTTTATTTTTGCTTTTGTTGGTCACTAATTTCCAATTTGGTTCTTCTTTACTATCCTCCTCACTACCCCTTGTCAGCGAGTCATTGGTTATTTCAACATTAATGCCATGAATACTGAGTTTGGTAACCTTTTGATTTAACAGCACATTATCTTGTTCTAGTTTTAGGATTGTGTTTTGTAACTCATGTATCTTCATTTTTAGAAATTCATTTTCTTTACACTGTAGGCATTTTAATCCCTCAAAGCCCATATTACTCTTTAGGCAAAAGTTGTTGCAATGAATACATGCCATAGCTATCTCTCCCATACTGAGAGTAACTATACCCTCATTAATGTCCATACTGAGCTCTATGATGCAGGAAATATGTAACCGAATGCTCTCACCTAGTCGAGGTATAATTATTGGCCAAAGTACCAGACATCCCCAACACATCTCTGCATATGGCCCTGTGCACACTCACCCTGCTCACTATTGTGGGGCAGAAATAACGCCGGGACCGGTAGTGGCAGTATTTCCTACTTCCAGTTTCTTGGTGGAACAATGCACCAGGTTTTTATTGTTTCAATACACCAAAAACCTTTTAAACAGCAAGATTTGGGCTGTCATTAGCATCTTCTACTTATTTCTACATGTCTGCCTCCATTTTTGCTCCTGAGCAGTCAGTCTGCTCCCTCTCTGATCCTTCAACAGCCCTCACCAACAGCACTACCAGACTTCATCTCCCCTAGTATTCTCCTTTGACGTCTATGAGTATAGTTAGGGTTTGATGTTGTCCACCAGAGTTGGGAGCCTGCTACTTTCAGTCCATCAGCAATATCAAACTCATTACTCATTTTGAATTCAAGCAACTCATCACATCTCAGAGCTCACCATCATCCTCCAGAGGTGGGAGTCTGCACCTTCAATCAATCAGTGACATATCAAATTCACTTCCATTCCATATTCAAGCAATTATTCAACTTGTCCCATCTCTAGGCTCAACTTCGTTTGCCTTACATGGGAGTCTGCACCTTCCATCAGTCAGCAACATACTGAACTTACTTCTCATATTCAAGCATCATTCAACTCATCACATCTCAGAGCTCGACTTCATCTGCCAAAGGTGAGAGTCATACCTTTAATCAATCAGCAACATATCAAACTCCTTCTCATTCCATATTCAAGCATTATTCTAAACAGATGGATTTCAAATAATATCCCTAATTAATCGTAATGGGCTCTACAGAGGGTGGAATTCTATCAGATTAAGAACGAGGATAAGGTGAGTTGTAATGGCATAAATTATTTGAGTTTACTGAAAAAAATGTGATATAATAGAACTAGGGTTTATTGTCTTGGATCAAAAGGTGGGTAATTGTTTCTCTACATTCCACTTGCGTAACATTTTACTGGCAGAGTGTGTAGAGACTAATCCATGGCCAGATGATTCAAGTATTCTTGCTTTCAGTTTGCAAAACTGGCTTAACATGGGTGGTTTAAAAATAGTTCACCTAAATGTTTGCGGTATACTAGCAAAGAAACATGAACTTGAGGCATGCATTCATATAAACACCACAGATATTTTAGCTACTAGTGAATCTTAGTTAACAAAACAGCAGACAACTTGGTGCAGTTAGATGGGTATTACCTTTTTAGAAGAGACCATAAAAATAATAGAGGAGGTGGGTTAATATTTGATATAAAAGAACATATTAAAGTGGATGTTATTGAGTCTACAGAACCATTTCAGGTTGTGAAAGTCTATCTTTGGAAGTTATACTGGGAAATAAAAAAAATTAATAGTAAGTAAATAAGTTAAGTAAGTAATACTTTATTTTCTATTTTGAAGCCAAACCCTGGAGGCTCTGGGCACCAATACAATTGAAGGCAGGATGTGTTTACAACCCCTCAAAAGTTAAGCTACCATGACTTGAAGAATTGATCCAAGCTGCAAGTAAATTTAAAAATAAGGAAGTAATTATATTAGTAGACAAATAAAAAAAGTAAAAGCAGACTATTACAAAAAAGAACAAGAAACTAGTTTCTGTAACAAAAAATGTTTTTGAAAAGGAATAAACCCTCAGAAAAGCAGTAGCCCTGATGGGCTTGTCCCCAAACTCCTGCACCTCTTTGCACCTGCCATTGCCATTCCCATCTCCTCCCTTCTCAATCTTTTGTTCTCCCTTGCCTCAGTCCTGGACTCCTGGCAGCATGCAACAGTCATCCTTCTCACTAAAGGGGGTGACTCCTCCTCTCCTGGCACCTTCTGCCCTATATCCCTTCTTCCTACCCTGTCTAAACTACAGGAACACATTGTTCTTTCTCAACTCATCCCCTACCCTTGATTCCTCCTCCCTCTTTACCCACTTCCAACATGGCTTTCACAAACTTAATTTCACCACCTCTTCTCTCCTCAGGCTCACTGACTCCTCCTTACTGGTATGGATCATGGCCACCTCACAGCTGCCATCTTTGTTGATTTAGCAAAAGCTTTCAACATTGTCTCCCACATTCTTCTCATTGACAAACTCAAGACAGCAGGTCTCTCAGACTCAGCAACTGCTGTAATTGGTCCTGCTCCTATCTGGTAGGTAGGTCTCAATCTGTGAGAACTGGAGACCCTTTGTCTGCCCCCTACCTATCCATGCTGGCATACCCCAAGACTCTGTCCTTGGCCCATTGCTTTTCTCCATATTCCTCAATGACCTTCCCTCAGCCTGTTCTTCTGTTTCCATCCATATGTATGCAGATGACATGGTCCTGTATGCATCTCGGTCCTCTTCCTCTGAGTTATCATCCAGGCTTCAAATTGATTTTGACACAATCCAGAACTGGTTCTGCTCAAATCAATTAAAACCAAATGCTAAAAAAAATTGTCTGCATGTGGTTCAGCACTAGGCAAAGGCTTTCTTTTTTTTTTATTTAAAGTTTATTAAGAAAATGTTGTTATTTTCCACCTCAACATACACATGGCAGACATACATGAGGATGAACATGATACATTAAACAATTGAAAACATGAGTCACTCCCCAGCAAAACCACAACCCTCACCTTCCCCCCTCCCAACATCCTCCTACCGTATTGAGCACAAACAGTTCATCGTAAGTCACCTTGGCACTATTTCGAGTTCCAGATTAACAAACTGAGCTCAGAGAGACCATATAGCCAGTTCAACCATTTTGTAAAGAATATAGGGTATATAAGGGATCCCAGATTTTCTTGAATTGCTCAATTCTATTGTGAAGGCTGGCAATGGCCCTTTCCATGCTAAGATTCGCCGAAGCTTGGACAGCCACTCATTATAAGTGATCTCCTGTTGGTCAGTCCAGTGTCTTAAGATAAGTTTTTAACCGACATGGCTATAAGAGTATGTGATATTTCGCAGCTCTAACTTTGACCTCGGAGAGATCACCCATAATGCACACTGCAGGCCTAAACAAGTCGTTGAGCCCCAAAAGAGGATCAATTGACTGCTTAATGGTAGTCCACGGGGTGACACTTTGGGACAAGACCAGAACACATGAAGAATTGTTCTTTCCTCCAGCAAACACCTGGAACAGGTTGGAGCGGGCTTAAGGCCCAATTTGAATAACCGGGAGGGAAAATAATATGCATTATGCAGAATATACAATTGCATTAATCTAAGCCTGTCTTGAGTCACAAATCTGTGGCAGTTATGCCACAGTTCCAGCCACTCTATGTTACAATCTGGAAACAGGAGACCCATACTTCAGTAGGCCCAGAACAGTGAGGAAATTTCCAGTTATGAATGTTACTGTAAATTGCCGAGACTGCACCAGGACGGCCACAAAACTTTAACAATTCTTGACAAAAAGGGATACTGTTCACCACAATAGGAGCTTTCCCTAAGACTTTCATTAAAGAATGTCGTAATTGCAAGATTCGGAAACTGTATTTATTAGGGATTCCCAAACGGCTAATTAAGTCATTGATTGGGAGCCATTCAACGTTGTCCGTAATAAAATTGGAGATTTGCATGCCTTGCAAACTGGGTATCCAATTGGAAGGAATTAATTTGCCATCTATTTGAAATTAGGGATTCCCCAGTATAGGTTGATTAAAATTTCTACCTGGGTCATACATGAGGTACCGACATATCTGGGCATGGGTCCTCAATGAGGTTATAATAGTGGGGTTCCTAGCCTTTAACGGAAGAAGTCTCTGATTAACAAATAATAGAACCTCAGGATCTAGGCCACTTGCACGAGTTAAAGTAAGCTCAATTTTAAGCCAGGGAGGAGCATCGTGTAAATTGTCCAACGTGAGCCATCTTAGATACTTATTAATATGACTGTCCCAAAAGTACGAAGGAAGGTAACGGAGTTGAAGTCCCCCTTTTGTCTTGGGGGCAGTCAATTTATAATAAGCTATCCACGGGGGTTTATTATGCCAGATAAATTTAGTGATAAGAGACTGAACTTTATTAAACCATGACATAGGAAGCCAGATGTTAAGCATTGAGAAAGGATAAAAAATCCATTCATTTTGATTAGATTTATTCTGCCCCACAAGGACAGGGAAAGGGATGACCATCTATTGAGATCTTGGGAAATTGTGAGAACTAAGGGATCACTATTTAACCTGATAATATGTCCTGCACACCTAGATAACTCAATACCCAGATATCTCAATGACTCATATTTCCAACTTAGCCCCAGGGCCAGAATATCCACCTTAAGCACATTATGATTTAAGGGAAAAACTATGGTTTTATTAACATTTAATTTGTAATTCGAAATACTGCTGAACTTCTCAATAATGTCCAACATGGGGGGTATAGAAACCTTGGGATTTGCAATCTGAAGGAGCAGGTTGTCCGCTTATGCTAAAACCTTCACCTCACACAGGTGAATAGGGATCCCCTGCACTGCTTGACACACTAACAATTTGCAGATTAATGGCTCCAGATAGATGTTGAACAACAATGGTGACAAGGGGCACCCCTGCCTGGTTCCTGACTGCAGCATGAACACCTCTGAGATCACCCCGTTGCAAGCAACACGAGCTGAAGGGAACAGGCAGAGGCTTTCTAGGCTATCCTTCTGCTCCACCTTCCATAGCCTTGATGGGAGTACAATTGTTGATGTACCATCCTTTAAATGCTTTGGCATCTGGCTTGACAGGCACCTTGGCTTCTCTCAGCATATATACTCTAGTCATAAAAAAACTCCTTCCCATGCTTGGTGCTCTTTATAGGAACAAAAGTGGTATCCCTTTACCTGCTTGCTGGGAAATAGTTTCTAAGATTATACTTCCCAGCTTTGATTATGGTGATATTATCTACAGTGCTGCACCTAAGTACACTTTGGCCAGACTGGATCCCCTCTTCCACTCCTTCTGCTATTTTGCCTTGGCCTGCCATCCCCATGTTCACCACTGTCCTCTGTACTCTGATCTCTCTCTCTCTCTCTCTCTCCTCCTTGGTAGATCATTGCTTAACCTACTGTGCCTCCTTCATCTCTAAATTCTGGCTGTCCTCCTTCCCCCCTTATCTCAGTTCTCTTCTCTTCTCTTCTCTTCTCTTCTCTTCTCTTCTCTTCTCTTCTCTTCTCTTCTCTTCTCCCCCATTCCTCCTTCCTCTTACTCTCTCTGTAACTCAAGCTATCAATCCCTAATGATCCCCTCTTGTAAATCCCTTGTGGGACAGAATACCTTCTCTTACTGCTTTCCTAAAATCTGGAACTATCTTCCCCTTATAATTCACTCTGCCTCCTCCAAACATTCTCTTTCCTTGTTACTCTAAGCCCATACATCTCCCACCTGCAATTGCCCTTAGTCTAATGTCTTTCCCCTTTCTCTTTCCCCATCTGCTGCCAGTCCCCAAGCTAATATACTACTACTAATAGTTTCAATCTTATCACTCTTCCTCTTCACTTTTTCCCCTTCTTTTCCATCCCACTCCTTCCACTACCTTCCTTCCTTCAACCTTTTTCCTCCCCTCTCCCCTTCACTACTACCTTCAGTCTATTCACATTCTCTTTCATCCTCTCCCTCCTCCCAGCTCCCTAACCCTCCTTTTTTCTCCTTCTTTCCAGTGTTGGGTAAGCTACTTTTTCTATTACTTTCTATTACTTTTGAAAACCTGTTCCAGAAAGCTCTGTGCAGTCACTAGCAAGGATGGAGAAGTACTAGAAAAAGTAATACACCTTACAGTTACAATTACTTATGTCTTTTTATACAAAAAAATATGTAATTGCAACTGATTACATTTATTTGAATGTAACTAGTAACTAACCTATTACTTTCAAAAAATGTAATATGTTATAGTTATTTGTTATCTGTGTATTGTTTTTGTATAAAAATAACTAAGTAACTATAATTATAATGTATATTACTTTTTCTAGTACTTCTTCATCCTTGCTAGTGACTGCACAGAGACTCCTGGAACACATTTCCAAACATAATAAAAAAGTAATAGAAAAGTACCTTCCAACATTGCTCCTTTCCTATCTTTCTTGTTTAGCAATTTGCCCTTTACGTTGCTGTATATACTGCATATATTGTATTAGCTGTGCCTTTGCTTATCAGATTACTGTGCCTCACTAATAGTATATATTTATTCTCACCCCATTCCCCCAGTACATATTCGGAAATGAGTTTATGGCTCAGTATGTATTTCCTGGAAAATTTCCTTCAATATATAAATAATAAATAAGTAAATAAATAAACATTTTAATTACCCCCCAAAAAAAAGAGGATACTGGTTCACTTAACTGTGGCACTCAATCTTAGAGGATAGTGTGGACATTGCAAATTATTTAAATAATTGTGTTTACTAATTTAAAAGTTACACTGAATGATTCAAAAATAAAGAGTGTTATGAGTTTGAGCCCTGTGTAGATAGCCCAAAATGTTATTTTAAAGGATAACTACAAAAGAAGTTTACAAACATTTAATAAAACTGGGATGTACCAAAGGGCCAGGATTAGATGGTGCTGAGTGTAGATTTTGAGGGCATTTGCTTTAGAACTATCATTACCATTACAACATTGTTTTAATAAATCATTGAGCACACAATTAGTACCAAATTCCTGGAAAAAAGCATGCGTAGTACCACATTTTAAAGCTGGTTCATAAACAGAGGTGTCTAATTATAGACCAAAAATACAAGAATGATTATTACATTCTCAACTTGTGAACTACATAGAGAAATATAAAATGTTAACAAATGCACAACATGGTTCCACGAGGAGGTGTGGTACTTTCACTACCTTTGTCAGGTTCATGAATGACTTGCATGCAAATATGGAGAGTGGGATTGTTTACTGGTGCTGCATTCGACCTTGTGGACCACCACCTCCTGCTGTGTAAATGTAATAAGTTGGGACTAAGTATTCAAGCTGAGATCTGGTTTTCAAGTGGCTTGAAAATAGTAAGCAAATGGTTAAAGTGAGTGGGGTTCTTTCACACATGTTGGGCACTGCATCAGGATAGCACCTACAATAATAGCATGGTCAAGAACTGCATGGCAATAATAGCTCTGATTTGTTTTCTGCCCCCTGCACCCCCCTACTTTATGATTCCCACTCCGAGGGGGGGTGGATCATGGGGAAAGTTAAAATTTGTGGGGCCGTGGAATACTGTTTCAATGGCCCCATGTGAAAAAAAGACAAGACCCTATTCTGCCAAAGTGGAAGGAGACCAGGATTAGAACTCTGATCTCCACTGATGCTGCCCAAGCTGCTCTATGCACCAGCCCTCCACACCATGGGAACAGCGTGGCCAGCCTCATGGATTCTGGTGCCCTTGTGCTGTTCCAGCACCATGGACAGCGACCAGGGAGCACTTACTGACGGCAGCTGTATCTCCCTCGCTGTCCATGTTAATGCTACACAAACTAGCACTCTGTAGAGTGGCACTATTCGTGTAGTGCTAATCTAACCAGGTACCCATGTGGCATATCACGGGGTCCATTCTTGAGCCCCTGTTGTTCACAGTGTTTATCAACAATTTACCAGAAAACTGTAGTTTGTCTAACATAACACTATCGCTGATGATGTGGTTTTATGTACAGCAGAAATAGACTTAGGTGCTTTGAACAAAACTTTTAACATTTTCCAATTGGTTTACATGTAATAAGTTACTGATGAATAAAAATAAAACAAAATTGATGACATTTTGTACTGTACAAAAAGCATGCAGAAATTCTAGTAATTTGGAAATGGGAGTGACCTTAGATTCACATTTGACATTTGACACACATACTGATTTTGGTCCGTAGTATGGTATATAGATAACTGGGTGCCCTTTATCCCATAAAAAAATTGCTTACAGACTCCTCAAGAAAGATGACATCTCAGTCTTGTCTTTTACCCATTTTGGATTATGGGAGTGTGGTGAGGGGTAGGGCATCTGGAAGAGTTTGTGACAAGACAACTGTAATGTAAAATGCAATTCTCAGATTTGCTTTAAGGGCCAGACATAATGAAAATAATTGTAATTTTTACAATAAGTTGAACTGGTTGCCACTGGACTTTAGTTATAAGTACTGCATAAATAGTTTGATATATAACGGTTAAGGAATGGGATGTATGGGCCTTTAGCTAATATTATTATGTGAAGAAAACACCATAGCATTTAAGATCTGATGAGACTGTGATACTCCAAATACCATTTTAAAACAGTAAAGGTCAAAGGTAATTTGCTTACAATGCTGCAAAAATTGAAATGTGATAAATCCTGACACAAGGAATGCCAACAGTTTAAATCATGTTAAGAAATTGTATAAATACTGCTTATTGTCCAAAGCAAATTGTAACTGATCTTAGTATTTGTTATGTCATACTCTATGTATATATCTGTATTTGTATCCCAGGTCATGCCTGTAAAACAGTCATGTGGCCAGTGTACTCACCTGGTTAACAAAATTAAAATTAAAATATTATTCAACTCATTTCACCTTAGGGCTTAACTTCATCCACCCGAGGTGTTCTTCTGCAAGCCTCCAAGGTGCGAAGCGAATGCAACCCATTGGAGTGTTCCATCCTTGATATATCCAGAAACTGGCCTAGTTAACTGGGTTTATTCTCCTTCTCAGTTCAGACAGTAGTAATGCTTCTCACAAAATTGTGTAAGAGTTCCTGTCACTTATCTTCAAGATTCATCAAATGTTCCAGTTCCTCTGCCTGAGGTTCGCTCCTCCATAATGCTATTCAAAGTAATACATTGGCATTCTGACCCATGCTACTCCTTTCGCTCTCCATCTTCAGATTAGAAGAAGATTATCTGTGTTTCTTTTGGACTTCTTCCAACACACATTTAATTCCAAAGACAGTTACATCCTTACTCCATCAAAGTTTGGTCCATCCTTTGGCGTACAGTATGTCTCATCTGAAAATCACACTGTCCTGCTTTCAGCTTCTGCCCAGTATTCAGAACTATACCATTACCCATAGCTGCTAAATTGCAGCTCACCAGAGATCCTGCATCTAGCCCAGCTAATTCCAGCTGTTTACCCAAAATCAAGGATTCATGTTATTCATGTCAGAACTATAACTTCATTTCACTTCATTCAAAGCCTGTCCTTCCTCTCAACATACTCTATCTTCCAGCTCATAATTCTACTGGCCTTCCATCCATTGGCCAGTATGCTGTTTAATGTTTGCAATCATGCATACCATTCATTCTGAGCCAACAAGTCTGCAGGATTCCAGTTTTCCATCTTCCTCAGCCACTTCTCCTCAATTACCTATGCTAGTCTACTTATCCTCAATTACCATCACAGTGATATCACTTATGGAAATCAAGGAAACTTCCCTTGCCGATGGTACACCTAAACCACATGTTACCCTTGAGAGCTGTTCCTGCCCTGTCACAGGCAAATACTAAGTAACCCAGGCTAAAGGAAGACACTGTTTATCCAGGATGTCCTTGCTTCCACCACATCATGCCATGCTGGACTCCTATTCATATATCTAAGCTTCAAACTGGAGGAACACTGTTCATTAATTATTATCAGTCCTTCTCAGCACTTCTGCAGCCAAGTGAGCTGCTTTCATGTAATCTGAACTGAGTTACCTGAGAGCATTACATCGGCTGCAGTGATTTCTGCTCCCTTCCTCTAAAACCTGGACATTGCGTTCATGTCCTTTCCTCCTGACTTGCATATATGAAGTAGACTTATTGAATGCACAGGCTCATAATAGCCCATAATTAAAAGTTCATTGGCTGCTCAAGCTCTGGCCTATTCATACTGGCAGTCATCGTGACAATGCATATACTCGACTCATTTACCAGAAAGTGTTCCATCCTAAACTATGTAGTTCACTTCATCTTTTTATCCTGTTTGTAAATCTCCAAGAACCATCTCCTGTCTTACACTCCAGGACATACTGCTATGTCTGCAACTTATGGGTATCCTGCTATTCAAGCAATCCTAAGGCTCTGCTCCTGGCTCTCTGGACTTTTATCAGTGACTCAATGAATTGTTCCTATACAAGTTGCCTTTGCTTCAATCTTCTTTCAAGCATCTCCTGTGGACTTTATCAACACTGCCAGGTTGCCATAGTCCATTCCATCATATGCTGCATACTTATAATTTCCTGCCATGTTGAAGCAGATAGCTGTGTCATCTCAGTACCTATTCCAGAACTCTGTTACATCTACCCATTATAGTCTCAGTTGTGTCTTTTTCTTCCTTGTCTCACCAATTTTAGCACATTACCTACAATTATCAGCAAGCTGAAGTTCTAGCAGCATGTTTTTTTTAGCTGGATTGTCTCATCTATTGTTGAGGGAGAAGGCAGTAAGCCAAAGGCAAGGGAAGGGGGCTTGCTGGATGCACAGTGGAGCATGTTGTAGCTTTGGTTTATTGGGTTTATCTGTTTTTTAAGTTGTGGTGATGTTTTAGCTGGCCTGGCATGGTAGCTTGGTTCAAAGAACTAAAGAGAGAAAATGGGAGGAAAGGTGGTAGGTTCTCACAGGTGGGGAACAGGCAAAGTGCTGCCCAGAGATGTGGTGGCTGTAGAGATGGTCTGCAAGGTGAGTTTGGGAGGTTGTTTTGCCCTGGGCTGAGCCAGGTTGGAGTAGTGCAGTCCTGAGGCCCCTGGCAGCTTTGACTAAGGCCCCAGCTTGCTGGGGGCTGTGCAGGATTTAGCAGGCAAGGTTGTAAACAGCCCACAAGGCCACAACATGGAGATTTGGTGCTGTTTAGTGCAGGCTTGCAGGCCTGAGTCAGAGGGTGTTTTCCTGGTGCCGGGTAGTTGGGCCACATTGGTTGGCATGGGCCCATGCAGCAACGAGAGTCGGCAGGGCAGGGGGAGGCCTGCTATGGAGCAGAGGCTTCCTACTGGCTGGTGGAGCAGCTGCAATTTTCTGTCTGAATTGAGTGGGGGTTGTTTTGTTTTTACAAAAAAAAAATAGAAAGAAAAAACAAAAGGAGCAGGGAAAGTGAGTGGCATGGCGGGGCAGGGGTTAGAGGCAAGGAAACCAAGAGGGTCGCCCAGCAGCATGCGGAGTGGGGGCAGAGCAATTGGAGCCAAGGAAGAAGGAGGCTAGGTGGAACAGGTGCAGGAGTGCAGTGTGGTCTGGCCAGTAGCACAAAGGATTACAAAAATAGGAGAAAAGGCAAAAAAATAAAAATAAAAATAAAGAGGAAGAGGGTGCCCAGAGGTTGCAACTGCAGGAAGGCGAGGGGGTGCCTCCAGGACAGGAGCTGCAGGGGTTGGATCGAGTGCAGCCATCTATGGCGGGTTCCTTCATGAGAGTAATGGGAGAGTGGGGGCAAGGCGGCAGCAGCCTAGGAAGCTGATGGCCTTGGGGGGGCTGCAAGCATGAAGCACAAGGCCCGGAGCAGTTTGCGTTTCCGGATAGGGGGCGGGCCTTGAGAGAGGCAATGCGCAACTGGCAGTGCCCATGTTAGTGGACAGATGAAGTGGAGTCTGGGGATGCATTAGTCTGGTGCCCCCACAGTCAGCATGGCTGAGCCGTCACCTGGGCGGTCAGTCCTGCACTGAAGCAATGCCATGGGCCACGTGGGTGACACGGTGCATCCAGGGCTTAGACATCTGCAGCATAGTGGATGGGGTGGCCTTCTGAGGCAAAGGGGGAGTGTGGTTTAGGGTGGTGGGGCCGAGTGAAGGGTAGGGCTCAAAGTAGCGTCATGGGCAGCATTGCACGTACCTTCCAGATGTCCCCTGGAGAAGGCAGAGGATGCACTGAGCAAGGGGGATGCAACAAGGGACCAGGAGGATAAAAAGGACCTTATTGCATGTTGGGGGGGGGCACTGCAGATCAAGTGCCTTGGGAAAATGGTGCAGGTTGTGGCCCTATTTTCAATATGCCCTACCAGCAGAATGCTGTGGGATGGCAGAGAACTAGGGGCATTGGGGGAGAGCTCCGGTCACTGTAATCTGCCCAGTACCTGTGACATGGGGGAGATCTTTGTGTGTGGCATACTAGTGATTTCAGTATGGGGGAGAGAGGCCAGTGGACAGTGACCTTTCATGCACAGGCCGCAGAGGGGCGGGGGAGCAGAAGGAGGTCACTAAAATTGCAATATGGGCTGGGGGAGGCAGGTAGGCCTCCATTGTGCACCAACGGGGGACTCTTCCCCTTGGGCTGGATACATGGAAGTGCATAGAGGTGGGCCTGCTGGAAGGAGCCCAGGCACTTGGGACATGGCTGGGCTGGTATGGCACCTGGGGGCTATGGCTGGCGCCAGGCAGCAGGCATCACAGGACCATGGAATTTACATATTGGTTTTCTACAGCAGAGACCAGGAACAGTGATGGCACCCAAGTGAAATCCTATGTCCAGCGAGAGAATGATGCAAGAGGCAAATGAAGCTGATGGGGCAGATGTCTCAGCTGGTGGCTGTGGCAAAGAAGAGAGAGGCAGAGGAGGAGCAGGAGGAGGTGCTTAGGAAGTGGAAAGACCATGATGAGTGACCAAACTGGGAGAATACAGGAAAGAGGCCTAGGTGGGAAGTACCACAACCCACGCCCATCCCGTCACCGCTGCTGGTACCGGAACCGGATGGGGAAAATCCGGACGGGTTAAAAATGGTATATATATATCTGATGAGAATGGTTTGAAGGATTATTCTGAGGGGCTGTTGAGTGACATGGGGGACGTGGGGATTGAGAAGATGGAATGAGTCATTCAGGTCATAAAAGGAAAGGGGGCAGCCACAGGGGTGGCTGGGGCCCTGTCAGGTAACAAAAAACTGTATGAAGGTCCACCGGGATGCTCGTGGGGGGACCATGTCCTGTCATCCATTGGAGACAAGATCTGGAAGGGGGAGCACATGGATATTTTCAGGCTGGTGGACTAGGACATGGCCAAGAAATATGAGCAGAAAGAGTCAGTGGGGAAGTCAGAGATGGCCGTGGCCTTGGCAGGCCGTGGGACGCCATAGGCCGAAGAGGCCAAGTACAAGGTAAAACTATAGAGAATTGGCAAAGGGTTTCATTATTTACAATGCACTGTTGCTAGAGAAGCAGCCAGAGCTAGCCATCCCATTACTGACATGCATGTCTATTATCAGGGACACATTCAGAGCTAAGTTGGGATATGGGTGGTTGAAATACGATAAATCATTCCAGAAGAGAATGGCAGTGAAGGGGGATCTGAGGTGGGATTGCACTCACTCAGAGCTGTGGGTGAGGACTATTTCAGGGGAGGGGAGTGGGACTGGGGCAGATCACGCCAAGAGGAGTCCCTTGGCCATAGCGGCCAAGACCTGTTGGGGTTTCAGTAAGGCCACCTGCACGTGGAACAGCTGCAAGTTCTGTCACGCATGTTCAAAATGTGGGGGATTGCACCCAGTGTCCAGTTGCCAGCAAGAGGGAGACGGGGGGTGCAGAGTGGGGTCCATCCCACCAGCAGTCCTTGAGGGGCTCATGGGGGTGGACAGAAGAGAGGGGTGAGGAGCACACCACAGAAGACAGCACACTGCCACCTATGGCTGTAGTTAGGAAGGGAAGGGGAGTGGGGAGGTGAGGCTATGCACTGGTGCGTGCACACCCATTTCCTTAGCAGTGGTGAAAGAGTGGACAGCCAACTACCTGAACAAGGGCATGGTGGCACTGCTTAGAGAGGGTTTCAGGGCAGGTTTTCCCTAGGTTTCCAAGGAGGGAGGACAGGGGTGAGGTCCATGAACCTTGGGTCCGTGGTAGGAAAGGAAGGGGTGGTAATGGCCAAACTTTTGAAGAAATCGATGCAGAAAGGGTGGAGGGGCCATTGGAGGACCCCCATGTGCCAATTCTGGGTATCCCCATTGAGCATCATGTCGAAGAAGGCAGAAGGGGAGTTCCACCTGATTCATCATTTGTCCTACCTGGAAGGCTCATCGGTGAATGATGGCATCGCGACCACCTCTGGACTGTGTCATATGCCTCTTTAGAACAGGCCATAATATTTATCAGGGTGGTCGAAATGGCATGGTTGGCCAAGATGGACATTGAGTCAGCATTTTGACTATTCCCCGTCAGCCTGGCAGATTGGGACCTTTTAGGTTTTCAATTTCAGGGGAAGCTCTACTTCAGCAAGGCCATACCAATGGGATGCTCAGTGGCTTGTTCCACATTCGAGGCATTCAGCACCTGGGTGCAATGGGTCTTCAGGGCCAGGTATGGACACAGGAGAGTAGTGCATTATCTTGATGACTTCCTCCTCATTGGGGAGACAAGGGGAGAAACACTCAGGATGTTACAGGACTTCAAAGGCATGTGCCGACACATAGGGATACCTTTGGCACAGGGGAGCAGGCAGAGGCCAGCCCATAGGCTGGAGTTCCTGGGCATAGAAGTGGACATGGAGATGGGATGTTTTAGGCTCTAAGGTGGCCAAAGTGGTATGGCTGAAGGGCCAATTGGCAGGGTGACGGGGGTGAGGAGGAGGGTGCTGGTACAGGCACAGCAATTGCTGGGGCACCTTAATTTTGCATGTAAGACGATTAGTCCGGGTAGGGCCTTTACGAGGAAGTTGGGCAGGGCCACGGGGAAGGACAAGTGGCCGCACCATTGGGTGGACATGTCCAAAGGTGTATGGGAAGACTTCCAGGTGTGGGAAGAATTCTTGGACGGCTATAATGAGGTAACATTCTGGCAGGACGAGTGGGAACAGAATACGGATCTGGAGATGTTTACGGATGCTTCGGGTGCCCTTCAGATGAGGGCATATTTCCAGAGGGAGTGGATGTCAGAAGCATGGTTGGAGCACTGGAAATCAAGTGGCCTGTTGAGGGACATCACTTTCCTGGAGATATTCCCAATATGGTTGGCATTGGAAGTCTGGGGCACCAGGATACAGGTTAAGCACATTTTCTTCTGGTGCGACAATAAAGGAGTAGTGGAGGTCATTAATAAGCAGTGTGGGACGACTGAAACAGTGGGCAAAATACTCAGGCGCATGGTGTTATTGGGGCTACAACTAAATATCTCTTTTAAAGCATAGCACATTGAATGATAATGATTTTTGGGGTGTTTCTAAAGTTCAGAAGGTATGCAAAAAGAGTAGACCAAGGAGTTGAAACAAAACATGGTTGGGTACAACCATACCATTTACATGCATTTCAGCTCTACTAAAAAGAAGGCAGATAAAACAACTAGCAACATCAATGATTTTTAGAGACGTAAGTAGTCACAAAATGTAGTTTTTAACCGAAACAGTATGATGCAAAAAGGTTGACTGTGTCCCTTTAAACCCTTTACTTTCCCCAACCCACCCCAACCAACCCCATTTACCTCTTTACTCACCACTCCTCTTTCTTCTTTAAAACATTCCTCCATTTCCCCTCCTTGTTTCTCTTCTGTCTTTCTTACATTCAATAGATGGAATGTTTATTATGGATGGAACACAAGAATTCAGGGATGGGATTCACAAAGCTTTGCTCAGGGCAAACTGGGCTTTGTGCGTAGCTGATATTCATAAAGCGCAAACTGGGTTTGTGCCTGTGCAAATAGGGAGGATGGCTATGCAAATGAGTGGGTGGGAACCTGTATATCCCCCAATTCAATTCACAAATATTTAAAGCCCACGCAATGGCCATTCACAAAGGCCATTGTCTAGAGCGAATCACTTTTTGGGAAAACCTGTAATGCTCCCCTGCAAACACTAGAGGGTTGCAGAGGTACTGCAACCCCTCCCCATCAGAATAAACATAAATCCCTTTGCTGCAGCATAGTGGTCCCTCCCCTCCATTCCCATTTATAATAAAAATAAACAAATCCCCATTTCCAAAGTGTTAGTGGTCCTTCCCCCTCCCCATTCCCATTCCCATTTATAATAAAAAAAATCCCTTTTGCTATAGTGTTTGTGGTCCCTCCTCCCTCCTCAGTCCCAATCCCATTTATAATAAAAAAATAAACAAACCCCATTTCCATAGAGTTACTGGTCCCTCCTCTCTCGCCCCAGTCCAGATCCCATTATAATAAAAAGTGCCCCTTTCCATAGTGTGGTTCCCCATCCCCATCCCCCTACCTGCTCTGGTATTGGCATCCCACCCCGTCCTCTGCTCCCCCACTCCAACATGGTCTGCTAGCAGCAGACAGTTGCTCCTCCATTTCCACAGCTGCTGCTGACTGAACTGTGAATGACAGTTTACATTACATAGTAAAAGCCCATTGGTTGAGAGTTCAGCCAATGGACTTTTACTATATACTAGAAAATTTCATTGACAGTTCAGCTGGCGAGCAACTGTGGATGAGCGAGGACTGTACTGCTAGGGGGCATGCTAGGCAGGGGAACTGGGTGGGATGCTGTTACCAGAGTGGTGAGGGTAGGACCACTACACTGTGAAAAGGGGTACTTTTATTATAACAGGATCAGGACTGGGGAGGCCACCAACACCATGGAAATTGTTTTTTTTTTATTGTAAATGGGAATGGGACTGGGGAGGGGGCGGACCACTACCACTAGGGAAATGGGGATTTTTTTTACATTATAATGGGATTGGGACCAGGATGGGGAAGGGACCACTTAACTAAGGAAATGAGGATTTATTTTTTATTATAACAGGATCAGGACCAGAGAGGGAGGGACCCTAACACTATGGAAATGGGGATTTTCATGGATAGGAAGGTTATCTCATGCTGTTTTGGGTGACAGAACTGCAAAGATGAGTGGTTCTGTTAATCCAAAACAGCACGAGATAAAATTCATATCCTGTAAGAGACACCCCTAAGTCTACATATTAATATATTATAAAGTAGTGGAACTGCCTCCACCACAAAACATTAAAACATTTCTAAGAATGCCTGGCCGGCCCACTGGCACAACAGCAAGGCATCCATCTGGGTTGCAGACATCCTGAGTTTGGGGACATACTCGGAAGTCGGAGGGCTGGCGGGGGGGGGGATGGGAGAAGGATTGAGCATCCCAGGGACTACTCTTCTTCTCCAGGGGAGGGAGGAAGGAGTGTCTAGTGCTATGTGGACCTCTGACAGAGGCTGGAGGTACCACCACAACTGGTGCCACATGCTAGGGGGTGGACACTGGCATCATTGCACATCCCCGTCCCCGGGAAATCTTGCAAAAATTAATGCCAGCCACTAATGATGGGCCCCACCTCTGCTCCTGCTGCAATAAAGTTCCACCGGGGGGGGGTCCTGTTCCCGTGACCCACCCTGGGGGTGAGCCAGGTTTCAAGAACCAAGTTCCTGGAGAGGGGATGCCCACTTTGCAGCTCTGCCCAGGAGGGTAATCCTGGGGTGTTAGGGAGTGGCAAACGGAGTGGGGGACCAGAATCTCTGCAGTAGGAGTCAGTCGTTGTAAAAAAAAAAATTCTAAGAATGTTGTTTTTATTTTCGTCCATTATCCTGGTCTCTCTCACTGCTTCCTGTTCTTGTGATATGTTCCACAACTACTCTTAACGCATCAGAAAATTGTCTGTATACTCTCGGTACTTTTGGCAGAAAAAACAATAAGCAGATCATAAGCAAATGAGCCTGTCTCCTGACATTTAAAGAGCAGCTGATGACTCCGGACAATTTAGTTTTAACCGTCCTCCCCACCCAAGATAAACTGGATCTAGTGACATCCCAACTTCCTTTACCCGGTCTCTTAATGCAGTGACAACATGTTGGTTACAGGATGAGAAATGGTGTCCATTGACATGCAACCATTAAATAAACAACAAAAAGACTATTTCAGTGAGAAGAGCTTTCTAAAACTATCAGTCTTTTCACCTCAGAAATCATTTGAAAATCAATTCTAATCACTGCTGTTTGCTGCCTACACTGTTCTTTTGTTACAGTGACTGAGAATTAATTAACTTCTGTGCCTGAAGTGATTTCCAGATGAGTTCTGTGGCTGAAGGACTGATTGTTTTAGGAAATCCTGTCACAGTTTATGCAGAGCTCTTCTCACTGCATTTCCACTTCGTCGGGTACTTTTCAGATCCTTTCACAGCTGATCCACTGTGGTGACTCTGACAGAGAGAGTGTGTCAAGCGAGAGTGGAAATCAGCTGTTCAGAGCAGCATGAGGCAGCAACTGTATGCTCCAGAAGAGGTACAGTGATGCTGTGCTCTAATTCGGTGAAGGCAGTTCCACTAATTTATAAGATTTTGGGGGCCTAGTTTAAGGTTTTTATTGAGAGTAAAGGTGGCAGCCATGTTTGTGATGACAATCAGGGATGTGTGGTTAGTATTGATTTTATTGTTAGAATAGGTTGCTTGATACGAATCCAGTGCTGTTGTGCTAAGATAACAGCACTGATAAAGATGCCCTCAGCCAATCGGGTTTCATGATTTTGAAACCCATTTCATAATTATATTCTGAGTTACTTTATGGCATATTCCCTAGTTATACAACAGATGTAAACATACATTTGTCAAGATGAACATATTATTTCTGGCAATATGAGCAAAATAAATGAAGTTGGTCACTGAGCTAATTCACTCATTTTGGCCACACTGAGCATGCTCACGTACTGTACTTACTCTAACATGTGATATGGCATTTATTTTTGATAGTACATTGATAGCCCCAGTTTACATTATGTACTTTTGTTCCTTTGGTAACTTTTTACCATCTCTATCACAAAACAACCTGAACACCTCTTATTTCTAAATTGAATATGACATGGGATGACTATGACAAAAGCGTTATCTTCATGAGAGTGCATTGGTCTGTTAATATCTTACAAGTGATGAAGCACCTGTATGATATGATTGAGTCAGTGTTTGTGACAGAATTTATTTTTGGCAGCTTATAACTTGGACATGTAGCCCCTTACAATTGTAACAATTGGTAAACACAGCACAGGGTTATAACCTCAAAATACAAAACTGCGCAGCAATGTATTGTGCTGTAAAGTCAGCGGATACATTGCTGGTGCATAGACACAGTGCCAAAAAGAATTTTGGTAAAGATAACATGTGGCTGTTTTTTTTTTTCCTGTGGGGAACTCTGCCCCCTACACACCCCCATTATGGGGTGCTGCACCCTTGAATCCCTTCCCATTAAAATAATCAACTCCGGGGGGTTCAACATGAAGATGGGGAGAAACAATGGGACTGGGACAAAAAAAAACAACACTGCACAATGCAGTTTCCAAAATGTCTGGGACCAGGATTTAGGCCCCAGTCCACAGATGCACTGCAACTGCTTGTACTGTTATGGCTCCTTCCACTGAGCCATGTCGGCAGCTTGGCAGACCACCTCCCGAATAGAGGTGTTAACCTACAAAACACTCCTCCTCCCCACCCATGTGCAACAGGGTACAAAACTGTGCTCACCACATATATATATATATATACAGTGGCGTGAAAAAGTATTTGCCCCCTTCCTGATTTTCTCTATTATTGCATATTTGTCACACTGGATGTTTTCAAGTCTTTAGAGAAAATGTAATATTAGATAAAGGGAACCTGAGTGAACAAATAACACTTGTTTTTTTTTTTAATTTCACTTATTTAATGAAAAAAAGTTAACCAACACTAACTGGCACTGTGTGAAAAAGTAATTGCCCTTACACTTAATAACTGGTTATGCCACATTTAGCTGCAATGACTGCAACCAAACACTTCCTATAATTCAATATCAGTCTTTCACATCGCTGTGGAGGAATTTTAACCCTCTTCCTCTCAGAACTGCTTTAATTCAGTTACATTTGGTAGGTTTTCGAGCATGAACTGCTCGTTTCAGGTCCTGCCACAGCATCTCTATTGGGTTTAAGTCTGAACTTTGACTAGGCCTCTCCAAAACTTTAATTTTACTTCTTTTTAGCCATTCTGATGTGGACTTGCTTTTGTGTTTTGGATCATTGTCTTTCTGCATGACCCAACTACGCTTCAGCTTCAGCTGATGGAAGGATGACTGGACATTCTCCTTAAGAATTTTCTGGTACAGAGCAGAATTCATGGTTCCTTTAATTATGGCAAGTCATCCAGGTCCTTGGGCAGCAAGCATCCCCACACCATCACACTACCACCACCATGTTTGACTGTTGGTATGGTGTTCTTACTGTGGAATGCTGTGTGTTTGCTTCTGTGAGACATTATGGGATCCATGTTGTCCAAAAGTTCCACTTTGGACTCATCTGTCCATAGAACATTTTCCCAAAAGGCTTGTGGATCATCCAGGTGCTTCTTGGCAAATGAGAGAGAGCATTTATGTTCTTCTTGGTTAGCAGTGGTTTCCGCCTTGCTGCTCTCACATGAAACCCATTTTGCCCAGTCTCTTTCTGATTGTGGAGTCATGAACACTGACCTTAGCTGAGGCAAGAGAAGCCTGCAGTTCTTTGGATGTTGTTTTAGGATCCTTTGAGACTTCTTGGATGATTTTACACTGTGCCCTTGGAGTAATTTTGGCAGGCCACCCACTCCTGGGAAGGTTCACTACTGTTCCAAGTGTTCTCCATTTGGAGATTATGGCTCTCACTGTGGTTCGATGGAGTCCCAGAGCCTTAGAAATAGCTTTGTAACCCTTTCCAGACTGATAGAGGGCAACAAATTTTTTTCTGATCTTTTCAGGAACTTCCTTGATCATGGCATAATGTGCTTGTTGAATCATTGTGCTGGCAATGTGACTCTGATGGTAAGGGCCAAAATAAGTGAGGTTTATATTGAGCAGGGCTGGCTGTAATCAAGCCTGGCTGTGTTCAATCAGCTGACTCTAATTATCCCTTTAATTGGGTTGATTTAACTAGGGGCAATTACTTTTTCACACAGTGCCAGTTGGTGTTGGTTAACTTTTTCATTAAATAAATGAAATAAGTAAAAAAAAGTATTTGTTCACTCAGGTTCCTTTATCTAATATTATATTTTGTCTAAAGACCTGAAAACATCCAGTGTGACAAATATGCAATAATAGAGAAAATCAGGAAGGGAGGCAAATACTTTTTCACGCCACTGTATATATATATCTTGTGGGGGTTTATACCCTATCGCACTGGTGCTCTGTGCTATGTATTCCATGCAGTATTTCATGTGTAGTGCTATCTGCAACATAATGACCCAGTAGGGGTATACACCATATCAGTCTTGCGGTGTACATTTCTATAAAATGTTGTAAAATACGGTTTTGTATTGTTTTTTTTAAGTTATGAATTGTTAAAGAGGACAGAAACTATTTCTAATTGGCACCAGTTTATAATGTTCCTAAATTCCAAGATAGTATCTGTAACCCCAACATAATCCATTTGTAACTCTACCTGAATAATAAATGCTTCAAAACTGTAGTTTGCATTGTATGGTGTTGTTTTTATAGGCAGCATTTTGTTACAGTTCTCTTCATTGTACTAATTATCTGTTGTTTTAATTACATCATGGTTTGTGTATAGATTTCTGAGCAGAGTTCTGATTGGTCAACAGCTCATGCTTAGTATTCTGTACACAAACTGTGTCATAGTAAAAACTCCAAAGTACTGGTTCCATGAGAATGATGTGGAATGTATTGCATGAAAAGAAAGCAATTGAAAATACAGTTTTTCCCATCAGTGTTTACTAAACTCACTGCTGTTAAATATGGACCATTTAGAAGATCATTTGTAGGTATGAATTTCATTTCTGCAAACAGAAACATTAGAATTTGCTGCCAATCAAAAACAAATCCTGCCTCCTTTAACTGCATATAAGGTCTCCTGTTTCAAGATCTTTGTTGTCCACAAACAATGACAATTAATATAGACAATTACATTCTGAAACTTACTGACTTATTAGAACCTGTTTCAGAATAGGGTCTTTAAGCAGTATCAGAATAACATTCATTTTTATTAAGTTATTAAAGATTAAAGTTTAAAGAATTCATGCATTTGTGGGCAAAAAAAAATTAGCCCCCAAAATTAATGAAAGTTAGTATTTTAATTACCAAAAAGTTACGGATTTTCTTGAAAACCATTGAGACTTACCTTAACAAACTCAGCATGTGTATAAAATATTACACTTACACTAGGAAATACATGATCAAAAGAAACCACTGAGACAAAAAAAAATATTCTGAACATAAACAGAAAATAGAAATACAGTGCATGTTATTTTTGGGGGGTGTTCATGGCTTACTTATCAAACTGTAACAACCATTATGAAAAATGTTTAATGCCCCAAAACAAACACAAAAACTGCTGAGAGCCGACCCAGTGGTGCTGAGGACTGAGGTGTTGGATGCCACACCTCGTGCCATGCTGGTTACCCAGGTTTAGACGTGAGCCCGGGCTGCCGGGGGTCAACAGGGGAGGGATAGGATGGAGCATCCAGAGGACTGCTCTCCTATCGCAGGGAGGGATCCAGGGTTCCATTGTTTGTAGCGCCCCTGGTGATGACCAGTGGAGTGTTACCAGAGTGGTGTAGAGAGGAGGTGGAGTACGGCAGACGCCGGCTACATGCCTGGACGCCATTGCAAGCTGGTACATGCAAGGAGGAAAATAGAAAATCGGGCTCTGGTCAGGCAGCATGAGCTTGACCCCGCTGCCTGACCCGAATGGTGCCTCCTCATCCTGATCCTGCTTGGGTGAGTTGAGCTGGGTAGCTCCTCACCACCACGCCATGGGGTAATCCATGGGGCATGAGGAGGATGGTCTGATGTCGGTATCAGTTCTAGGGGGGCCGGTCGGAATGTAATGCCGACCGGAGCCCCGGGGAGAAAATATGAATAAAAAAAAAAAATACTGAGAAATGATTAAAAATGTATGAATTTTATAGTACTGTTTAAGTTATACATTCAAAGTCCTAAAACATTAGCATAGTTATGCCTCCTCTACTATGCATGCACCACTTTCTGCAGGTCCATATGGCCTGTGCAAATCAAATTACATTAAGTTACTTTACATAAGGCCCATCGAACCCTGTGCAAAGCAAGTCACATTATGCTGCTTTACATAAGGCCCATCGGACCCTGTGCAAAGCAAGTCACATTATGCTGCTTTACATAAGGCCCATCGAACCCTGTGAAAAGCAAGTCACATTATGCTACTTTACATAAGGCCCATTGAACCCTGTGCAAAGCAAGTCACATTATGCTACTTTACATAAGGCCCATCAAACCCTGTGCAAAGCAAGTCACATTATGCTGCTTTACCTAAGGCCCACCGAACCCTGTGCAAAACAAGTCACATTATGCTGCTTTCCATAAGGCCCATCGGACCCTGTGCAAAGCAATTCACATTACGCTACTTTACATAAGGCCCATCGGACCCTGTGCAAAGCAAGTCACAGTACCCTACTTTACAGAAGGCCCATAGAACCCTGTGCAAAGCAAGTTACAGTACCCTACTTTACAGAAGGCCCATAGAACCCTGTGCAAAGCAAGTTACATTATGTTACTTTACATAAGGCCCATAGAACCCTGTGCAAAGCAAGTTACATTATGCTACTTTACAGAAGGCCCATAGAACCTTGTGCAAAGCAAGTTACATTATGCTACTTTACATAAGGCCCATAGAACCCTGTGCAAAGCAAGTTACATTATGCTACTTTACAGAAGGCCCATAGAACCCTGTGCAAAGCAAGTTACATTATGCTACTTTACAGAAGGCCCATAGAACCCTGTGCAAAGCAAGTTACCTTACCCTACTTTACAGAAGGCCCATAGAACCCTGTGCAAAGCAAGTTACAGTACCCTACTTTACGTAAGGCCCATAGAACCCTGTGCAAAGCAAGTTACATTATGCTACTTTACATAAGGCCCATAGAACCCTGGGCAAAACAAGTTAAGACCTACCTACTACTCTATGCAGGGTGTTATAACTCATCGCCTGCTTCATGCAGGGTCCACAGAGACATTCACAAAGGAAGTTCCTGCTTTGCAAAGAGCATTCAGGGTGCCCTCTGAAGCAAGTAATACATTTGCAGCTATACTTTCTCACAAAGAAGAAAATTAATTGAAAAAAATGTTAGTGCATACATTAGGGCTATAACATCAAACAATATGGTGGTAGGATATTCAACCATGACGCACCCCCTCCCTCGCCATCCCTTACCCTCATGACCCAAAGCCTGGTTAGAGGTCCAGGATCATACTCCATGGGTGTGCTGCTGCATGCTATAGGTCTGGGCACTGGACAATGAGGGTAAAAGCAGTACCCCTTCCAAGAAAGAGGTGAAAGGTTGATCTCCTTAAGTCATACTGTGCCCGTATTGCCATTCAGGACTTTGCCACAGCAGTTTTCTGCCACCATGGTGATGAACATAATGTTACCAGGTTTTCAGCTCTCACAGATCCTGACATTAATGTATTACATGCCAATCCTCTGGTCCTTCGTCACAAGATGACTGCTTTATAAGTGATTGAGAATGGGGTTCACATAGAAATGCATACGTAACCTAATTTTAGTCCCACATAAAGGATTTGAATGGGCAGCTGTAACTCACCGTGGTGAGAGTGAGGCTGAGGAGGCTGTATCTCCACATATGCTTTGTCTGGTTGTGTTGCTGCTCCTCAACTACTGTCTTTCTGTGGTTATGGGACATGTCAGACTTCCTGATGTGTTGGACTTACTGGGTTTGCCTGCTGTATCAATACCTTTCACATGTTGATGCTTTTACTCCTGTGTTAAGGAGTGCAGTCAGTAACTTGTAAACTGGTAATCGCACTATCTGAGTTTTTGTTTATTTCTGTTTTCTAGAAAGCATCAGTTACATCATCATTATTCTCAATATACTCTACATCTTGGAAGAAGAAAAAGCTCACACTCACCATACCAGTAGATATTGCTTTCTGATTTATTGTGCTCAACAGGGCAGCAGAACACTGACCGTTGCTCCTAGGGCTTGATGTTTAGTGCCTGAGTGCTTTGTCAAGAGATCAGGCAGGGTGAGTGAAAATGTTTTCCTTTTATCTTGTTCCATTTTCAAATGCTGCACATAGGACCCTGAACTCCTTAGCCTCGATGAACGCCTCCGCTACCAAACTTGCCTACTAACTAAAAAGATTCTACTTGTGCTCTAACCCCCTGGGGTTTCTGCCTCCATCCAACTTACACCTTCCAGAGTCACTATCCAAACCACTGACAAGGTCACCCTACTGGTACCCAGAACTAGGACCACCCAGGCACAGATGTCGTTCAGCTACAGAACCACGTCCTGGTTCAACTCACTCCCTGCAGCCATTTCCAACACCACCAAAATTGCCCCCTTCAAAACTGCCCTATGGAACCAATTGTTCAACACCCACTGCTGCACTTGCCACTAAGAGATGCTCTGCTGCTCTCTAACGCTATTGACTTAACTCTCTGGGCCGAACCACCCCTCACCCCCCCCCGGCCTCCATCTCCTCTGCCAGTACCTGCTGGTGCCAACCTGTCAAGTCTGAAATGTTTTCTAATTACTCTTTATGTTCAAGCAACTATGTAAAACTATGTTACTCTGTATGACTGTATTCTGTACGTATGTTGACTCTGTATATCCACTATGTGATGAGGTACCTTTGTAAACGAGCCTCTGGCTCAAAGGTTGTAAATCCGATCATACAAATAAATAAATAAATAAAAACTGCACTTTTGTTTTGATCCTCTATGTTTTCTTCATTGGTTTCCTTAGATTCACCCCCTTCTCATAAACAACCTTTTCCTTCACTGCCTCCCATCCTTGGTTGTTGGAACTGCTATGGAGGTTGACTAGTGATCACTCTTGCTTTCTTCTACATCTAGACTCATAGTAACCAAGTCAGCTGTTGTCACCCTGCTTCTTCATTGTGATGCCGAATGGTGATTGCTTTCTACTTGACACATATAGTGAACAGGCTTGGTGCATCCAGCAACTTGGGTCTGACTTCTACAACCTCTGCTTGCATACTGTGTGACCATGAGCAAGTCACGTAACCTTCCCAGTGCTCCCAGGTCACCACTATAATAGGGTCTTGTACCAGTGGGCCTTACCTGGTTTCCAAAGAATGAAAACAATATATAGTGATAACTTCTTCATTTTCCTATCCTCATCTGAACAGTAAGTCCACGATCCAGATCTTTACTTCCTCTATCTTTTCTTTGACCCTTCATCATTTTTCAACATCAGCTCTTAATGAGTGATGAAATTATGGATGTTGGCCTATGCAAATTAATAAGATTTATTTTTCTTAATAACTTTTCTTTACAAATAACATTTGCCTTGCTTCAGCTACACAATGGGACTGTTGCTGTCATAGTTCTATACAAATGACAACTGTTGTCTTATACAGCAAAATAAAATAGGAGTTCCACCCTCAGTTAGTTACCCTCCAAAGCCACATATAGGATTAGTCTGAATCAGTGATCACTGGTTTGCAAAAAGACATAAAAAAAGCTGCTACTGTAAAAACAACTAAAATTCTAACTCTGAAACTGGGAGATGCCCTCTCCCTTCTCCAACCTCAGCTCACAGATGCACTCAGAATAAGCACAGTAAGAATACTTATGGTAAAATGTTTTCTGTTAATAAATGTTTTCCGTATCTCACCCCTACACTGAGCACTCAAACTGAACAAAGATTTGTATACTATGGCCCAGATTTTCAAAGGGGTTGCGTCGGCGCTACCCCGCACTGTGCCCCAGTAGGATATTGAACAGGCTGCCAGGCGCAGTGCAACTCCCGATGTACCAGGGTGCAATGAAAGTGTATGCGGTGCAGATGCAGGGGGCGTGCCCATGCATATGCAGCACATCCCGATATTCAGCCCGGGATGTGCGGCGTATATTCTGGCATAACCCTACACTGCGCTGCATAGGGGGCTCAAAGTTGAGTCCGTGAAGAGTGGGGACAAATCCTGGCCACCTACAGGTGGGTTGCTGTATTGCAGGGTGCAATATAGCAGCCATCATCCGTGGTGCCACCGCCCACCCAGAACACCATCCACAAGCACACAAAGTACCCTAGTAGTCTAGTGGTACCCCTCACTCCTGTGTCCCCAATCACCGGTATATGACTGTAAATTAAATCCCTGGTAGTCTAGTGGAACCCCCTGCCCATTGCCGTGATCGTGGTAAAGCGTAGTAGGAACATATCCTGGTAGTCTGAGTGGTACCCTCCTCCCGATTTCCCTAGAAATGTATATTAACTCATTCCTGGTTGTCTAGGGGACCCCCCCTCCCTGATTCCCGATCATGGTAAATCAACATAACATAATTCCCTGGTGTTCCAGTGGCACCCCCACCCTCCCACCCACACAGGACCCTTGCCCACCAGCTCCCCATCATCAGCGGGGCTGCAACTCACCCACATACCACCTGGTCACCCACCGAATGACAGGTACAGTATGGGCATGAAGCCCATTGGTCCACAGTGTGAACCAATCGGCTTCAGGCATACTGTACTAGACAGTTCCAAATATGTGAATGACTTCATTCACGTATTTGGGACAGTCTAGTACAGTATGCCCTGCAAGCCCATTGGTCCACACTGTGGACCAATGGGCTTACAGCTCATACTGTACCTGTCATTTGGGAGGCAGCCAGGCAGTATGCAGGCAGGTTGCTGTCACCAGCCGATGATGGCGGGGTGGGCAAGGGGTCCTGTGTGGGTGGGAGAGGTGGAGGTTCCACTGGATTACCTGGGAATTATGTTACACTGATTTACCATGATTGGGGCATCAGGAGGGAGGGGGGTCCACTAGACTACCAGGGAATGACTTAATATACATTTACCAGTGATCAGGGACTTGGGAGGGAGGGGGTACCACTAGACTACCAGGGTTTTACATTACAGTCATAGACCGGTGACTGGGGACACGGGAGGGAGGGGGTACCATTAGACTACCAGGGAAGTCTGTTACCGAGGTTTACTGTGATCACGGCTATAAGGTGGGGGATGCCCGGGACCCCACAGTGCACCGTCATTCTGTGCAGGGTACCAGGAGCAATTCGCCGGGCTGCCCTGCACATGGCATCTGCAATGAAGATAAGGACATGCAAATGACTCCATTTGTGCCTTGCATATATTATGGCCTCATTTGCATGCCCTCTGCTGGATATCATGGATGATGCACCCAAGCGCAGCTGCGTTTGTGCTAGCATCCCGTGCTCTATCTGTGGCTTGCACTGGCACAGTGCTCTGTGCCGATGAGCAGGGCCACTGGAAAATTAGTGGCCAATTTTTCCAATTTCCTGCACTTTTCACCCTTCTCCGACAAAATCCATAATTTCTTGCAATTTCTTACATTTGTAGAATTTTTGACTGAAATTGTATACAAATATTTAAATTCTCAAGGAAATCTACTCAGATATGGTACATAGACTTGATTTCACCAAACAGTACAGTGTGAGGTGAGAATGGGTCAAATGTGACTCTGCTTTCATGTGATTCACTTCCTGCTTTGGTTTCAGAATCCTCTGGTCATGCATATGTAGACTTGAACACTTAAAATCTGTGTTAAAGCAGACTATCAGAGAACTTTTGCTGACACAGAGACTGAAACAATAGTTGTGAGAAGAGGTGCAAAGTGCCCCATTCACCTAAATGAAGCCTTGACCACAATGCTTGTTTTGAATGGTAGGGTAGATTTTCCTTGTAAAATACTTTCAGTCTGAAAGGATTTTGATTCAAATGTGTCAGGAGTTTGGATGGCCCTGCTGATTACAAACTTGAATGTGCTTCTGAGGGGGTTGGTGACAAGGATTCCTTTACATGTCAGTCTGCCACAACTGTACACTCACATACAAAGCCTACAAAAAGCAAACATTTCTGAAAACATGCTGAACAGGTTAAGTATAGTTAAACAGTTACCTTCAAATAGACAAAATAATTGCAACCCAAGTAAAATCACTGCAAACTGAGTAGAACAAAGGTACAATGTATTAAAAACTATTGTATGATGTAATGAAAAGCTATTGGTATGATTTGATACTTTTATCATGTATTTTAAAATGTACTTACAGTGCTGATTAAGAACAGTAATCATTTAACAAAATAAATATTTTTCTTACTAGACCTTTATTAGGCACCCTGGTTATCTGTTTATTTTTTGTTGCACCAAAGCAAGTAGTTTAAACAGGCTTCATTATTCAACATCTAGAAACTGGCAACATATGTTGTTTCAGGATGTATTCAGTACAGACTAACTGTAAATTACTGAATAAAATCAAGTTAGCACTGCATGACTTAGATGTCTTGATTTTTAGAAGATATGCTACATAATGATTAATTTGCAGTGCATTTCAAAAACACACATCTTTCTTCATATTAAAGGCATTTACAAGTGACAATACATTTATCTAACAATTTATGTGATCAATACATGCTGCAGCAAACAATAAAATATTTATTAGAGGCAGTGGGGATGTATAGTGAACCCCTGCAATTTCCCCGCAATTTTTGCAAGAAAATCCCTGCCTTTTTGGGTAAAATTTCTGCAATTTTCCAGTGCCACTGCACCATGAGCAATCTGTGCCATATTCAATGGTGCTGCATCATGGCGCATCACCATTGAATATCACCTGGTTCTGGCCCCAGTGCATCCCAGTTGCACTGTGCCCAGGCTTGTGCCACTGTCAGGTGCAGTCTGAATATCCAGGCCTATGATTTTGCTAAATTTTATAACCGATGTTCTTCACCGCATAAGAACAACTCCTGCTAAAATACAGTACTTCACAAGCAATAGATTTGCATACTGTTTATAGGATCATGTGATAAACAGAGGTGGATTAAAGTTCCGTATTCTGCTTTGTGGAGCTTTCATGAAAATTTGGAAATTTTGTGGAATTTTCCAAACTTATACCATTGGCAAGATTGGAATCTTCTGATCATTTTCCACAGATTTTCACCCTGTTCCATGGACTTTTTGACTGAACTGTGGAATAATACATTAAACTGCGGAATTTATACCAGCCACAGTCTAGTGTACTATTTCCTAATATGGACCGTCCTGCTGCTCACCAGCCCTTGTAAATTTCCCCAGCCCCTGATGTCTACTAGCCCCCACCCTCCAATTGCTGGCCCCATATAACAAAACAATCCCTAGTGTTCCACCACCTGCCAGTCGCCACCACCAAATAATCAAAATCCCCTTCCTTAGTGTCTAGTCGTCCCCCCACCTTCTGATCACCAGCACCAAATAATCAAAATTCCCTTCCTTGGTGACTGGTGGTCCTCCAACCCATCAATTGCTGACACCAAATAATCAAAATTCCCTTCCCTGGTGTCTAGTGGTCCCCCACCTTCCGATCACTGGCACCAAATAAATCCCCTTCTCCCTGGTGTCTAGTGGTACCCCCATCCACTGATTGCTGGCACCAAATAATCAAAATTCCCTTCCCTGGTATCTAGTGGTCCCCCCACTCACCAATTGCTGGCAGCAAATAATCAAAATCCCCTTTCCTGGTGTGTAGTTGTCCCCCCAACTGCCAAACTCTGGCACCAAAATAAATCCCCTTCCCTGGTGTCTAGTGGTCCCCCCACCTGCCAATCGCTGACACCAAATAATCAATATCCCCTTCTCTCATGTCTAGTAGTCCCCACATGAAAATCACCGGCCCTAAATAACAAAAAATACCTGGTGTCTAGTGGCCCCCCACACCCCCACCTTGGCAGGTAGTCCCACCTCACCCCACCCATCCATCCCGACCGCGAATGAGCTAGTCGCACAGCCCTCCTCTTATCTCCATGGCTGGCCACCCACTGAGCTGTCAATGAATGAGTGCATGCTTATACAAGCACATACTCAATCACTGAAAGCTCAGTGAGTGGCCAGCTGTGGAGGAGAGAGAAGGGCTGTGCTGCCCACCCAGTCTGGGTCGGAATGGGGGGAACTGGGTGGTGTGGGACTACCTGCCAGGGTGGGGGTCTGGGGCCCACTGGACACCAGGTATTTCTTTGTTATTTGGAGCTGGTGATTGTGGGTGAGGGACCACCAGACACAAGGAAAAGGGATTTTGATAATTTGGTGCCAGTGATCGCAGGTGGGGACCCTAGACAAGATGGAAGGATTTTGATTATTGGTGCAAGCAATCAGCAAGCAGACACCAGGGAAGGGATTGATTTGGTGCCAACAATTGGTGTGGGGGAACCACTAGACATGGGGAATGGGATTTTGATTATTTGGTGCTGGCTATTGGTAAGTGGGAGGACCAGTAGACACCAGGAAGAAGATTATTTGGTGATGGCAATTGGTGGGTGGGAGGATCACTAGACACCAGGGAAGGGGATTTGTTTATTTGGTGCTTGATGATCAGCGGTGGGGGACCACTAGACACCAGGTATTTTTCTTACTTGGAGCCAGAGATTGGTGGATGGGGGATAACATTGTACCAGGTATTTTTTTATGGGCTGGTGATTGGCAGGTGGGCCGTGCACATTATTTACATGGGGCCAGTGATCAGCAGGGGTTGGGGTGCAGCGTGCAGCTATCAGTGGGGGGGGGGCATGGATTAATGTATTCAAAAAGTAGGTGAAAAAGTCGCACAGCTGATGACTGATAGTGATCAGTTCTGTGGAATTTGTTACCTACAGTTTAATATATTAACCCACTGTTAGTACATTTATTCCACTGTTTTAAGGCAGAATCTCTGTGAAAATTACCAAAATGGTTTCCCAGCTTTCATGGAAGTGAAAGTCTTACTTTCAAGAAATTCTGCCCAGAATTTTTTTTACACACCTCTACTGGTAAATTTCATGCTGTAATGCACAATGTGTTTATCAGTTTGCATGGTAAATCATGCAACCTGCTCTCAGGGCACACTTCAGACTTAGAATGGACTTACTCAGTGAAACATCTACCACTGAGGGACAATGAAAAATTCCACCCCTCCCTCCTCCCTCCTCAGTGAAGACTGCTTAACATATGTATGTTTTTCTGTCACAAAGATGACATGAAGCTTAGTGACATGATTACACAGATACCTAGCTAGAATTTGTGTGCTGAGTATAAATGGAAGTCATGTACTGAAGTAGTGGTTTGCATAAAACACAATGAAAAGGATCTCTAAAAGGGGGAATGGGGACAAACAACTATCCAAGCTGTTTTGAATCTCCTTACATCCTGTTTTGGATCTGACACACTGCTCACTGCCTCTATTGAAGGCTGTTTCTATGCTACCTTTGAGTGTATGAAATGCCTGAATTCCTCTGAGGCTGAACTGGTGGTTGGATGAGACAATGACTGTGCTGCACTGAGGAGTCCCAACAAGATGAAGCACATATTTATAGTTCACCATTCCCAGTCTACATAAGATCAGCCGTAGAACCTGCTTAAATCAGGATTTCTGTTCTGCTGAAGTCTTGTCAGTCAGCCCTTTGTGAAGATTTACATACTCCTGAGGCGTGCGGTTTGAGGTTTTATGTGCAAACTTTTGTAGAGATACACAATATTCAAAGAAATGTTAATATGAAAGAAGCACAATGAGTGAAACATTGGTTCCTAAAAGTGGGGAAAGAGAGAGGGGAGATGAATGGAAGACAGAGTGGAGCAGCAGATACATAGAGCAGTAGATACATAGAGCAGTGATTAGTGTGGGTTTGGGCAGGGCAGTCAAGGGTAAAGGCAAGACAAAGAAAGGCAATCTTTATTTACATAACACAGTCCCGTGGGCTCTGAGCACTGTACATAGTATATAAATAAATTCTAAACAAAGATTAATTCAAGCAATACCTTAAAATTCAATTGAATAAAATTAAATAATGCAAGACATAAATGAATTAGCTAGCCAAGAACATCTGTTCATACAGAAAGGTCTTAAGAGATGCTTTAAAGGTCCCCACCATGTTGGCCATGTGAATATACAGTATACCAGTAATGCATTCCACAAAACTGAAGCAGCAACTCCAAACACTCTCTTCCTGAAAGTCTTAGCCTAGAAGAGGGACAAAAAGCAGGCCCACATCAGTGGAGTGGAGGAAAACTGGAACAAGGAGATCTTTCAAGTAGTCTGTTCCCAAACTACTTAGGGCCTTGTAAGTTAACAAGCAAATCTTGAAGGTGATGTGCCACCACATAGGAAGCCAGTACAGCGTATGCAAGACCGGTGTGTGATATAGTCACTCTGTGAGGATCCCACTGTCAGACAGGCTGCAGCATTCTGGACCAGCTCTAGGCATTGTGTCAAACCCCAGATAGCCCTAAATCTAACCTAGAGGTGATAAAAGCATTAATGATCATCACCAAGATTGCCTGAGGTAGATACGGCTTAGTCTAGGCAATGTTTCAAAAATAGTAAAAGCCAGATCAGACCACAGCCAACACCTGTTGTTCTATTGTCAGTCTACAGTCCAAAATTATCCCCAGGTCCTTCACTGCATCAGCAGCCATGAGAGATTGGCTACCCACTGAAGGAGAGACAAACCACCCATAGCAGCTGAGCTCCAGTCTCATGGTTTGATAACCATGACCTCTGTCATTCCTGGGTTGAGATGGCACTATGTTAAGACAGCACAGTCAAAAACAGCAAAGCAATTAGCCAGTCAGTACAAAAGCATGTGGTCTAAAACAGCACTAGATTAGATATACTAACTCCAAAACTGTGCTGTGCTGTTATGACTGTGTTGTTTTGACAGAGCATATTTGCTGTTGCAGTATTGACCAGACACTGGTTGAGACATAACCAGTTCAAGGCCATCCAGTCATTTATTTCAGAAAAACATTGACTCAACATGGAAGCCACAGAATCCTTGCCAGGAGAACAAGACAGGTACAGCTGAGTGTCATCTGTATAGCAGTGAAACGTGACACTGTAGCACTTAATGATCTCCTCCAGTGGCAGCATATACACAGAAAACAAAACAGTTGTCAGAATCAAGCCTTGAGGGACTTCATAGGATAACACATAAACCCCAGAGGTAAAATTACCCAGGACTATCTGCTGCATTCTCTCAGTTATGTAGAACTCAAACCATCTAAGAGCTATACTGGTGGGTCCACATAGTTCCTCAGGTGATCTGGAAGCAGCCCATAATCAACTGTAAGATACACTGCTGAGACTTCAAGGAGCACCGAGACAGAGCGATGCCCTTGGTCTCTCACTAGGAGAAGATCATAAGTTACCCTGATGAAAGCAGTCTCTGTGCTGTGACAGGGCTGAAAGCCCAATTGGAGAGGTTGATAGATAGAAAAAGACTCCAGAAAGTAAGTCAGCTGCTCTACCACTGCATTCTCAATAACTTTCCTCACAAAGGAAATGTTAGTCAGGCCTGTAATTTGCTAGAATGTCGGGATCCAAAGAAAGCTTTGTTAGAAGATGTCTGACCAGCACCTTTTTCAAGGCAGATGGAAAGTCACCTTCCCTCATAGAGCCATTAATGCTCTCCATGAACACTGGACCCAAGAACTCACCACAGCTGAGAATCAGCCATGTTGGTCCTGGATCCAAAATACAGATGGTGTGATGCAAACTAGTAACTTTCGAGAGCACCCCAGCCTCAGAAACTTGTCAAAACATATCCCAGACAGGCAAATCTACATCACCAAATGTGCAACGACTACCTGCTCATGACAGGCCACTAGAAGAAACCTCCAATCTGATTACCAACACCTTGTCAGTGAAAAATTTCTAAACTCTTTGCACTTATCTGTGGAAAGGTTCTAACAGACTGCAGGCAGTGAAATTTTGCACCCTGCCTATAGTATCTAAAGAGATGTGCTGGTCAATTTTTTCCTGCAGCAATTGTCCTTGACAGAAACTCTGCCTTTTTCAGGTCGACTGCCTGTTGATACTCAGCATAGTGAGATCTCAACACCAACTTGTCCTCCACAGACTGGGAATTTTTCCAGGAACATTCCAACCTTCATCCCTTAGTCTTCAACTGATGCATCTCAGCAGAATACCACAGTGAACTATGTTGGGATGTCAGAGGCCGAACATGGTAGGCTGCAATCGAGTCTAACGAATCTTCAATGTTACAGTGCTCCATGACCACCTCAGAACCCTATGCACAGGCCAACAACATACTCCATTCACCTAGTACCTCCTTGAGTTTGCAAACCTCCAAATTATGTTTCAGATGATACTAAATGATCTCCACAAAGTAGTAGTCAGTCAGGCAAACATTTTTATTAATCAGCAATATTCCATTGCAGATTAAAAAAAAATACTTAAGAAATAAATCCAACCATATATAATAATAAAAAATTTTAAACAGGATTATGAAAAAATAAAATGCAGACAATGAATCAGGGTCTTCCATATAATAAATAGTATACATACAGATAAAAACAGTATCCACAGTTCATAACAATTTAAGTCCTAATGTAGATGTTGAAACAGGGCTAGGACGGATACCTGTCTGAGAGGCTAATAAATCAGAATCTCTCTGATAATCACAAATCCTAGAGAAAGAAGAGCCGATTGGGAAAAAAATGCACATGTCCCATTGGGACCCCAACAAAATTTATTTTTGGAGCCCCATAGGGGCAAGGCATTAGGGAATGCAACTAAGTGCCTTCAATCCAAACAGGCAAGAAAAAAAAGGCAACTTAACCTTGTATTTGGAAATCCCAAATAAAGTTCAAATTCAAGTTTATTGCAGGAAAAAAACTCCATTGAGCAAGCTCATTCACAAGGAGGTCCTGATACATATATACAGACAAGGCAGAAACTACATACAACATTAATTTCATAGTGCATGCTTAAAGTGCTTCAACAGAAAACAGTGCATCCAATCACCTAACAAGTCTGCTAGTCCCTGTGTAAAGAAAGATGTCCCCTAGGGCTCAAACTTAACCCTGATCCCAGCAGCAACATGTTTTAGCCAGTCAGAATATTCCCCAAATAACTAAAATGTTTATCCTTCCTAACTTTTTAATAATATAGAAATTGGCAAATTTAGTAATAATAATAGTATCATTCAATGTGAAAAGAAAGCTGAGAAGAGCATCTGGGGTATAACTCAGATCTGACAATATACTATATATCTGTATGTAACATGTAATGTTTCACGCCATGAGCATTTAAGAAGAACATGATATACATTTTCTGTACCTCCTACAGTACATAAACATGGAGACTTGGAAGCATTTGGTATACGAGAAAATCTAGCAAAGATTACATTATAAGGGAAAATCTGAAACTTACAGCATTCCTCTTTTTAGGATTCATGATGAGGATGAGGGCCAGATAAAATCTATAACCAAACAAGCCTCATTTAAAGCATATTAGGGTGAGATCCTGTACTTAGAAATAACATTCTGGTCCTCACCATGGTTATGAATTCCAGTTTTGTTCTTAATTTATTTTCTTATATTTCAAACAAATAGAAATTCCCTTTTTAAAATAATTATGCAAATAAGTAAGCTGATATTAATCTAATAGAGATATACATATAGTAACGTGATGAGCTTTTACACCCTGACAGTCCCCAATTTTCTTTCACTTGGAGAATAGCATGTAAAAATCTTCCATTCGGGGCTCTTGTACACTTAACTCAATAACCCAAGATTAAAGAATCGTCCAGTTTTATAGTGATCTAATCCAAGTTCAGCTCTAACATGGGATGTTGGAATAGACTTGCTTAGTCCCAGAGAGGACAAAAAAGCTGTATTGAAATTCTCTTCAGTTCCGAAACCATATATAGTGCCCAAATTTCCACAGTAAAAAAGGCTTGCCGATTTAACTTTGAAAAAATTACTTGGATCAATGGTCTGTTACTATTACCACCATATTTATAGTTATTTAGTCCTAGCACTAGTAACACAAAAACACCATGAACCATTAGATGAGACTGTTATACCTAAATAAACATATGTATTCACTGTATATATTATAGATCCCCAAGTTTCCACTTCAATTTCAGGAATGAATTCCCCTTACCAAAAATCATCACCTGACTCTTATTACTGTTAGTAGTGATACTTATTGCAATACCTCAGTCAAAAGTCTAGATTCTATTGAAGACCAGCTTATGAAAGAGAAAGAAAAGTAAATCATCAACATACGCCAATACAGGTATGGTCAGTGAACCAATGGGAACCAATGCATGGGAACCTTTAGGTGAATCAGATGAAACACACTCAGTGGCCTCATTTCTAGAAACATTACATCTGGCATAACAGCACTTGTGCCAAGTAGAATGGTGCAAGTAGCAACTTACACCAGCAGTTGCGACTTGCGCGATTCTACAAAGTGGCCTGCGACATGTCGCAGGCCACTTGCACCGAACAGCTGTTATGCCAGCAGTTGCACCATAAACCCCCTGCGACATGGTGCTAGGGGGTTTATGGCAGCGGTTGTGCCCCATTCCAGAAGGGCAGCAACAAAAACCCCAATGTCGGGATTCTACAAGAACCCCCAGAGGTGAACTGACAATGTAAATTATACCTGCATTTAGCTGGTGTAACTTACATATGTCCTCTGAGGGTCCTGTAGAACCCAGTTCATGTGCCCCCCATGCCCAGAACACTCCCTGTTGTTGCCCCAATGGGCACCACACAAAACATTTCAACATTGAGGCCATGATCACGCCCATCATATTGTACACCCCCATAGAGTAATGGCCTATAGGGCTTCCCAGTCCCCCATTAGAACATGCTCTGCAGGCGGTGCCAGTCATCCCCCACTCCATACCATGACCCTTGAGAAGCCCAGCACAAATGCAGCAAATATCACTGCCCTGGTAGTTTGGTGGCCACCCACCTGTACTCCCACCCATCCCAGTCAGTGACTAACAGCCCACCTCTCCTTCCATGGCCATTAACATTGAGTTATGTAGGGAGTTACTGGAAAGACACACTCAGATATTAATACTTGAGAACGCCTTTTCCAGTAAGCCCTACATAACTCAGTCGGCAGCTGGCCAGGTGAGAGGGTGGGCTGTGCCAGTCACTGGCTGGGGATTGGGTGAGGAGTGCTGGGTGGGCTGACACAGCTAGGTGGGGGCCACTAGACTACCAGGGCAGGGTATTTGCTGCATTTGCAGCCGGTGACTTGGGGGTCAGGGCACGGGTGGGGGACTGACAACACCACTCAGGGCATGTTCCAATGGGGGATTTGGGGTCTGAGGGTGGGAAGCCCTGCAGGACTCTGTTTGAGCACTGCGGGGGCTGGGGTGTGGGATACCTGGGGCTCTGTTTGAACACTTTGGGGGGGTGTGGGAAGCCCTGCAGGGCATTATTTACACAGGGATTCAGGGCAGTTGATGCGGAAAGTCCTGTGGGGTGTCTATTGAGGCTAGCTGGGCATGGGGGGGCACTTGCAATCTGCATTGCGGCTTGCGACATGCTCACCAGGTGCGCCCTCTGTTCGGCATACCTGGCCACATGTTGCAAGTCACAGGACTTAGCTGCAGTGACCCTGCCTCTTCTAGAATAGGCACAGGGTCAATGTCGCAGTTGCAGGTGATGCAAGTTGTGTTTGGCGGTGACTTGCACCACCCACTACACACCCCTGCTGAACCCCTTTATTGGTTGAGAATTCATTGTAGACAAGAAGCAGACTTGTATTGGCAAGGTAATTTGAACCTACTTATGCTGAGAAGTTGTGGAGGGCAGGAGGAAAGGATTTAGTTGCTGGGTAAGCTTAAAATTATTTTGAGTCTGTTGCCTTTAGGGCAGTAGTGCTGACTTGTTTAATACAGTGTTTGTATGTGTGGAGGTGGATATTCATTTATCTTTTCTACAGACTTTGTTAGCAGCTTTCTGGAAGGTTCTGTCCTCCTCAGCCAGGATCAATTTACAGTTCATTGGTGCTTAAATACCAGTGCTTCTCATACAGCAGTAGTGCAGAAGCAGACTTGGTTTGACAGAGGTAGTTTAAACCTTCTTATGCTGAGAAGTTGTGGAGGGACAGGAGGAAAGGATTTAGTTGCTGGGTAAGCTTAAAATTCTTTTCGAGTCTGTTGCTTTAGGGCAGTAGTGCTGACTTGTTTAATACAGTGTGTGTGTGTGTGTGTGTGTGTGTGTGTGTGAGCTGGATATTCATTTATCCTTTCTACAGGTATTGTTTTCAGCTTTCTGGAAGGTTCTTTCCTCCTCAGTCAGGATCAATTTACAGCTCATCGGGGCTTAAATACCAGTGCTTCTCACACACTAGTAGTGCAAGAAGCAGACTTGGTTTGGCAGAGGCAGTTTGAACCTTCTTTTGCTGAGAAGAATTACAATACAATCGCTACCTAAGTAGCCTGGACTGGAACCCTATAAATCTCCTCCCAGCTCTTACCTTGGCCTTGCAATACTTCCAGGATGAATTAACCACAGCTGCCAACCTCTTCGCTCCTATGAAGAGACTGAGGGCTAAAGGCAGCTGCTACAAGTGGATCTCTCCTTCCCTCAAAGCCCTAACAACTACTCGGGAAAAAGCCTGGAAAAAGTTTAGGCTCCTCACCGGGTGATCTGGCGGAATACAAAGCCGTAGGAAACAAAGCCAAGACAGCCATAAAACTTGCTGAGAGAGTACCTGACACACCTCCAGAAAACAAGCCTAGACAACCCTAAGCAATTCTGGAATCATATTAATGATTTGACCAAAGGCAGCAAAAAGCCTGAATCCTGCCCCATGGTGATCAACGGTCAGCTCACAACTGACTCTTCTCAAATATCGGCTGCCCTAAGCAGGTACTTCTCAGATCTTGCAGCCTACAAGACCGGCCAGGCTCTCCTGACTTTACCACCAAGCACAGATGAATCACTTCACTTGGAATGACCCCCCTTTTCACCTGAGACTGGCCAAATGCACTGAAGTCCTAACCCTCCTTAGGAACCTGAAACCCAAAGGGTCCGGAGGACCGGATGGTATCAACCCTCAGCTACTCAAGGCAGGAGCTACCTCCTTATCCTGGCCCATAACCATGCTCCTCAACAGATCACTGAGGGAAGGAGCAGTCCCTGACCAGTGGAAACACGCCAATGTTGTCCCTATCCACAAAGGGGGACTTAGGGAAAATCTAAACAACTATAGGTCAATCTCCCTCCTCTGCACACTCACTAAGGTGCAAGAAAGGGTAATCTACAATCAACTCAGAGACTACCTGGAAGCCCATCAGCTCCTGGCCCCCCCAACATGGCTTCCAGAACAAACCGTGGTACTGACACTGCCCTCATTAACTTCTTGGACAAAGTGCTCAGGGCAATGGACAATGGGATACCCACTGGTGCAGTCTTTATAGACTTATCCAAGGCATTCAATCTCATCGACCACAACTTGCTGCAACAGAAGCTGCAAAATGTTGGCCTAGACAATCATGCCCTTAAGTGGTTTGGGAGCTACTTATCAGGTCGGGCACAGAGGGTCACATGGAAAGGGGTCATGTCTGACCTGCTACCCCTAAAACAGGGAGTGCCTCAGGGGTCAATACTAGGCCCCCTCCTATTTTCCCTGTTTACCAATGACCTATGTACCTACTGTGGGGAGAGATCGGTCGTTCAGTATGCTGACAATACTGTTATCTTCCGGCCCCTACGAGACATGGCTGCACTTGGCCCTCTCCTCCAAAAGGATCTCACATCCCTAGAAACTTGGCTATGTGAGAATGGAATGGTACTCAATGCTGATAAGACCAAGGCAATCCTATTTGGGCCAAGATCCCTGGGACTTGACAGGTCCTCATCCCTCAGTTTAACAACACTCTCTGGCAAAGCCATCAATGTAGTTCCCTCCCTTAAATACTTAGGCCTCACACTAGATCAGAATCTCACATATAAGGAACACGTGGACCAGGTCACTAGGACCCTACATCGCAAACTCGGCACCTTGTACCAACTCAGGGACCAGCTCATCCCTAAGGCCAGGCTCTCCATTGCTACTAGTGTCCTTCTACCTAACCTGACCTGCGGCTCTTATAATACATGGCATGGCCAAACAAGGATAACCAGGATGCAAACCCTATATAATAAAATTGCTGCTTCACCAACTCAGACCACCATGACATCACCACTGTGACACTCTGGCCCAACACAGATGGCTCACACTTCTGTTGCTCACCTCCAATAACCTTTGCTTGTCCAGGCCTACAAGCTCCTCAAATCCCATGCTCCACCTAGTATAGCCGGGACCGTAACCCTCAAACATAACCCAAGGAACTTAAGGACATCAGAAAGAACACTATTAGAAGTCCCTAGGGTTAGGACAAACACTGGCAGCAGATCCTTTTCCTCCCAAGCACCCTATCAATGGAATAAGCTCCACCACCCTGTCCAGGCCTCCTCCTCACTTATGAACTTCCGCACCAGGCTCAAGTCCCATATGCTGACCTCAAGTTCATGCCACTGCCACGTTACATAAGGTTCCTATGGTACTCCCTTCCCCTCCTCTCCATCACACCTTCTCCTAGTGGAGCCTACCTACTTCCCGCCTCAAATTGTTTGTTTCACCTGTGGCCACAAGCTACCTCCTGAATAAAATATATGCAAAGTATACCTATTTGAACAGTGTCATGATGATAACCATGCCTGTATCCACTGTCCTCCTGTAACTACCTCATGATGTAACAGAAAATGCTTTCATAAGTTCTTTATGTCCTTGTTCTGTATCATAACTTGTATGTTATCCCGGGTAGCCCCTGAAAAAGGGACCTTCAGGGCTCAGTGGGCCTACCCAGTCACCAAAATTTAATAAATAAATAAGTTGTGGAGGGGCAGGAGGGAAGGATTTAGTTGCTGGGTAAGCTTAAAATTCTTTTTGAGTCTGTTGCCTTTAGAGCAGTAGTGCTGACTTGTTTAATACAGTGTTTATGTGTGTGGGACTTTCCTCTCAAGGAAGTTGCAGTGCTTGGAGGTGCGGTGAGCGGCAGACACAGGGCTGATACACTCTTATGAGAGCTGAGTGTGGGCTCTATTCCCACCCTCCCTATCCTCCCTCCCTCCCTGAGCACAGCACATTATAGGGGAACACCTGTCCTATGATTGGAGGAAGGGACTTCAGGTGCAGCTTATGTAGTTCCTATCCAATAGTGCAGTCACGAGGTGGGAAGAAGCATAGGTCAAGCTCACATGAGAGTACAGCATCCACAATAAATTGCTGATTGTGTGATACTGTAGGTGGATATTGTGGGGGGGCCTTGAACTAGGCAATATCAGGTACTAGTAGTGTTCAACTGGGAAGGGGAGCAGGCAGGATATAGTGTGTGGATGGCTGAAGGGGAATAGACGACATAGGAACTACCGGGAGTGACAAGAGTGAACATGACCAATGTAGATAAGAGGAGGCCAGCATGGGGGAAGGGTTGGGACAGGAGAAGGTCCAATCAATGGGAAGGGAGGAAGGGGATTGGCAGCCTGCAAGGGCTAGGGAGGGTAGTTTGCTGCCAAGGATGTGGAGCGGCCATGTTCCTGGCAGTGGCATGGAGGGCTGGGGGATGCTTAGTGTGCTAGCAGATGGGGCAAATAAGGGAAGAGATTGGGTGGCTGAGGAGGGAGCTGCAGGCATGGGGAGGCAGAGTAGGGAAGATTGGGTCATAAGGGAAACCTGTTGGGACACACAATATAGCCAGATAGGCTGGCACAAGGAAATTCCAGAAGAATCAGGAGGAAGGTTTCAAAATCCATTGCAGTCACATGCAAGATGTGGAGATGGGTTGGAGTAGTCAAGGAGACAAGACTATAGCAGGGCCAGCACAAGGTCATAAGCCTCAGTAAAGGAGGGCAAGGAAAAAACAGGGAAAGAGGATCACCAGAGCAAATCAGGTCAATGGTATGGCTAACTGGGAGAAGCAGGAGGGGGAAGGTAGTGTAATCACTGAGAAGGTTAAGGGGGGGTCGCTACCGGGGAGAAAGGAAACATCACAGAAGTGGCAGGCACTACAAGGGGCAGCAGAAAGGTGGTAAAAAAGCAAAACCAGGGACAATAAAGCAGGGAAGTGCAGAGAAGCTAGGAACAGGAGCCAGCAAGGATAAGGATGGAACAAGGCTGAGGAAGGAACCTTTGGGAGGGGGCACACACTACTCAAGGAAAACACAGGAAAGCCATGGTGGGGAGGGTGGCAGAATGGGGGCAGAGGAAATGGCATGGGGAAGGTAAGGGGGGCACAAGGGAATGGTCTAGTAAGTAAATCTGATGCACCAGCCATAGTTGGCAAGTGGAAGAATTCAGGACACAGAATGGGGAGGCAGAAGGAGAATAGCTGAGGGATAGGGAAGGAAGCATTTTGGGGAAGAAAAGAGCCCACGAAAGAGAGGAGCACATAAGGAGTCAGTCATAGTTCTGGGGACTCTATAGTTAAGAGGTCAGATGGGGGAGGGCCAGGAAAAGCAGCATCTTGGTAGTGTGCATGCCTGGCATGACAGCAGGTAGGCTGCAGCAGCACATTGGTAGGTGCCATACAGAAGGTTGGGGGACCACAATCATTGTTCACCTGGGAACAAATGATCTGAAAAGGAGGAGCAGATAGAGGAGGTTCAGAACAGCTTCAGAAAGTGGGGAGCTATGCCAAGAGAAGGGAAGCACAGTGGCATTCTCATAGATTTCTTTGACTGGGCAAATCAGAGTGGTGGACCAAGGGGAGCAGTTGATGTCGCCTACCTTGACTTCAGCAAAGCTTTTGACACTGTTCCACATAGAAGATTGATAAATAAGCTAGGTAGGCTCGGGTGGGTCAGAAGTTGGTCAACTGGGTGGCAAACTGGTTGACTGGCAGAAAACAGAGAGTGGTGGTAAATGGTATACAGTCAGAAGAGATGCAGGTCACAAGTGGGGTACCTCAGGGATCAGTCCTGGGGCCAGTCCTATTCAACATCTTCATTAGTGACCTCAAGAGATGGACGGGAGGGTAAGGTTTGGTCTGTTTGCAGATGACACCAAGATCTGCAACAGAGTAGATGATCCAGATGGGGTGGGCAGAATGAGAAGAGATCTGGATAAACTAGCAAAATGGTCAGAAGAGTGGCAACTGGGATTTAATGCAAAGAAGTGCAAAATCATGCACATAGGGAAGAGAAACCCCTAAGCCACTTATAGGCTGGGAGGAGTTGCTAGCAGTCACAAAGGAAGAAAGGACTTGGGCATCATCATCACTGATGACCTAAAATCATCAAGCAGACCTCCTAAAGCAGTAGGTGAGCTAGGGGGTGTTAGGGTGTATTAGTAGGGGTATCACAAGTCGTGGAGGGAGGTAATAATCCCTTTGTACAAGACATTGGTTAGGCCCCATCTGGAGTACTGCGTGCAGTATTGGAGCCACACCTTCCACAAGGACATTAACAAAATTGAGGCAGTCCAGAGAAGGCAACCAAATGGTGCAGGGACTGCATCAGAAGACATATGAGGACAGATTAACGGAGCTCAATATGTATACCCTTGAGCAAAGGAGGAGAGAGATATGATCGAGACATTTAAACACCTTAAGGGTACAACAAGGTGAAAGAGTCTAAATATGTTTAAATATAAGAAAAATTGCAGGACAAGAGGACACAGCATGAGATTAGAGGAGGCCGATTAGAGGGGAATGTGAGGAAATTCTTTTCACAGAAGGGTGGTAGATGCATGGAATAGCTTACCACAAGAAGTGGTGGCTATGAATACAGTGCAGGCTTCAAACAGGCATGGGATAGGCATAAGGAGCAATACAAATGACTATGAATAGATAGGTCACTGACAGAGCAAAGGCCGATGGCACATTTATAAGGTAGAAAAAGAAATGGGCAGACTGGATGGGCCTTGCGGTCCTTATCTGCCGTCAACTTCTATGTTTCTATGTTTCTATGTATCTGGGAACAGTGGTGCATGGACTAGGCAACACTACTACTCTACAGGAAGCACTGGATCACATCTTCCCTTGGACTAAACACAGTAAACTGGCTCTGACTATCAGAAAATGCAATGTCATGCTCTTAGGCAACCAAAATAAACAGCATAAATATTGTTTGAATAATGAACCTTCAATTGTAACACACTGAGGAAAAGACCTTGGAATGACCATAAGCCCTGACCTCAAATTTAATATACACTGTAGGGACCAAGGGAAAAAGGCCAACCAGATACTGAACTGTATTCTTGGGCATATTTCCAGTTGAGCCAGGGAAGTAATACTCTCCCTATATGTCGCATTCATTAGGCCCCACCTGGAGTAGTGTGTCCAGATATGGTCTTCCCATAGTAAAGAAGACATAAAAAGGGTCGAAGCAGTAGAGCGAAGAATGACTAGGTCTATTACAGGATTAAAGGAGACACACTATCAGGAAAGATTAAAAATACTTAATCTTTATTCACTACACTACAGAAGACACGTGGGGGACTTGTGTATGCTTTATAGAGCAATGGGGGATGATAACCTTAGAGCTGAATTTGGCCTTGTGCTTAGTTATGGTAGAGTTAGTGGAAGGAGATAGCCTAAACAACTCCTCCTAGAGAAATGAAACTTACTACCCAGAAAAAACTGGTACAGCCAAAGGGTGGTTACAGTTTGCAATAGTCTCCCACTGGAAGTGATTGAAAGCATAGATATGAATACTTTTAAAACCAGTTTAGATCAGGCTTTGGGTAATGAGGCTAAATTTAAGTGTAGTTAATTTATAAAAGGCAAGCACCAAGGACGTAAGTCTAGCATACACTTGATTTAATCTATGAATCTATGAATCGAGGCTTACCTGCTGCACAAGGACATCCTGTCTGGCAGGGGTGGCAGTCGACAGCTGCGGGATGAGGGCTGGGAGGCTGTGGCATGGCATATCAATGGCATCAGGAAGTTTAACAGTATGCCCCAGGAGTGCAGAAAGCACCCTAATGATGAGAGGAGGAGATCCAAGAAGAAGGTGACGCACATAGAGGCCTTCCTGAGTAGGACTTGGGGTGGGCTGCAGACAGGTGTGTGCCTAACACCCACAGAGGAGCTGCTGGTGGCCAGCATGGGCTGGGCAGCTGTGCAGGGTGTTCCTGGAGGGGGCTTCTAGATGGGTGGCAGTCCAATGCAGCACTGTGAGTATACATGCCCAGGACATGTGCCTGTCCATGTGTGTGTGTGTGCCGTGTGTGTGTGTGTGTGTGTGTGTGTGTGTGCCATGTGTGTCCTAACAACCCCGCTGTGTGTGACAATCTGACCATGTGCCATGGTTCTATATGTCCCATCAATGGACCATATTGCGCAGTCACTTGTCAGGCCAGGCATGTTATGGGGGATCAACATGTGGTGGTGTGTTCCGCTGCATACCATTGTTGCCATCCCAGTAAGTGGTGGCCAGGGTGTTGTCATGGTCACACACATTAACAAGGGGGCATGTACAGGCACTGGGCCTGTCTATCTATAGCCAGTGCATGGCTGCATCAGCAGAATGAGTGTTGACTGTCATCCGCAGGTCATGTCAGTCGCACCACTGGCACACATGTATGTCCACCTGTACATGCCTGTCTGACCACTACTGTCCCCCATGATTGTAACCATGTATCCCTTATTTCTGTTGCAGCTCCATCACACCTCACAACTGCAGCCATTTCTGGTGCACTGCAGAGTGCCACTGCAGAGGATAATGCCAGTCCATCTCACCGGGCAGCAACCAGGTCTGGGGATGGTGTTGTCCCGGACCTGTCATACACTACAGCTTCCCTAGATGCATAACCACTGGTGACAGGGCCTTCCAACACCTCGGCAAGTGGTGCCATGGCTGGCAAGTGTGACGCCACTTTGTTGGAGGAGTTCCTGGGTTTGCCTGATGATGACTCAGGGGACAAGATGGACATCACCGATACCCTGCTGGTGCTGGCTTCCAGAGGGCATACAGCTATGTTGATGATGATTCTGACACCACATAAATATGGGGGGGGGCATGGCCAACAGTGGAGCACATGACGCACAGGTGCATGCACAGGTGGCACCAGCAGGCATTGGTGGTCCTGCGGCCCTTAGCACACCACAGGTCCTGCACAGCCACCCACAGTGGTGGTTGCTGTGGGCTCTGTGCCCGGTGCTGCTGTGGTGGTGGGGACCTCCAGCATGGGTCAGCAGGGTGCTGTGGTTCTGCTGCAGGTGGTGGTGGTGGCCTGTGATGCTGCCATCATTGGGCGTGTAGCGGTTGCTCAAACCCAGTTCCCACCCATACCCCAGCCTGCTGTGGTGCCTCCACCTGCAGAGGATGGGAAGCAGCAGGCTGGCACACCACCTGCCCATTGGTGCCATCATCATGAGCCTTCACCCATCGACAAGACTGAGGGCTATGCAGGCCTTCTGTAAACCACCATTGAGGGGTAGGCATCCCTATGGGTGGAGCTCAGGGGCCTTCAGACACTGCTGGCTGTTGAACATGAGTCATTGGCAGTGTGACATGCCCAGATGTTGGCAGAGGCACACCTACTGTGCATGGGTATGACTGTAGCTCTGGAGCAGGTTGTGCAGGTTGCCAAGGCAACATGTGCAACCAGTGCACCACGTGGCCACCAGGCCTACGGCCAACCCCCCAGGAGTGCCTCACGCATGCCCAGGCAGACGCCGTCACCACTCCTCTCCATCCCCATATCTGACATGGATCACGGGGCCAACACACCAGTGAGCACCTGTGTCTACCCTCCCTGTGGCCAGTGGTGCTGTATCAGTTACCACTGGTTGTGGGGGCGGCCACCATGTGTCCATGGTGGCCATGGTGTGTCCCACTGATGCCAAAGTGACAGCTCACATGGCCCCATCGCCTGCACCCTTTGCAGCCCACTAACCTGGCTACCTGTGCTTGCAGTGGCATGGGTGGCATACACCTGCCCCAGTGTGTTACCTGTGAAGGTCAACTGTGTGGTGCTACATGCATGTCTGGGTGCGCAATTATTGTGCTGTGTGGCATGGGTGTGATGAGTGAGGTCCTGTAGCTGCTGTGCATGTGTGCCAGCAGCAGTACAGTGATCCATGTCATCCTCAGCACATACACTCTGCCCCCTGGACATCTGGATACTGCTCTGTGTGTGTGTGTGTGTGTGTGTGTGTGTGTGCAGTATTGTTGCCCTCACGGGTGCACTGCACTGTGGCACTGTTGCAGTGGAGTGTCCTGTGGTGTGCATCTGGGTGTTTGGGTGTGTGTGTGGGGTAGGCTGCCAGCCGTGTATTACCCACCTGTGGTACTCACCTATGTCCCAGAAGTGCTCCTCCATGATGGTGGCCCTGTGCCACCAGGCTCTAGCAACCAGCTGTGGGTCTCGCCATGGCAGTATTGCTTCATCACGCTACCCCTGGATCACTGCATCCTTATATCCCTCCGCATCCTCCTCCCCAGAACTGTCACCCTCCTTGGCCTGGACAGCTATTCCACAGTCAATGGCCATGTTGTGCAGTATACAACAGGCCAGGAATATGCCACAGGCCTTCTCTTGGCTATACTGTAGGGCACCACCCAACCTATCCAGTCACTGGAGGTGCATCTTCAGCATGCCAAAGACATGCTCTATGATGGCGCACATAGCGATGTGCGCCTTACTGTACCATTCCTCCACCTCTGTTCCAGGTTGGTCAAAGGGTGTCAGTAACCAGGGCTGGAGGAGGGATGCCGCATCACCTGTAGGGAGCAAGTGCAGGCTGTTATTCCACTACTTACCTGTGCATGGTGCCTTCCCCCCTCCACCATGGTACACTGGTATGACTGCCAGCTGTACACCCCAGTCCCTGTGTCGACCGTTCCTGGCTGCCTACATTCCTCTTGTGACTGCTACAGCCTGGCCAGGCTGCACACAGCTGCCTGTACCTGCCTGTGTTCACAGCTATGGCTGCCCACCCATGTTCCCTTCCACATTGTCTGCCTACAACTGCCCGGCAGTGGACCATGCATGGCTGTGTGTGGTGTGTTCTGCCCTGCCTCTCATGCCAGCTGTTGCCCTGCACCCCATCTCCCATGCTATGCTGTTCTGCTGCACTGTCCCTCTGTGTGCGCGGTTCCATCGGTGTCCCCCCTTCCATTGTCCCACCTGTGCACATCCCTCTGCACATATTGCACCATAACAATCGCACACCTGCTCCCTCTCCCTTCATTTGTTGCACTATGATGGCCTGTTCATGGGCAGTTCTGCTTGCCCCACCCACCTACAAGTTGGCTGCTGGGTATATTCCCAGTATCAAACCGGTGGCAAAGGGTGGACTGGTGCATTATGAAGGCATTGTGTGTACTCCCAGGGTGTGTGGCACAGATGTTGCTGATGCATCCAGTGGCATTGCACACCACCTGGCAGTTGACTGAGTGGTAGCCCTTGCAGTTCGCATATGTCATAGCATCCTGGCAAGGTGGTGTGCGGATTGCCATATGGGTGCAGTCAATGGTCCCTATGATGCCTGGCATGCATACCACCCTGTGGAACTGCTACACGGCATCTGTCTGCTCTTCCTGTGTGCTTGGGAAATGGATTCATTCTGAAGCATGTGGGAGCAGTGTGGAGAGGAATTGTGTGAGGAGATGGGATGTTGATTGCTGGGATATGCCAGTGACGTCCCCAGCTGGCCTCTAGAAGGTTTCCATGATGACCAGGCACATTGCTGCTGTCATCTTGGTCTCCACTGATATGGTATGACCCCTTCTAGTGGGTGACTGCATTTCATCATGGCACAGCTCACAGAACTGCCCCAGAATAGTCCTGTTCAGGCAGTATCGGTCAACTGTTTTGGTGTCCATCAGCTGTTCAAACATCAGTCTAGCATGATACCGCTATGGGGCTGGGCGCCTATGGTGCCTTCCACCTCCATGGTGCTGGTTCACCCATCTCCTCATCCCCAATAATATTCCCACCATCAAGAATGGTTCACCATCCATTCTTTTCTTCTGCTGCTGCTCTACTCCTGCTTGCTGCTGCTATCCTGCATTCAGCCTGCTGAGGGCTTGCACTTTAGTCTCCTTCTTTTATACTTATCTCCACTTGGGCATTTGGTACTTCTGTGACGGATGCTCCTTATTTACGCATTCATTTTGCTCTGTGAATGGCTCTGCTTTGTATATGCAGTTACAGGCCGCATATCATTACTTTCCATCGCCAATGCATCCTGTTCGGCACAGTGCATCCAGGTTGCCCAGAGGCATCTATGCTGTCTGTGAATGGCTACATGGCGCATTTCTGAGTTGCACCTTCACATTTCATTTGTGCACATCTCATCTGCTTTGTGAATCCTGCCCTAAATATTTTCATACTAAAATCAAAACACCCACTTTACGAGTACTCGAACCCACACCAAAGGAGTAACCCACTCAGAAACATCAAAAAAATGTGGGGCATGATGTGAGTCTCTTGTAACATTACCACTTCTGGTGTAAATGTGGCAAGATGTCTGAGAACATTCACTGGATTCTCTGTCATGTAAAAGGTGAAGGTCACCGAGCTGGGCGAGCTGTGAAGTGTGGTGAATTTCCAGCTCAGTTCCCTGTTTTGTCCCTTCATTTGTTTTCTGTTTGCTTAGAATTTGCTTTTAGAATCTGCCTTACTTTGCTCCTCAATCTGTGGATTTTGTCTCGCTTAGCCATCCCCGAGTGGATCGTTTTGAATTAGACATAGTGGCGGTGAAAGGGCTCATTGCTGCTGAGCTGCTGAGTGTTATCAGGGCCATTGTTGATGGCCTCAAAGTGTGCACTGAGACTGTCCATTTTGCCCTGATACCACCCCAATTGCTAGCGGGAGCCCTGGGACTTTTTTACAGTTTGAGTACTAAGAGAACATTGAGAACGTGGATCTGTCTGCCAGTTTATGTTTTCGTCAGGAAGACAGTGGGAGAGAAGCTTGGATTAAGCTGATGTGTATTGAGGTGAATGAAGCAAACTGCAAGAAGACAGACGGATTTTTAAAGGGGGAAAGTTTTTAAAGGAGTGGATTCATTTTTGATGATGTGGAGTCTGTGGAGACTGTATTCCTGGGTGTTGGCTCATCCAGCTGAATAGCTGAATTGGATCTTTTTGCATTTGGACTGTGGACCCTGCATTTTGCGGGTGTTTGGCTGCTAGATTCTGCTCTGCTTGGGCAGACTGGGCCTGGTGGGACGGGGAGCTGGCCACTGGGAGTGCAGTCTACCTAGGCCCTTTGTGAAGCCAGCCAGTGTGCTGACTTGAGCGGAATGGCATAGCTGTGGAGCAGTTCTTTTTTGGTGGCTGGCCTTCACAAGTAGGGTTCCCAGGTGTGGATTATCAACTGTACAGGACTACGTCTCTTCAGAATGTCCCCCATTTACTCTGGAAAACATGATCAGATCTTGAATTTTTCCTTCTTTTGGACAGTGAGAGTGTCCTATTTTTAGTACTTCCTGGCAGTGAGAGGGCCCCGGTATCCTAACTGTACTATTCTTAATTTACTGCTTCTGCATGACCAGTGAGAAGAGATTATTGGAATTTCATCATGGGCAGTGAGAGTGCCTTGACTATTCATACTCCCAGGCTGTGAGAGGGACTGGGGGTCTGAACTTCACTAGGCTGTATTTCTTTCTTTTTTGACCCCTGCATACCCAGTGAGTGGGGGTTGCTGGAGTGTTATTATTTTATTTTACTTTACTTCATTTTTTTTTTACTTTAGACTGACTGTGCTTATCCGAGACTTTGAGTGTTGGACTGAAAACCTATACAGCTTCAGAGGGGGTGTATTTCATTTTAACTCTTGTTTTAGTATTTAATGTTGGGTAGCATGGGAATACTTATTTTTGTTATTGTGTGTATCAGGGTATTTTATTATAGTTTATTGTTTAAATTGGGTGTATATTTTAGTTTTATTCTTTCATTATTTGAATCTCTCTCCTTTATGAGAGAAAGTAGGAGAGTTTCAAATAGGGGGTCTATTTTTAATGATTAGTATTGGGTTGGCTTTTGTGTTATTTATATTTATAGTTCTTGTAAGTGTAAGTTATAGGGTTGGGTTTTTGTTTTATTTTGGGTTTAGTGTAGTTATTTGGTCACCAGAATGTGCTGGAGGCCTGCTCCCACAGTCATCGCTATCCAGCCTCCCGGCCTTTGCCCCCATTGCAGTATGGGACTTACCAGCACTGTAGAGCATGGGGGTTATGAACGGTGGAGGGTGAATGAGCAGGGCCATTACATCGGGGTCATAAGATCCAGAAGATGCCCTGGGATGAAATGGAACCCAGACCATGGTCCCCCATGTCTGGTCTCCATATCAAAGGGCAACACCAATTTTGGTGGGCAGGTGGTTCAGGTGGCCCTGGAAGTTCACCCAACTCAAGTGGTGTTAAGCAATGCCAGATCCATTAAAAACAAGACTGCAATTATTGTAGATCTTATAAGATCGGTGGACCTGGCTTGCATCACTGAGACCTGGCTGGATGAGAACTCTGGCCCCATATTAGAGGCCACAACTCTGGCTGGGTACTCAGTGATCCACCGCTCTATATTGGGTCACGGGGGGTTGTGATCTGTTTCAAGACTGAATTGGGCCTCATGAGTGTACCAGCTGAGAAGACTGAGTCATTTGAGTGTACTGAGGTAGCAGGTGTAGGTTGTAGGATCGCTCTCATCTACCATCCACCCGGGTATGGGAAGCGGTTCCTTCAGGAAGTAGCAGACTTCATCATCGACATGGCATTTGAGTTGCCCAGGTTGATGGTCCTTGGTGACTTTAACGCCTGGGTCAATGATGAACTCTCGCAATTTGGACAACACTTCCTCCAGTTGATGACATCCCTGGGCCTTACACAGATAGTTACTACTGCTACCCATAAATATGGTCACTCTCTTCACTTAGTCTTCCACCTGGGGATCAAAACCTTGGATTTGGGGGTGGAACTAGTTGGATGGTCCTATCACTACACCATTTTGACATCCCCTATGTAGGCCTACCCCTGTGGAGATGGTCAGGTATTATCCTTTACAAGATGTTAGTTCTGAAGGCCTAATGGTGGGACTTGATCTAGCGAACATTCCAGTGGCAAACAGCGACCCAGAGGCCCTAATGGTAGCCTATAACACGGTCATTTCGGTAGCCCTGGATCTTGTTGCTCCTGTCTGAGTTTGTCCTCTCTCCCTTCGCCCTCAATCCCCATGGTTTGATAGGACTTTGAGGGAGATGCAGCAATTAGGACGAAAGTTAGAGTGTTGTTGTTGGACATCTGCCCTTGATGCCAACCATCTTAGACTGATGGACCATTATCAAGTCTATCAATCTGCAATCACCCATAAGAAGCAGAGTTTCTGTCCAGGGAGATTGCAGCAGCTCAGAATCGACCAGCCCGGCTTTTCTGAACTGTGGACAGACTGTGCAACCCAGCCTGTCTACAAGTTCAGAAACCTTTTTCACAAATAGAGTGTGATGAACTTGCTTGATTCTTTGTTACTAAGGTGGCTGACATCAGGGCAGCACTCCAACTGGCACACTCTATGGGCATTGCTTTGGACCAGCACTTGGCCACTAGCTCTCAGCATTCTGGAGTACCTTTGACCACCCGGAGTTCATGGATGTCATGTGGATTGTCCAGGGTGCATGCCCTATGTGCTGTAGTTTGGATCCAGGACCAACTTCTCTGGTTTTGGGTTATATTGATTCCATCAGTCCAGTCCTAGCATGGATTATCTGGTGCTCCTTGGAAACAGGTGAGTTTCCTAGCTCCCTGAAGGAGGCGGTGGTAACACCCCTCCTGAAGAAAGCTTCTTTGGACCCAGACTGCCATGTGAACTACAGATCTATCTCTAACTTCCCCTTTTTAGGGAAGGTTGCTGAGAAGGTTGTGGCCATACAACTGGGGAATCATCTTACCATCCATGACATCTATGAACCTCTCCAGTCTGGTTTTCGAAAGAGGCACAATACTGAGATGGCACTGGTTCGGGTGCTCAATGATCTCCTAATGGCTTGGGACCAGAAGAACCATTCCATCCTAGTTCTTCTTGATCTCTCATCAGCGTTCGACACTGTGGACCATGAGGTCCTGCTCAGTCACCTGAGGTTCATCTGTGGCCTGTCAGGTACAGTCTTCAAGTGGTTTACATCTTTCCTCACCGGAAGGACTCAGAGGGTGGTGTCCCGGGTTTATTCATCAGACCCAGTCCCTCTGTCATGTTGGGTCTCTCAGGGGTCTGTGATGTCCCCCATGTTGTTCACAGTGTACATGCTGCCCCTCAGAGACACTGTAAGAAAGTATGGACTGAGGTTTCACTGCTATGCTGATGATACCCAGCTCTACCTTTCTTTTGCACCTGACCAGGATAGAGCTCTCTCAGTCTTTAATAACTGCCTCACAGAAACCCAGGACTGGATGGATTTGAATTGGTTGAAGTTGAACTCAGAAAAGACTGAGGTGCTGGTTGTGGACCTGAGACGCCAGATGGGGGGCCGGGGTAGGTTTGCCCTCGGGTCTTTTTCTTGGGGGCCTATGACTCCCGACCTCTGAATGGGTGCGAAACCTGGGAGTAATTATTGATGAGGGGCTGACACTTCACAAGTGTTGGCCATCATCAAGACCTCAGTTTACCATCTGAGGAACATTTTCAGGGTTAAACACCTTGTTCTGTCTGGTGATCATTCCACATTGGTCCATGCCTTTGTGTCCTCGCATCTGGATTATTGCAACTCCCTGTATCTAGAGCTACCTGGGGTGGAAATCCACCACTTGCAATGCTGCAGCCCGGCTTTTGATGGGAACCTCTCAGTCCTGTCATATTTCCCTGGTGCTGCATGATCTGCACTGATTGCCAGTACAGTGGTGGATTACCTTTAAAATTGGTCTTTTGACCTATAAAGCACTACACAGACAGGGCCCAGACTATCTGAAACAGCTTCTGGTTATCTACTGCCCTGAGCGATCACTCTGCTCAGCTGATGAGGGGTTGCTAGAGATTCTAAGGGTGTTTTTAAAATCTTTTGGGGTCTGGGCATTTATGCATGTGGTCCCATCCCTTTGGAATTCTCTACCCTGTCAGTTATGGGAGTGCACTACTATGGAGGGATTCAAACAAGTGTTAAAAACATACCACTGGCATCAAGCATTTGGTGACTGATGTACCTAATTTATTTGTACCTCTTATTTTATAATATTTATGTTGCTGTGAATTATGATAAGTTTTAACTAATTATAAGGTGCAAGTCAATACGTTCAACACTCACCCCTGCTAATCGAGCTCAGAAATGGCACTTCACAACTTCAATGCTTTGCCAAAGAAATTTATTTTCTCCATTATAGTAACCGTGGTACAGAGTGGGAGAAGTGGTAAGAAAGACCACTGTCTTACGTTTCACTCACCTATGTGAGCTTCATCAGACACTGAAGAGTTTAATACAATTATTAATTTATACATGCACAGAGAGTCAGCAGTGTAATCACAACCAATCATAGAACACAAGTAATTTCTACCATCTAAATAATAACACAAACACAAAAAATAGTGACTCCACACAACCATTAGTGTTCTTATATGTATAAGTTATAAATTTCACAAGCATTTAATGAATGTATTATAAAGTTCTTTCTTTTATCCATTAGACCTGCTTCTTCAGCACATTTATATAATTTTAGCTCCTGCCGGTTATCCTGCTCTCCGGATTACAATTAGTAATGGTTCTTGGGTGTGTGACCCCTGCCTCTTCCCCTTGTTCCTCCTTTTGCTCCTCCACATCTTCACCTTGTTGATGTGTTTTCTTGTATTTGAAAATGTGTTTTTCCTTCCACTCCTCTTGGGCTGAAGTGCCCAGGAAGGGCTACCCCTAAAAAAGGACCCCTGTCAGGTTCGCTTTCTACCTCTGAGTTACTATCTCCCGTGCTGTAGTCCACAGAAACATGTTCAGTACATTGCAATATTGATTTTGGGATAATATTTACATCTGTTTCGACTTGTACATTAGTCCCGGAACCCCCACTTCCTGGTGTGCTTATAGCATTCATGATAGTAGCTGAATCAGATGTACTTACGACAAACGTTGCAGAGGTCTTTTTCCAGCACAAGATTTGGTTTCTGAGGTAGTCATTTGTGTCTTGAAAAACTTTCTTTCCTTCTGGGCCTTGATCCTATGGTCATATTGTTTAAGGTAATCAGTAAATATCTTATGGCATCTGTTAAAGTCCGGGTGTCCTTTAAATCCTGCTACTACTTATTCTTGTTGCACTATGTCCTGTTCCAGTTCGAGCATCATTTCATCCCCATCCTCAATAATCAGTTTAATAAGTTCTTGTGATGCTGTGTCTGATATTGCTTCCCACTTCTTAATGAAATTCAGGCATTCAATTCTAAATGCCGGTCACTTAAGGATTCTCAGACCACGGGGGTGGGGCTCATCGCACAGTGGGATACACGGCCATAGCCTGTTTCTACCAAAAGAGCCTTCAGTTACGAGTTGCCAGTTTTTCTAACACAAAGAAAGCTTCTCGGATTGCATCGGAAATAAGTATTGATGCCACATCTGTGTTTGAGGAAGTAGCTGGAAATAGTCAATTTGGATCGCCATTATTAAGGAGAATGAAATTGGTGTCTGGAGCAGTCGGGAAGAGACCAAAGAAAATGGAGATCTCGTCATCTCTCACCTGTATTTCACTGGTTGCATCGGCATTCATCTCAGCCATTTTCTTCTGGAGGTAAATTTCAAAATAGCTCTCGCAGGTTTGAAGAAACCCCATGCATAATACAGAGTAAATGTGCTTGACAATCCAAAATTAATGAAGAGCACTGGGGTGGTGCTGTTTTGAAGCAAAATTACAATATCACAAGTTAATAAGTTCAGCACTCACACCTGCTAATCAAGCTCAAAAATGGCACTTCATAACTTCAATACTTTGCCAAAGAAATTTGTTTTCTCCATTATAGTAACCGTGTTACAAAGTGGGAGAAGTGGTAAGAAAGACCACTGTCTTACATTTCACTCATCTGTGTGAGCTTCATTACAGACTGAAGAGTTTAATACAATAATTAATTTATATGTGCACAGAGAGTCACCAGTGTAATCACAACCAATCATAGAACACAAGTAATTTATGCCATTTAAATAATAACACTAACACAAAAAATAGTGACTCCACACAACCATTAGTGTTCTCAAATGTATGTCATAAATTTCACAAGCATTTAATGAGTGTATAATAAAGTTCTTTTTGTCTTTTATCCATAAATCCTGCTTCTTATGCACATTTATATAATTCTAGCTCCTGCCAGTTATCCTGCTCTCCGGATTACCATTAGTAATGGTTCTGGGTGTGTGACCCCTGCCTCTTCCCCTTGTTCTTCTTTTTGCTCCTCCATGTCTTCCCCTTTTTGGTGTGTTTTCTTGTATTAGGGGAAGCTCCTCCTGGGTAGCCCCAGTTCATGAGGAGTGTGAGGAAAACACATTTTCAAATACAAAAGCCATCATGTCAGGACCTTCAGCCACTTCGGGTATGTCAACTAGTAACAGGGTATTTTGGTGACTCCTCACCTCTAAATCATCCATTTTGAGTTCAAGCTTACTTACCCAATTTTTAAGCTTTTGTACCTCTCAATCTCCTCAGACCTGTGAGTCCTCCACTGAGCTAATTCTTGATTCGGCATCTCCCAATCTGAGGTGGAATACCAAAGTCAGTTTAAGTAATTGTAAGTCCTCCATAACTTTAGCGAGAGTCAATTGTATGCCTGCCATGTCTGTTATTTTATCATCTAATTTATTGGGCTCCTCATCCACATCAGGGGAATAAGGTGTGGGGCACTTGTGAGGAGTCTGAGGCCAAACAGATTGTGCAGCAGGAATTTCACCAGCAACCTCAGACTCCCAATGAACTGGTAAGTTGGTGCTTTCTGTTAATATTTCTGCGGACTCCATCACATTCAGTGCTAAAACCGACAAAAAACAGAAACCAGCCACTAACTAGAGCAATAAATTAAATGTAAAACCACTGAAAATACTGAGACAAGATTCAGGCGTCCTACTAGTCTGAAGGTATCACATGACTCCAGGAGTAGTTTATTGTGATTTAGCCAGGAGTACAGTGCCCTAAAGTCAGCATTCAGGTTGAAGTTAATTTCTGCGATGTCCAAGGGACTTGTGTACAGCACCATGTCATTGGTATACAGCAGTGTGGAAAAAGAGGAGACTGTTGTTGGCAACTGGTTGACAAACAGAGAACAGCAATGGACCCAGAATCTATTCTTTACAGTTTATAGTGCCATACAGAATAGATTTTGAAGGGAGGGTGTCACCCACATCTCAGACTCTGTGTTGCCCATCTCTGTGCTGCCCTGAAAGATCACAGTGTCATAAACTCTGTGTTGCCTATCTCTGTGCCCGACCTACTACTACTGTAGGAAGGTCATAATGTCTTACCATGTTTGAAGGGGGGAGTTGTCATGTCTCAGACATTGTGTTAGCCATTTCTGCACCTGAACTATGTAGACTCTCTGTTGCCCATCTCTATGCCTGAACTGCTACTAGGTCATAGACCATACAGATATTGAAAGGGGGATGTCACCCATGTCTCAGACTCTGTGTTGCCTATCTCTGTGCCCAACCTACTACTACTGTAGGAAGGTCATAATGCCTTACCATGTTTGAAGGGGGGAGTTGTCATGTCTCAGACATTGTGTTTGCCATTTCTGCACCTGAACTACTACTATTTTATGCTATTGTAGACTCTCTGTTGCCCATCTCTATGCCTGAACTGCTACTAGGTCATAGACCATACAGATATTGAAAGGGGGATGTCACCCATGTCTCAGACTCTGTGGCTGATGTACTACTAGATCATAGTGATGTAGACTCTGTGTTACCCATCTCTGTGCCTGAACTACACTAGGTCACAGTGCCATACAGATATTGAAGGAGGGGGGCAGTCAAACACATCTCAGACTCTGTGTTGCCCATCTCGCTGCCTGAAGTACTACTAGGTCATACTGCCGTAGACTCTGTAGGTCCGATTCTCAAAGCTCCCAGCATGTTGTAAGGGACTTGCACCACAAAGAATGGCACAAATTGTCCCTTGTGCCAAAAAATGCACCGGGAGCAATTGTCAAAGGCAACCTGGGTCATCTGCAGGCTGTGGGCACCAAAGGGGGATTGCACTGCCCCGTAATGGGCTGTAGCATGGCACTAAGGTTTGTGGCAGAGGCAGGCTGCCAAATCCCCCAAAACAGGATTCTCAAAACTCTCCCAGAGGGCAATTTTCTATGTACCATTAGACCATCTAGGGCTGGTCTTAACTTAGAAATTTCCTCTAGGAGGGTTTTATCATCCTTCACCAATGTGCCACAGTTCCCCTCCCCAGAGCTGATCCCCATAATAATAAAATAATGTCCCCAGTGGTCTAGTGGTCCCCCCAGCCCAGATTCTCTTATTAACATAATAATTACTGTCCATGGTGGTCAAGCAGCTCTGCCCCCAGCCCCCATCCACTTATTAATTATAAAAATTAAAGTCTCTGGTATTCTAGCAGTCCCCCCCCCCCAAGTCCCAATATGACCATATATGACAGTGTTCATACAAGTGTTCCCTGGTGGTCTAGTGGACCCCAACCCCTGCAGGTAAAGCAAAAATGTATCTTAAAGAGAGTGAATGTGGTGCTGTGCACCTGATTACAGCCTTGTGGATAACTTCTCAAACCACTGATTACATGTGCACCACAGCACATTGGGTGTTTCAATCATCTTCAAACTCCATTACAAGCAGCACTGTACAGGATGAAAGACAAAGAATGGCATCTCTTTGCATTAGCATGTTTGGTAGGCATCACACCACTGACAGTATTTTGGAAGAGTTGTGTGACAGACTTTTTGAGTGATTAGAGCCCCCGAGTGGCTATTTAAGTCACTCTGTAAAATCACATGGTATCTTGGCTGACCTCAAGAAAAAAAAAAACAGCTTGCCAATACAGCAACTAAAACAAGCTGTTCCATAAGATGAAACTCAACATTTTACATGTGTGAGAGACTTCTCACACAAAAGAAGGCAGTCCATGAATATACCATGGAGCACAATGTAGCAGATGGTGTTGGGCTCAATTCATTCCAGTGGGACCTCATGGAACATCTGTCAGCATGGCTCAGTTGATAGCACATCCTCCTCTGGACCAGAAGGTCATGGGTTCTCATCCCACACTGGGATTGGACTTGCACCTAAAATGCTGGCGTCCAACTGCAATATTAGGGGGGTGCTGTACTGCTGGGGTGTGCCGTCCTTTGGATGAAACTTTAAACCGAGGTCTCTTCTACCCATCCTGATGTTATCCTGGTGGGTGTCCGGGTGAAGTAAAAGAACCCAGGACACTCTTCACAAAGAGTAGGGGACATTCCCGGTGACCTGGACAACAATCCCCTTCCCATAAACTGGTTCATGCAATGTCCAGGCTGTGCGTGGGTGTTGATGCACAATATGGCTGCCATAACACATTCAGTCACTTCACTACCAGTCTAACATTGCTTGTAAAGCACTTTGGGATACATTGTGTATGGAAAGAGCTATATAAATGCTGATTCTTCTTCAACATTGCTCTTGACTCCCTTTGAGAAAGAACTCAACAGATTGGCAAAGAGAATGCTACTCTAAGCAGGTTATTCCCATTATAAATTTATTGAACAAGGAACTCAGGAGGCTGTGTAGAGGTTTTGAACCAAAAGCAGAGAAATCTGGTGTATCCCTTATGGGCTAACTGATACAGCAATTTCACAATTGCAGAAGACTTACCAATATCACAACAGACAAAATGTTCTTCTTTGACTCTTCTCGACCCTCGGTTTAAGCTGCAACAGCTGCCTCCTTCAGATCTTGGTGACTCTTATCTTGAATACAAAAACATACTGATTTCAGCAATTACACAGCAAAAGCAAGCAACTGCAGTTGACAATACAAGTGAATCGCATGATGTGAATGCTGCATCTGATGATGTAACATCTACTGGTGGTGACAGCAATAATTTTTATTTAGTGCTACCATGTATTCCTTCATTAGCATTAGGTAGCGCTGCACAAAGTCCTCTTTCACGGCCCTGGAAAAAAGGCGTGTCATTTTGAAAAGCACACAGGCGATTCTCATGCTTTTCGGTCGAAACTCATGGAAACTAATAATTCAGATGTGTATGTTGTGGAGCCATCTTCTTTGTCTTTGTCTGATATTGTGAATGCCTATTTATGAGAACCACTTATTAATATTACTGATGACACTGTTACTGGCTGGAAAAGGACAAGATCTGGCCTGCACGATCTACCTTTGGTATAAGGCTTATTAGTTGCTACCCCCCCCCCCAGGGTTTACTGTGAGCTTATATTTAGCATGGCTAGAAATGTTGTGTCTGATAGCCACACAAGGCTTACCACTGAAACGTACAGTGTATTACTTTCCTAAAAGTCTGTCTCAACAAATTATCTTACCAGTTCAGTTAACAGTGGCAGGAACAAAAATGATGATGAAGATGATGATGACAACAAACAGCTGCAACAGGCATCTTATAATAAGGATGCTTCCTTGGTAGTGTTTAAAAATGATGACGATATTTAATTAATTATTTCTTTGAATTCAGATGGCAAAGGTCAGCAACCTTAAGGGAAAGAAGTAAAAAAAGCTATTTCTCATGAGGTCATGATGTATATTAAATGTATTGTTGTATGTGTTTTTCACATTAAATGTGTGAACCTAGGTAGAGTTTAATTTGTATAGTCAGCAAATTAAAAATACTAACAGGCAGTGAATTGCTGGATGTCTGGGGTGGAGGGCAGCACCAAAAGGGACACAAAGGAAAAAAATATGTGCATGGCCGCCGTGAGTGCTGGACACTGCAGTCCTCAGATCCTGCACCATGAGGATCCCCACCGAGATGATGTTAGGGAAGTTACAATGGGTATCCGGATAGGCAGGTGGGCTTCATGCCAGCAGTAGGTGGTGGTCGGGGCCAAGCAGCTCTATAAAAACAAAGTATTCTTTATACCATAGTTGACTGCACACGGCTGCTGTGAGTGTCAATTCCTGCAGTCTTTGGTCCTGCACTCAGCGGATCCCCGCCAACTTGATGACAGAGAGAGTAACAACGGGTTGGTGACTTGAAGGTGGGCCTCATGGCAGGAGTAGATGGTGGTTGAGCCAAACAGCTTTATTAAAATATATTTACCGTAAATGACTGCAATTATTATTTGTGAAGCTTGTAGGATATATCAAAAACTGCAATGCCGGGTGGTGGGGCTAGGTTCAACCAGATAAAAGTTACAAAACACAGTGCAAAAAAATAATTGGCCAATCAGGCAGGTGTGCATGGGATGGTTTGGGCATTATAATACTTGCTGTAACACCAAGTCAGCAAGCAAAATTATTACAAATAAAAAAAAATCACAGCTCAAGTCAAAATGGTGGGAGGGATGGCTGGGGCTCTATCACATATCCTGCTCATGCTGCCTGTCTTCCACCAAAAAGCATGCCAGACTCAGTGAAGGTCTACACTCTGCTGTTGTCTTTCTGCTGTTGAATTTTGGTCTCTCTCTCTCTCTTTCTGACTAACTTTTGACAGACTGCTTCCTTTCACTTCAGAGTTCCAAATTAGCTGCATAAACTTGGTTGGATTCACATCCACCACCCTACAACTAACCACCTTACTTGGAGAGAAGCTGGAATTCGTTGATAACTTCAAATACCTTGAGTCTGGATTGATAACAAGCTTGACTATTCTGTCCATATTGAGGAGCTACTAAAGAAACTGAGACAAAGGCTTGGTTTATTTTTAGAATAAAGCACTACCTCAACAGAGACTCCAAAAAGACTAATCCAGGCTTCATTCCTATCCCTTATTGACTATGCTGACTTTCTGTATGGACATTGTTCCTCCCTCTTAAATAAACTGGACACCCTATACCACAGGTCCATCAGATTCATTACTGACCTTCCCTTCAGCACCCATCATTGCTCCCTTTATAAGGCAGTTAACTGGACATCATTACAACACAGAAGAAATAGGAATGCTGCAATTTGGATATTCAAAGCCTTATCAGGCAAGCTACCTACTTATATCTCAGACTGTTTTACTCAAATTACTTCTAGGCCATACAACCTAAGGATCAGCAAAATTATCATTCTTAAGGTCCCCAATGTCTGCACCCAGTTTGGGAGGGCTGCTATCAGCTACTCACTAGCAATTGTTTGAATTACCCAAAACCATGAAGCTAATAACCTCCTACCCTAATATCCTTCAAAAGATTATTCACCACCCTATTCCCAGAACTCTGCAACTGCTTCCACAAGGCCTAAACCCCGGCCCTACCTACCCCTGTTCCTATATGCTGATAAAACTCCCGTTTCCAGTCCCAAGATTCACCCTCAAAATGCCTGCTAGGTCCTATAATCTACATATTACTCCTGATGTGCCCATTACCTTCTGTCTCACAGATTAAAAGTTTTAATGTGCCTTGTACATATGTATATTGTTATATATTAGCACTTATGTCATTGTATTACTGTTATATGTTACCCCTGTCATTGTATTACTGTTTATGCTACCCTTGTCAATGTAATAACACTTGCACTTCTTGACCACTCAGGTCCATCTTGTAAATGAGCTATGCTCAATGATGTTCCTGATTAAATAAAGATTTTGATTGATTGATTGATTGATTGATTGATTGAAAGGTTTAGGACTAAGTCCCACACTGGAACTCCAGTTGCAGATTGAAATCTCCACAGCTGTGGAAATTGCTACTACATTCGTAGCAGCTGTAGTGGATGTTACGGCCAGTCCCACTGACTGTAACCTTTTATGCAACCTGGGGATTTCCATGGCAACTTCACCTGCAAGCGCTGCAAACCGTGGAGTCAGTCAAACTGGTTCCACTTTTGAGAATATTAGCTGTGGAAAACCGTGGTTCCACAAGTGGCAACCTACTTGTACCAGTTTTTCATGCAGCAGCAGATTTTCAAGAGTTTTGTGAATCCAGCCCACTGTTTTCACATTGAAGCAAAACAAAACTACAAACACATGTAACCAGATCGCCATGTAACTTTTGGTTACTGCCCCTGCCTGGTGGGCTCAAATGAAGCTGAGGGGCCTGGGCTCTGTTTTGATGGTAACGGGGGTTCTGTCCCAGGAATAAAATAAATAGTGTAGTGCCTCAACCAAGAGTAAAATATAGTTGGCCAGTTGTTGGTGTGATACAACTCCCTGGGATATTGTCCCTACCCACCTCCCCTTACAGTAACCCCCCACACAGAATAAGCAACCTTGTTCTTTCACTATGGATGCAATTAAAAGCTATTGCTAATAATATGCTCACCAGCTACACCGAACATCAACAATAAACAGTTTATTAACAGGGAAAGGGGAATACAAAGATAAATGGCTGTTTGGCAAATCTGATAAAAAAGTGAAACCATATAACAAAACATGAACAGGATCCACCCCCTGGTAGCACCACATAAACCCACCTCCCCTATTGGTACCAGTGCCCTCTAATGTAAGTTTGGGGACCCAGGTAGACTTGCAGGCCTGTACAGTGAATGAGTTGGCTGCCATTGGAGTACTTTTTGGACAACAAATGGATCTTTAACTTAGTTTGGTATAACTCCCCAGGTCAGGGTGAATCCTATGATTACTCTCAGTTTTGCAGTTCAGTATCACAGGGTCTGACAGAGTTAGCACATTCAGTCAGTCAAGCTGGAGCCTCAAGCTATAAAAACAGGGTGACAGCTGCCTTGATGTGGCATGGTCTGGCAGCTTGTCCCCTTCAGGGCTGTTGTACGCTGTTGCAGCTTGTCCTCTTCAGGGCTGCTGTATGCTGTTGCAGCTTGTCCCCTTCAAGGCTGCTGTACGCTGTTGCAGCTTGTCCCCTTCAGGGCTGCTGTATGCTGTTGCAGCTTGTCCCCTTCAAGGCTGCTGTACGCTGTTGCAGCTTGTCCCCTTCAGGGCTGCTGTATGCTGTTGCAGCTTGTACCCTTCAGGGCTGCTGTACACTGTTGCAGCTTGTCCCCTTCAGGGCTGCTGTACGCTGTTGCAGCTTGTCCCCTTCAGGGCTGCTGTACACTGTTGCAGCTTGTCCCCTTCAGGGCTGCTGTACGCTGTTGCAGCTTGTCCCCTTCAGGGCTGCTGTACGCTGTTGCAGCTTGTCCCCTTCAGGGCTGCTGTACGCTGTTGCAACTTGTCCCCTTCAGGGCTGCTGTACGCTGTTGCAGCTTGTCACCCTTCAGGGCTGCTGTACGCTGTTGCAGCTTGTCCCCTTCAGGGCTGCTGTATGCTGTTGCAGCTTGTCACCTTCAGGGATGCTGTATGCTGTTGCAGCTTGTCCCCTTCAGGGCTGCTGTACGCTGTTGCAGCTTGTCCCCTTCAGGGTTGCTGTATGCTGCTGCAGCTTGTCACCCTTCAGGGCTGCTGTACGCTGTTGCATCTTGTCCCCTTCAGGGCTACTGTATGCTTTTGCAGCTTGTCCCCTTCAGGGATGCTGTACGCTGTTGCAGCTTGTCCCCTTCAGGGCTGCTGTATGCTGTTGTAGCTTGTCTCCTTCAGGGCTGCTGTACGCTGTTGCAGCTTGTCCCCTTCAGGGATGCTGTACGCTGTTGCAGCTTGTCCCCTTCAGGGATGCTGTACGCTGTTGCAGCTTGTCCCCTTCAGGGCTGCTGTACGCTGTTGCAGTTGTCCCCTTCTGGGATGTCTTTTTGTTGGATGCTGGATCAGGCCAGTACCAGGGACCAGGGCAGCACACCTATCCCACACACCAAGGCATCTAAATCCCAGGGGAAGATGATGGGTACTAGCTAGCGGTGACAATACCTGGTCAATTTCCCAGACCATCCTGTCTGACAGAGAGTCTCCTCCCAGACCTCCAATTCATAAAGTCTCTCACTTTCTGCGAGCAACAGACACAGGCACCTATGTAAGCAGATTTATTTGTTTATTTACCACAAGTTTCACCAGAAAAGCACACTGAACAACAAGTTGCTCATCTCCCAGTGCATCCTGGGGAAAAAGGATAAATGGAGGCATATATACATAGTACAAATTTCATAGTGGTAGTACAATTCAGTATAAAACAAGTAACTTATATTACATAATGAAGGTCACTTACAATCAGTTCTACAGTGTGTTATACATACTGTATATACATAAATAATACATAAAAGGACCAAATATAGACGAGAGGCAGTCAATTGCGCAGTAATTGAAGCATTTCCGAGACGAAATCAAAGCAGGAGATAATTATGCCAACATTGGGTAAACAGTGCTGGCTACTGCAGTACAATTGACAACTGCAGCAACCTTAGATTGGGCAGTAGACATGCACAGGAAGAAAAATGACTCACCTTAGTAATTGTGTTTTCTTCTAATGGAGTCTTGCGGTTCAGGTGCTGGGGCTGGCTGCTGTCAGAATACAGCAAGACTTCACGTTGTTTGAATAAGCTGTACTCATCAGGTGCATGTGCAATTTGAGGAATAGAAATTTGAGACGGCAGTTGAGGTAGAGTGGGGCAATGATGAGTGCCTGATTTGTAATGGTAATGAGTTCAGAGTTTGTGGAAGTAGTGGGAGAAAGCAGACTGGCCAGCAAAGGTGAGTCTACGGGGGATAGCCAGGGTCTTGGTGTCAGAAGATTTAAGTGAGTGTGAAGGGAGTGAGGAGCTAGATATAGCAGAAGAGAAGTAAGAGGGTAGAGAGTCGAACCAGAATTTAGAGGTGAACTTAGCAGTGTGGAAGAGGCGACTGTCAATAAGCGAAGGGAATGCTAGGGAGTGGTATAGATCACAGTGCTGAGTGCAAGGAGCAGCGCAAAGAGCAAAACAACAGAAAGAGCAAAGCAACAGAAAGAGTTGAAAAGGGAGTCCAGTCTGATTAAAGTGGACTTAAGGCAGCACTGTAAACTACATCACAGTAGTCAAAGATAGGGAGAATCATTTTCCAGACAAGTTCACTCCTAACTGGTAGTGGTAGACAGTTCAGGTTCCTGAATAACGTGCCAAGCTTTGGGCACAGTTTTTTCAGAAGAGCATCCACATATCCAGAAAAGTAGGTGTGCTGGTCAAGCCAGATCCCAAGGTATCTAAAGGAGGAGGTGTCCTCCAGTAAAGTACCATCTAGGGTGCGAAAGGAAGATGAGGGTGAGCCTGGAAAGTCTCTGTCTTGCGCCAAGAAGGTCATGGAGGCAGTCTTTTGGCATTTAGGGAAAGTTGATGTGCACTAAACCAGAACTGGAGCTTATTGAAGTCCGTTTGGAGTCCGGATTCAACATCAAAAGGTAATGGCCAGAGGTGAACAGGACAGTGTCATCAGCCTACAGTAGATATGTATTGATATTTTACAAACTGATGGGAGATCATTTAGGAATATTGAGAAGAGTATAGGGCCAAGTCAAATCCTTGTGGGACACCAGTGTCAATAGGCAGGGAAGGGGACAATGAATCCGCAATTCTGGCTGATTGAGGCCTACTTACAAGGAAGACACTGAACCATTTGGTAGCAGTGTCAGACAGGCCAGCTATGGGGAGGTTATTTAGGAGAATGTTGTGGTATACCATGTCGAAAGCCTTTGCAAGGTCGGCAAAGATGGCTGATGTGAATAGGCCACTATCCATCACTGAGGGGATGGGGTCAGTAAGCCTTAGTAGGAAGGTAGTGGTAGAGTGATGCTTCCTGAAACCAGATTGGTAAGGAGTAAAAAAGTTAGTGTCTGAGAGATAGGAGGAGAGTTGCGAAAGGATTAGGTGTTCCTGTAGTTTAGCCATAATAGGGAGCAGAGAGATTGGGTGATAGTTACTTGGGTTAGGCGGGTCACCACCTTTAGGAAGTGGTAGAACAACAGCATGCTTCCAGATTTTGGGAACTGTGGCTGTAGTGAAAGAAAGCTTTAGGATGTCAGCCAAGGGGTGGCTAGCTGGTGCAGAGAGATAAAGAAGTTTAGGGTCCAGGCCATCAGAGGAGCCACCTTTGTAGGGTTTAGAACTAGAAGGACTGTCAGAACATTGGCGGATACCTGTGAGAAAGAGAAAGTGACAGCTGGTAGTGGTTCTTTTGTGGTGTAGTGATGTTTGATTGTTGGGTGAGAGAGGAGGGAGGGAGACAAGGAGTGAGGATACACAGGAACTGAAATATGAGTTGAATTCAGAGGCGACTGTAAGGTGGTCTGAGAGCAAGGCATTATTAACCTTAAGAAGTGGGGGAGGTGGTTTAACTGGGGGTGAGAATAAAGCATGGACTACCTTCCAGAATTTGGAAGAGTTGTCTATGTTGGATTGAAAGTTATTTCTAAAATGTTTAGACTTAGCCAGTCTAGTGGCTTTTGTACATTGGTTATGTAGGGTGTGGTATAACATATGATCATTTGGGATCTTTGATTCTTTGTACTTTTTCCACGCTAGATCACGAGCCCTGTAACATGCTAGCAACTCTGGGGTAATCCAGGGGAGATAGTTGCCGCAAACCCTAACACGTCTAGTAGGGCATAGCTGTTCCAGGTGGCAATAAATTTTTCTTTAAAATATACCAGTGCATCATCAACGGAGTTGGCCGAGGTGATGGGAGTCCAGTCAATATGCACAAGACTAAGGAGTAACTGGCTTATTTCAAGTGATTTAAATGACCTGGGTATATTATTTTATGTGGTATCTTGGGCCTGTGAATTTTCTGACCATAAAAATCATGTGATGATCACTTAATGAGTCTGGCAGGAGACCAGAATTTTATAACTCTGTGGGGTGGGATGTGAGGCCCAGTCAATTAGTGAGTGGTTATGTGGTTTTTTTTTAGTTATCTATTTTTCCTCCTACCGTGCTCCAGATCAGCCTCTCTTTCAGGCTGCCTGGGTCACCAGCATCCTCCATTAACTCCTGAAGCCCTTGCCTACATTGCAGCCAACCCTCAAGGTAGCTTGGGCGATAAACCCTCTCGCCGAGTGGGTCCTGCTCCTCTGAGGAGAAGGCACTGGTAGGGCAACCCAGCACACTTTATTTTCCTGCATCCCTGGGGTGCTGCTGAGATGAATTGCCCGCTGAAGCCTGGAGGGTGTCTGTGAACTGGATACTGTCATCCGCCAATCTGGAGCGATTTTCCTTTTTCAGGCACTTCCCACATTGCGACGCTTCTGCAGTGCTCTTGGTCTCCACCGGGGACTTCTGCAGAGTGAAGTGGCCCTGTAACCCACCCCAGGAGAGGAGAGCAGTCCTACAGATGCTCAATCCTCTTCTTCCCCTGCCGACCACCGCGACCCCAGTTCATTCCCGAACCCGGGTCACGGCGTGATGGTTTTGTGTTTTGTGATATAATCGAGTTGGCTCTAGGATTTGCTGCGAGAGGTTCAGGACAGTTATATCATTATGGAGTTTGGTAAGAGAGGGAGCAGTCCAGTTTTGATTGAAATCCTCCAAGAAGTAAAGCTCAATGTGTGAGAGGCCAAGAAGGTGAGAAGCTCAGAGATGGAAGATGGCGATAAGCCAGGTATGCCATAAACACCAGCTATAAATATTGGGACAGAAAATGGTAAGGAGAGTCTAATAAGAAGTACCTCATAAGACGCTGGGACTTGATGCTGATAGAATGACACTAGCACAGAATGATGCAGAGATATACATAGCCACTCTGTCAGCCGGTCTTGCAGGTCTTGTTGGATAATGGAGTATCCAGGAATAGGAAATCATTATTTGCAATTTTGTTGTTTAGCCAAGATTCGGACCGTATAAGGATATCAGGGTAGAGAGAGATGGCCAGAGGTTGTAGTTGGGCTATTTTGGTAGCAATCTATGAATATTTCCATGAAGTAGCTTGTGGCCATGGGAGAGTAAGGGAAGTTAGAGGGGCAATAACCAGAGTAGGGGCAGTACCAACGTTTGTGTTAGCTGGGAATGGGGTGTGTAGGGTGAGGGCCTGGGTTTGGGTTGTTTTCACCTACAGTAGAATAAGTAGGTTGTAATGAGATAGTGAAATTTATGTTGCTTATTCCATGGCAGTTATATCATTATGGAGTTTGGTAAGAGAGGGAGCAGTCCAGTTTTGATTGAAATCCTCCAAGACGTAAAGCTCACCAGCTAATGCGTGAGAGGCCAAGAAGGTGTGAAGGTCATAACAACCCAAACCCAGACCCTCTCTAAAGCAGTAGGTAAGGCTAGGGGGGTGTTAGGGTGTATTAGTAGGGGTATCACAAGTCATAAAAGGGAGGTAATAATCCCTCTTTACAAGACACTGGTTAGGCCCCATCTGGAGTAGTGAGTGCAGTATTGGAGGCCACACCTTCACAAGGACATTAACCAAATTGAGGCAGTCCAGAGAAGGGCAACCAAAATGGTGCAGGGACTGCATCAGAAGACATATGAGGACAGATTAACAGAGCTCAATATGTATACCCTTGAGCAAAGGAGGGAGAGAGGTGATATGATCGAGGCATTCAAACACCTTAAGGGCATTAACAAGTTGAAAGAGTCTAACATGTTTAAATATAAGAAAAATAGCAGGACAAGAGGACACAGCATGAGATTAGAGGGGGCGATTAAGGGGGAATGTGAGAAATTATTTTTTCACAGAAAGGGTGGTGGATGCATGGAATGGCTACCTCAAGAAGTGGTGGCTATGAATACAGTGCAGGGCTTCAAACAGGCATGGGATAGGCATAAGGAGCAATACAAATGAGTATGAATAGATAGACGCCAGAGCAAAGGCCGATGGCACATTTATAAGATAGAAAAAGAAATGGGCAGACTGGATGGGCCTTGCGGTCCTTATCTGCCGTCAACTTCTATGTTTCTATATTCTATGGGAGGGATGCAAGGGAGTGGGGGATGTGGTAGCAGATTTGGGAAGGCGGTGATTGTAGCTTTGGTAGTGATAATAGCGAATAGGAGTTAGGGAATGAGATAATGGAGGCAATAGGTAGGGTAGGGTAGGGTAGGAAAGTGGGACCATACATATAGGTCATTTTTAAGGGTTATAGGATTAAGGATTTGAATGGTTGTTAAGGCACTAGGGAGAGCTGTTAGAGGAGTGGTGGAGGGGTTATTAAAAGGATGTGGGTGCAGAGTAGTGGGACCTGAGATAGGAATGAGTAAGACCAGGGACCAGGTTGCGCTGAGAAGCATGATGCAGTGATAGGTTGGGAGCAAACAGAAAAACAGAGACAACTTAAATTAGAGGTTTGAAAAGAAGTAATGCTTAACCAAACCTGCAGGAAGTCACAAAAATACACTCAGGAATGTTAGGCAAGCTACTAGAGTGCTATTATTCATGTAATTGTTATAGGCTAGGAAGAGGAACAAAAGTTGAAGATGTTTATTAGAAACACAAAAGACTGGCAGGGTGCCTATAACCATTTGTATTTTATGGGCTAGTAAGGGAAAATGTTGCAGCATTTGGTCACTAGTTGTGAGTTCATCTGAGTAAGAGGTGAGATACCAAACAACAAAGCTGTAATTGGTTGGTAGAGTATAAAGGAGGCAGAAATCAATGGAGAAAGACCAATTTAAGGAGTGCCTGGGTGGGGGAAGGGCAGGCAAATATTTACGCTGGCTGCTGGTAGCTGCAAGGACTGAGCAGCAACTACTGCTTAATAAGTCCCAACAATAAGCTAAATTCAGACAATTTTAAAATTCTGACCTGGCTGACTGTAAAAACCTGAGCAAGGTAAGACTGAACAATCCCTGAGCACAATTCTGCTGCTTGTTAAATAAATTAAGTTGATCATAGTCAGGCTAAGGGAAGCAGAGTGAGGATGGAATCAGGAGAGAATGCCAGTTGCATAATCAGTCCTGTGGTCAATCCAGCACAGCTCCAGGAGGTGCCAAATTCAAGCTGGAAGAAAAATGACCTTAGCAGACAGGAGGGGTGGCTGCAGGCTGCAGAGATTAGCAGCACTACATGGAATGGAAGCACACTCGGGGGCCTAAAGGGATCTAGGGAGGAAAGGCAAAAGAGCAATAATTATAAACTAGCTAGGAATCGGGGGAGGGGCTCAGAAGCCAGACTAGCAGATAGGAGCAGGAGAGATAAACAGGGCAATAAATGGTGGGAGGGAAGTTCAGAAGTGGGGGCAGGGAGAGAAAAGAGAAACGAGTGGGAGAAAAGACCCTTGCAGCGTGTGTGTGTGTGTGTGTGTGTGTGTGTGTGTGTGAACAGGGAGCTTCACCAGGAACTGAGGTTCCCTGTAATCAATTATGTACAAATAATTGACAGAATAGCGAAAAGTAAGTAAATTAGGGAAGCAGGAAATTATTTGAAAAGAAGAGAGCAGGAGTAGTCAGCCCCACTTAAAACCTGAAGCTGTAACCACTGTAAACAGTTACAGAACATAGCAGTGTGGTCTAAACATCCAAACACAAGCAATATAGTCTAGCAGAGTAAATTAAGTTGGTATGAATTGCAAATTTAACTACTTCAACAGGATTAGAACAGGGAACTTGTTCAGAAGGGACAGGAAGGGTAAAAGGGGGGCGGGAGTTGCACTGTACATCAGAGATGGCATAAAGGCCACAGAAGTACAGGGAAGACAGGGGAGGATGAGGGCATGTGGATGATCTACAGACCTCCGGCACAGATGGAGGGAAGTGGACAGGGTGCTAATGGAGGAATTTACGACTATAGCAGCTAAAGGTGAAATCCTTCTGATGGGGATTTCAATATCCTGCATGTAGATTGGACCACCCAGGCAGCTGCTTCAGCCAGAAGCATGGTCATCCTGGAATCCCTTCAGGGTTGGACTCAGGCAGCTGGTGCATGAGCTAACCAGAGACAAATCGATTCTGGACCTGGGTGTGGGTCCATGGAAACAGAGTCAAAGGAGTTCAAGTGGAAGCGAGCTGGGATCCAACGACCACCACATGGTGTGGTTTGACATGGAGACAAGGTGTCACTAAGCCACACAAGGGCAAAGTATTATATTTCAGGAGGGCAGATTTCAGTGAAATGGGTTGATGTCTAAGAGCAGCACTGGAAATGGGAGAGGTAATGGGGGTGGAGGAACAGTGGGAAACTAAAAAGCCATAGTGGAGCTAGCTAACCAATGCCTTAGGATAGTGGCCAAAGAAAGAAGAAGGAAACCACTATGGTTCTGTAAAGAGGTAGGACAAAATAAGGGCTAAAAGAGCAAGTTTCAGGAAATACAGGGGAACCCAAAGGGAAGAGAACAGGGAGGTGTACGTTTAAAGTCTAAGGGAAGCAGGGAAAGCTGTTAGGAGAACCAAGGTAGAGACAGAGGAGGGTTTAACATGGACTGTGAAAAAGGAGGCAAGACATTCTATAAGTACATCAATGATAGAAGAAACTGGGGGGGGTTGTGAGGCTCAAAGGGGAGGAGAAAGAATGTAAGGAGGGGGATCTAGACAAAGCAGAAATACTAAACAAATACTTCTGTTCAGTACTCACTAAGGAGGGAGTGGGTGAAGGACCACATTTGGAGAGAAGAGGCAATGGGGGAGAGAAGTGGACATCAGTCTATTCACAATGGAGAGAGTTCTGGAGGAACTCATAAAGCTGAAGTTGGATAAAGCCATGGGGCCAGACCACATACACCTGAGGATATTAGGGGAGCAGAGAAGGGAACTAACAGTGCCTCTGGACACCCTGTTCACAGAGTCACTCAACACAAGCATCGCTCCAGAGCACTGTAGCAGGGTGAATGTAGTCGCACTGCACAAAAGTTGCAGTAGGGAGGAATTACAGACCCGTCAGCTTCACCTCAGTGTTCGGCAAGATCACAGAGACACTGCTGAAATAAAGGATAGTGGCACACCTAGAATTCAATGGTGCCCAGGGTCTGAGGCAACATGGATTCATAGCGGAAGGTATTGTCAAACAAATCTGATAGATTTTTTGATTGGGTGACTAGGAAGTGAATCAGAGAGGGGCTGGACATCAGCTACCTAGATTTCAGCAAAGCCTTTGATACCGTCCCACAAAAAAAGCTGGTTAACAAGATGAGTAGTCTGGGCATGGGGCAAGGTGTTACATTGGATTAGAAGCTGGCTAGCAGACAGAAGACAGAGGGTGGTGGTAAATGGGATCAGTCAGGGAGAGAGAGGTGACCAGCAGACTACACAAAGATCAGTACTGGGACCAGTCCTGTTTATTGTCTTCTTTAGTGACATTGCAGAGGAGCTGGAAGGAAGGGCTGCCTCTTTGCAGATAACACAAAACCTGCAACAGAGAGGATACTCAGAGGGGTGCTGAAAATGAAGGGGGCCTGGAGAAGCTTGAAAGATGGTCTGAGGTGTGGCAACTGAGTTTCAATTCAAAAAGTGCAAGATAATGCACCTAGGTTGGGGAATGTTGGGAGAACTACAGAGTAGTGGGAGGTGCTGACTGTCACCAAAGAGGAAAATGACCTAGGGGTTATCATATCTGATGACCTTAAAATATCAAAGCAGTGCACAAGGCTGCAGGAGGGCCAGTGGCATGCTGGGGTGCACCAGAGGTATTACTAGCAGGAGACAAGAGGTGTTGATATCATTGTATAAAACACTTGTAAGGCCTCACCTACCGTACTGCTTGCAGCACTGGAGATCACACATGCATAAGGACATAGACAGGGTGGAGGCTATTCAGAGAAGGGCGACAAAGATGGCGCATGGCTTGCATCACAAAACATGAGAGGAGAGACTGAGAGTCCTCAATTTGTACTCACTAGAGGAGGTGAGAAAAAGGGGGGACATGATCAAAACTTTCAAGTATCTCAAGGGCAGAAACAATGTGCAGGTGGGGGATCTTTTCCAATGTAGAAAAGATATCGGAACGAGGGGACATAATATGAAATTGGAGCAGAACAGATTAAGAAGTGATGTGAGGAATTTTTCTACACAGAGAGAGTGGTGGACACTTGGAATAGTCTGCCACAAGAGGTGATGGGGCAAACACAGTGGAGAGGTTTAAACATTCCTGGGACAGGCAAAAGGGAACGTTGGTTGGGGAGGGAGTGATGAAATGCCATTGATCACTTAGTGTCAGTGACTGCATACAAGTTTAGGGCTTACGGGCAGGCTACATGGGCCTAGCAGTCCTTATTTGCCGACAATTTCTATGTATCTATGCATCTAACTAATTGACAGACAAGTTAGGCAAGCATAGGTATAATTTACTGACAATAAACAGGCTGCATTGATAAGTCAACTGTAAATTTCAGCAGTAGTTTCAAATTCAGATTCAAGCAGGCAGCAGATAGCTGGGTATCCCGTAATAATCGCGAGTCAAAAATCATGACTAAATAATAGCGAACCAATGATAGCAAAATCGCAATTGGTGACCGTATAATAACAGCACAAATGCTAAATAGCAAGTAATGTGGCCTAAAAACAGTGCATGCTACAACAGCAATCAGTATTTATTTATCCATTTATTCATTACAAATCAGGTTTACAACCTTTGGAGTCAGAGACTCATTTACAAAGGCACCTCATTGCGGGGGCAGACATCAAGACAGTTATTACAGTGCAGATTAAAACAGAGGATAACATTACAGGTGCAGTAAAAGGAACATTTAACATAGATACACTTAGGTTACAAAATGTAGTAGTTTGTATGTTACTTAGGTTACATAATGTTACAAAATTGTGAGTTACACTCATGGATATAGTAGGTCCTCAGAGAAGACAGCGGGTTACATCCCTGTTTGAACCTAGTAGGGAAGGGGTAGGTCTGGGGGAGGGAGAGGCTGTCCAGTGGACATTGTCGAGCCAGGGGGCAAGGTGGGTGGGAACCACAGGTTACAACAGGGGATTAGTTGCCCTACAACAGCAAGTATTAAAGATATGGTTCTGAAGGGCTGTTTTGAAGAAGCCAGTTTTTGGCAAGTTGGAGATGCAGCTAGGAAGGGAGTTGAACCAGGTATTCCCGCCTGATACAAAGTTAAAAAAACTTATTAAGTAACAAGCTGAGCAGAATGACAGAGTGTGAGAGGCAGTCCCCCGCCACCCCGACACAGAGTGAGATTAGGGCACAGAGACTAAAAGTGCCCCTGCTGTAGTGCTGCAGCCACTGAGAAGAGAGATAGAGAGAGCGACAGGGACTACGAATGCCCCAGTGACATCTTCTTTCTGCCACACTAGTTCCACCTTCTGCGGCTGTACTGCATGCTCACTCTCTCTCTCTCTCTCTCTCTCTCTCTCTCTCTTTTTTTTCTCTCTTAGAAGCACCTGGGAATGTTGGATGGGTCGGTGTCTGCAGATCAGAGAGACAGAGAGTGAGAATGGGTTCTCCTGCAGCATTGCCCCTGTATGACTGTCTCCCCCATTATGTGCTGGCCCCCCCAAGGATGTCCACTTGCCCTCTACACACATATAGCAGGCTGGTATCATTTCACTAAGCCCTAAGGTGGCTGATAACACCTGAAGTGTTGGCTTCTCTAGTCACTGCAGGGTACAGTGTGACAGTGTAGCTGGTTTTAGTTATAGATCGGTGTTTTTACATCGATAATTTTGTACATGTGCTATTTGTGGAGTTGCTGGGTTTTATTCGACATTAAAGCAATCATGATTATACTTTCATGATATTAACATGGAACTGGGTAGCTGCAATGACTGAGCAGCAGCTATTACTTAATAAGTCCCCGCAATAAGCTAAATTCAGCCAATTTTAAAATTCTAACCTGGCTGACTGTAAAAACCTGAGCAAGGTAAGACTGAACAATCCCTGAGCATGATTGTGCTGCTTGTTAAGTAAATTAAGATGCTCATAGTCAGGCTAAGGGAAGCAGAGTGAGGACAGAATTGGGAGAGAATGCCAGTTGTGCTATCAGTGCTGTGGCCAATCCAATACAGCTCCGGAGGTGCCAAATTCAACCTAGATGAAAATTACTTTAGTGGGCAGGAGTGGTGGCAGCAGTCTGCAGAGATTTGCAGTGCCACAGGTGATGGAAGCCGCTAGCCTGAAGAGATCTAGGAGGAAAGGCAAAAGAGCAATAATTATTAACTAGCTAGGAATTGGGGAAGGCTGGGATCTGAGTTACCCTCAGGCTGATGGGGTGAACAGTCTCTCAACAGGGTTTCCACACTCTCAGGTGGTAGGCCTCAACATTTTCTGGTTCCCCAGGCAATGAGAATTCAGTGGGCTTCTCCCAATGCTGGTTTCAGTCACTTTGGTAACACTGCAACTCCAATCCAGCCCCCTGTCTGGCTGAGGACTTTTCTCAGCATGCCCAATTATCTTCTTTCAGCCTAACTGTATACTTGAGTTCTGGTTCTCCCAGTCAATGAAAGATTTCAACATGTCTCCCAACCGGTGGCTGTGGAAGCCTTGGGCTGACTTCCCAAATGTCACTCTTGCTCACTCTTTGCTCCCTTGCCTTCCTCAGAGTGCATCAGGCACCTCTGTAGTGTTATCCAGTTGTGGAATGGGCTCTCAGAGTCCATATCTACCTGTCGCTAGTGCCATAGCATTGTCACCATACAACAGGCAGAAATACATACATAGAATAGTCTAAGCAATTCCAAAAGCAGCAGTGCACACATAAGCACTTATCAGTCATTCACAAAGTTTACATTCCTCTTTGTTTCCCCAGAAATGCATCCAAACCCCTACATATGGTCTGGGATCCCAGAAGTCAGAATACACTAAAGGGCTGATTGTGGACTGCAGATACATAAATAAAAGGGGTACTGTGGTGCTTACCTGAATGCTCAAGCAGCACGTCAGCTCACACATTCAAGCAGAAACCATCTCAAACAAATACACAGGCTGTGTGGCAAATCACTGCTTCTCCAGCACAACTGGTGCTGTGCCACTAGATGGTGAAACTTCAAGTGTTTACACAACTGCTTCAAGCTCCATGGCAGGCATAAGGGTTGGTAGAAGCATTTCAGGATTTGCAGGGACCCAGACTGGCAAGACCAGACACCATGATGCAAGCCTAGTAAGCATCACCCGGGGGGGGGGGGTTATTACACTCTGTTGTGCCTAAAAACCTGGGGCAGGATTCACAAAGAAGGCCAAAAATCCCACAGCTGTGGGAAAAACAAAGCTTGCAGCACTGTGGAAACGCAGTTGCACAATATTCTGAAAGAAAACTTGTGCAGGTGCCGAATTCCACAAAAATCCCCACAACTGTGGAAATTCAGTAGCTGTGGAAATTGAGCAAGTGTTAAAACCACAGTTGCAGGTTGGCATAGGAGGCACAGCAACAGTGATCATAATTAGTGGGAGCAGTAGACTTTAACATTTCTGAGCATGAAGCTGAAAGCACCCACAAAGAGACCAGCAACCAGTCCCACACCTGGGACCACTGCATCACTACAGGTACAAGCAATACCATGGCACCACAGTGGCTGCTGTCACTGCTGGTCGTCCCACCCTGAGTGTTCTTGTTGCCTGCAGGAGTAACACTCACTGCAGACTGTTCAGACTCTACTGCTGCTCCTTCATGGGCTGCACTGTGTCTGGTGGTTGCTGCCATTCAATGGCGGTGTGCTAATGTTGCTGTAACTTCAGCCACTGATATACCCACTGGATGCTATTACCTGTGCCTGACCTCCATTTTAATTATATTTCAATTGCTGAGGCACTACTGTAGTTTACTGAGGGAGTGTTATGCCTCACTCAAATGTGTGTAACATTTTTTCCACAACTGCAGAAAAAACCTGGCTGAGAATAGCCTTTGAGGGTCTGTGCCATACTTATCAAAGAAACATAGACTTTGACGGCAGATAAGGACTGCTCGGCACACCTAGTCTGCTCATTTCCCTACCTACAGGATAGGCCGCAGATCCTAGTTAACCAACAGCCTATTTCTTCTTACCCCCCCACAAGAATTGCCTTATGTCTGTCCCACATATTCTTGAATTCTCCCACAGTTTTAGACTCCACAACCTCCTCAGAAAAGCTGCTCCATGTGTCCACCACACTCTCTGTGAAAAAATACTTCTTCACATTGCCCCTGAACTGCCCCCCATCTTTAAATTGTGTCCCTTGTTCTTGCACATCTCTTTTCTGAAAGATGCTACCCTCTTGGACTTTGTTGATTCCACTGAGGTACTTAAAAGTTTCTATCATGTCCCCCTTTCCCTCCTTTCCTCAAGGGTATACATATTAAGCTCTTTAGTCTCTCCTCGTATGGCTTCTCTTGCAGACCCTGCACCATTTTAGTTGCCCTCCTCTGGACTGCCTCCATCCTGTCTATGTCCTTGTGAAGATGGGGTATTTGGCTTGGTCCCATCAGCTGAAATGCCAAAACATAAATTAACCAGTAATCTTGCTCCCTTCCGAACATAAAGCCGTATGGTGAGAATCCAGTGGCATTTTTTTTGATACAGTTGTACTCATGAATCAAAGGACATACCCATTCACTACATCTTCTATTATCATTGGGGTTTAAGGTGCCCTACATGTCAGAGAGTGTTCTACTAAATCTCTTAGGTTGCCAATCACTTTGCAGGTAAGATGGGGGTGGGGTATGGGGTTTGCTGATACCATAAAAACAACAACTCTTTGATTAACCAACTTTCAAAGTCCCTTCCTGATCAGAATGAATCCATTGGGGGCTCCATAATAGATAAAAATGTTTCCATAAGCACCTTAGCAACTATGGAGGCTTTTTGGTCCCTAGTATGATACGGATTGGGCATATCATGAGAAATGGTAGGTAACTACCAGTATGTTTGTTATATTTTTAGAGTCCGGCTCCAGGCTGAGGAAGTCAATGCAGACCAACTCCAGGGGTGCGCTGGTTGCAATATTGACCAAAGGGGCAGCCCTCTGTGGCTGAGCCTTCCTTTGTACACATCTGCTGCAATTATTGCAGTACTTTTCTATGTCACCTCCCATGTGGGGCCAGTAGAAACATGCACAAGCCAAGTCCATGGTGTATTCACTTCCCAAGTGCCCCATGTTGCCTAGCAAGGTACGCAATACCACCCTTTTGAATGCTGCAGGTAACACCAGTTTAGGCAAGGAGCCCAGTTCTGGTGCTGGGTTTCCTATACAGCAGGTTCTCTTAACTTTTAGCCTTGACCACTCGCCAGAAGTAATTTCACATCAGTTGCTAGTTACAATTTGGCTAACATCGCCTGCTTTTGCAAGGTGCATCTAAACCTTGCTCTCTGCAGGTCTTGTGAAGTCAGCTGAGGCAGTGAACTTAAATCCAAAGTAGTAACATTACAATAGGCAGCAGGCAAGCTGCCATCAGATGTACCAGGAGTGTCCACCAATAACAGCTGAGGTGGAAATCTGCTCCTAGGTATCGAATTTTTTAAACAACCCCTTAACAGTTTGTTCAGGTATACATATCCACTTGTTCCTTGTGGATTTAGCAGAAGCTGGACATCTCAACAAGACGCTGGCATGTATGTGATTAAGTCTGGGGCAATATTCTACATAGTAGTCATAGGTGGACAAGGCAGACAACCACCTGACCAGCAGCATCAAATGTGGCTGTGGTTTGAACATAAGTCAAAGGGTTATTATCAGTCTTCACGGTAATATGTTCCCCATACAAGTATTCATGGAACTGGTCCACTACAGCCCACTTCAGTGCAAAGAATTAAAGTTTATGACCAGGATATTTCTTTTCAGCATTATTCAAACTTTGGGTTACAAAAGTGACTGGGTGCAGCCCTTTCTGGGTTGCTTTGGTAAAGTACTTCACTAAGACCTATAAAAGCTACCATCCATATGAAGGATAAAAGGTTTCTTAGGGTCAGCATATGTTAGAAATTGAGCATGAGTCTGTCTGTGTATTATTTCCGGAAATGCTTTATGACAGTCAGCAGTCCATCAAGCCCCAAATGGCTCAGCAGGTTTTCAGTAGGGTTTCGATTCAGCCAATTTAACAGGAGTTTTCTTGCTTTTGGTGGGTGGAGGATAACCTTGTGTCAAATTCAGGAAAAACACACCACTCAGGTGTTGTCCATAACAAACCGGTGGTGTTATCCACAGAAACCAAGAAACCTCTGCAGTTCTTTGAGATTAGTGTTGGCCAGGTCGCCAGGGCCTCCACTTTGCTGGGGTCAGTCTGGATCCAACATACTTTACCAAGTTCTGAAAAAAATGTCACTTGTCTATGGAGTGTTTAAGCCCAAACTCTTCCAGGTAGTCTAGGATCTTAAGCAGTCTAGCCTCATTCTCCTCCAGTATCTTTCCAAATACTATCATGTCATCTAGGTAGACTAAGCATTCAGGTAAGTTCAAGTCTCCCACTGTCCTTTCCTTTATGTGTTAGAATGTGGCAGGGTTGCCTGATATTCCCTGAGGCATCTGAAGGAATTCATAAAATCCCAAAGAGTACATAAATGCATTTTTTTCTCTATCCTGTGGAGCCATATGTATTTAATACTAACTACTTCTTAAATCAACTACAGAAAACCACTTACTTCCACTAAGACAACTGAGTGCATCTGGATTCTAGGCATGGTGTACTGGTGGTGAATGGTTCATCTCTTAAGAGTCCAGTAATCAACACACATGCACACAGCTCCATTCTTTTTTTGCACCACCACCACCACAGTGGGTGAGACATACAGGTTTCATGATTTTTGTATAATGCCAGCAGCCAGCAGTTCTTGCAAATATCTCCTCACATTGTCAATATCGGCAGGTGCCAACCTGTGGGATCTGTCTGTGAATGGACATTCATCCTTCATCCAGATGTGGTGCTCTTCACTGGTCACACATCCTACATCCCACTCACGGAGTGAGAACACCTTTGTTCTGTCATTCAGCTTGTGTTTGTCCTGGGCTTTACACTGTTCAGGAGTAGGGGAGTCACCAAAGTCAAACATTTCTGGGTCAAGGCCAGGCAGGTGACTGCTCCTGTTGGGGTGGGCTGTACTGCTGTATCCCCACAACAGACTTCAGCCAAAGTGCATCCTTTCCAGACAATAACATCTCTGTCCATGGCATTCATTACCTGAATGGTGACCCATTTGGCAAAAGCATGATCCCTGACAAGCAATATACTGGGCTTCACCACTAATCCATCGGGTAATTTATTCCCCTTGGGAGCATCAATCATTAAGATCTGGTTCTTTACATCTTTCTCAAGGTGGACTAACATTGCACTCTGCATTGGGGGAAGCACAAGGTCTGCAGGGTCTTTATGCCATACAATTCCCATTGGATCATCTTTGGCTTCCTCTGTAGTCTGTGTCAGCTACTGGTAAGCTTTCTGTATCGAGTATGCAAACGAATACTTTCCCTTCCATGTGTATCCCTCTCCTCGCACAGCTGAACCAGACTCTCAAACATATGATTGTTGGTGCCAGTGAGGACTGGCACCTCATCATACATATCAGATTCTGGACACACTAAAGCTATGGTTTCCTCAAGGTCTCCAACACCAGTTACTGAAGACTGGAATGCAATCCACACTTTGCGGTATCCCAAATATGGGTAAGACTTGTTGCTTAGTCCTCACACACGTAGACCTTCTAAAGGCAATAGTTTATGGTGCGACAATTGCTGGCCATAACAATTTTTAATGATAATAGTCACCTGTGAGCCGCTGTCTAGCATAGCTCAAGTAGGCACTCCTTCATTAGTAACTGTTGTTTTGGTGGATGGCCCCACAAGTTTGTCTAAATCAAATGTTGCTGTCTTAGAAGTCTAAACTGACAATTTAGCCACAGATTGGGTAGTCTTTGACTTAATGGGCATCACATGAGAATTTCATTGTCTTCTCATTTTACTGAGCAGTTTAGCATTGACCTTGTGCAAATCTTCAGGAGACTGGCACTCTTACTTGATGTGCCCATCCTCCCCACAATGGTAGCAGAATAGGTCTGGGTGGCTGGGCTGTGGGTGTTGAGACCCATCAGACAATTTCCATAGCGAACATTTTACCTTTGGGGAGCTCCCTTTAAACTTTCTGTAGGAAGCTTATCCTCTCTCACTAGTTCCTTCCTTCCTTCCTTCTTTCACAACACAGGCTGAGGGTTTGAGTGCTTTAACTTTATTCAGTAATGACTTGAGCTCTCAAATCTAACTCTGAAGTTCACCAGCAGTTACTAAATTGGGAATCTGGACAGCAGCACCCATCACTGCTGAGTTCTGGTGAGGAACAATACAATGTGGGCCAGGTGATGCTTCTCTAGTTTTGTTGTTGGATGCCATACTAGTCGCACTGGTCCTCAGTTCCTGAGTTCCTTTAAGAGTTCTTGGATTTCAAGAGTTTCATTATTAGGCCCCCTTTCACCATGGGGAACTGCAGCAGCTGTACTAGCATAGAAACATAGAAATTGTCAGCAGACAAGGACTGCCAGGCCCATCCAGTCTGACCAAAATACTTCACTAGTTTGTGGCCTCTGACCCTACCTTGTCAATGGCTTGTCACCCCACCTTCCCACCTCTAAGGTACCCTTATGCCTGTCCCATGCATATTTAAAACCCTCCACTGTGCTTGCCCCCACCACCTCCTGTGGCAGTCTACTCAATGTGTCCACCACCCTCTCTGTGCAGAAAACTTCTTCACATTTCCTCTCAGTCTGCCACATTCCAATTTCATATCGTGCCCCCTCTTTCTTGTACATCTCTGATATTGGAAGATGTCTTCCCCCTGCACCTTGTTAATGCCCTTAAAGTACTTGAATGTTTCTATCATGTCCCCCCAATTCCTCCTCCCCTCCAGTGAGTACATTTTGCGATCCTTTAGTCATTCTTTCCTAATATGTTTTCTGGTGCAAGCCCTGTACCATCTTAGTGACCTTTCTCTGGACCGCCTCCACCCTGTCAATGTCCTTACCAAGGTGTGGCCTCCAGAATTTCACACAGTATACTAGGTGAGGCCTCACTAGCATTTTGTACAATGGCATCACCACCTCCCACCTTCTGCTAGTGATACCTCTGCTTATGCACCCCAGCAAGCTGCTGACCCTCCTGTTACCTACCATGGTAGTGGTTTTTCCCTTGTTTGGTTCCCTCTAGGGCCGTAGTGTGCAATGGCTCCTACACAGCTTATACCTTCTGCACCTCATGCCACTGGAGCCTGCCGATGACCCACCCTTGACTGTGTCCCGACATCTAGACTGCCACTGTTCTCCACCAGAAGCTGCTATTGCACCAGAAACTACCCACAACCCACCCTGGGAGAGGAGAGCAGTCCTCTGGATGCTCAATCCTCTCCCTCCCCTGCAAACCCCCCGGTGACCTGGATCTGTTCCCAAACCCAGGTATGGTGTGAGGTGTGGTGTTCAGTGCCTCAGCCCTCAGTGCCACCAGGCCGACTGTGTTATTGAATATTATAATGCATAATTTATCAGTTATAGTAGGAAAAGTGTATGCACATTTTCAGGACTACTCTAATTTCCTGGCGAAGATAACAAAGGGATTAACTACACTAAAAGCAGAAAATATAAAATTAATGGGAGATTTCAAAACTCTATTACACCCTGCTTTAGATAAAACCTCACCAATTACTCCAACAAACGGGAGAATTTCAAGTCTATTAAAACATTTCCTTGATCAGCATGATCTTCTTTATTCACAGAGATTTAAAAAGCCAGCAAAAAAAAAGTACACCCATCATGACAAAAATATTATATATTTTCAAGAATAGACTATGGGCCTGATTCTTGAAGGATTGGTGCAAATCACTCCAAAGGTGACTTGTGCCAAATGCCATTGTGCCAAGGACCCTGTGTCCGATTCAGTATCAGGCAGGGTCCCTGTGGCTAAGTTCCATGACTTGCACCAACCTGAATGGTATGCCAAATGGAGGGTGTATCCATTCAGGTTACCACAAGCCTGCAGCAATGTCAGCACAAGTGCCCCCCCCAAGCCCCAATCCCCAAGTTGTATGCAGAAATGCCCTGAAGAGTAATTGGACCCCCCCATGCCCCGATCCTAGTAATAAGTTATTTAAAGCCCCTCAGGGCAATCAGCACCCCTCATGCCTCAATCCCAGTAATATGCTGTGAAAAGCCTCACAGGGCTAGCGAACCCCACCAAGCCCCAATCCCTGAACCACAATGATTCATCCCATAGGATGACCTATAAAAACAGTCCTGCACACTGGTAGGTCCAGCGACCAGCCATCCGGGTAGTGCCAGCCCACCCTGCCTCCACTACCTCGTAACTCCGGTGACTGAGCACAGCTTTCACTACAGTTGCCACCAACTGAATCTCTGTGGCAGTGTACTGTATGTAGTAGATGCTCAGTGAATGACAGCTGCTGTCATTCACTGAGTGTGCACTATTTACATAATACCTGCTCATACAGAGCTCAGTTGGTTGCTGGCCGTGGTGGTGAGAGGTGGGCTGTGCCAGTCACATGCTGGGTATGGGTCGAGGGAGCGAGGTGGACTAGCACTGCCGGTTGGGGGCCACTAGACTACCGAGACTACCAGGGTGCAGTGCTGTTTTTATACATAATCCTATGGGACTAATTATTGGAGTTTGGGGATCAAGGCTTGGGGGGTTGCCTAGCCCTATGGGGCTTTTCACAACACATTACCAGGATTGGGGCATGGTTGGGTGCTGATTGCCCTGTGGGGCTTTAGATAACTTATTACTGGAATCGGGGCATGGGGGGCGCCAATTGCCCAGTGGATTTTTTCTTGTCTGTCACCAGGAGTGAGAGTGGGAGGGCTGCCACACCTCTGTGAGACTTTGTTGGGGGAACATTGACGTAACCCCCAGTGAATGCAAGGTACACTTACACCAGCTAATAGCTGGTATAAAGGTACTTTGATGGATGTCCTCTGAGGGTTGTTTCAGAATTGCACTTTGGTGATCTGGCAGTCACCCTTCCAGAATAGGGTGCAACTGCTGCCATAAACCCCCTTGCACCATGTCGCAGGGGGTTTATGGCATAAATGGTGGTGTAAGTCCACTTTGGTGCAAGCAGCCTGTGACATGTAGCAGGCTGCTTTGCAGAATCCCAAATGTTGCAACGCATGGCGCAAAGTGCTACTTGTGCCATTCTGGTTGGCACAAGTCACTTTGCGCCATGCATAACTTTTATAGAATTGGGCCCCATATATTATCTCTAAAACATTAATACCATATTATAATAGAAGTTCAATAAGATCAATATTAATTGCACACCATGCAGCAGTGGAATTAAAACACACAGGTTTTAGGACCTTTAATAACTCACTATTACACATAGAAGAATTTAGGGAAAAACTAAGAAAAAGACAGCTGAATTTTTCTTTTACGATTATTCAGGACAATGTCGTATATCATCACTTTGGACCCTTTAAAAGCAGTTTTAAGGGGTGTTATCATCACACATCAGGCTTGGTTTAATAAGACTAAAAGAAAAAAAAAGAAGGTGAAATTAGGTTAAGACTGAAAGAATTAGATAATTTGGTTTTACAAAATTCCAAAAAATATCATCAAGAATGATGACGGTTAGGTTAAAAATGTAACTATTAACAAGTGATGAGATGGAACAAAAAATAAAAAAAAAGTAAGATGTACAAGATACTTACAGGGAGATAAAACAGGTAAATTGTTAACCAACCTTCTTAAAAAATAGAAACAACATATAATATTGGGTTTAAAAATCAAGCTGGAAACCTGGTTACTGAAATGGAAGAAATTACACCTCTTGTTTTCAACAATTTTAAAACTATTTACCCTTAAACAACAAAAAATGGCTATAACATTAATAAAGAATTTCTTACAAAAAATTCAGCTACAAAAATACAATTAGATAATATAAAATGTACATGTATTGAAATAAAGGATGTAAACAATTCATTATCAAAAAATAAAAGTCCAGGTGTTGATGGACTCACTGCAGAATTTTATCGGGTCTTTAAAGAAGAGTTTGCCCATTGAAAGCTACAGATGATTCAAGAGGTACTGGATGGTCTGACAGATTTTCCAAAAAGTATGGATGAGGCAAATGTAGTGTTAATATATAAAAATGTGAAACCAAAAGAAACACTGGATAGCTATAGACCAATTACACTCCTTAATGTTAATTATACAATAATACGTAAAATGATAGCTAATAGACTTTTGCCAAGAATCCCCCAGACCATCCATAGAGACCAGTGTGGTTTAATACCTGGAAGAACTACTGCATGAGCATTAAAAAAAGGTGCAATCACTATTTGAGTATGTTCTGAGTAGTCCGGAAAAGTGTTTTACACTGGCACTTGATGCCAGTAAGGCATTTGATTTGGTTAATAAACAATATATGTACAGTATAAAATATATAGGATAGTGGAAGGGCAACTATGCACGATCAGTATGTTGTGCCACTGAGGGGTGCTGATTTCCTGTGACCTCGAGAGCAAAGCTCGAGAGGTCTGTGGGAATCAAATCCTCGAGGTGGCACAACACATCGGTTGTGCATAGAGTTGCCCATCCGCTATTCCATATAGTGTATGGGCATCAATGCCTGTTTCAGACACTGCACTTTGTTTCAGTAAACTGGTGGTTGAAGGGGGGACACTTCAGAGTTGGTGGTAGGCTCAATTTACTGACATGGTGTGCTGCAGATGTTTCTGCAAGTTCAAGTTTAAAAAAACAACAACTTCCAGCTTAATTGGATAGGGGAAATCAAGTATGTGGCAGCATTCCAAGTTATTCTGCTGCAGTAGTGACATCACTACTGCAGCAGAACAATACAATTATGTCACTACTGCAGCAGAGTAAGCATATTCCATGCTTGGAATTCCATGCATAACAGTATTCCACCATCTACTATATTATACAAATGGGGTATACCACAAACCTATAAAAATCATAGTCCAACTGTATAGGAATCTATTATCAAAATTTGTTATAAATGGTGTTCTTACAGACAAATTGCAATACTATGGGGACAGACAAGGCTGTCCCATTTCTTCAATTTTATTTATACTTTAGAACCACTACTTTAGGCCTTTAGAGCAAATCAGCAAATAAAGGGCATTCATATTAACAGGAAGAGATAAAATAATATTTTTGCTGATGTTACCTTAGTTTTATTTAGAGATTTAAAGAGTGCTGTTTCAGCCATTCTTAAAGAAATAGATGAGTTTGCAAGCTTTGCTGGTTATCTGCTAAATCAGTAGAAATCTATATTGTTTCAGATATCCCAGGTGTAAAAGACAAAGATTATGTTCAGATGGATCTATTTGCTAAGACTGACCAGTTTAAATATTTAGGATTGCTTTTAACAAATAAAGTGAAAACTAATATTTCTTTAAACTATAATATTGCAAAAACAAATGTGTATGTACGTGTATATATATATATATATATATATATATATATATATACATATATATATATATTAGAGGCAACAAACTCCATTTAATGCATCAGTTAGGGTTATTCCACAGTGACTAAAGTGAGGAAATTCGATGTTCGGGCTGAAACCCCCTTTGCACCCCTCCAGCCCACCCCCCCAACCAGAATCGAGGTGCGCTTTGGGGTCATCGGCCCTAACTCTCACCCCATCACATGTAGAAAGAAGCTGAGGAATAGGAGAATGGGGTGAGAGTTAGGACCGATGACCCCAACACGCACCCTGATTCTAGTTGAGGAGGTGGGCTGAAGGGGTGCAAAGGGTTTCAACCCTAACATCGAATTTCCTCACTTTTGTCACTGTGGAACAACCCTAACTGATGCATTAAACAGAGTTTTTTGCCTCTAATTTCCCTTCTTTTTGAGAATGATAATGAGAAATAGTGAATGTAATGCGGCGGCTGGGGGCCACCATGTGATGTCTTGTTACATAGTAACATTGTGCCCACAAACGCAAATCGTAATGTGCGTGGTGATGCAAAGCAAAACAGAAAGAGAAACAGTACTGTAGACAGAAATGTTAAAAACAATGCAAACGCAAATGAAAATGCAAGGGGTAACGCACATGGTGGTGTAGACATGAATGGTAAGTGAAACGGGTATGGAACCGCAAGCGGAAATGGTAATGGTAACAGTAATGTAAGCGCATAGGCTGGTTTTCCCCAAAAGCTGCATAGAGAAAGACAGTGAGTACAAAGAATGCATGCAAAATAATGACTCTCGGAACAGAAAATGAGGACTTGGAATAGTAAATTGCTTATATCTCAGGAACCGTATGACATAGAAAAAAAATTTAAAAGTCAAATGAATTATCACTTTCCTGTCTAGTTTTGTACTTAGCCCGAGATACGGCCCTGAAAGATGCAGCTTAATGCCGAATGTTATCCTATGGGGAAAAACAGAAGTTCAGAGTGCCATAACTTTGCCTCCCTGTAATATTTTTTCACCAAATGACTGAAAGGCACATCTGTGAGATGTTGGCTGTTTCCCGCAAATTCCAGTCCAAAAGACCAAACCGTTATTTTGCAGCAGGGCACCAAACAATTGCTGCAATGCGTCGTACGCCGTAATGTTATCCTATGGGAAAAAGCATCAACTTTGGAGTACCATAACTTTGCTGCCATGTAATATTTTTTCAACATCACACTGAAAGGCACATCTGTGGGATGTCGTTTATGTTCCCTCCAAATCTCAGCCCAAAACTCCAAACCGTTCTTTTGCAGCGGAGTGCCAAAGAATTGCTGTCATTTTCCCACAGCCTAGAAAAGTACTGTCGCAATTTTCGAAAGCTTTTGCAAATTTATTCGACAGTGTCGCAAGTGCGAAAATACTTTGCGAAAGTACTTTTTCCAGAAACGTGAAAAACATATTTCTGGGGTGTTTTACCCTAAAATAAAGACATGGCTAGCATCCTCAGGGTCCGACTAGGTGAATACAAACATAATTAGGTTGCTAGAGGGTCCCAAATTTAAATGCCAAGCATTTTCTGATCACCAACTGAAAACAAAATGGCAGATTTGTGACAGTAAAAGGGCCATTTGCGAAAGTAGAAACTGCATTTGCGACTCTGTTGAACTTTTTGTTAAACTTTTCCCATTGACTTATAATGGGAACTTGTTTTTTGAATAACTTTTGAACCGTTTAATATTTTTTCACAAAATCTTTGAAAGGCACATCGGGGACCCAGCCGCACGTTCCCTAAAGATTTCAGACCGGTCGCACAAACCGTGCGACCTGTAGGCACGACCATAGAATTCCAAAAAAAGCGTAAACGCACGTGCAGATCATGCTTAATAACTCCACAGCCGTATAACCGACCAGTACAAAACTTGGCAGATTTCAAGGCATATGGGTCTTGATCATGTATTCCAAATTTCAGGCAAATCCGTCAAATGGTTGCAAAGTCATTACAGTGCAAAATTTCAGGTTTAACATGTAAATGGCCTCAACTCAATTATGGCAGCACTACCGTGGCTACTATTATTTATATATATATATATATATATATATATATATATATATATATATATATATACATATATATATATATATATATATATATATATATATATATTATGGTAGCACGGTAGTGCTGCCATAGTTAGGGTTGAGTAGCACTTTTAAGGTTAGAGGGTCAAACATTGCACCTTAATAACTTTGCCACCGTTCAATGGATTTGCCTGAACTTTGGAATGCATGATCAAGAACCAAGCATCTTGGGATTTGCCAACTATCGTACCGGTCGGCTGTACTGCTGAGGAGTTATTAAGTGTGATCTTCGTGGGCATTTACAGTTTTTGGTGAATTCTTTGCTCGCACGCACGGTTTACACGACCGTCCAAAACTTCAGGAATGTGCGCCGGGTCCCCAATGAGCCTTTCAAGATTTCATGAAAATATTTAACGGTTCAAAAGTTATTCAAAACAATTTCCATTATAAGTCATTGGGAAAAGTTAAAAGTTTGACAGTGTCACAAATGCACTTTTTAGTGTCACAAATGGCCCCTAGTAGTGTCGCAAATCTGCCATTTTGTTTTCAGTTGGTGATCAGAAAATGCTTGCCATTTCAAATTGGGACCATCTAGGACACAATTTTTTGTGTTTACCTTAGGGCTGTGCATGGGCCGAATAGTATTTTCCGATACATCTAATAGTAGGCTTGCTCGATATTCAGATGCATTTTCCAAATAGTTCACTATTCGCCACTATTCGGAACTACTATTCAGTGAGATTTAGTCTCGCAGAGCTTTGTTGGCCAATCAAAACTGTTTCTGAGCTCAAAGGCAAGCACACCATATGACTTCCTCTCCTGTGCTGGTAGAAGACAGGAGACAGTGGTTTCTGAGAGCTGCTTTGTAGTACTTTTGAGACCTTAAACTTGCTAAAAAAAAATTATTTTTGCTTCACAGGCTTTTTGGGTCAGTATAGTTTTTGATTAGTGTCAGAAAAAGCTATGTTTCATGCTCTGACAGTATTTTGTCCTTATTGCTGTACTCAGTTATAGGACTAGGAGGGCTGTCTGCTAACACCCCTCTCTGCTGCTGTCTGACATAGCTCCAGTGTGATTTTTATTTTGGGTGGAGCACATTTTATTTTTGTGTTTTGTGCTTTTTGCTGTTGTCTGGTTCCAGGCTTGGTTCCCTGCATGACTGATGAGGGTGTCTGCTAACTCCCCCTCCTGCAGATCACTGCTTATAATTTGCTGTATATGTGCAAAATATTTGATTTTGTGAGGCTTCACCCTGCATGTGCATGCTTAATATATTTTTTCATGAGGCAGGGCCACACGTGTGCACAGCTGTGTGCACACAGATTTTGAAATAAACTTCTTCAGTTCTAAGCCAGTCAGGCTTGACTCACTGAATTAGTGTTGTTAGTCTCCTCTGGTTCTGGGGATAGATCCCTATACACATGAGGAGAAGACAAAGAAGAATAATCAGCATTTATATAGCGCTTTTCATACAAAGTGTATCCCAAAACGCTTAACAAGCAATGCTAGAATGGTAGTGAAGTGACTGAATGTGCAGTGGCGCCATATCGCACATCATCACCCACACACAGCCTGGATAATTGCATGAACCGGTTTATGGGAAGGGGAATGTTGTCCAGGACACCGGAAATGTTCCCTATTCTTTGCAAAGAGTGCTCTGGATTCTTTTACTTCCACCTGGACACCCACCAGGACAACACCAGGATGGGCAGAAGAGACCTCAGTTTAATGTCTCATCCAAAGGATGTCACACCCCAGCAGTACAGCACCCCCCAATACTGCATTCGGATGCCAGCAAGTTTTAGGTGCAAGTTCAATCCCAGTGTGGGACGAGAACCCACGACCTTCTGGTCCAGAGGTGGATGTGCTACCAACTGAGCCACGCTGACACGGCGGCTGACTCCCACCCCCAACTTCTACAGCCCACTGCACACAATTAAGCTGTGCTTGTGAAATATATCCCCCCTGCGAGTCTGTGCCATGTGTGTGTGTGCACAGTTGTGCACATGCATTTTTTGTGTTTGTTTATTGTTGTTTTGTTAATTAAACCATTGCACTTAGGGGGTAAGCTTGTCTCACTGAGTTAACTGTATGTCATCTGTCTGTTCCTTGCTCAGTTCCATGTTTGACTAAAAAGGTTGTCCTTTTCTTCCCCTTCTTAGTAGCAGTGTTTTTCTTTACTGCTACTTTTTTTGTGGTGCAGTATAACTGGAAAGGTTGGTGTATTACTGTAGTTCCACAAGCACTAAGTAAAGCTTCACACACACAGGTATTACATAGTAATAGTTTGTGTTTTACCCAGTAACCAGTAGTGACCTGACCATCATGTCTTTAGCAATCTTGCAAACTTGCAAACATGCTTGGTCCAGCTCCAGCAAAGCATCTGCACTGCTGGCCCCAAGTGGTGAGGACAAGATGATAGACCACAAACATACAGCACATCCACACAATTACTGTTAGTGTTGTCCCTGGGCTACCAAACCCCCAAGCAATCTATGTAGAACAAAGGAAGCACTCAGTGGGGGGGGGGGTTGCAGAAACAAAATACAGTTAAAAGCAGTGCAGCATAAAGTTGGCAATACATTTGTTTGTGCTAAGGCTGGAGGATGCCAATAGAGCCCTAGTGCTTTGACCAGAACCTGGTCTTTGTCAGGGTGCATGTCGGGAACGTACAAACATGCTATGAATATACAACCCTTAAAGAAACACACACTATAAATAAGTGAAGTTAAAATGAATGATGCTGAGATGCCCTTGTAATAAAACAATCCACAACTAACATACCCAAGGATGAAACACTGCATCAAGATGATAGAACATAGTTCATACTGTGGTGCCAGACGGTACGCAATGCAGTTTCTTGCAAAATTGCTATAAAATGCTGCAGTATGCTGCAAGGAGCAGTGTAATTTAATGGCAATTAAGCCCTCCAGTCATCCAATATTTTGTGGCATGTCATTTACTGCAAAGTACTGAATTGCATCTTGTCTTGTTCCACTGTAAATTATTGATACATAATACAATTCCAGAGAAGGTGGTGAGATAGACTACATAGACAATGACATGCAGGTGTCTCTCTTTATTCGATGGGCTCAAATGTTGTTCTCCCCAAGCAAGCCTTTTAGTTCTTGTAGCATTGATAATAGTACTACTACCACTAATACCATTAGCAGTACTACTACTGCTAGTGTCACCACCTGTCCATCTGTACGTTCACTGTCACATCCTATTGTGCAGTAGTAGGGTAGAATTAGAGCATACATGCTTTGTGCAGCAAGCAGCAGACACCACCACCAGTGTCCCTACTGCTACCATCATGGCTGCTACATCCACAGCCAATGTGCTTCCCACCACCTCCAGTGCCATTCTTGCATCAGCCACCCTTTCAGCTGTCACCACTACTGCAGCCACTGCTACCATTATTCCTATTCCCATGGCTGAAGCACCTTCAACCCCATGTCTGTGACCATGAACACCCTCTAGTGCTGACCCAATGCAATGCTTGATATTGTTTTCAGAGTGCTATTGTGTGTGTTGTGGTGGATCGAGTGTGCCACATGAAGCTTGTGTTGCATTAGTGAGAGCTCAATGTTGGTGGCTGAAGTGTCATTGAGGCGTATATGGTATACCAGGTTCAATGGGTGATTAATGGTGTTGCTGAAGTGCTTTTTTAAAGTTTTCTTAAAAAAACACCTTTTCTGGCCGAATACCGAATAACGAATACCGAATACTTGGGACCCGAATACCGAATATTCGGGAAAAGGTATTCGCACAGCCCTAGTTTACCTAGTCGAGCCCTGAGGATGCTGGGCATGTCTTTATTTTGGGGTTAAACACCCTAGAAATTTGTTTTTCAAATTTCTTAAAAAAGTAGTGTCGCAAAGTAGGTCGCAGTCATGACACTTTTGCAAATGTTTGCGAAAGCTTTCGCAAATCACGACACTACTTTTTCAGACTATGGCCAAAATGACAGCAGTTCTTTGTCACCATGCTGCAAAAGAACGGTTTGGTCTTTTGAGATGACATTTGGTGGGAATACAGCCAACATCTCACAGATGTGCCTTTTGGTGGTTTGATAAAAAAATATTGCACATCTGCAAAGTTACAGTACTCCAAAGTTGGCATTTTTCCCCATAGACTAACATGGTGGCATACGCCATGCCTTTTAGGGCTAGTATCTCGAAATCAATGCTAGATATAGATTTTTTGTTGCGAGTTACATAGCCCCTAATAACAAAAACCTAGCCAGCAAAATCATGATTTCTGTGAAATTTAAATTTTTTTCTACATCGTGCAGTTGCTGAGATATTAGCAATTAAGTACTTCCAATGCTCGTTTTAAGCTTCAATGCCCATTGCAATGCATACATTATTTGTACACACTGTGTTTCTGTATGCACCTGTTTGGCAAAAACAGGGTATGCACTTCCGTTACTGTTACAGTTACTGTTTCCACTCTGCTTATGTCACTGTTTATGCTACTATTCTGTACGCACAACGCGCGTGGTTACCCTTTGTGTTGTCATTTGCGCTATGCTTTCATTACTGTTACCATTTGCATTTCCACTACTGTTTCTGTTTGCCTTTTTTGTGTCACAATGCCATTGCCATTTGCGTTTCTGGCAGCCCTTTCATTTGCGTATCCGTTTCTCTTTTGTTTTGCGTCTTCCTTGCTGTTACAGTTACCATTTGCTTTTGCAATTGCAGTACTGTGCCCGTGTGCATTATGGTTTGCATTTCCATATGTGCTTGCATTTCCTTTTGCGTTTCTGTTTCCTTTGCTGTTATTGTTGCTTTTACCATTACCATTTGCATTTACAATTGCGGTACTGTGCCCCTGCACATTTCAGTTTGTGTTTCCATACGCTCTTCTGTTCCCGTTTCCATTTCTGTTTCCTTTGGCATTATTCTTCATGTTAACTTTACCATTTGCATTTACAATTGCTGTACCGTGCCAGTGCGCATTACAGTTTGTGTTTACATGTGCGCTTGCGTTTGTGTTTCCGTTTCTGTTCCCTTTCACGTTCTTTTTGCTGTGACACTTAACATTTCATTTAAAATACCGCTGCCATCACTGTTCGAGATTACCAGTTGCGCTTTCCGTACACGCTTCAGCGCCCATTTGTGTCACCGTCATCTCAAGGCCACTTTGCGCTTGCGTTTCTATTAACGTTTCCTTTACCATTTATGTTTGCATTACCATGTGTGCCACTGTTGGTGCTTCTGTTTGCATTGCTGTTCCTGTTACTATGTCACAAGACATCACATGGCAGAAGGGCCCTGCGCTCCCTCCACCACATTACATTCACTATTTCTTGTCATCATTCTCAAAAAGAAGGGAAGTTAGAGGCAAAAAACTCCATTTATGCATCAGTTAGGTTGTTCACATCAACAAGTGAGGAATTAGTGTTAGGGTTGAAAACCCTTGACCTCAGCCCACTCCTCACCAACCTGCATCGGGTGACATTGGGGTCATTGGTCCTAATCTCACCCCATTCTCCTATACCTCTGCTTCTTTACACATGTGATGGGGTGAGTTAGTCAATGACCCCAACATGCACCTGGATGCCGGGTTGGTGGGTGGGCTAGCGATAAGGGGCTTTCAACCCAATAACCGAATTTCTCATGGTCACTGTGGAACAACCTTAACTGATGCATTAAATGGAGTTTTTGCCTCTAATACATATATATATATATTATGGCAGCACGGTAGTGCTCCCATAGTTAGGTTGAGTAGCCCTTTTAAGGTTAAAGGGTCAAATTTTGCACCTTAATAACTGCCACCGCTCAATGGATTTGCTTGAAATTTGGTATGCACGATGGGGCAGGTACATCTTGGGATCTGCCAAGTTTCATACGGTTGGATATACCTCTGTGGAGTTATTAAGCAACAATGAAATGAGTAATTATGCTTTTTTGCAAATTCTTTGCTCTCACCTACAGGTCGCATGGTTTGTGCCACCAGTCTAAAAGCTTCAGGGAACGTGTGGCCGGGGTCCCTGATGTGCCTTTTGAAGATTTCATGAAAAAATATTGAACGGTTCAAAAGTTATTCAAAAAACAAGTTCCCATTATAAGTCAATGGGAAAAGTTAACAAAAAGTTCGACACTTTTGCAAATGCACTTTTTAGTGTCACAAATGGCCCTTTTACTTTCGCAAATCTGCCATTTTGTTTTCAGTTGGTGATCAGAAAAATGCTTGGCATTTAAATTTGGGATCCTCTAGCAACACAATTCTTTTTGTTTACCTAGTTGGACCTTGAGGATGCTAGGCATGTCTTTATTTTGAGGTTAAACACCCTAGAATTATATTTTTCAAACTTCTGGAACAAGTACTTTCGAAAGTAGTGTCACACTCACGAAAGTCTCACAATTTTTTGCGAAGCTTTTGCAAATTGCAACATTATTTTTCCAGGCTACGGCAAATGACAGCAATTTTGCCACCCTGCTAAAAAGAACAGTTTGGTCTTTGGGCTGAAATTTGAGGGAATGCAGCCAACATCTCAGATGTGCTTTGTTTTGGTGAAAATATATTACAGGGAGGCAAAAGTTACTGCACTCCAAATTTGACACTTTTTCCCATAGGATAACATTACAGCATCCGCGCGATTACAGGAATCCTTTTGCCGTCCTGCTGCAAAATAACGGTTTGGTCTTTTGGGCTGAGATTTGAGGAGAAAGCCCACATCCCACTGATATGCTTATTGATGGCTTGGTGAAAAATATTACAGGGCAGCACAGTGACGGCACTTGCAGTTAATACTTTTCCCATTGATAACATTACGGCAGCTGTCGCGCTTTTTCGGGCTGGTATCTCAGAAACGGTGCGAGATACGGACTTTTCGTCACAAAAATACTTGCCCCCTAATGGGGGCTAAGTACAAAACTAGCCAGGAAAGTCATAATTCATATGAAATTTACATTGTTTTTCTACATCGTACAGTTCCTGAGATATAAGCAATTGAATATTCCAAGTCCTCATTTTCTGCTCCGAGGCCCATTGTTGTGTATACATTCTTTGTTTTCACTGTGCTTTCCAATGCATTTTTTAGGGAAAAGAAGGGTGTGCCCTTTCATTACTGTGCCAGTTAGCGTTTCCAGTTGCGTTTTCATTACTGTTTGCAGCACCGTTACCATCCTACGCACCGTGTGCATTACAGTTTGCGTTTTCACTTGCGCTTGTGTTTCTGTGTTGTTTGACGTTATTGTTGTTGCGTTACCATTGCCAGTTTCATTTGCAATTGCGGTACCATCCACGTGTGTTATGGTTTGCATTTCTGTACACGCTTGCGTTTCTGATTCGTTTCTGTTTCCTTTGGTGTTATTTTTGCGTTATTGTTACCATTTGCATTTACAATTGTGGTACCATGACTGTGCGCATAATGGTTTGCTTTTCTGTACTCGCTTGCATTTGCATTTCTCTTTCCTTTGGCATTATTGTTGCTGTTACCGTTACCATTTGCGTTAACAATTGCAGTTCCGTGACCATGTGCATTACGGTTTGCATTTCCGTACGCGCCACCATTCCCATTTCCATTTCTGTTTCCTTTGGCATTATTCTTCATGTTAACTTTACCATTTGTGTTTACTATATTACATGGTTGTGCACTACGGTTTACATTTCACGCGTGTGCTTAGCGCTATGCTTTCTGTTCCTTTGCGTTCTTTTTGCTGTGACACTTAACATTTCCATTTAAAATACCATTGCCATCACTGTTCACATTACCAGTTGTGTTTTCATACATGCTTCAATGTCCGTTTGCATCACTGCTCGCTTTGTCGTCACTGTGCACTTGCATTTCTATTAACGTTTCCTTTACCATTTATTTTTTTGTTACCATGTGCACCACTGTTGGCACTTCTGTTTGTGTTGCTGTTCCTGTTACTATGTCACAAGACATCATGTGGCAGGAGCGCCACTGCATTACTTTCACTATTTGTCATCATCATTCTCAAAAAGAAGGGAAATTAGAGGCAACAAACTCCATTTAATGCATCAGTTAGGGTTGTTCCACAGTAAAAAAAGTGAGGAAATTTGGTGTTAGGGTTGAAAACCCCTTTGAACCCCCCCAGCCCACCTCCACAACTGGCATCAGGGTGCCCATTGGAGTCGCCAGTCCTAACTCTTATCCCATTCTCCTATACCTCTGCTTCTTTACACATGTGATGGGGTGAGAGTTAGGGCCAATGACCCCAACGCGCACCCCGTTGCCGGGTATGGGGGTGGGCTGGGGGTCCAAGAGGGTTTTCAACCCTAAAACTGAATTTGCTCACTTTTGTCGCTGTGGAACAACCCTAACTGATGCATTAAATTTATTTTTTGCTTCTAATATATATTATGGTAGCACAGTAGTGCTACCATAGTTAGGGTTGAGTACCCCATTTTATGGTTAAATGGTGAAATTTTGCACCTTAATAACTTTGCCATTGTTCAACGGATTTGCCTGAAATTTGTCAGGCATGGGGCATAACCACAGATCTCAGGATGTGCATTTACTTTTTTTGCACATTCTTTGCTTGTGCCTACAGGTTACATGGTTTGCACAACCAGTCCAAAAACTTCAGGGAACATGTGGCCAGGGTCCCTGATGTGCCTTTTGAAGATTTCATGAAAAAATATTGAACAGTTCAAAAGTTATTGAAAAACAAGTTTCCCATTACAGTTAATGGGAAAAGTTTACAAAAAGTTTGACAGTGTTGCAAATGTAGCTTTTAGTGTCACAAATAACCCCTGTAGTGTCATGAGTCAGCCATTTTTTTCAGTTACTGATCACAGAAATGCTTGGCATTTAAAATTGGGACTATCTAGGGACGCAGTTCTTTTTTGTTTACCTAGTTGAGCCCTGAGGATTCTAGGCATGTCTTTATTTTGGTTACACACCCCAAATATGTTTTGAATTTTGGGAAAAGCAATTAGCCAAAAGTAGTGTCACCTGTGGCACTTTCATGTTGTTTGCAAAAGTGTTGCAAATCATGACACTCGTCTGTCATAACATTATGGCCAAAATGACAGGAATTGTTTGTCCCTCTGCTGCGAAACAACGGTTTGGTCTTTTGGGCTGAAATTTGAAGGGAAGAAAGCCAACATCCCACAGATGTGCCTTTTGGTGGTTTGGTGAAAAAATATTACAGGGCAGCAAAGTTACGGCACTCCAAATTCCACATTTTTTCCCATAGGATAACATTACGGCATCTTCCGTGCCTTTTGGGGCCTGTATCTCAGAAACGGTGCGAGATATGGACTTTTCATTAGAAAAATTCTTAGCCCCCAAAATAGGGGCTAAGTACAAAACTAGCCAGGAAAGTCACAATTAATACAAAATTTGTATATTTTTTCTAGGTCGTATGGTTCCTGAGATATAAGCAATTTAGTATTCCAACTCCTCATTTTCTGCTCTGAGCCCCATTATTATGCATACATTCTTTGTACTCACTGAGTTTCTCTATGCAGCTGTTAGGGAAAACCAGGGTGTGAGATTCCATTACTGTTACCCTTACCATTCCTGCTTGCATTTCCATACCCATTTGCATTCCCGTTCCCATGTACGCCACCGTGTGCATTACCCTTTGCATTTTCATTGACGCTTGCGTTTGCATTACTGTTACCATTTGTGTTTCCACTTCTGTTTGTCTTTGTGTTTACATTTGCGTCACCTGCGCGTTTTCATTTGTGTTTGCGGCCACCCTTCCGTTTGCATTTGCGTTTCCGTTTGTCTTTCATTTGGCATCATCGCTGCTGTTACCATTACCATTTGCATTTCTGTTTGCATTACCGTCACCATGTGCGTTATGCTTTGTGTTTTCATATGTGCTTGTGCTTGCTTCCATTTCCGTTTCTGTTTCCTTTGTCGTTATTTTCACTGTTACCATTACCATTGCCTTTCCAACTGCGGTACAGTTATCGTCGTGTTACAGTTTGTGTTCCATATGCACTTACATTTTTTCCTTTTCTGTTTCCTTTGGCATTATTGTTGCTGTTACCATTACCATTTGCATTTACAATTGTGGTACCATGACTGTGTGCATAATGGTTTACGTTTCCATATGTGCTTGCATTTGCGTTTTTGTTTCTGTTTCCTTTGGTGTTGTTTTTGCTGTTACCTTTACCATTTGTGTTTGCAATTGCGTTACCATGACCGTGTGCATTATGCTTTGCATTTCCATATGCGCTTGCATTTGCATTTCCATTTCTGTTCCCTTTGGCATTATTGTTGCTGTAACAGTTAACATTTGCATTTACAATAGTGGTACCATGACTGCACGCATTACCAGTTGTATTTCTGTATGTGCTTGTGTCTCCATTTGTGTCACTTTGGCGTCACTTTGAGCTTGCGTTTCTATTAACGTTGCTTTGACATTTACGTTTGCATCACCATGTGCGTAACCATTTAAACGTGTTTGCATTGCAGTTACCGTTACTAAGTCACAAGAATCATGTGGTGAGAACACGGGGCCCAAAGGCCCGTGTCTCACCACCACATCCATTCACTATTTATAGTCCTCATTCTCAAAGAAGGAAATTCATGGCAAAAACTCAGTTTAATGCATCAGTTAGGGTTGTTCCACAGCAACAAAAGTGAGAAATTCAGTATTAGGATTAAGCCCCTTCACCCACACCCGCCCCCCAACTGGCATTGGGGTGTGCGTTGGGGTCATCAGTCTAACTCTCACCTCATTCTCCTGTACCTCAGCTTGTTTACACATGTGATGGGTGAGAATTAGGGGCCGATGACCCCAATGCACACCCCAATGCCGGTTGGGGGGGCGGACTGGGTGGGTGCAAGGTGGGCTTTCAACCATAACACTGAATTTTCTTACTTTTGTTGCTGTGGAACAACCCTAAGTGATGCATTAAACTGAGTTTTTTGCCATGAATATATATATTTATATATATTCTATGCAGAAAACTTTGTTAATGCATCAGTTAGGGTTCTTCTACAGTGAAAAAAGTGAGGAAATTCAATTTTATTGTTCCCACCCCTTGCACCTCAACCCCAGCTTGCCCCCACCAACAGGCATTGGGGTGTGCATTGAGGTTACTGGTCCTAACTCTCACCCCATCCCATGTGTAAACAAGCTGATGTGGTGCAGTGTAATAAAATGGGGTGAGAGTTAGGGCCAATGACCCCAACGCACACCCCAATGCCTGTTGGTGGGGTGCAAGGGGTGGGAACTCTAACATTGAATTTTCTCACTTCTTTCACTGTAGAAGAACCCTAACTGGTGCATTAACAAAGTTTTTTGCATATAATTTCCTTACTTTTTAAGAAAGAATAGAAAAGTAGAAAGTTGAGCAAATTGGTGGGAGTGTGGGGCCAGCCACGTGATTTTGTGTGACATAGTAACAGTAAGTGCAATGCAAACACAAGTGCAAACAGTTACACACATGGTGTTGCAAACATAAATGGTAACATTAACAGAAATAGAAATGCAAGCACAAAGTGACGCCATAGCGAACAGTGACAGAAACAGAGACACAAATGGAATTTCATATGAAATGCAACTGGTAACATGCACATTCACAGTACTGCAATTGTAAATGCAAATGGTAATGGTGGCAGCAATAATAACGCCAAAGGAGACAGAAATGGAAATGTAAATGTAAACACGTACGGAAACGCAAACCATAACGTGCACGGACACAGTACCACAATTGTAAATGCAAATGGTAACAGTAACAGCAAGAATAATGCCAAAGGAAACAGAAATGGAAATGTTAACGCAAGTGCATATGGAAACACAAACCGTTGCACGCATGGTCACAGTACCACAATTGTAAACAAATGGTAATGGTAACAGCAACAATAATGGCAAAGTAAACAGAAATGCAAGTTGTTGTAAATGCAAACCATAAGCGTGACAGTCACGGAACCGCAATTGTAAAATGCAAATGATAATGGTAACAGCAACAATAACGCCAAAGGAAAGGGAAATGCAAATGCAAGCATGTACAGAAACACAAAACATTACATGCACGGTCATGGTACCGCAATTATAAATGCAAATGGTAATGGTAACAGCAACAATAAAGCCAAAAGGAATTAGAAACGCAAAACACTAACACAAGTGTAACGGAAATGGAACCGTGAACGCGCACAGGCACGGTACCACAATTGCAAATAAAAATGGTAATGGTAACAGCAACAATAACGCCAAATGAAACAGAAACAGAAATGCAAGCACAAACAAAAACACAAACCGTAAAGCACATGGTGGAGTAGACAGGAATGGTGACACAAACTGTAACGGAAGCGCAACTGCAAACATTAAGTGGCACAGTAATGAAAGGGCACACTCTTCTTTTCCCCAAAAACTGCATTAAAAAACACTGTGAAAACCAAGAATGTATGCATAATAATGGACCTCGGAGCACAAAATTAGGATTTGGAATACTAAATTGCTTATATCTCAGGAACTGTACAGCATAGAAAAAAAATTACAATTTCATATGAATTATGAGTTTCCTGTGTAGTTTTGCACTTAGCCCCTGTTTGGGGGGCTATGCATGTTTGTGACAAAAAGTCCGTATCTCGCACCATTTCCGAGATATGGGCCCTGAAAGGCGCAATGGATGCCATAATGTTATCCTAAGGGAAAAAGTGTTAAATTGAGTGCTGTCAGTTTGCCGCCTGTAACATTTTTCACCAAACCACCAAAGGTACATCTGTGAGATATTGGCTTCCTTCCCTCCAAATTTCATCCCAAAAGACCAAACCATTATTTTGCAGTAGGGCAGCAAAGAATTCCTGTAATGCAGTGGACGCCGTAATGTTATCCTACGGGGAAAAGCATCAACTTCATAGTGCCGTAAATTTGCTGCCCTGTAATGTTTTTTGACCAAACTACCAGAAGCCACATCTGCATTATATAGCCTTTCTTCCCTCCAAATCTCAAGTAAAAAGACCAAACCATTTCCGAGATATTGAATGTCAAAGATTAGTAACATTTTCCTATCTATTCCATTATAAAAATCTGGCCATCTTGTCCTGCCCTCACGATCAAAGATGGTGATCAAAGAATCTCACGATCAAAAATTTGCAGGCTCATGAACAAAGAATTAAAAACCTTATAAATAAAAAAATTGATGGAATTGGGGTAAACCACCGCCATGGTTCGTCAGAACGAAGCCCCCTGAGTAAAACCCACCCTCATTTGACTTCCTAGTACACCTCTGGGCTGAGAAAATTTATTTTTAAATTGGGCCACCTCGTCCCTCACTCACGATGCACGATCGCAATCAAAGAATCTCATGATGAAACAATTTGCATGGTCACGATCAAAGAATAAAAAGTCTTCAAATTAAAAAAATTAACAGAATTGCGGCAAACTACCACCATGGTTTGTCAGAAAAAGCCCTGAGTAAAACCCACCCTCATGTCTTCCTAGCACCCCTAGGCTGAGATAATTGATTTTTAATCTGGCCATCTTGTCCCTCCCTCACGATGCACGATTGTGATCAAAGAATCTCGCGGTCAAAGAATTTGCAGGCTCGTGATCAAAGAATTTGCAGGGTCATGACCAAAGAGTGAGGATTAGATGGCTAGATTTTTAAACTCATTTTTCAAGCCTAGTTCTAGACAGTTAACCGAGGTGTGTTTTTGCTCAGGGGCTTCATTCTGCCCCATCTGAATAAAGAAATATAAGTTTTTTATACCCCTGGTAGTCTAGTGCCCCCACATCATGCTAAGATATATATAATGATCATTGTATCCCTGGTCATCTAGTAGCCCCCCAATCTGTATTGAAGAAATATATTTTTATTTTTATCCCTGGTAGTCTAGTGCCCCCTCCCAAATGTGTCTTGCTTCTATATTTGTTATTTATCTCCCTGGTGGTATAGTGGCCCCCCCAATCTGTATATAATTATTACTCTTTATATCCCTGGTAGTCTAGCAGCCCCCCATCATAATAAAATCCATAAGCAGTTGCCCTTTCCTGGTAGTCTAGTGGCTGGCCACCCTTCCACCCAGCCATGCCAACCCACCTAGTACCCCCAACCCTTCCCCAGCTGGCAACTAGCACAGCCCCCCTCTCATCGCCAGGGCCAGCCGCTGACTGTCTATTTTATGAGCGCTCATGAAAAGCGGTGCTCTGAAATTATTTCTGAGTGCCTCTTTCCATGATAGCATTTTAAAATTTCTGGTTCTGAGCATGTTCTGCAGTCTTTTGGATAGGGATATTTTTTGCCAAAAAGGATTTGCCTCATGAACAAGGATTTTGACAGCTCATGAACAAAGATTTAAAAAATCCTTGATCTTGAGCCGCCATCTTGTTTTTCAATTTTACTGACAAACAAAACCTTGTGACTTGCACCAGGGGTGTCTTCTGTGGACATTAAAGTATGGGTTTTGTTCAGGGTGATGCCCTTTACTAACCCATGGCTTTGGTTTCCTTTAGTTTTGTCAAAAAAACTGCTGTTTTAAAATGTTCAAATCCTTGTTCGACACTCACTCCTGATCCTTGTTTATGAGATGTCAAAATCCTTGTTCATGAGATCAGGACTAGATGGCCCTATCTGATGAACAAAGATTTCTCATGAGCAAGGATCTGGCTCACAAACAAGGATTTTGACACCTCATGAACAAGGATTATAAAAAGGAATCCTTGTTCATGAGATGTCAGAATCCTTGTTTGTGAGGTGTCAAAATCCTTGTTTGTGAGATCAGGACCAGATGGCCCTATCTCACAAACAATGATGTCTCATGAACAAGGATTCTGACACCTCATGAACAAGGATTCAGCTCATGAACAAGGATTTTGACACCTCACGAACAAGGATTATAAAAAGGAATCCTTGTTTGTGAGGTGTGAAAATCCTTGTTCATAAGATGTCAAAATCCTTGTTTGTGAGGGGATGACCAGATGGCCATATCTCATGAACAAGGATTTCTCATGAACAAGGATTTTGACAACACACAAACAAGGATTCGGATCGTGAACAAGGATTTTGACACCTCACGAACAGGGATTTTTAAAGGTTGCTGTTTCTTTGACAGTTCACTGCAAAGAAATTGTTAGGACTTTTGACTTGAAATTTGCAGGGTGCGAAGGGGTTGTCCCACAGATGTGACCTATCCTAGCTTGGTGTAAAAATGGCATTGGTTCCATAGTTATGGCATTCAGAAGTTGATACATTTTCAATAGGATGACATTGTGGAGAACGCGGTGCCTTTTGGTGGCATACAGGTTGCCAGTCCATCATTGCAACTGCAGTGGAATGTTTTCCAAGGTTGCTACAGTTACTGAGATATTGTGCCATTTGTAGCACAAGGGTTACTTGGAATGAGTCCAGGCATGTGCTGCATCTCTACAATTATAGATAGGTGGAAGCACATAGCCCGGAGAAAATCGTGCTCCCACATATGGATGCCATTATGCAGTAATGGGACTGCTGGGCCACCTGTTATGCAATACTGGGCCCTGCACTCCCACAGGAAGATGGCAGTTCATTATGGGCCCTGCATTCCAAAAACCTTATAAAGGTAAGATTACACTTTATCAAAAAGTAAGGAACTTCATTGCAAAAAACTTCATTAATGCATTGGTTAGGGATGAAGTGACAAAAGTAGGGAAATGAGGCATTAGGGTTGAGACCTAACCCTCACCTACCACCACCCCCACCCTCCACAGGCAACAGTTGGTGTTTGTACTTGGGGTCATGGGGAGCAACTCTTACCCATTCTCCTATACTGCACCATGTCAGCTTTCTTACACATGGAATGGGGTAGAGTTAGGGCTGATGACCCCAAAGGCACACCCCATTGACTGTTGGTCTGTGGAGGTGGGGGTGGTGAGAGGATGAGGTCTCAACCTACATCATTTCCTACTTTGGTCAATTCAACCCTAACTGATGCATTAACGAAGTTTTTTGCAATGAGTATAGATATTATGGTAGCACAGTAGTGCTACCATAGTTAGGGTTGAGGAGCCATTTACATGTTAAACCCAAAATTTTGCACCTTAATAACTTTGCAACCATTTGATGCATTTGCCTGTAATTTGTAATACATGATCAAGACCCATACGCCTTGGGATATGCCAAGTTTTGTACTGGTCAGATATATGGCTGTGGAGTTATTAAGTGTAATCTGCACATGCGTTTACGCTTTTTTTGGAATTCTATGGTCGCGCCTACAGGTTGCACGGTTTGTGCGACCAGTCCACAATCTTCAGAGAACGTGTGGCTGGGGTCCCTGATGTGTCTTTCAAAGATTTCGTGAAAAAATATTAAATGGTTCAAAAGTTATTCAAAAAACAAGTTCCCATTATAAGTCAATGGGAAAAGTTAACAAAAAGTTTGACAGTGTCGCAAATGCAGTTTTTACTTTCACAAATGGCCCTTTTACTGTCTCAAATCCACCATTTTGTTTTCAGTTGGTGATCAGAAAAATGCTTGCCATTTAAATTTGGGACCCTCTAGCAGCGTAATTCTTTTGTATTCACCTAGTTGGACCCTGAGGATGCTAGCCATGTCTTTATTTTAGGGTAAAACACCCCAGAAATATTTTTTCACATTTCTGGAAAAAGTACTTCATAAAATATTTTTGCACTTGCGACACTGTCGAATAGATTTGCAGCTTTCACAAGTGCGACAGTACTTTTCTAGGCTGTGGAAAAATGACAGCAATTCTTTGGCACCCCGCTGCAAAAGAACGGTTTGGTGTTTTGGGCTGAAATTTGGAAGGAATGCAGCCAACATCTCACAGATGTGCCTTTCAGTCTTTTGTTGAAAAAATATTACATGGTAGCAAAGTTAAGGCACTCCAAAGTTGACACTTTTCCCATAGGATAACATTACGGCGTCAGACGCATTGCAGCAATACTTTGGCGCCCTGCTGCAAAATAAAGGTTCAGTCTTTTGGGCTGAAATTTGGAGGGAGGACAGCCAACATCCCACAGATGTGCCTTTTAGTGGTTTGGTGAAAAAATATTACAGGAGCCAAAGTTATGGTACTCTGAGCGTCTTTTTTCCCCATAGGATAACATTACGGCGTTCACGTGCCTTTCGGGCCCGTATCTCGGAAAGCAGTGCGAGATACGAACTTTTTGTCAGAAAAACTCTTAGCCCCTTATTTGGGGCTAAGTACAAAACTAGCCAGGAAAGTCATAAATCATATGACTTTTAAATTTTTTTTCTGCGTCATATGGTTCCTGAGATATAAGCAATTTAGTATTCCAACTCCTCATTGTCTGCTCCGAGAACCATTATTATGCATACATTCTTTGTACTCACTGTCTTTCTCTATGAAGCTTTTGGGGCAAACCAGCCTGTGCGCTTCCATTACTGTTACTGTTGCCCTTTCCGCTTGCAGTTCCATACCCGTTTCACTTATCGTTCACGTCTGCACCACCATGTACGTTATCTTTTGCATTTTCATGTGCACTTGCGATTCCATTATTTTTCACCATTTCTATCTACAGTACTGTTTCTCTTTCTGTTTTGCTTTGCGTCACCATGCCCATTACCATTTGCATTTGCGGGCACCATGTTACTGTGTGACAAGACATCACATGGCGGACCGTTCCCGTCTACGCCACCGTGTGCGTTACCCTTTCTGTTCTCATTCACGCTTGCATTACCATGTGTACCACTGTTAGCGCTTCTGTTTATGTTGCTGTTCCTGTTACTATGTCACAAGACATCACTTGGTGGGAGCTCGGGGCCTGATTACATTCACTATTTCTCAATATCATTCTGAAAAAGAAGGAAAATTAGAGGCAAAAAACTCTGTTTAATGCATCAGTTAGGGTTGTTCCACAACAACAAAGTGAGGAAATTCAGTGTTGGGTTGAAAACCCCCATGGACCCCAGCCCACCCCCAACTGGCATTGGGGTGCGCATTGGGATCTTCCGTCTAACTCTCACCCATTCTCCGATACCTCTGCTTCTTTACATGTGATGGGGTGAGAGTTAAGGCAACGACCCCAATGCGCTTGTCTCCAGTTGAAAATAAGCTGAAAGAATTTCAACCTAACATAATTCCTCACTATTGTCATAACTATACATTAAACAGGATTTTGCCTCTAATATATACTGTATATACAGTATATTAGATACATAGACAGTGTCAGGCAGAATGAGCCTATGGCCCACCCAGTGTGCCATTTGAGCTTGAAGTTCAGTTTATGTTTTCCTAGAAGTCTGTTGTCCCTTACCCTGACCTCCAGAATTTCTTTATGTCTATCCCATGCATTCTTAAATCCTTGATTGTTTCAGCCCCCACCACTTCCTCTGGCAGGGTGTTCCACTTGTCCACCACCCATTCTGTGAAGAAATTCTTCCTCCGCTTTCATCTGAATCATCCTCCCTCCAACTTCATCACATGCCCTCTAGTCCTGGAACATCTTTTCACTTAAAATAGTGTATTCCTGCACCCTGTTCCTCCCTGTAAGATACTTGTATGTCTCTATCATATCCCTCTCTCCTCCTCTCCTCCAGGAGTACATATTCAGTTCCTTCAGCCTGTCCTCATAGGACTTGTGATGCAATCCATGTACCATCTTTGTTGCCCTCCTCTGAACCTTCTCTACCCTGTCTATGTCCTTACGTAGGTAAGGTCTCTAGAACTGTACACTGTACTCCAGGTGGGGCCTCACTAGTGTCTTGTATAGTGGAATTATGACCTCCCTTTTCCTGCTGGTGATGCCCCTGCCTATGCATCCCAGCATCCTATTTGCTTTACCTGCTGCCTTGTCACACTGCTTCCTATCTTGAGGTCATCAGAGATGATAACCCCAAGATCCCTTTCCTGCTTGGTGCATGCTATATCCTCACCTCCAACTGATATATTGTGCCAGGGTTTTGTGCCCCATATGCATTGTCTTGCACTTCTTTGCATTAATTTCGACTGCCAAACCCTGACCATTCTTCAAGTTTCTGCAGGTCCCTTCTCATTCTGTCTACACCTCTGGTGTGTCTACTCTGTTACTGAGCTTTGTGTCATCAGCCGAACAGTGAAATTCTGCCTTCTAGGTCCTGCGCAATGTCACTGATGAAGATGTTGAATAGGACCGGTCCCAGCACTGATCCCTGTGGTCACTCTTCCTCTGTGGAGTGACAGCCATTTACCACTACCCTTTGTGTCCTGCTGCCCAGCCAATTACCTACCCACCACACTACTGTCCTGCCCACCCATATTCCCCAGTTTTTGTAATAGTCTTCTATGTGGCACAGTGTCAAAGGCCTTGCTGAAGTCCAGATAGGCCATGTCCACTGCCATCCCTTGATCCACCTCCCTAGTCACCCAGTCAAAAAATTCAACGAGGTTGGTCTGACATGACCTCCCCTGGTGAAACCATGATGCCTTGGGTCCTGTAGTCCATTGACAACCAGATGTTCCACCAATCTCTCCTTCAGTAGTGCTTCCATGATCTTCCCCACTACCGAGGTGCAGTTGACTGGTCTGTAGTTCCCCGCTTCCTCTTTGTTCCCACTTTTGTATAAGGGGACTACATCTGCTGTCCTCCTGTCTTTGGGTACCTCCCCTGTTTCCAGTGATTGGATAAACAGGATAGCCAGAGGTTCAGCCACCACCTCTCTTAGTTCTTTAAGGACCCTGGGGTGCACCCCATCTGGCCTCATTGCTTTATCAACTCTTATTACTTCCAGTTCCTTCAGGACCCTTTCTCGTAAAGGGACTTGTGCCCATTTCTGCACCATTCTCACCCCTTGTACTCCTTCAGACCCATTACCCTCCTCTTTCTCAGTAAAGACTGAGCAGAAATACCTGTTCAATATGTCAGCTTTACTGTTATCATCCTCCATCCGGCCCCCGTTCTCCCCCTTCAGTCTCACTATCCCTCCCTTTGTCTTTCTTTTTTCACTTATGTACCTGTAAAAGGTTTTGTCCCCTCTACCCACTGATTTTGCAATGTGTTCTTCTGTCTGAGCTTTGGCTTCCCTTACTGACCTCCCTGCCTCCCTTTGCTTCTCCTGGTACTTCTCCCTATCCCCTTATGCCTGTGTCTTTTTGTATTGCCTGAATGCAATCTTTCTGGCTTTCACTTTCTTTGCTACCTCTTTGGAAAACCATAATTGTCTCCTCTTCCTTTTCCTCTTGCTAACCTGCTTAATGCATAATTCTGTTGCTCTTGTAATCCCTATTTTAAATACTGCCCACTGTTCCTCAACCCCTGATTCCTGCCCCATTCCCCTTAATGCCTCTTTCAAGTATCTCCCCATTTTCCCAAAGTCTGCCCCTAAAAATCCAGGATTCGTGTTTTTGTGTGGTTTGGTTCTGCTTTTCTGTGATTTCAAACCACAATGACTGGTGGTCACTGTTTCCCAGGTGCTCCCCACTGTTACCCCCCATCACACTGTCCCTGTTTGTGAGCACATGGTCCAGTATTGCCTTCTGCCGAGTTGGTTCCATGACCAGTGCTTGGAGGAAGGCACCGGAAGGGAGTCCAGGATAAATCTGCTCCTAGTTGATGCTGCTGCTGGGATGCTCCAGTCCACTTCTGGAATATTGAAGTCTCCAATCAGTACTACCTCACTCTTGTCTGCCATCCTTTGGATGGCTATCATCAGCTCCCTATCTGTTTCTTCCTCCTGGGCTGGTGGTCTATAGACCACACCTGTGCGGATGGCATATATATATATATATATATATGTATATATATATATATATATATGTGTATATTCATGGCAAAAAACTCCATTTAATGCATCAGTTATGGTTGTTCCACAGTGACAAAAGTGAGAGGAATTCGATGTTAGGGTTCCAACCCCTTGCACTCCATCTCCACGGTCCTAACTCTCACCCCATCCCATGTGTAAACAAGCTGAGGTGGTGCTGTACAGGAAAATGAGGTGAGAGTTAGGACCGATGCCCCAATGCACACCTCAATGCCTGTTGGTGGGGTGGGGTGCAAGGAACCTATTTATTGGTGTCTTGCTTTTCGCTATGGAACAAGCCTAACTGATGCATTAAACAGAGTTTTTTACTTGAATTTCCTTCTTTTAAGAATGTGCACTATAAATAGTGAAATGTGATAATGCAAATGCAAGCACAAATGGTAGACTACATGGTGACACAAATGTTAATGGTAATGCAAGCGATAATAGAAACACAAGCGCAAACATTACTGAAAACAGAAATGCAATTACAAGTGCATATGCAAACACAAATTCTATCAGCGGACAGTCACAGTAACACAATTGGAAATGCAAATACTGTATTAACACCAACAATGGCGTAAAGAAACACAAATGCAAACAGAAATGCAAATGGAAGTGCAAGGCAAATGAAATGGTAATGCACGATGATGCAAACATAACGATTATGCAAGCGGTAATGAAATGCAAGCACAAGCGGGTAAGGAAATGCAAACCATAAAGCGCACAGTCATGGTAATGCAATTGGAAATGCAATTGGTAACGGTAACAGCAACGATGACGCCAAAAAAAAGACAAACACAAACAGAAGCATGTACACAAACGCAAATGGTAATGCGCACAGTGATGCAAAATGAAATGCAAACAGAAACAGTAGTGGAAATGCAAATGTTAACAGTAATGCATGAAAACGCAAAGCGAAATGCATACGGTGGCGTGAACGGGAATGCTAACGCAAACGCAAGTGGGAACAGTATCTGTAACAGTAACAGAAGCTCACACCCTTTTTTTGCCCAAGAGCTGCATAGAGAAACACAGTGAGTACAAATAATGTGTGCATAATAATGGGCCTCAGAGCAGAAAATGAGCACTTGGAATACTAAATTGCTTATATCTCAGGAACCGTATGACGTAGAAAAGAAATTAAAATTTCATATGATTTATGACTTTCCTGGCTAGTTTTGCACTGAAGCATTTTTCCGTCAAAAAGTCTGTATCTTGAAGCTTTTTTTTTTAGATACAGGCCCCGAAAGGTGCGGCGGACGCTGCAATGTTAGTCTATGGGGAAAATCATCAACTTCACAGTAATGTAACTTTGCATCCCTGAAATATTATGTCACCAAACTACCAAAAGGCACATCTGTGGGATGTTGGCATTCCTCTCTCCAAGTTTCAGCCCAAAAGAACAAACCGTTCCCTAGAGGGTCCCACATTTAAATGCCAAGCATTTCTGTGACCACTAACTGAAAAAAAAAAAAATGGCTGACTCATGACACTACAGGGGTCATTTGCAACACTGTTGAACTTTTTGTTAACTTTTCCCATTGACTATAAAGGGAGACTTGTTTTTTGAATAACTTTTGAACCGTTTAAAATTTTTTCATGAAATCTTGGAAAGGCATACAACAGACCCTGACCACATGTTCCCTAAGTTTTCAACCAGTCGCACAAACTGTGTGACCTGTAGGCATGAGTAAAGAATGCGCAAAAAAGCGTAAATGCACTACAGAATGTTACTTTATAACTCTGCAACCGTATATCCGACTGGTACAAAACTTGGCAGATCCTGAGATCTATGGTACTGCTCTATACCTGCCAAGTTTCAGGCAAATCTGTCATATGGTGGCAAAGTTATTAAGCTGCACAATTTCACACTTTAACCTTAAATGGGGTACTCAACCCTAACTATAGTGGCACTACCATGCCACTATAATATATATATATATATATATATTTTATAGGGCCACAGTTGAGGCCCTATATTTAGGGTTGAGTAGGCACTTTAATGTTAAACCTCAAATTTTGCACATTAATAACTTTGCAACTGTTCACCGGATTTGCACAAAAGTTGGTATTAATCCATTCAAAAGTTATTAAAGTTTGAACTTACCATTATAACCCTATGGGAAAATTTATATGGTTGATTTTTGAATTAAGAATGTGGTTCTGGCCATCTGGTCTCCCCTTGCGGTCAAACAATTTGCAGACTCACAGCTGGTAAATCTTCAGTCGCCAGAAATGTACCTGCCGTGACAGCCGCTATTTTTTTTTCAGTTTGCGGTCAGAAAAAAGTAAATATTTCACCCAACGGGTGACTTCTAAAGTTAATGAGGCATGGGTTTCGGTCAGGGGGCTTCCCACTATCGACCCATGCCTCTGGTTTCATTTAGTTGTGTCAAAAAATAGAGTTTTAAAGTTTTAAAATCTTAGGTCATGGCTCGCTAGCTATCTTCAGCCACGAGCCTGCAAAATCTTCGCCCATGAGCTTAGTTTGCATGGGGATGACCAGACAGTCAGATTTTCATGACCAGATGTCCATGAGGAAGACCAGATGGCCCAAATTTGGGACAACTAGATATCCCCTAGTGGCTGAAAATTATCTTAGACGACGGTCGTGGCCGATTATTTTGCAGCCTCGTAGTCAAATAATTTTTAAAGGTGTAAAAACTTTAAAATTAAATAACTCTTAAATGGTTTGGTCTTTTTACTTGAAATTTGAAGGGTTTTGAGGGGATGTCCTGGAGATGTGAATTATGATGCTTAGGTGTTGGGAAATTAATTTTTGCAGAGATATTGAATGACGTTTTGATGTTTTTCCCATAGGATAATGGATGGTGATATTTTCCTGAAATTTATAGGGCAGGTAGCCCTAGTGCAACAGATGTGACTTTCAGTAGTTCTGTGTGTAAAATTAAAGGGCGCATAGTTATGCTTCTGCAAAATTTTAAAATTTCATGTATTTCCACTTTAATAACTTTTGAACTGTTTCTGCAATTGGCCTGAAATCTGGAATGTAGAAAGATTCATCATAGATCTTCAGCTGTGGACATTTTTGTATCACTGGGATATACAGTCATGGAATCGTGGTGCATGTTCATTATAGTCAATGGAAAAGTATATATGTGCATTGTGAAAACAATGGCAAGCACTTTTTTTTTGGTGTGCAGGAAGATCCCATTATAAGGTATAGGACAGCTCAAAAGGTATGCCAGATGTATATTGTTATGCAGTAATGGGCAACGTGGTGGGAGCACTGGGCCCGAAGGGGCCCTTTGCTCCCTCCAAGACATGTGGTTTACTGCTTATATTATGTTGTTATGCAGAAATGTGCAAGTTGGTTGCTCCCACCAGCAGTGAAGAATGCATTTGAATGGCTTCTGATTGGGTTGTATGCATGGGTCCTAAGCTGTGCTGGTGCCCTTTGAAGATTCGTGAAAACATCTTGCTCCATTCAAACTTCTGCCATTTTTTGGTCTCCCATTATAGTCGATGGGAAAATATACATGTGCATTGTAAAAACAATGGCAATCACATTTTTTGGTGTTCAACAAGAATGCATTTTGAGTGGCTTCAGATTGGTTTGTATGCATGGGTCCTGTGCTGCTCTGGTGTCCTTTGAAGAGTTAGTGAAAAAATGTTGCTCTGTTCAAAAGCTATGCCATTGTTTGCCTCCCATTATAGTCAATGGGAAAATATATACGTGCACTGTGAAAAGATATGCTCCTGCGGTAACATTTCTGCACAACATTGTCCAGGGTGTTTCTTTCTCTGACACTCCATTGTGCCAGTGAATTGTACTGCTGGGCCCATATTTGCAGGATGCCAAGTCCTGGTGCCACAGATGTGTATTTTGGTGGTGTTTCCAATGCTTTTTTTTTTTAACCTATTTTTTTCCCTCCGGTCATGGTCTGTGAGTCTCTCTCAGGCACCCTGCTTGTTCCTGCCCTGCCTGAAATCTTTCTTCCTGAGCCTCCCTCTTCTCCCTCTCAACCCACACAGCCGGTACCCCCAGCTTAACCCCTCTGGGTTGGGGTCGCCCCTCCTCTTGGGTGCTCTGTACAGTCAGTCTCTGGCTTGTGGGTGAGAGCCCGGGTGAGGACACTGGAAGGCCAGGCAGGTTAGACCCATCAGTGGGCATGGGGACAGGTGTCATTGCCTACCCCACAGACCGGTGTTTTCCCTGTTCTGGTGTGGGCTCCCCCCTCCCATGCGTGGTGCACATCCCTGATGCTACAGCACATGGCAACCCTGCCAAGCATCAGCCATGCTTTGTACATGCTGCCCTGCATGCTGCAACACCCCGGTCTCCACTGGGAGCCTCTGGCATGGTGAGCAATGTCACGTCCTCCTCCCCAGGAAGGAGAGCAGCCCAGCGGGTGCTCAATCCTCACCCACCCCTGCCGACCCCTGGTGCCCGAGCTCACTCCCGAACTCAGGATGCCGGCATAGCGTGAAGTGTGGCCTCCAGTGCATCAACCCTCAATGCCACCAGGCCAGTGTTTTCAATGCTTTTATCGCGACAACATTTTCTTGCCATGAAAACATTTAATATGATAGCAGTAACATTTTTTGATCGCAATCACATCCTCATTATCTAAGGAATGGTTTGGTCTTTTTACCTGAGATTTGCAGGGTGTTGAGAGGATGGCCTAGAGATGTGAATTATGCTGTTTAGATGTTGGGAAATTAATTGGTTGCAGAGATATTCAATGTATTTGAACACATTCTTTTGCTTTGGAAATATGTTTTCACCACAGCAACATTTCTGCACAACATTGTCCCTGGTGTTTCTTTCTCTGTCACTCTATTGTGCCACTGTATTGTGTTCCTGGGCCCATATTTGCAAGGTGCCAAGTCCTGGAACCACAGATGTGTGTTTTGGTGGTGTTTTCAATGCTTTTATTGAGACAACATTTTTTAAGCTCGAACACATTTTTTTGCTGTGGCAACATTTTTGTTACTGCTGCAACATTTCTGAGCAACATTGTCCCTGCTGTTTCTTTCTCTGTCACTCCGTTGTACCAGTGTTTTGTGCTCCTAGGCCTATATTTGCAGGGTGCAAGTCCTGATTCCAAAGATGTGTGTTTTGGCACTGTTTCCCATGGTTTTATTGCAACAATATTTTCTTGCTGTGAAAACATGTAATGTGATTGTGATTAAATGTTTTGATCACGGCGCATCCCATTATCTCAGGAACGTTTGGTCTTCTTACTTGAAATTTGCAGGGTGTTGAGAAGATGTCATAGAGATGTGAATTATGCTATTTTGGTGTTGCAAACTTAATTGGTTGCAGAGATATTCAATGTGTTCATACACATTTGTTTGTTGTGGCAACATTTTTGTTCCCACAACATTTCTGCACAACATTGTCTCTGGTGCTTTTTTCTCTGTCACTCTATTGTGCCAGTGTATTGTGCTCCTGAACCCATATTTGCAGGGGTGCCAAGTCCTGGTGCCACAGATCTGTCTTTTGGTGGTGTTCTCAATGCTTTTATTGTGACCAGAAGTCCGCTCGCAGCTGAAGATTTTGTTAGGTTGCAGCTGAAGCTCACGGTCGAAGAGTTTCTCATGAAAGAAGACATTTTTAAAGGTTTAAAAACTTTAAAATTGCATATCTCAGGAATGTTTTGGTCTTTTTATTTTAAAATTAGAGAGTGTTGAGGGGGTGTCCTAGAGGTGTTCATTATGTTGTTTATGTGTTGGGAAATTAATTCATTGTGGAGATATTGAATGATGTACTTGATGTTTTTCCCATAGGATTATGGATGGTGCTATTGGCCTGAAATTTTTAGTGTAGGAAGCCCTACTGCCATGGATGTGACTTTCAGTGGTTCGATGTGTAAAAATTAAAGAGGGCCATAACTATGCCACTGTGAAATTTGAAAATTTCATTTTCCCCACTTTAATTACTTTTGAATCATTTGTGTGATTTGCCTGAAATTTGGAATGTAGGAAGAGTCATCATAGATCTTAGGCTGTGAAAATTCTTGTGTCACTGGGATATACAGTCACAGAATTGTAGCAGCTCAAAAAGTAGCAAATTGTCTAAGTTGGTTATATTATGATGTTATGCAGAAATGTGCAATTTGGTGGGCCCACGCCCCACTGGCAGTGAAATGCATTTCAGTGCCTTCAGATTGGGTTGTATGCATGGGTCCTGGGCTGTGCTGGTGCCCTTTGAAGATTTTGTGAAACAATCTTGCTCTGTTCATGTATAGGACAGCTCAAAAATTATGCCAGATGTCTATTGTTATGCAGTAATGGGCAATGTGGTGGGAGTTCTCCCACCAATATATGTGTCTCACTACTTATATTATGCTATTATGCAGACATTGGCAAATTGTTGGGCCACGCGCTCCCACCAAAACATGTCTTTTTCTAGTTTTATTACATTTTTTCAAAAAGTAAGGACATTTATAGCAAAAACTGTTTAATGCATCATTTAGGGTTGAAGCACAAAAGTCAGAAAATGAAACATTAGGGTTGAGACTCTAACCCCCCCACAGACCCAAGCACCACCATCCTCCACAGACTGACAAGGGCTGGGGTGTGTCAATGGGGTTGTGGGGCCCTAAATCTCACCCCATTCTCCTTTACTGTACCATGACAACCTGCTTACACATGGAGCAGGGTGAGGTTTGGCCTCACAACCCCAATGACACACACCGACATCTGTCAGTCTGTGGAGGAAGAGTGGTGGGGGTGGGTGTGGGGTTAGGGCCTCAACCCTAATGTTTTATTTCCTGACTGTTTGTGCTTCAACCCTAAATGATGCATTAAATACAGTTTTGTTATAAATAAATTATATATATATATATATAAATATATTCATGGCAAAAAATCTGTTTTAATGCATCAGTTAGGGTTGTTCCACAGTGACAAAAGTGAGGAAATTCAATGTTAGGGTCCACCCCTTGCACTCCACCCACCCGCCCCACCAACAGGCATTGGTTTGTGAGTTGTGGTCATTGGTCCTAACTCTCACCCCATCCCATATGTAAACAAGCTGAGGTGGTGCAGTATAGGAAAATGGGGTGTGAGTTAGGACCAATGACCCCAATGCACACCCCAATGCCTGTTGGTGGGGGTGGAGTGGGGGTGTAGTCCAAGGGGGTAGGAACTCTAACATCGAATTTCCTCACTTTTGTCACTGTGGAACAACCCTAACTGATGCATTAAACAGAGATTTTACCATGAATTTCCCTTCATTTTAAGAATGTGCACTATAAACAGTGAAGTAACGGTAACGCAAATGCAAGCGCAAATGGTAGCACACATGGTGACGCAAATGTTAATAGCAATGCAAGTTGTAAAAGAAACACAAGTGCAAACATTACTGAAAACAGAAACACAAATGCAAGCACGTACGCAAACATAAATCGTAACACGCAAGGTCATGGTAATGCAATTAGAAACGCAAATGCTGACAGTAACAGCAATGATGACTCCAAAGGAAACACAAATACAAATGTAAATGCAAACGGAAGCATGTACACAAATGGTAATGCACACGGTGACGCAAACGTAAACGATAACGCAAACGGTAATAGAAATGCAAGCGCAAATGTTAATGGAAACAGAAACGCAAATGGTAACACAATTGAAATGCAAATGCTGACAGTAACAGCAATGATGACTCCAAAACACAAAATAGCGTAAATGCAAACAGAAGCATGTACACAGATGGTAATACCGCGGTGGCGCCAAATGTAAACGATAGCATAGCGGTAATAGAAATGCAAGCGCAAACGTTAATGGAAACAGAAACACAAATGCATGTGGGTATGGAAATGCAAACCGTAATGCGCACAGTCACAGTAATGCAATTGGAAATGCAAATGGTAAGGGTAACAGCAACGATGATGCCAAAGGAAAGACAAACACAAATGGAAGCGCATACGCAAATGCAAATGGTAATGCACAAGGTGAAGCAAAATGAAACACAAACAGAAACAATAGTGGAAATGCAAATGGTAACAGTAATACAAATGCAACTGCAAACAAAAATGCAAAGCAAAACACACACAGTGGCGTACACGGGAACGCTAACGCAAACAGGTACTGAAATGAAAGTGAGAACGTTAACTGTAACAGTAACAGAAGTACACACCCTGTTTTTGCCCAACAGCTGCATAGAGAAACACAGTGAGTACAAAGAATGTATGCATAAAAATGGGCCTCGAGCAGAAAATGAGCACTTGCAATATACTAAATTGCTAATGTCTCAGGAACCATGTGATGTGAAAAAATAAACTTTCATATGTTTTCTGACTTTCCTGGCTAGTTTTGCACTTAGGGGCTAAGCATTTTCTGAAGAAAGTCAGTATCTCAAGCACTTCTGAGATACGAGCCCAAAGGTGAGGGGTGACGATGCAATGTTAGTCCATGGGAAAATCATCAACTTTGAGTACTGTAACTTTGCATCCCTAAAATATTTTGTCAACAAGCCACCAAAATACATCTATGGGATGTTGGCTGTCTTCCCTCAAATTTAGGCTCAAAAGACCAAACCGTTCTTTTGCAGCAGGGTGTAAAGAATTCCTGTTATTTTGTCATAGTGTCGCAAGTAGTGTTGCAAATCACAACACTTTCAAAAAAATCATGAAGTGTCACAAGTTCGACACTACTTTGCAACACTACAGATTACAAACATTTGAAAAACATATTGCTGGGGTGTTTAACCTCTCAAAAAAAGACATGGCTAGCATCCTCAGGGCTCGACTAGATGAACACAAAAAGAATTGTGTCCCTAGAGGGTCCCAAATTTAAATGCCAAGCATTTCTGTGACCACTAACTGAAAAAAAAATGGCTGACTCACGACACTACAGGGGTCATTTGCAACACTGAAAACTGCATTTGCGACACTGTCTAACTTTTTGTTAACTTTTCCCATTGACTATAAAGGGAAACTTGTTTTTTGAATAACTTTTGAACCGTTTAATATATTTTCACAAAATCTTCGAAAGGCACAAGGGACTGTGGATACATGTTCCCTGACCAGTCATGCAAACCATGTGACTTGTAGGTGCGAGCAAAGAATGCGCAAAAAAGTGCAAATGCGCTATGGAATGATGCTTTAAAACTCTGCAACTGTATATATGACTGGTACAAAACTTGGCAGATCCTGAGATCTATGGTACTGCTCTGTACCTGCCAAGTTTCAGGCAAATCTGTCATACAGTGGCAAAGTTATTAAGCTGCAAAATTTCACACTTTAACCTTAAATGGGGTACCCAACCCTAACTATAGTGGCACTATCGTGCCACTATAATATACACACACACACATACACACAATAAGCTTCAAAACTGGCAGAATCTCTCTTTGTCACTCTGAGGGAGAATTGAAGTAATTCGAATGATGGCTTTACCACATATTATGTTTGTTATTCAATCCATGTTAGGGGTTCCATCTATGAAGTGGTTTTCAGAGTTGAAACAAATCTTTAAAAAAATGTTATGGAAAGGGGTGAACTTCGTATTCTTATAATCTGTATGTAACTACTTGCAGATGTATTTTAGCCTCTCTAGTTGTATTAGACTCAAACTTTTCTATGTATACTATTGCTCTCCTGGGTCACCCCTGAAAACTGGACTGTAATTGTCTCAGTAGTCCCACTCGGTTATCAAAATTCAATAAATAAATAAATATTCCCTGGGATCACTTAATAACACCTAGAAATCGGGGTGGATTTGGATGTCCAGATCCATATTTTTACTTCTTAAGTAATATGCTAGCCTCTTTTTGGGAATAGGCCTTTTTCTCAGTCACTTAATTCTGCAAAATATTAATGTGGAGGTAGAACTTCTAAATTTACTTTTAGACCTAAATATAAAATATTAGAGAAAATTAAAATATTAAGTTATTTGGTAACACTCTTAGGTTATGCTAAAGCTAAATTGGGTATTAAAATTGTTCTGTGGTTAAATGGGATAATTAGTCCCCCTAAAAACATCATAAATAGTGTTACTACAGTAAGGAAACTTCTCAAGAGAAATGGTTTCAACAAGTGGCTAGATCTCCAGGAAGAATGTACAGTTTTATCTTATAGGGCCTTTAGAGATAAATTAAATACAGGACCTACAGGGAATTACCTGTTATATTCTGCATCACTTCAAAATTTTGTAAAGTTAACAAAACAAAATGGGAATATAGGTTTGGATTATAAGCAATAAATAATGCAAGAGGAAAAAGTAATTGTTACCTCCCCCAAAAAACTGTTATCCAAACTTTATTCTAAAATAATGAAAGAATATTTTGGGGACTGAACAAAAATCAACATTAAATGAGAGAAAGAATTGAGAATTAACCTAACAGACAAAAAGATGGCAAGAAATTTATATTCATGCAAATGAACCAATAATTACAACAAATAATAAATCAGTTCAGCTAAAAATAATAGAACTTACTGTATATGGCTCCAAAGATTTTACATATAACTGATTATATGACTCATAATGTTGGCATAAAGGTGGGAATACAGTTGATTTATTTCACTGTTTATGGAGCTGTTCTAAAATCCTTCTATGGTGGGAATTAACTGCAAGATTAATGTCATCCCTTATGGAGATGGATATCCCAGGACCAATTTTCAAACACCCTGAGAATGTAGCAAGCCCCTGGTGCACTGAACATATGCCATAGGGGCTTGCAGCATTCTCTTTGATACCAATCAGGATTTTCAGTCCTGTGCACCAAATGCTGCATGTTGTACCAGCTCCCACTTTGTCTAACTTGTGCCATTTGGGGACCATTATTACGGAGCTTGCACCAAATATTTGGTGTGGAAACTGTCACAACTGCACCCTATGTACTAAAATTGTGTGCAGTTGTGTCAAAGGAGTTTGGTACAGCTGCAGCAAACAATAGGGCTGATGCAGGGCTTGAAGCAAGGTTCGTCCAGATCGGGCGGTGTTGTGCAATGCCAGGTCCATTAAGAATAAGACTGCAGTTATCGCAGATCTTGTTGGTACAGTGGACCTGGCATGCATCACCGGTGACCTGGCTGGATGAAAATTCTGGTCCCATTGAGGCTATGACTCCAGCTGGGTACTGCAGATACACCTACCGAGATTGGATCACGGGGTTGCGGTCTGTTTCAAGACCAAACTAAGCCTCACGGGTGTATTAGTTGAGGAGGTTGAGTCCTTTGCATGTACAGTAGTAGCAGGTGAAGGTTATCAAATCGCCTCATCTACCATCCACCTGGTGATGAGAAGTGATTCCATCAGGAAGTGGTGGACTTTGTCATTGACATGGCATTTGAGTCACCCAGATTGATGGTTCTGGGCAACTTCAATGCCTGGGTTGATGATGAACTCTCACAATTTGGTCAGCACTTCCTCCAGTTAATGACATCTCTGGGCCTTACACTGGTGGTTTCCACTGCTACTCATAAACATGGACACTATTTGGACTTAATCTTCCTCCTAGGGATCGAAACATCTGACATGGGGGTGGAACCAGTTGGGTGGTTCGATCACTGCTCCATGGGGTTTTGTTTTATCACCCCCTAGAAGGCCTATCCCTGTTGAGATGGTTAGGTACTGCCCTTTATGGGATATAAATTCCCAAGGCCTTGCAGCGGACCTTGGCCTCTCGTCCCCCTCGTTGGCAAGCAATGATCCAGAGACCCTCGTGTCAGCTTATAATACAGCCATTACGGTGGCTCTGGATTCTATTGCTCCAGTCAGTGTTTGCCCTCTCTCCCTTCACCCCAAGTCCCCTTGGTTTGATGGGACTTTGAGGGAGATGCGGAGACAGGGGCGAAGGTTAGAGCATTGCTGGCGAAAGTCTTCCCTTTATGCCAACCGCCTTAGATTGATGGACCATTATTTAGTCTATCAATCTGCAATCACCCATAAGAAGGCAGAATTCCTGTCCAGGGAGATTGCAGCTGCTCAGAATTGACCAGCTCAGCTATTCTGAACTGTGGACAGACTGTGCAACCCAGCCTGTCTGCACGTTCGGAAAGCTTTTTTGCAATTAGAGTGCGATGAGCTTGCTCGATTCTTTGCAAATAAGGTAGCAGACATCAGGTCGGTACTGCAGCCAGCACACTCTAGGGGGGCTTGTTGTTGATCAGTACGGGGTCACTGTACCTCAATTTTCCTGAAGTACCTTCCATCGACTGGAGTTCGTGGATATCATGAGGATTATCCAGAGTGTGCTCCCTACATGCTGTAGTTTGGACCCTGGACCAACCTCCTAATTTTGGGTTGTAGTGACATCATCAGTCCAGTCCTTGTGTGGATAGTCTGGTGTTCCTTGGGATTGGGAGAGTTTCCTAGCTCCCTGAAAGAGGCGGTGGTGACACCACTCTTGAAAAAAGCTACCTTGGTCCCAGACTGTTTTGCAAACTACAGACCTAGCTCTAACCTTCCCTTTGTTGGGAAGGTGATTGAGAAAGTAGTGGCAGCACAACTGGAGGACCATTTGACCATCCATGACATCTATGAACCCCTCCAGTCTGGTTTTTGTAAGAGACATAGTACCGAGACAGCACTGGTTTGGGTGCTCAATGATCTCCTGATGGCGAGTGATCAGAAGAGCTGTTCCATCTTGGTTCTTCTGGATCTTTCTCCAGCTTTTGACACCATGGACCACATGGTGTTGATAGGATGCCTGAGGCATATCCGTGGAATGTCGGGGACAGTCCTCAGATGGTTTACATCGTTTCTCACGTGGAGAACACGAAGAGTTTTGTCTGGGTTTTTTGCTTCAGGCCCAACTGTTTTGTCTTGTGGGGTGCCTCAGGGTTCTGTGCTGTCACCCATGTTGTTCGCGATGTATATGCTACCCCTCAGAGACATTGTATGAAGGTATGGGCTGAGGTTTCAATGTTACACAGATGATACCCAGCTCTACCTCTCTTTTGCACCTGACCAGGATGGAGCTCTCTCGGTCTTTAACAACTGTCTGAAAGAAATCCAGGAGTGGATGGATTCTAGCTGGCTGAAGTTGAACTTGGAAAAGACTGAGGTACTGGGTGTGGACCCGGGTCACCAGATATGGAGGTCGGGTGTTGGTGCACCCTCTGGAATTATTCTTGGTGGCATCTCTCTCTCCTGACCTGTGAACAGGTGCCTAACCTGGGGGTAGTTTTTGATGACATACTGACCCTGCTTTAGCAGGTGTCAGCTGTCATCAAAACTTCCTTCTACCATCTTAGGAATATCACCAGGGTTAAGCATCTGGTTCTGTCTGATGACCTTCTGACTTTGGTCCGCCTTTGTGTCCTCGCTTGGATTACTGCAACTCCCTTTATCTAGGGCTTTCAGGGGTTGAAATCCGTCACCTGTAGCTGGTGCAGAATGCAGCAGCCCAACTTTTGACGGGTTCTAGTCGATCCTGCGATATTACCCCAGTGCTGCGTGAACTGCACTGGCTGCCAATACAGTGGCTGATCACCTTTAAAGTCAGTTTATTGACTTTTAAAGCCCTACATGGACAGGGTGCAGACTATCTGAAAGAGCTTCTGGTTCCTTACTGCCATGGTCGATCACTCCGCTCGGTCAACGTGGGGTTGTTAGAGATTCCAAGGGTGAATTTGAAATCATCTGTTTCAAGAGCTTTTGCTTTTGCAGCTCCCACCCTTTGGAATTCTCTACCCCGTTGGTTATGATGGTGCACATCTGTGGAGGAATTTAAGAAGAGCTTAAAAACCTTTCTGTGGCTAAAAGCTTTTTTGGATAATTGAAGTATTTATCTGATTGTTTATGATTCTCAGTTGTATTGTTTTGTTATTGGATTTTATATTAATTGTTCTTAAATTGTTAGGCTCCTTGGAATTGGAAAGGTGCCTTATAAATAAAATTATTGTTATTATTATTATTATTTAAAACCGGGCCCTTCAAGAAGCCATTCATTTTACTGCTCAATGGCAAATACACACTTTCTGTATCCAAAATACAATATAAAGTATTATGTTTATGTATAATGGCTACCCAGAGATTCATTTCAGAATATTTGTATAACAAAACGTTACCAGATGATATTGAAGGCAAATGGTGGTTCATATGAAAAGAAACACTGATATTTAAGAAATTGTGGCACAGTTGTGAAAACAAGAGTGATTTATTGGGCTCATCATGGAAAGATTTAATGAATGAATTTATTTCCTCTTCTTATGAAATGTTGATGTCTAGCATAACTTCTTAGGATGGGGGGAAGGAGGTTGGGTATATATTATTTAAATGTTTATTTCGACAGCCTAAATATTGTTTCTATGCAACCCTTACTGGCTAACAGAATGCATGTATTTCTTCTGTTGGAAAATTAATAAAAAGGAATGAAAAAAAAATGAAATCTCTATCTGAGACTTTGTGAAATGTCAAAATTAAATACAAGGGTCTCTGTCTTTGTTGTCTTGTTTAGCATGTAGCCAGATAATGAGAGAATGCCAATATTTCCTGCATCACCTGAGGCAATGAATTATCTGGGTCAATAAGACAAAGCAAAACATCGTTGGCATATAATGCCAGTTTATATTCTGTGGGACCCAACTGGACCCCCCTCACCCCTGCTTACAGCCTGGGGCACTGGGCAGGAAGCTCTATGTACTGAGCAAACAAGACTGATGTAAGGGCCAACCTTGCTGTGTGCCTAGTCCCCTCAAAAATGTGATAAAAGTGCCCATTAGCAATGACAGATGCTCCGGGGGAGCTGTATAATATCTGAACATTATGAATAAAGTCCTTCATGACCTCAAACCTGGTAAGGATCTCATATAAAAACCTCCAATTCACCTTGCCAAATCCTTTTTTGGCACTTAAGCTCACTAAGAGTGCCTTCTCACCTGTCTATTAAATGGAAAAGTCCACATCCCTATGCCACAAACCTCAGTGAGGGGCACCCCTGATTGGGCTTTTTGCACTGTGTTTATATTTTTTACTTGCTTGCTTTTGTTATGATAATATTTTATCTAGCTGATTCTGCCATCCTTCCCATCGACATTTTGATTAAAGAGTTTCTAGTGGCACATCCCACAACCTCCTGTGGCTGACTTCAGAACCAGGAAGCAGCTGGGGAAGCATGTATAGTAAAGTTATATGGGAAGAGCTATGAATAGCTCCAGTTTGCGAGTTAGAGGTCCCAGTGTGATACTAAGACCAAGTATAGTAGATAGTCTGTATCTGGTCTTCGTATCACACTGGGACCTGTAACTGACAACCTGGAGCAATTCATAGCTCTATTCATAGGACTATACTATCTATGCTTCCATGACTGCTCCCTAACTCTAACATTAGCATTGGGACTGCTGTGGGATGTTGTGGGATGTGCTGCTACATGCACTTTAATCAAAATGCTGGTGGAAGGGATGGCAGAATCAACCAGATAAAATATTTTCACAATAAAAGCAACTAAGTAAAAAATATAAACACTGTGCAAAATGGCCAATTGAGACCTACACTAAGGTGTGGAGCATAGGTATGAGGACATTTCCCTTTAAGGTGGTTAATATAGATATAGTTATCCAAATACTGTCAAAAGTTTTCCTGCCCTGAATAAAGTCTCTTTGGTCTAATGCCACTAACCTAGTGAGAATGGATGTCAGGTACTTGAAGGCCACATTTAAAATGGAAATCAGGTGGTACAATGTACAAATAAGAGGGTCATTGCTGGGATTGGGAACAATCAAGACAATTACATAATTCCAAAATGGTGCCAACTTCCCATGCTTAGAAGAAGTCAAATTGGAAGCCTAAGTTAGTATGGATGCCAGGGGGCTCCAAGAACTATTTGTAAGCAGTGAGCCCATCCAATCCAGGGCACTTTTTTGTTTTACTCCTACAGATTTCAACCAAGACTTCCTGTTCTACTATCAGAGAGGTCAGCATATCATTCCGTTTGTTAGTAAGCTTCAGGTGTATTAACTTTGACAAATAATTCTGTACTTCCTCTACTGGCAGAGATGGTTATGCTGTATAGAGTTGCTCATCATAAGTTTTTTGGAGGCTGCTGAGACAGCAGGGATGTAGTTGACCCTCTTTGCTGTTCCCAAGTGCACCACCCAAGTGATCTGGGCTTTGGCCCATTGCGATCTCAATCAGCTGGTAAGAAGTCAGAGTGCCCTCAGTTCACTCTCAATAAAGCACTGCTTCAAAAACTTCAGTTGTTGTTACACTCTATAATCCACCAGGGAGCTCAGCTCCCCTCTTTTCTTATGTAACTACTTTTCACTCAATGTATCTAGTCTAATTTTCTGCTGAATTCTTAAATTAAGTATTTGGGCTTTCAATTCTGCCTGCAGAGCTACTTTATCTTTTTCTTATTGGGGGGGTGGGGCTAGGGTGATCACTTTACGACAAAGGATGGCCTTAATCAGGTGCCATAAGATGACCAGGGAAATTTCAGGGTAACCCCTAAAATAGCGCTACCAGAATAGTGCCAGTCAACTGAGATCTAGTCTGGATATCGTTACCATGGACAGCAAGAGAGGATTTACTGCGGTTGCAGTAAGCACTCCCCAGGTTGCTGTCCATGGTGCTGACAGTGGACAAGGACACTGGAATCCAAGAAGCTGGCTGAGTTGTTCCCATGGTCTGGAGGACTGAGGAATAGAGCAGGTAGGCCAGGTAGCAGTGGAGACCAGGATTCTAATCCTGGTCTCCTTAGATTTTGATGATCGGGACTTTGTTGTTTTTTTTTTTGTTTTTTTTTTACAAGGGGCCATGGAAACAATATTCCATGGCCCCACAAATTTCATCTTGCCCCTTGATCTGCTCCACCCCAGAGTGAGAATATTTTAGTCCAGAAGGTGCAGGGGAGTGCAGTGGCCAGAGCCCCCTGTAAAAACAAAAGAGATGGCATTTTTGCCATGTGTTTCTTGACGGTGCTGTTCTGGTCAGCAAGGTTCTGACTTAGTGCCAAATTTCAGGAGAAACATTATTGCAATCCCCTGTTGCATGGCCTCAGGGACCATTTGTACTATATCCATGTTTTTTAGTAAAGAAATACTAAGCCTGCTGCATGACTTCAGAGACAATTTTTATAACATCTGCATCCTTCAGTAAAGAAGATTGAGCTTCAACAGTGTGTTTTTACAAGAGATTTAAGATGTAACTGTAAGTAGATTGAGGTATAGTCCTACAAATCCAGTAGACCTGTCCAGCTACTAGTTACCTGCCCCATCTGTTCCTTAGGGACTAAACATAATTTAAACAGAAGTAAATCCAGTGGTAAGCAGAATAAATGGTGCAAGCTTTTGCTCGGCCATATCATGATCTCCAGACATCCATATATTCCCAGACATATACAAAAAAAATATGGTTCAAGTAAGTGAAAGAGGAGCTGAGGTACAAGCAGATCAAATTATAAAAACAAAGAGAAAACCTTCAGCTCAACCCTGGTCCAGAGGAAAAATGACCGGACACAAGTTGTATTTCCAACTATAAAAACAATGTATTTATTGTTATTGTTAAAAAACAGTAGCACCCCTCTTAAACTCAGCGTCTACATTTCACGTCGCTTTTGACCCTTTTTCAAGACAATTGGTCATTTTTCCTCTGGACCAGGGTTGAGCCTAAGGTTTTCTCTTTGTTTTATTCATATATTCCAAACTGCCCCAGTAATCTTTTTACCATCTTAACTACAGTACCGGCTGCTCCCTCTGTAATTTAAGATTTGCTTCCAAATGGAGCCAAAAAGTTAGATTTGGTCCCCATCATACAGAATGTGTCTTTATCCCCACTCCTGAACCTTTAAAAAAAGATTCCTAATAAAATAAAACTCAGAGGTCAGGGGTGCATACACTGAAACCAACGCAGCAGTGAACCATAATATTTTTTCTTCAACAAAACACATCTGTCCTCTTTATCCTTGACCACATCTGACACTTTAAATTGGACTGTATTAGGCACCCAAATAGCAAAACCCCTTGTTGGGCACCAAAATGACAATACTCCTCCTCTACTCAGCTTTATATGAGAAGGAGTACTCCTGATGGAAACCAAACCATTGCAGCTTTTCAAGTTCAGGTGGTGAGTGGTGGAGCTCCTGAAGAATAAATGCAACTTCAGTTTTTCATAGAAATGGTATAGCATTTTCTCTTAGCTGGGTGTATCAACCCACTGACATTATAGGAAATGATAGTGATGTACCCCATAGATGTGATAGGTCAGATCAATTATAGGACCCCGGGGAACAGGCCATCAATATGGGAGATGGGGGTGCAGTCAACAATCAGAATTTAAGAGAAGTAGTGCCACAAACCCAAATAATATAACATAGCATATGAACAGCCAGAAACAACCTCAAAATAGTAGATAGAAGTCAACAGGGCTAACATGTAAAACAGAGTGCAGAAATTTGAACTCCACTATGCAGAAGCCTGAACTTCCAAGATAGGAGGTCAGAAAGGCCAGACCTTTATTCACTTCTGGACCATCTCCTCCACCACTCTCCATCTCCATAGCAGGGAAGAGGGATAATATATATCCCATACCCCAACAAGGGTCTCCCTGAGTGCCAGAACTAGCTAACAAGCTCCAACAAAGGAATATAAAGAATGTCACACTTCAGAGCAGCAAGCACTTATCACCAACCCTCCTCCCACAAACTCTGAATAAACTCAGATGTGTTACATCTGGTCTCCAGGATGCAATAAAGAACAGAATAAGTGCCCATCAGGGTCACCCAAATTCTTACCCCCACCACAGTATATGCACTATATCTTGTATGAAAACAGTCACTAAGCAACAGTCCAAACTCTCACTTCAGGAGAGTAAAATAAATGTCCAGTATCACCAGCCAAGATATCAAGAGAGGGGGAAGCACTCCCTTTCAGAAGACCTGTATGAGAGAACACAGAAAACACTAGTGCAACAGTGCACGACAGTTCTGGCCCCCACTCACTAAACCAGGTTAGAAAGAAAGCACCTGAACATAGAAACATAGAATTTGACGACAGATAAGGACCACTTGGCCCACCCAGTCTGCCCATTTCCCTGCCTACTGGATAAGCTGCAGATCCTAGTTAACCAGCAGCTTACTTTTTCCTACCCTTCACCCAGAATTGCCTTATGACAGTCCCATGCATGCTTGAATTCCAGCACTGTTTTTGACTCCACGACCTCCTCCGGAAGGCCGTTCCATGCATCCACAACCCTCTCTGTGAAAAAATACTTCCTTAATTACCTCTGAGCCGCCCCATGTTCAGATTGTGCCTCTTGTTCTTGCACACCTCTTTTTGAAAGATGCTACCCTCTTGGACTTTGTTGATTCCCTTGAGGTACTTGAAAGTTTCTATCATGTCCCCCCTCTCCCTCCTTTCCTCGAGGCTATACATATTAAGCTCCTTAAGTCTCTCTTCATATGTCTTCCAGTGCAGACCCTGCACCATTTTAGTTGCCCTCTTCTGGACAGCTTCCATCCTGTCTATGTCTTTGCGAAGACTGGGTTTCCAGAACTGCACGCAGTACTCCAGATGGGGTCTGACCAGCTGTCTGTACAGAGGGATAATAACTTCCTGTTTTCTACTGGTGATGCCTCTCCCTATGCATCCCAGTATCCCCCCAGCCCTCCTTGCTGCCCTCTCACATTGCTTGCCCACCTTTAGGTCATCTGATGACTACCCCCAGGTCCCTTTCAATTTTGTTGTTGTTAGTATCTCACCCCCATTGTGTACTCTTCCCTGGGTTTTGTTTCCCAGGTGCATTACCTGCACTTCTTAGCATTGAATCTAAGCTGCCATACATTTGACCATTCCTCTAACCTTGCCAAGTCCCTTTTCATCCTTTGCACCCACCTTGTACATCAACTCTGTTGCAGATCTTTGTGTCATCTGCAAAGAGACATACTTTTCCTTCCAGTCCCTCTGCAATGTCGCTTATAAAGACATTGAAGAGGACCGGTCCTAATACTGAACCCTGCGGTACCCCACTAGTAACCCCCCTTTCTTCAGAGTGGACTCCATTTACTATTACTCTCTGTGTCCTATTCTCCAGCCAATTTTTTTACCCAGGCTGTCATCTTGGGACCCACTCCCAGGCTAGCTAACTTGTATATTAATCTTTTGTGTGGGACTGTGTCAAATGCCTTGCTAAAGTCTAGGTAGGCCATGTCCACAGCCCCTCCTGATCTCGACTTTGGTCACCCAGTCAAAGAAATCTATCAGATTTGTCTGGCATGACCTTCCTGCTGTGAATCCATGCTGCCTTGGGTCCTGTGCCTCTGGCCTCTAGATACTCGACAATTCTTTCCTTCAGAGTGATTCCATCATTTTCCCTACCACTGAGGTTAAACTAACAGGTCTGTAGTTTCCTGCTTCTGCCTCCCACTTTTGTGAAGGGAATCACATCTGTCCTCCTCCAGTCCTTGGGCACCACCCATCCTCCCATGATTTGTTAAACAAGGTAGTCAGTGGTGTCACTAATTCTACCTTTAGTTCTTTTAGAATTCTGGGATGAATCCCATCAGGCCCCATTGCTTTGTCCACCTTCAGTTTTAAGAGTTCTTTCAGAACCCTTTCTTCTGTAAATAGGCTGGTATCAACTTCTGTATCCAGAGTGTTTCTACTGTTTGTTTTAGGTACCTCCCCCTCTTCCTTTGTAAATACTGAGCAAAAATATTTGTTTAATATCTCTGCCTTTTCACAGTCACCCTCTGCCCACCCTGCCTCCCCTTTATTAAGCCTCACTATCCCTCCCTTGGTCTTCCTTCGCTCCCTGATGTACCTATAAAAGGTTTTATCCCCCTTCTTAACTGAGTTGGCTATCTTTTCCTCGGTTTGGGCCTTTGCTGTTCTGACTGCCTTCCCAGCTTCCTTTTGCTTTAACTGATACAGTTCTTTGTCCTGCTCCTTCTGTGATTCCTTGTACTTCCTGAAAGGTTTCTTTTTTTCTTGAACCTTCACTTCCACTTCCTTTGAGAACCATAGTGGTTTCTTACATCATTTAGTTTTGTTTATTTGCTTCACACAAAGGCTTGTTACCTCTGTGATGGCAGTTTTTATTATTCCCCATTGTTCTTCCACCCCTTCTTCCTGCCCATTTGCTAGTGCATTCCTTAGGCACTCACCCATTTTGGCAAAGTCAGCCCTCCTGAAGTCCAGTACCTTTGCCTTTGTAGAAACTGACTCTATTGCTGTGTTTATTGTGAACCATACTGTTCGATGGTTGCTAGTTCCCAGATGGCTACCCACTTCTACATCTGTGATCTCTCTTCATCTCCATTTGAGAGAACCAGGTCTAAGATTGCTCCTCTCCAAGTGGGCTCCAATACTAGTTGTCTAAGACATGCCCCTGTCGAGACATCTAGAATAACCCACTCTTCGAAGTGGCTGCTGCAACTGCACTCCAGTTAACATCTGGCATATTCAGATCACCCATCAGCAATATCTCCCTTTTCTGCCATACTAAGTATACTTTCTATCATTTCCTTGTCCATTTCCTCCCCTGAGAGAGTCGTATCTAACCCTGTGTGGATTGTGGTGCCATTGCTGGTCTCCAAATTTACCCACAGTGCTTCTTCTCCTCCCTGTTTTCCTTTTGTTCTGTTGCTTTGATTCCTTCCCTTATGTAAAGAGCTACTCCTCCTCCTCTTTTACCCTCTCAGTCCCTCCTGTAGATAGTGTATCCTGGTATGTTTACATCCCAGTCATGGTTTTGTGTGAACCATGTTTCTGTGACTGACACGATCTCCAGATGTTCCTCCTCCATCAAGGCCACTAATTCAGGAAACTTGTTACTCAGACTACGGGCATTGGTACTCATTGCTCTCCATTTTTTGATGGCATTACCTTCTGTTGCAGCATCCCCACTGACCTTTCTACCTCGGTCTTTTCTCATTTAGTACCCTGTTTTGTAGGAGGCTGGGATTTTCCTGCTCCTTATCAGTGCCTCCCCTTGAGTAGTTTAAAAGCTTGCCAATGAAGCATTTAAACTGATTGCTCAAAAGACTTGTTCCCTTCCTGGACAGATGCAGACCATCCTGCCAGTATAGGCTGGTGTCCCTCAGGTGGAATCCAGTCCCCAATGACCAAACCCTGTGCTCCACACCATTTTTTCAACCATTCATTAAACTGCATGGTACAAAGTACCCTTGCCTCACTCATGCCATTGACCGGCAGCACCTCTGAGAAGGATACTGTGTGTGCTACTTGTCTTAGGCCCTCCCAGTTCTACAAAGTCCTTCTGCACTGCTCTAATCTCATGTTGAGCCAAGTCATTTGTCCCTAGGTGGACAATGATGTCCAGCTCAGGCTCACCACCTGAACATGAAAAGCTGCAATGGAACCAAGCTGAAAAGGTATGAGCATGCCCAGCAAACTGCACCTGGAACCAAAATATTGCCAACTGAGGGTGAGTCAAAACCTGGACTATAAGCATCAAAGGAGAAACCTGAAGATCAGTCCTACTGTCACAAGGAGGTGGCAAGGCTAAGAAGATCTACTTTGGTTATCCAGCATACTCAACTCAAGACACTCCCCCACCCACCCACCACAGGACCAGTTGAATAGGGGCACATAAAACCATGATTTGGGTGACAGTAAATCCATGTACACTACACACCTACCCAGCTGACAGAGCAAAAGAAGAGGATGTTGTGAAAGCGAGGTTGCTCTGAATGGCAGGGTGGCAGGACAGTCAACTTCTGGCCTGGAGGCCCCCAAGACACCTCCTAAGTTAGAGGAGAAGGAGCTCTAAAACTTGCCTGCACAGTGCCCCCTTCCCCATGACCAGTCGGTGCATCACCAAGTTACAAACCCTGTTGGAAAACATGTAGCAAACAGAGCTAAATAAAACTGTTTACAAGGTTATTGCAGAAACTAGTAACACCAGGAAGTCTCAGTCTCATATATCAATGTACTAAACTAAAGCCATTGAAGAGTCTCATCTGGAAGACAGTTCGCTGACCAATGCAAAAGATTCACTGTTGATCACCCTATCCATCAGGGACCAAGTAGCAATATACAGTACCGTCTGACTGAGGTCAAGTTTTTGCTGATTCCCTAGTGGCAACAGGATTGCTTGCTGTGCTCAGTCTCATAATAATATCTCAAACTTTCATCAGTGCTCATGCAGCAACCTACCTGCCACTCACCCAGATCCTCTGCAGCAGAACTACAGACCATTCTGTCATCGGATACCAGGTTGAGTAATGGGTTTACCTGTTACCTGCCAACTCAAATTCAGAGGTGATTGCCTTCTCTGGAGTATGATAGATTCTGGTGCTACTGTCCCAAAACACCATCAGCTGGGCTGGACTGAGTATGTGTAAATGGATTTGTTTTTCTTTAAGGACCTGCAATATCTCCCCATAAGCCAGTCATTTCCTCTGCATCTCAGGAGATAGTCATGATTAAAAAACAGATGGGCTCCATTATAAGAGGCTTCTTTTTTCTGCTGGACAATACAAAACATTTTTTTTGTTTAACATGGAAGCTGGCAAATTTCATCAAGACTGAATGAGGCCAGGCCTAAGGATCAGTTGGCTTCAGAAGTAATGCCCAGTACTTCTGCTCAATTTGAGTCTTCATGCCTGGCAGAAGTGCCAAGACATCTCTAAGAGATCTTCCAGAAAGTCTCCCATTTTACATCTTGGTGACTTCTGGTAGGCCATACATCCTCAAGTTGTCCCAACATGAGAGCCACCTATATATCTATATACACTTCTCTTGAAGAGATTCTAAGTGTTGCAGAAAGGAGGACAGAGTGTCACTAAGCTTCACAGCATCATCTTACATTACTCTGACCTGGTCTTCTGCAGTTTCTGTTCAGCACTCTAAATCAGTAAGTTTTTGATTCAGACACTTGAATTCTTTTTTTTTTAAATGAGTACATTTTTTTGAATTTCATGTTTATACAAGACATAAAACAAGACAATACATAATGACAACTTTGCGCCCCTCCTTCCTCCCTTCCCCCCACTTAGCTTGAGTTGCATTAGTTCAATATATGGTTCCAGTTTGTACAGTAAATTATCAATGCATGTTACAATTCCTGGTAGCATTGCCTGTGATAGCAACACAAACAATGCTCTAGTGGAAATCAGTGATCCCCAATAGTGTATAAAGATTCTTCCATTTCATACTAAAGCTTTTGTAATGATGTCTCATTGAATATCCTCTCCATGTGCAAGGCTTGCACTATGTGTTGATACCGCTCCAAGGTGAAAATCTCCTGGTCTAACAAATGATGAAGTTCTAAGTACCTTGGGATCCACATTGACCAAGAACCTAATTTCAAGCCACAGGTGGATCATGTAACCCATTTCAGCCACAAGAAACCTGGTCTACTATACTACTATATAGACTGGGTGGCAACCTTACTATGGATTCAATGTTTGCCATAGCAAATATTGTCCTGCTCACCAAACTACTATACATGCTCTTGTCTTGCAATCTCTCTGGAGATCTGAGTCCAATAAGCTTGAGGCACAATACAACAAAATTCATCACTTTGCATCAGAACCCCCACTGCAAGCATCATTGTGATGCTCTTGCTTCTCTGAACTGGCCCACTTGCAATTGTAGGCTTCAGTACCCCCTATTATCTATGGTGTTTAGATTATCCTCAGTCCATACTCCACCTAGTGTGACTGGCCTTCTAGCCCCCTAAACCCTTAAGAAGGCCACTCCATTCCTCAAATAATAAAATGCCTGAGGTGCCTAGGATTTGTACAACTATGGGGAAGAGGTCTTTTGTCTTATCAGCTGCTTCTCTCTGGAATGCCCTTCCTCATTTCTTAAAAAATTCTGACTCTCTTTCCTGCTTCAGAAAAGGGCTATATCCACATCTACTTGAAAGCTGCTTATGTACCTGTTATCAGTGATTGTCCTTACTTAATGATCTATGTTTTATTGCTCATGACAATGTACTCCATGCCCTTAATCACTGTGTAACCAAACCCTGTACTGTAACTCAGTCACTATCTTGTTTATTTGTTGTCTAAATAGTCTGAATTTAACATGTACTTGTTCACCTTGCAAATTGCGCTGTATCTTGTATTTCTCTAAGTACTTTTTCACATATATCTGTAGTTAATCCCAGGCCACCCCTGAAAAAGAGACCTCTGATCTCAGTGGGCCTATCCAGTTACCAAAATTAAATAAATAAATACATGCTATGGTCATGAGGGTGAAATGATGCCTTCTTTGCACCATAAGGTCCTTCACACCTAGGCCTAGGATGCATCGGTCAGTTGTGAAAGTATCCTTAAGCACGAGCATTTGATCTAGTGATTGTTGTTCCTGTTGCCATAATGAACTTGCCTTGTAACAGTCCCATAATATATGTTTTAGAGTAAATTTATTTATCAGAGATATGGGGTTGTACCAATTTGCGAACTTTAGAGATTATTTTAAACAAACTGTATAAACATATTTTTATTATTCCATCTGGAACTCCCTCTGGCATTCTCAGACTAGAGCTAGGACAATATTTCTTGTCCACAATGGTTAAAGAGAGACAAATTATGTTTTAATTAAGACTGTTCCTGTTACTGGATGCATGCCTACCTAGGATGTGTCTAGAGGAAGAGATAAAATATTCTGCTGAAGGTTACAACTACCCATCTATTCAGACAATTATAAAAATATATTTTACCTCTAGGATTGGGATACTTGTTATATGATATATATTCCAAGCCCTGGGATAAACTAATCATATCAGTAAAAACTAGCATAAGGGACCTATACCTGAACTATTTTCTCATCCCTTAGAACATAAACTGCATACATGGTATTAACAAATTAAAACTACACAATTACTAGAATATTACTTGATTAAGCTGACGAATCCTAAAATGCACAGAATAGTAACTAGATTTACATTTAAGGCATATAGGTCCAGATATTCAAAAGGGTTGTGCATGGCGCAACAGTGTTGCACCATGCGCAACCCACTGATGCGCCCCGGTGCGATATTCAAATGGGAATTGCACCTGGCACAAATCCTGATGCGCCGAAGTACATCAGTAATGTATGCGGTGCAGTAGGGGGGGGCTTGCCCATGCATACTCTGCACATCCCGATATTCAGCCTGGGATATGCTGAGCCATGCATGCACAACCCCTACGTGCGCTGCACAAAGTTGATCCAAAAAAAAGGATCAATGGCTGGCCACCCACAGGTGAGCTGCTGTGTTGCAGGGCGCAACACGGCAGCTGCCACCTGTGGGTGGCCACCAGCTCGGCTGTACCTCCTTGGTGCCCCCATGCCTGATTGTGGGCATTGGTATGAAAAAAGTGAATCCCATATCCCTGGTGGTCCAGTGGACCACTGTCAGCCCGGTAGCAGGCTTAAGTAAAATAATAAAGAATCCAATATCCCTGGTGGTCCAGTGGACCGCTGTCAGCCCAATCATGGGCTTAAGTATAATAACAAAGAATCCAATATCCCTGGTGGTCCAGTGGACCCCCTCCCCCACCCGCCTGCTGCCCTGCTGCCCACCGACTGACACTGTCTGTAGGGCTGTACGCCCACTGGTCCACAGCGTGAGCCAATGGGTGTACAGCCCATACCATACTACATATTCTAGATATGTGAATGGATCCATTCACATATCTGAAATGTATATACTGTATAGACTGCATGCCCATTAGCTCACGCTGTGGACCAATGGGCTACAGCCCTACCGGCGGTGTCAGTTGGCAGCAACGGCGGAGGCGGAGTGATGCTGCCCACCATTGACCGGGGAGGCGGGGCAGTGGGGATCGGTGGGCGGGTGAGGAGGGTCCAATGGTCACCAGGATATTGGATTCTTTGTTCATTAAGCCGCGATCAGCTGACAGCAATCCACTGAACCCTCAAACATTAATTCTTTATTTACAAATGCCGTGATCGGGCTGTGGGGCACATTACACGCACTGCAGGGGGCTTCGGTCCCCGACGGCTGCTGCCTGGCGGGGCATCAGGCACAAGTCATCGGGGATCAGTGCACCTGCATGCAAATGGAGCCATAATGACATGCAAATGGTCCCATTTGTGCCTTGCATACATTATGGCCCCATTTGTATGTGCACTTTTGAATATCGCGGTTGCTGCAGCTAGCGCAATGGCACTTGCTCCAGCGCATCCCCCTGCTCCACTCTGGCCACTTGCGCTGGTGCAGTACCACTGCGTCATGCGCACTGCGGGTGGCCAGGGTGCGATATTCAATGATGCTGAGCCATGGCGCAGCTCCGTTGAATATTGCCCAGTCAACACCCCTGCGCAGCCAAGTTGTGCTATGCCCAGGCTTTCGCCATAGCCTGGCTCAGTTTGAATATCTGGGCCATAATGCCTAATACTTCCACTACAGACAAAAAAGACCAGGAGTCACAGCGCCACAGTGTAGATGTGGCAATAAAGTATATGATGACCTCAAACATGTCTTATTGATTTTTTTTTATACAAAAAAGCTAGAAAGTGCTGGCTGGGGATGTTATTGGTGTTCATGGTCTCCCCCTGATTTACTTACCTTGTAATTCTTCTCAACAACTGATCTCAACATTCTCCAGAAATTAACTAGATTTTTAATGTTGATGCATCTGTAAAGATTTTTCTGGAGCTGTGCAAATTGGTATTGGATTATCTCTGATTATTTCCAATATGTTGATAAATTTCAATTGATATTGTTACCTTACAAATCCACTCTTCCTGACACTTTGGTTTTTAAAATTTTTAAGATTTTTCATGTATTTATTGTATATTTCTTTTACTGACTTTTGTAATCGTACATGTTGATCAATAAAAAAATTTGTACTTTGCACTTGGGGTCATCTCACATTTCGTCAAAAGAAAAGAATCTAAAACATGCCAGACATGTAGCTTAACAGGTGTTAAAAATGTTTTGCAATATTTTTAACGGCATTAATCTGTGGTGGTTTAATTTAAGATACATGTGGGATGCATACCAAATAGTTTTCCATGACACAGGTCCCCATATGAGAGACCCAGTCCAAGATTAGCCTGGTTTGTCATATCTATTTGGCATCAGGCCTCTGATGGCATTATACAGAAGTGAGATAGGGTGGGGTAATGCTGGCAACTTTTGTAAATGTGGTAAAATGGGTTCCTTGGGTCAGAAAACAGAATATTCCCGTGGCTGTGGCCACTACATGCTGAAGCTGAAAGAGGAAGAAAACGTCCTTGTCACCTGGGTTGTACCTAGTTTGCAAGTGGACAATGGTAACCCATTTATCAATACTGATTAAGTGGCCTATGGTGGATATTCCCCTGCCATTGCCATTCCTTCTTCAAAAATGTTTTCCTCCTATCTAAAAGCCATTGTTGTGTTACATGGGGTTGGAGCTCTAGTGGTCCTAGGTTAGATTCGGTAAGTCATGTTTAGTTGTACTTAGCCATGGATTTATTTATTTTTTATTTCTATTTTTAATTTCTGATCAGGAAAGGCACACTAAGCTAGTTAGCTTGTTTCTAGGTGCATCCAGTGTGTGTGTGTGTGAGGGGGGGGGTTGCATGAACCTGTTTTATTGACAGGTAATATTTGCCATGACACCAAAGAAAAAACTCTGCACTTGGAAGCGGGCGCTGTTGGCTGACTTTCAGGATGGAGGAGCCAGAGGCTGCAGTGGCTGAGGAGCTGCAGCAGACTGTAGAGCCATCCTTCCTCCCAGCCGGTGTACAAAAGGAGGATGAAAACTCAATGACTTGGACCATAGAGCCTGGTGGAGGAATCATTACATACTACAGCACCTTTGGTATTTCGGACAATGGACCTCCGATTTCTATGGCTTCAGCTCCAGGTTTGCCTGTTGTAGATATAACAGCTGCAGAGGTGCAGCTTGAAAGAAAGCTTTGGGATTGATGCAAAATGCTGAAAATGGTTTTAGCACAGACTGAAGGACATTTTCTCAAAAAGAAGGAGGCATTGCATGGGAAATCAATTGTGGCAGTGTCCACTATGAATATTGATGAATGAATTAATGGTAAAGTTTTGAAGATTTGCTCTTACACACCTGAGCCTACAACTGCCAGGCTTCCATCAAACTGGCTTGACAGGAAACAAAGTGACATCCTCTACAGCAACTCCAATACAGCAACACCTCCGAGAGCAGCACAGAAACACAATGGCAACACAGTACACCAACAGACACAGTGGTACACATACAAATGTGGGGGGCTGTGCCCCCCGCACCCTCCTACTAATTATAACCAACAGCAGGAGGCACATAAACTGGAGTACAGAGCAATTTCCCAGCTGCACAGTAACACTGGGCACATGATTGTGCCACCATGACACACTCACTTCATCCTTCCCAGTGGTTTTCGCTCTCCCCTTGCACCAGGTGCAATGGTATTCAATGCATTTCCAATACACTATTAATCACTGACAAACCTCCTTCTGGTACATGTACATGTACCCATCCACCACTCGCAACCACTTCCCCCTTGCACTCAGGATGTAGTTGTGTGGCATCCTGCAACGTATGAAAGCCCAGCCTCATCACAGCCCCTAAATTCCTGATTGATCGGCTACATCTGTTGACACCTTCACCTGCTGACTTAACATTCCTTGTGCTGTGTGGCTGTCACTGTAAAGACTTAGCTGTCTTGCCGTCACTCGTATAATGGTATATAAACTGCCACTGTAGCTAAGACCAAGTCTTTGATAAGCCATTCTGTAACTGATATGCAGCTGCAAGTGGAGGATCAAAGGACACCACCATCAGCTGGAGTGACAGCAACGATTGTATTTAGAAGAGGTGAAAGACTGTACCCAGATGCTATCTGGTCATCTGACATTGTCTTACAAAATGCTGCTTGGAAAAATTAGAGGACAGACACAGGGTCCCAGATTCTGACTGGGCTGAAATTTCTTTCAGTGATATTGCTTCACTGCAGTGAAAAACTAATGTGCCAGAGGTCTTGACAGGAGAATTGGAAATGAGAGAAGGGACCATCAGAGCACAGAAGAAAGTACAACAGATGGAAAATGTTGGACTCCTGCTACATTTCACTTCAGCTGATGTTTCTGGGGCATTAGTAGAAACTGTATTAGTGCAGATGTAAACTGGTATTTTTGCGATAGAATTAGCTGCCCATACAGGAAGGATGCTGCCGCAGAGAACACTTTCTGGGGATCACAGAACAGCTACTAACAATACTGGGACCAGGACCTAGACCTGATAGGACTTATGTTGGCAAGAAGTTGCTGAAATAGTGTATGATATTTGGCCATTCTGAGGTCAAGGCTTTGATATATATGTCCGGTGAGGATAACTTTGATATTAGTTTAATTCTCTTCAAACTTTAGAATGCTTTTGGTTTAAATATAACCACCTGAAGTGTTCTCCTGTATTGGTCCATTTCCTTGTCATTCCACTTGTTGAAACCCATGATTTAATGGTTTGCAAACTCCTTATGTAGATTCCTGTATGTAAATCTGCAGGCATGGCTAGTATTGAACCCAAACTTCTCAAAATAGCTGCAAAAGACTTAGCCTTCCCAATTGCAAATTGAATCAATTTATCCCTCACTACTGGTGTAGTGCCTGACCTATGGAAAACCTAGCATGTTCCAGTCTTTAAGAAGGGGGATGCCAACATTTTAAATAATTAAAGGCCCATTGCTATTCTCCCTGTTTTAAACAAAATACTAGAGAAAGTAGTGGCCTCACAACTCACTAGCTACTTCTATGCCTATGGCCTTCTATACCACACACAACACGGTTTTCATAGTGGGCATAGCACCACTACTTCCCTCCTAACCCTTACCTTCACCAACAGTATCTCCTCAGCAATGGATACTGGTAACCTCACAGGTGCCATCATTATAGACTTGACAAAAGCTTTTGATCTGGTTGATCACAAAAACATAGAATTTGATGGCAGATAAGGACCGCTTGGCACACCTAGTCTGCCTGTTTCCCTACCTAATGGATAAGCGGCAGATCCTAGTTAACCAACAGCATACTTCCTCTTACCCCCAACCAGTATTGCCTTATGTCTATCCCATGCATTCTTGAATTCCCCCACTGTTTTTGACTCCACTACCTCCTCAGAAAGGCTGTTCTATGTATCCACAACCCTTTCTGTCAAAGAATACTTCCTCACATTTCTTCTGAGCCATCCTCTCACCTTCAAATTATGCCCTCTTGTTCTTGTACATCTCTTTTTCTGAAAGATGCTATCCTCTTGGATTTTGTTGATTCCCTTGAGGTTTGTTTTTGTTTGGAGGCAGTATAGCGCAGTGGTTTAAGGCTCTGAGTTACAAACCTGGAGACCTGGGTTTGAATCCCACAGACCCCACTTGCATACTGTGTGACCCTGAGCAAGTCACTTAGCTTCCTTGTGCTCACAGGTCGCACCTGTAAACAAGCTTTCAGCTTAGTGTGTCTCTCCTGTTAAAAAAAAAAAAATACTTGAAAGTTTCTATCATGTCCCCCCTCTCCCTCCTTTTCTCGAGGGTATACATACTAAGTTCCTTTAATCTCTCTTAGTATGTCTTCTGGTGCAGACCCTGCACCATTTTAGTTGCTCTCCTCTGGACAGCCTCCATCCTGCCTATGTTCTTGCGGAGATGGGGTCTCCAGAACTGCACGCAGTACTCCAGATGGGGTGTCACCAACTGTCTGTACAGGGGGATAACAGCTTCTTGTTTTCTACTGTTGCAGCATCTCCCTATGCATCCCAGTATCCGGCAGCCCTCCTTACTGTCTTCTCACATTGCTTGCCCATCTTTAGGTCATCTGATATGACTACCCCCAGGTCCCTTTCCATGTTTGTTGTTGTTAGTATCTCACCCCCCCACAATGTGTACTCTTCCCCTGGGTTTTTGTTTCCCACGTGCATTACTTTGCACTCCTTTGTGTTGAATCTAAGTTGCCACATATTTGACCATTCCTCCAACCTTGTCAAGTCCCTTCTCATCCTTTCCACCCCACCTTGTGTATCGACCCTGATGCAGATCTTTTTGTCATCTGCAAAGAGACTTACTTTTTCTTCCAGTCCCTCCATAATGTCACTTATAAAAACATTAAAGAGGACCGGTTCCAGTACTGAACCCTGCTGTACTCCATTAGTACCCCCACTTTCTTCAGAATGGACTCTGTTTACTATTACCCTCTGCGTCCTTTTGTCCAGCCAATTTTTAACCCAGGCTACCACTTTGGGACCCACTCCAAGGCTGGCTGGCTAACTTGTATATTAATATTTCATGTGGGGCTGTGTTAAAGTCTGGGTAGGCCATGACCACAGCCCCTCCCTGGTCTCCTACTTTGGTTACCCAATCAATGAACTCTATTAGATTCCTCTGACATGACCTTCCCACTGTGAATCCATGCTGCCTTGGATCCTGTGCCCCACTTGCCTCTAGGTACTAAACAATTCTTTCCTTCACAAGTGATCTATCATTTTACCTACCACTGAGGTCAATCTAACAGGTCTGTAGTTTCCTGCCTCTGCCTTGCTCACGCTTTTGTGAAGTGGAATCACATCTGCCCTTCTCCAATCCTCAGGCACCACCCCATCTGCCCTTGATTTGTTAAAGAGGGTAGTCAGTGGTGCCACTAGTTCTACCCTTAGTTCTTTTAGAATTCTGAGGTGAATCCCATCAGGCCCCATTGCTTTGTTCACGTTCAGTTTTAAGAGTTCTTTCAGAACCCTTTCATCCATAAATGGACTGGTATCGACCCCCATATCTTGAGTGTTTCTATTGTTTGGTTTAGGTACCTCCCTCTCCTCTTTTTTTTGTGAATACTGAGCAGACTGAGCTTTCAGTCTCCCTGCTTTTTCCCTGTCACCCTCTGCCCACATTCTCTCCCCTTTATTAAGCCTCGGTATCCCTCCCTTGGTCTTTCTTCACTCCCTAATGTACCTATAAAAGGTTTTATCCCCCTTCTTAACAGAGTTGGCTATCCTTGCCTCAGTTTGGGCTTTTGCTATTCTGACTACCTTCCCTGTCTCCTTCTGCTTTAACTGATATAGTTCTCTGTTCTTCTCCTTCTGTGTTTCCTTATATTTCCAGAATGCTATCCTTTTCTCCTTAACCTTCCTTGCAGCCTCTTTTGAGAACCATAGTGGCTTTTTCCTTTAATTTGTTTTGTTGATTTGCTTTACACAAAGGCTTGTTGCCTCTGTGATGGCAGTTTTGATTTTCCCCATTGTTCTTCTTCCCCTCCTTCTTGCCTGTTTGCTAGTGCTTTTCTGAGGCACTCTTCCATTTTGCCAAAGTCAGCCCTCCTAAAGTCCAACACCCTTCCTTTTGTATGGCTTGACTCTACAGCTGTGTTTATTGTGAACCACACTGTTTGGTGGTCGCTTGTTCTCAGATGGCTACCCACTTCTAAATCTAAGATCCTCTCTCCATCCTCATTTGAAAGTACCAGGTCTAAGATTGCTCCCTCCACTGAGACATGCCCCCCCCCGTAGGGCATCGAGAATGACCCTGCTCTTGAATGTGGCTGCAGTAAAGGTGTTCCAGTTAATATCTGGTATATTCAGGTCCCCCATCAACAATATCTCTCCTTTTTCTGCCATTCTAAGGATTCCTTCTATCAATTGCTTGTCCATTGTCTCCCCTTGAGACAGGGGTATGTAAACAACCCCTTTGTGGATTGTGATACTATTTCCTGTCTCCAGGGTGACCCTCAATGCCTCTTCCCCTCCCTGTTTACCTTTTAGTTCTGTTGCTTTGATTCCTTCTCTTACGTAGGGAGCTATTCCTCCTCCTCTTTTATCCTCCCTGTCCCTCCTGTAGATTGCATACCCTGGTATGTTGACATCCCAGTCATGGCTTTCTGTGTACCATGTTTCTGTGACTGCCATGATATGCAGCCCTCCCTCTTCCATCAAGGCCAGTAGTTCAGGGAGCTTGTTACCCAGGCTACGGGCATTGGTACTCATTGCACTCCATTTTTTGATGGCTTACCCCTTTTAGGCCCAGACCCATTCCTGTCCTTACTGCCATTGCCTTTTTTTGGATTTACCCCTGTTCTGCTCCCTATTGACTTGTCTACCTTTGTGTCTACTTCGCTAACTACCCTGTTTTGTGGGGGGGGGCTAGGATTTCCCTGCTTCTCTTCAGTGCTCCCCCCTTGGCTAGTTTAAATGCTTGCCAATGAAGCATTTAAACCTATCACCTAGGATCCTGGTTTCCCTCCTGGACAGATGCAGACCAACACACACCAGTATAGGCCTGTATCCTTCCAGGTGGACCCCCAGTCCCCAATGAAGCCAAGTCCCTGAGCTCCACACCAGTTTTTCAACCAGTCATTGAATCCATGGTGTGGAGTGCCCTAGCTTCACCCATGCCATAGACAGGTAGCACTTCTGAGAAAGATACCATGTGTGCTACTTATCTAAGGTCCCTCCCCAACTCCATAAACTGCTGCTGCACTGCTCTGATCCCATTCCCAGCCAGATCATTTCTTATTAGGTGGATAGTGACATCCAGCTCCCTCCCCAGTGCAGCTGTTCCCACAATCCTGAGGATTCACTTCCTGTTCCTCCAAGCCATTGCACTGGACAAGCACCTTACCTCCCTCTCCCTTCCTTCCCCCATTTCTACCCCCCTAATGACTGTCCCCCACCAGGAGTTGTTTCCTTCCCCTGTGGGATCCTATGCCACCCTCCTGTGGGTCTCCTTTGTGGAGGTTCCCAGCATCCTCCTTAGTCTCCACTGTGGGTGCCTCCACAGAGGAACCACACTCTGCCAGAATGGTGAATGGATTGTGAAGAGGAACAACTGGAGGGATGCACCTCTGTTCCACCACCCTCACCCTCCCTGAGCTAACCATGGCCCAACCACTCCTCTTTCTTGGCAACCTCTGAGGAAGTGGTGGTGGCCTGGGTAGTGTCTAGGTGGGGGAGGAGGTTTCCTGAATCCTCACCAGGTCAGCATGGAGACGGGCAACCTCCTCCCTCAGACCAGAGAGACTCCTTGCTCACAAACTTGCAGATCTAGGTATTTCAAATACTGCACTCCTCTAGTTTTCTAATTACTTGGCAAATGTAACCCAGAGAGTCATGTATGAGGCCTCCCTTTCAGACCCTGCCCCAGCTCTGGTCGGTGTTCCCCAAGGCTCCATCCTAGGCCTATTGCTGTTTGCCTTACACATCAACACCACAACTCAACATGGACCCCATGCTTTTGGATATTATAATCGGACTTCACCAGAACACCTGGTTAAAGATCAAATATAATCAAGCAGGGGACCTATCTTCAGAAATAAAAAACAATCTTTGGGTAAGACGAGGGTGCCTTCTGGCCCCTACATTATTCACCATATACAGTGCAAGCCTGTTATAATGGACACATCTGTGCACACAACATTTGTCCATTATATCCAGTGCCCATTATATCTAGAGGTGGAGGCCTATGTGTAAGGGTGTGTCTGTGTTTGAGAGCAGGGGCTCAGAGAGAATGAGAGCCTATTATATAACTTCATAGATTACTCAGAAACCTGCCTAGCATGAAGGTTTCTGTATTCTGTGTGTTTATTAAAAGTTGACTGTCAGGGAACATGCATTTTTTTAAGGATGTTTACTGTAGAATGTAAGAAGATGGTAACTCTAGTGGCTGGATGTTGGGTGTTCTAGGACTGTAAAAACAAAGTCAATTCTACTGTAAGGGTTTTATTGAAGTATATAATAATTTACTTTTAGGGTAATCAATTAACCAATAAAAGTTTATGTAGCTTGCAGAGAATTATTTTTAAAGAAATGTAATCTCTGTTGTTCATCCATTTTAGTTGTAAATTTGCCAAATCTCCTCACCAGCTCTGCACTCCCCAAAAAAGCACTACAAATGCCCATAAAAGCTTCTTAGTGTCCATTATAAGCAATCTTTCTGTCCATTATAACCAGAGCAAAATTTATTGGATTTGGTAAATTTGGTTTGGGAAATCGGTTTCTATCCACTATAACCGATTGTCCATTATAACAGTCTCTGTTATAAGTGGAGTGCACTGTATATCAATATTAATTCTCTAACTGAACAGCTAGATGAGCCAGAGTTTAATTCCTATTCCATTAAAAATAAAAAAAATTCCAGTTTTATCCTTTGCTGATGACCATGTGCTATTACCAATTTCTCTATTGGGTCTTCAGTGCAAAGTAAATTTATTTGCTAAACTATGGAAGGAAAATAAATTGATAATAAACAAGGATGAAACTAACTTGTTAATATTTGAACATAAACAAAAGAAAATGTCCTTTGTTTTTTTTTTTTTTTGCAAAATATTTTATTGAAGGGATGTTGAGTACATGGTACTAGTACATGGAAGAAGGCACAATTATCATGTCAGTTTACATACATTGATATTACATACATAATTGGTACAAGCTGTAAATCTAAGGGGATCATGGGCTTGCTGGGCCATATTTACACAGGTAAGGAAATAGTCACAGTGGTTGCTGAGGGGCTGCTAACCTAGCTGTTTGTATACTGCTTTAAGGAAACACATAAAATCAGACACATTATAGATGAGTGAGAAGGCAGTGGTGCAGGGTGAAACATGCACAAACACAGACATGGGAAAGAGTTTGAGCTATATGCCATGTAGATGGGCTACCCAAGATATCACTAAACCCCTATGTGGGAAAACCACCACTCTGGATTGCTGATATAAGAGGGGACCAAATATTTAAAAAGGCTTCCTGCTTACCCATGGCATACATTTGGGTTTTCTCTAGGGCTAGATATAGTTTAAGAATATTATCCCATTGAGAGATGGACAGGTGGGAGATGGACATCCAATTCTACGCCACTGTCTTCCTCGCATTAACCAAGGTGATAGACCGCAAGGGGTTGCTTAACTTCCCATTAGGATGCTGGGGATCTGCACCAAGAAGTAGCTGTAAAGGAGATTTTGATGGATTGTAACCCAGCACTCTACTCATTATTTGGTGCACTGAGTGCCAAAAAGGGGTCACCTTGGTGCAGGTTAGAGCTAAGTGAAGGAAGTCCCTCTCATGTGTGCTACATTTGAGGCAATCGTTGGACCTCTGTACATCCAAGGATAATAATTTCTTGGGCATAATATATGTCCTATACATGAAATTCAACTGTATCTGAGTGAGCTTATTGTTGCGGGAACAGTTCATGAGATGTTGACTAGCCAGGCTCCATATTTTGGAGTCAATTGGAGTTAGAAGGTCATTGCTCCATTTTTATCTATGCCCTTCTGTGGTCTTATGAGTTTATTTATTTACTTATTTATTTATTTAAGAGTTTTACCAGGAAAGACATGCTGAGAGGGAACCGCTTGATTCCAGATGCATCCTGGGGGAGGGGGAGCAGGAATATATACAAATATAGTAACACACAGGAAAATACAGAGCAGCAAGCAAATACTCAAGCTGCTACAATACATTTCACTACAGAGCCGATATCCCAAGAGGTTACACAGTGGGTGGGATACTAGAGTAATAAGCAGGCTAGTGAAAATGCACAATGCATAATATAGACTAAAAAAAAGATGTCTAGCATACTTAGACATGTACTAACTATTTTGAGAGGCCCTGGAAGCCCCAAGAGAGTGGTATCTAGGCATGGTAGGAAGGGAAATGAGCTAGGAGCATGTGCAGGTGGAGGAGAAGTGTGCCTGAGGAGACGGTTTAGATGCTGGCTGCTGTCTATGTGCCGGATTTCGGCCGGTAAGGTGTTCCACAGTTTGGGCATATGGAAGCTGAAAGCAGCTTGTCCTTTATATGAGGACATGCGTGGGATGAAGAAGAGCCTGGAGTCTGAGTTTCTGAGTGTGTACGCAGTGGGGGACTGGACAGAGAGGGCCGACTAGAGGTATGAGGGAAGGGATTGTGCCCAAAATTTAGCTGTGACCCTAGCGCAGTGGGCCTGTTTGCGATCCTGTAAAGACATCAGGTCAAGTGACTTATAGAGGGTGCAGTGGTGCGTTGCGGGTGGGCAGTCCAGGGCAAAATGGCAGAAACAATGGTAGAGAGGTTCTAGCCTGGTTAAGGTTGACTTAGTGGCCGTGTTGTAGACTATGTCCCAGTAGTCAAATATCTGGAGGATCATTTTCTGTATGATTGCTTTGTGGGTCGGTAAGGAAGGCAGGCCTTGTTGCAATATACAGCGCTCAGTTTGGGATGTAGTTTTTTGTGCATTGAGTCTATGTGAACAGAAAAGTCGAGGTGCTTGTCAAGCCATACCCCGAGGTATCTGAAAGAGGTGAAATCCTCCAGAGGGGACCTGTCAGTGGTGTGGATGGTTGGGATTCAGGAGAGGTGGGAGAGTCGTTTCTGCATTCCGAAAGTTAGTGAGACAGTTTTCTTTGGATTGAGGAAAAGCTGGTTAGTACGAAACCAAAGCTGAACAGCAGTGAAATCTTTCTGGAGTCTTTCCACAGTAAGGGAGGTGGAGGGACCTGATGCAAACATTACCATGTCATCGGCATTCATGTGAATGTGTGTGTGTGTGCTAGCTGAGGGCAGGTCATTTAGAAAAATGGTGAACAGTAATGGGCCGAGGACCGAGCCTTGAGGGACCCTGGAGGTGACAGGGAGAGGGACTGAGGTGCAGGAGCCAATTTTTACTGCTTGTGACCTGCATGCCAGAGAGGATTGGAACCAACTGGTTGCTGCTCCTGACAGACCGGTGTGGGAGAGTTTGGACAGCAAAAGGGAGTGGGAGATGGTATCAAAGGCTTTGGCAAGGTCAATGAAAATGGCTGAGGTGGCATGCCCTTGTTCCATACCAGTGAGGATAGCATCAGTGAATCTTAGAAGTGAGGTGATGGTGGAGTGTGACTTCCTAAATCCAGACTGGTAAGGTGTGAAGAAAGAGGAGGAGTCGAGAAAGGGGGCAAGTTGGGAGAGTACGAGGTGCGCCTCTGGTTTAGCTAAGATGGGGAGTAGGGATATCGGGCGGTAGTTTCCCGGTGCGTAGGGGTCCCCACCTTTAGGGAGTGGGATGATGGTGGCTCACTTCCTGTCCAATGGGATTTCCGCAAGCAAGAAGGAGAGATTGAATAGGTCTGCCAGCGTTGCGGCGATGGCAGGGGCAGACAGGTGAAGCATTTTTGAGTCCAACCCAGAGGGTCATTTACCTTTGGAAGGGTTGAGAGCTTGCAGGACTTTAACCACTTTGGTGGGAGTAACTAGGTGAAAGGTGAAACTGGAGGCCGAGGCAGTGAGTGGGAAGGTAGGGGATGAGCTAGAGGGGTGGGGGTGGGAGGTTGGAGAGAGGATGCACAGCTGGTGAAAAGGTGTTGAAACTTCTGACCTTGGCACCAGGATCAGTGACAATGGAGCCTTCGACATTTAGTGCTGGGGTGGGGGGTCGGGTGGGGAGAAAGGGAGTTGATTGTTGGGTGGTTTATATTGGTGAGGAAAGAGGCCTTGAAGAAGTTTGCATTGGCCTGGCATAGTGGCATAGTGCAGGAATTCCGGAGTACTCGGTAAAGTTGGTGAGCCACCAGGGTGCCAGTAGTTTTATATGATTTCCAGGCCTGATCCCTGGCATGAAGCTGGTCTATGGTATTTGCCATAACCTAGGGCAGGTGGGCACCCCTTACTCTTGACCTTCTAAGTGGGGCATAGTGGTCCCAAATGGCTAGAAATCTGGACTTACAGTTCTAGGGCAGCGTTGATATTTGGAGCCCATTGGATGCAGGACCAACCAATGTATGATAGGCCATTTAAGAGTGCATCAAGGTCAAGTGATTTGCATGATCTGATGAGCAGCGTAACAAGGGGGGGGGTGCTTTGGGCTGGAATATTTTTCTTACTATGTAGATGATGTGGTGGTCTGAATAATTTCTGAATAATGTTATAGTATACAGAGAGTGGCTTTGAACCTGGCTGGGGTTTGTGCATCTCTTTCTTTAAGGGAAGGGGAGGACCCAGCCACAGGTGGTTGACAAGGATACACTGCACCTCTGTCTACCTGTAAGGTATATAAAAACGTCTCCAGTAGGTAAACCCCACTCTTTACAGAGTGAGGTGAAGCTCTTAAGGGTGCCTCTCTCATACAGCTGACATACGGTGGTTAGGCCTCTCCGGCTCCACAAATGTAACCTCTGTAGGAGAGGTATAGAGCACGGACCCCTATTCTTCATCGCTAGTAATATGCCTGCATAGGGTGAGGGTCAGGGATTAAGATGCCCTCTGTGATCATGTACATCCCTCCAAATTCACAGCAGGTTGGCAGTGAATGGGTTAGTTTTGCTGGGGTTCTGCTCTGAAGTTAAAATTGAAGGAAGGGCATCTACCTTCAATGTGCCTACCAGGGTTTCCTCCTCTAACTCCAACCAGGTGCACTCCACCTCAGAGGGCCCCACTGGCACAAATGCAATCTGTGCAGCCCTGTAATAATTCAAGAAATTCAGAAGCACAGGCCCCCTTTTTTTCAGGTAGTTGCAAGATGGCTCTTTTAATTCTAGCAGCTTTACCTCCAAAGGAACCTGTGTAGGATCGCATAGAGTAGAGTGAAGTGGGCCTTGAGCACTCCAACAGGGAGCGATTGATACAGATATAAGCATTTTGGTAAAATAGTCATCTTTACTACCCCCACCCTACCCAGTAGAGACAGTGGGAAGGCCATCAACCTATCACAATCTTCTGACATTTTATGCATGACAGGTTTATAATTCAGAGCATATTATGAGCTCATTTTAGCTGAGATAGTAACTCCCAGGTATTTTATTGTTTTCACCAGCTACAGGTTTGAGATGAAAAGTGCTCTGTCCCTGGCTCCGTGTGCGGTGGCCCTACCGACAGTCAGTCGGCGATGCGCGGCGGGCGCAGGCGGGTGGATGCCGTCACCGCCGGGGGAGCGGGTGGAGGGGCTTCGTGGGTGGGTGGGGGGCCAGACACCAGGAGATGTTTGGGGGTTGTGTTGTGACATTCTGCCTGCGATCGGCTTTACGGTCCACTGGACCACCAGGGAGTTATTCGGGTTGGGGGAGGGTTACATTCTGCCCGCGATCGGGCACTGGGGATTAGACAGGTTCTGCCCGCGACCGGGCACTGGGGTTTATACAGGTTCTGCCCGCGATCGGGCACTGGGGGTTTATATGGTTCTGCCTGCGATCGGGCTGTGGGATGTGTGGGGGGACACATGTACGTGTACTGCCCGCGATCGGGCTGGTGGAGGGGCACAGGGAGCGAAAGGAGCCAGCCAGGGGTGGCAGCTGCTGTGTTGCGCCTGCAATGCAGCAGCTCACCTGTGGGTGGCCCTCGACTTAAGCCTTTTTTGGCTCAAGCTTGGCGATGCAGCTTGAGTTGGCGATACACCCGCGCAACCCGACTGAATATCGGGTCATGCAGGTTGTGCATGGATCCTCCTCCTGTTGAGCATGCATTCATTTGCACTGCTCTCTATGCAACCTGGTGCCAGTGGCGTAACTGCCTCCTGCTGAATATCGCAGAATGGCGCATTTTGGACTTGCGCATGGCGCAACCCTTTTGAATATCTGGGCCAAAGCAGTTACTGCTTTTAATGCATTTAGGAGATTCACTGCACAAATGGGAAATGGCTCAGTCAAGGGACTACTTAGAGTCACAGAAGCAAAAATACATGCCAGTTTATTATTTGCAGCAGTAATATGGACCCGGTGTAATCCAAAGATACTAGAAACACAGTTAAATAAGGTCTTTAGATACATTCTTAGAGTCCCCAAGGCTGTCCCAGCACCAGTATTTAGAACTGAGTTGAGACAGTTGCCTCTCTCGGCATATATCATAGAAAAGAAGATAACATTTATATTAAAGGCTTTTCTTTGTCATGAATCCAAAAATGTTTATTGAGGAGGAAATTGAATATACTGGCCAAGGGTTTCTTTCCCCAATGATGGAATGCATTACTGCTCAGGCGTTTCCCCTAGGTCTAGGATACCTTTTGTACCAGATATATTATAGACCATTTAATGAGATATTGTACCAGCTAAAGAAAGGATGAAGGATACTTTTACACAAGAGATTTTGAATCTTTACAAACATATAAAATTTCAATTGGTATAGGAGGATCAAAATTCATCATAACTTAGAATGTTATTTATACCTATTGGAGAATCCAGTTATACGGTGAATTCTAACTAGATATAGACTTGAACTATGTAACTGTAATTATATTTATTTCCAGCAGAAACATCCAGGAATAGTAGATGATCTCTGTAAGTGCAATATGAAGGTCATAGATGACCTAAAACACCTTACTCTAATTTGTCCACTCTATGAGAAGAATAGGAGATTTTGGCTAGGGCTAATATTAATGAACCTTTGTTCCAGAGCTTTGGCATTTTGGAAGTGGGGATCAGGACTGGGTTAGACCTGTCCATGATAGTGTCCTGAACACAATTAAATCACCCCCCATATCCAGAGGCCCTCCTGCCCCGCCATATCTAGTGAGAGTCTCTGAAAAAACACAGGGTCCTCTACATTTGGCTCATAAATCAAACCAAAGGAGAAGGTTCCAACTCCCGATAGTTCAGCTCTCACCAGAGAATACCTGCCCACCTTATCAATGAGCTGATCTAGTATACGCACTTGAGCGCTTCAAGGGAACCAAATCAAAGTGCCCCTCACCTTGGAGGAGAAAGCAGAGGAGATCCAAATTTCCCCCAGAGAAGTGGTAGTTTTCACAACTTCCCCCCTAAGACATATGTATCTCCTGTAGCATAACTACTTGCCATTTGGATTTCTTGGCTTATACCAACACCCGTTTCCGTTTAATAGATTTTAATCCATTTACATTCCAAGTTGCCACCTGATTGTATTAGCATTAAACCCTGTGATAGCTAGGCATTTGTAAAGATTTCTATTATTATGTAGTGAGTCATAAATCTTCCTCCACCAGTAGGTTCTCCACTGCATTTAATATTTTGTGTCGGCCAAATAGTGATTCAGGTTTCTTCCCTTGCACATCAACATCGTTATTTTACCTCTCTTACAGCAGAGCCAACTTATCCCCCCTACCCCATTAAACACTTGGGACAGAAGGTGGTACCCAATCCACCAGACAGGAGTTCCAGAAAAAAATATCCCTCACACAGATTGGGACTCCCAGCACCCCACTACCCCAACAAACCTTTTGATTTTCCCACTAAAAATAGCAAACAACTGTCCCTTTCTCTTCCCTCAACCTCCCTTGCCTCCCTATAACATGAGCATACTCCCACCAGTTCAGATCACAAGAAACCTGAAATGCTTCCTCATATGAACAACTGGTAACCGGTAACCAAACTTGTACAAGTGTGAGTATTGTCACCAATCTATCTATTTGGCACTTAACATCCTATTATTTAATATAGTATTGCTAAGGCCTCCTGTTTCAGAAATAGAGGAGTTATAGTTAGAAAACAAATTTTAAACACTTAAGTCAGAGAAATTCCACATCTGGATTAAAGGGAAGACAACCAGGATGAAAAATGTAAGGAAATAGAGCAATTTTTTATCTGACCCCCACACACACACACACACACTGTTACCCATGTCCCCAGACATGGTCGAGGCAGGTTCATGGTCTTTATCAGTACCTCACTCGACTTTTTAGGAAGTCTTTGAAAGTATCCAACACACAATCTGGGGTGGACCTGAGCAGGCAAAAGTAACCAGCCTCCTCAGACTTTTCAGTACGGCCAGTCAGGACTCCTGCCCGAGGTAATGAGTCATGGACTTAACTGAACAAGTTCATTGCTAATAATAGGAGACTTATCTGTTGTCCATTTCACCTTGCTTTGGAGGTGAGCAAGCCTGATTCCTTCTAACCTCCTCTTCCTCTATCCATCTCTCTGCTGCTTTCGGGCAGGTAAAGTAAACTGAGGATTGTCCAGGCTTGTCCATGCATAACTTGGCACGGTACATGAAAGCGAAAAACCATCCAAGGTTATACTTGACTTTGATCACATTAAACTTTTGCCTCTGCATTTGCAATTCACAGCTGTAATCTTGAAAAATGTGCACCTGATTATTTTTAAAGGTGATGGGCCCCTTCGCCTTAGCCCACCTCAAGATCTGCTCCTTATCCACAAAGCGGAGATATTTAATTAGGCAATGCCGAGGTTTGTCTCCAGGCCAAGGCGGGGGACCTACCCTGTGCACCCGCTCGATTTCAAACCCAGCAGCCTCCTCCGGCAACTCCAAGTGTTCCATTAGTCATTTGTACAGTTCTGTTTTGGGGTTGTAGTCCTCGGTTCTCTCTGGGCGTCCTACAATGTGCAAATTAGAACACTGTGATCTAGTCTTCTGGTCGTTGACTCTGGCTGCAAGCTCATCTGCAGTTTTTTTTTATTTGTTCCGTTCACCAGTGATTGCCTGTAAGGTGTCCTCTAGATCACTTACACAATGCTCCAGGTTGGATATTTGCTTTGTGCATGTTGAGGAGGTTTTGGAATGGCTTATTACCATGGATTGTAGGTGGGTAATCTGGACTGTAATGTTAGCAAACCCAGCCCTTATCTCATGCTGCATGGGGGCCAGCATGGGAGGCACTCCCACTAAGGACCACTCTAGCTCTGACATGTTAGTGCCATTCCTTGCATCTGAGTTAGCAGCCTGGTAGGCCTGAGATCTGGTGCAAACCTCTGATCCCAACCGCTGTACTTTCGATGCTGGTGCTGGCTTACATTTGAGTTTAGACTGCATATTTTTTGACTTGCTACTGGCCATGGACTATTTGAAGCTCCCCTTTAGATTTAGTGCCATTTTTGATGTATTTAGGAGGTCTCAGAAGCACTTTCAAAGATGTGCCTTGAGGTGCTGGCTAAAAAGCATCCACCACGTTCAGAAGCTAGCTATGCCCCACCTTCTTTGTTTACAGGCAAAACCAAAGTTATCACAGTTAAATACTACCTTTATTTGAGAGTTTATTTTTCTCAGAGTACTAAATAGTTGAATCACCTTGATTTCATAAAACACAAAGCAGTTACTGCTTTTAATGCATTTAGGAGATTCACTGCACAAATGGGAAATGGCTCAGTCAAGGGACTACTTAGAGTCACAGAAGCAAAAATACATGCCAGTTTATTATTTGCAGCAGTAATATGGACCCGGTGTAATCCAAAGATACTAGAAACACAGTTAAATAAGGTCTTTAGATACATTCTTAGAGTCCCCAGGCTGTCCCAGCACCAGTATTTAGAACTGAGTTGAGACAGTTGCTCTCTCTCCATATATCATAGAAAAGAAGATAACATTTATATTAAAGGCTTTTCTTTGTCATGAATCCAAAATGTTTATTGAGGAGGAAATTGAATATACTGCCAAGGGTTTCTTTCCCCAATGATGGAATGCATTACTGCTCTGTATGCTTCCCTAGGTCTAGGATACCTTTTGTACCAGATATATTATAGACCATTTAATGAGATATTGTACCAGCTTAAAGAAAGGATGAAGGATACTTTTTACACAAGAGATTTTGAATCTTTACAAACATATAAAATTTCAATTGGTATAGGAGGATCAAAATTCATCATAACTTAGAATGTTATTTATACCTATTGGAGAATCCAGTTATACGGTGAATTCTAACTAGATATAGACTTGAACTATGTAACTGTAATTATATTTATTTCCAGCAGAAACATCCAGGAATAGTAGATGATCTCTGTAAGTGCAATATGAAGGTCATAGATGACCTAAAACACCTTACTCTAATTTGTCCACTCTATGAGAAGAATAGGAGATTTTGGCTAGGGCTAATATTAATGAACCTTTGTTCCAGAGCTTTGGCATTTTTGGAAGTGGGGATCAGGACTGGGTTAGACCTGTCCATGATAGTGTCCTGAACACAATTAAAATCACCCCCCCCCATATCCAGAGGCCCTCCTGCCCCGCCATATCTAGTGAGAGTCTCTGAAAAAACACAGGGTCCTCCACATTTGCTCATAAATCAAACCAAAGGAGAAGGTTCCAACTCCCGATAGTTCAGCTCTCACCAGAGAATACCTGCCCACCTTATCAATGAGCTGATCTAGTATACGCACTTGAGCGCTTCAAGGGAACCAAATCAAAGTGCCCCTCACCTTGGAGGAGAAAGCAGAGGAGATCCAAATTTCCCCCAGAGAAGTGGTAGTTTTCACAGCTTCCCCCTGAGACATATGTATCTCCTGTAGCATAACTACTTGCCATTTGGATTTCTTGGCTTATACCAACACCCGTTTCCATTTAATAGATTTTAATCCATTTACATTCCAAGTTGCCACCCTGATTGTATTAGCCATTAAACCCTGTGATAGCTAGGCATTTGTAAAGACTTCTATTATTATGTAGTGAGTCATAAGTCTTCCTCCACCAGTAGGTTCTCCACTGCATTTAATATTTTGTGTCGGCCAAATAGTGATTCAGGTTTCTTCCCTTGCACATCAACATCGTTATTTTACCTCTCTTACAGCAGAGCCAACTTATCCCCCCCTACCCCATTAAACACTTGGGACAGAAGGTGGTACCCAATCCACCAGGCAGGAGTTCCAGAAAAAAATATCCCCCCCGCTCACAGATTGGGACTCCCCAGCACCCCACTACCCCAAGAAACCTTTTGATTTTCCCACGCAAAAATAGCAAACAACTGTCCCTTTCTCTTCCCTCAACCTCCCTTGCCTCCCTATAACATGAGCATACTCCCACCAGTTCAGATCACAAGAAACCTGAAATGTTTCCTCATATGAACAACTGGTAACCAGTAACCAAACTTGTACAAGTGTGAGTATTGTCACCAATCTATCTATTTGGCACTTAACATCCTATTATTTAATATAGTATTGCTAAGGCCTCCTGTTTCAGAAATAGAGGAGTTATAGTTAGAAAACAAATTTTAAACACTTAAGTCAGAGTAATTCCACATCTGGATTAAAGGGAAGACAACCAGGATGAAAAATGTAAGGAAATAGAGCAATTTTTTTATCTGACCCCCCCCCCCCACACACACACACACACTGTTACCCATGTCCCCAGACATGGTCCAGGCAGGTTCAGGGTCTTTATCAGTACCTCACTCGACTTTTTAGGAAGTCTTTGAAAGTATCCAACACACAATCTGGGGGTGGACCTGAGCAGGCAAAAGTAACCAGCCTCCTCAGACTTTTCAGTACGGCCAGTCAGGACTCCTGCCCGAGGTAATGAGTCATGGACTTAACTGAACAAGTTCATTGCTAATAATAGGAGACTTATCTGTTGTCCATTTCACCTTGCTTTGGAGGTGAGCAAGCCTGATTCCTTCTAACCTCCTCTTCCTCTATCCATCTCTCTGCTGCTTTCGGGCAGGTAAAGTAAACTGAGGATTGTCCAGGCTTGTCCATGCGTAACTTGGCACGGTACACGAAAGCGAAAAACCATCCAAGGTTATACTTGACTTTGATCACATTAAACTTTTGCCTCTGCATTTGCAATTCACAGCTGTAATCTTGAAAAATGTGCACCTGATTATTTTTAAAGGTGATGGGCCCCTTCGCCTTAGCCCACCTCAAGATCTGCTCCTTATCCACAAAGCGGAGATATTTAATTAGGCAATGCCGAGGTTTGTCTCCAGGTCAAGGCGAGGGACCTACCCTGTGCACCCACTCGATTTCAAACCCAGCAGCCTCCTCCGGCAACTCCAAGTGTTCCATTAGTCATTTGTACAGTTCTGTTTTGGGGTTGTAGTCCTCGGTTCTCTCTGGCCTCTACAATGTGCAAATTAGAACACTGTGATCTAGTCTTCTGTCGTTGACTCTGGCTGCAAGCTCATCTGCAGTTTTTTTTAATTTGTTCCGTTCACCAGTGATTGCCTGTAAGGTGTCCTCTAGATCACTTACACAATGCTCCAGGTTGGATATTTGCTTTGTGCATGTTGAGGAGGTTTTGGAATGGCTTATTACCATGGATTGTAGGTGGGTAATCTGGACTGTAATGTTAGCAAACCCAGCCCTTATCTCATGCTGCATGGGGGCCAGCATGGGAGGCACTCCCGCTAAGGACCACTCTAGGTCTGACATGTTAGTGCCATTCCTTGCATCTGAGTTAGAAGCCTGGTAGGCCTGAGATCTGGTGCAAACCTCTGATCCCAACTGCTGTACTTTCGATGCTGGTGCTGGCTTACATTTGAGTTTAGACTGCATATTTTTTGACTTGCTACTGGCCATGGACTATTTGAAGCTCCCCTTTAGATTTAGTGCCATTTTTGATGTATTTAGGAGGTCTCAGAAGCACTTTCAAAGATGTCTTGAGATGCTGGCTAAAAAGCATCCACCGTTGCCAGAAGCTAGCTATGTCTCACCTTCTTTGTTTATAGGCAAAACCAAAGTTATCACAGTTAAATACTACCTTTATTTGAGAGTTTATTTTTCTCAGAGTACTAAATAGTTGAATCACCTTGATTTCATAAAACACAAAGCAGTTACTGCTTTTAATGCATTTAGGAGATTCACTGCACAAATGGGAAATGGCTCAGTCAAGGGACTACTTAGAGTCACAGAAGCAAAAATACATGCCAGTTTATTATTTGCAGCAGTAATATGGACCCGGTGTAATCCAAAGATACTAGAAACACAGTTAAATAAGGTCTTTAGATACATTCTTAGAGTCCCCCCAGGCTGTCCCAGCACCAGTATTTAGAACTGAGTTGAGACAGTTGCCTCTCTCGGCATATATCATAGAAAAGAAGATAACATTTATATTAAAGGCTTTTCTTTGTCATGAATCCAAAAATGTTTATTGAGGAGGAAATTGAATATACTGGCCAAGGGTTTCTTTCCCCAATGATGGAATGCATTACTGCTCAGGCGTTTCCCCCCTAGGTCTAGGATACCTTTTGTACCAGATATATTATAGACCATTTAATGAGATATTGTACCAGCTTAAAGAAAGGATGAAGGATACTTTTTACACAAGAGATTTTGAATCTTTACAAACATATAAAATTTCAATTGGTATAGGAGGATCAAAATTCATCATAACTTAGAATGTTATTTATACCTATTGGAGAATCCAGTTATACGGTGAATTCTAACTAGATATAGACTTGAACTGTGTAACTGTAATTATATTTATTTCCAGCAGAAACATCCAGGAATAGTAGATGATCTCCGTAAGTGCAATATGAAGGTCATAGATGATCTAAAACACCTTACTCTAATTTGTCCACTCTATGAGAAGAATAGGAGATTTTGGCTAGGGCTAATATTAATGAACCTTAGTCTCACCACATATCTACTGGTATGGATCTTTTTAACTCCAAGGTTAAATTGATTTTAACTAGACTTGCCCAAATTTATTTTCTTTTTTTCTTTTTGCACCTCCCCAGCTCTTTGTTGGCCACTCCTTTGGGCCACCTAGGCCCCACTAGCAACCTGCCCCGTGAGACCAGCCACCACCACCCCACGTCGCAGCCCCCAACATAACCCTTCACCGGACGGGTCTGCCTCCTCTGAAGGAGATAGGCACTGGTGGGGTTTGGCCAGCACACTCATTTTTCTTGGCCCAGTTGCTGCTGATGTGGTCCTGTGCTGTCTCTCAGGGCTTCTGTGGCAGTGGGAGTGGGTCACCATCAACCAGTCGACCATGGAGCATTGTTTTCCCATTTTCTCCCTGGGGGCATGCCATGCCACTAATGTCAAGGCAAACACCGATGTTCACCATGCTCTGTTAGTCAGTGGGACCCAATGCATTGCCGAGCCCCAAGCCTCCACCAGGAGTCAGGAAGTGCTAGGTCATCTCCCCACCTTCCCCTGAGAGAAGGGAAGCAGTCATCAGATGCTCAAGCCTTCTCCCCCAGCTGGCCCTCTGGCACCCATGGGTCCTTTCCTGAACTTAGGTTGCCAGTGTTGCAAGCAGAAGTCCAACCACTGTGCTGAAAGGTTGGCAACACCCAATTTTTAATGTCCTTAAAATTGTAGCAAATCTGTGCAGAAACTGACTGAGTTTACAACTATAATGACAAACTGTTATGTACCATTTCAAGATATTTATATTGTATGGGCAATAAAAATGCTGGTAGAGCTTTTAAGTTATATAAATTATTGTCTGTATACTCATGTGAATTTTGATACTGCTTAAATTTTGTAACTTATCTGTTGTAATGGCTTTGTGCCGAACAATAAAATGATGATGATGATGATGATGATGATGATGAATCTCCATAACTCAGATCCTTACTCACTGCTCTGCCATACTCTATGCTGATGATCTTGTTCTGTATACCTGCTTCAAAAATACTGCCCAAATCAACTAATACCTAACAGCTGACATACAATCAGTACACACCTGGTTATCTGAGAAAAAAAAATGATCCTAAACATGACCAGAATGCAAGTCATGCTATTCAGTATGTCCCCCCAATTAAGAGCATGCCCATCCCCTCTATCTATAGTATATAATGATGGCACCTTGGTCTCCACTGACTTCTATTTCACATACCTGGGAGTCACACTTGACCACTTGCTTGATTGCTCATCTCAAGTCATGCATGTCTGCAAATCTATGAATGCTATGCTAGGGGTCTCAAATAAAGTGAGTTACAACCTGACCCCACAGGCATGCCTTGCCACTGCCCATGGGATGCTCCTCCTTAAGTTTCTCTATTGTGCACCAATGTACTTGACAGTTTCTAAAGCTACTGTATTAGATGGGATGTCACGTACAACAGTATCTGCCATTTTGCATGTGTCTGATGGACACAGTACTGTGCCAAAGTTCACTTGCACAGGAGTTGCATCCAACATCCCAGGGTGCCATGTTGCAAGGGGGCTTATGCCAAGGTGGGGCTGCCAAATCCCCTTATTTTATTTGGGATTTTGGATGCCCCACCATGGCCACCACTTAGACTAGCCAGGTGGTGGTCTAACTGGTTTGTGACAATGGGATGAACTGGGACAGGGGCCTGTAGGGGTGCACCCGGGGCAGGTCATGTCATGGTGGGGGCATGGATGGGAAGTGGCAACTCACCCCAACATGTAACATGGATCAGGATGGTGCTAGCTTGGACTAGCATGCTACCCCAATGGGCACCCCTGTGCCCAGACAGTATTCTACTGTAGCTGCCATTTCCCCCAACCCCTTTGGGTCCCCAGGTCATTTGTGCTATAGTGGCCCTCCAAGTACAAAGTAGCCCTGCTCCTTATTTCTATGTTTGACCAAAAAAAAGTCCCAGTCCATACCTGGTGGTCTAGTGGCACCCCACCCTCCCTACACTAACAAGCAGTGTTCACCCATCCTGCTCCCCCCCGTCCCCAACACACATCTATGATTGGCACAACCCTCTTACACCACCACAGCCAGCCACAGAATGCATTTGAGAGGATGCATTCTGTACACTGTATACTATACAGTGTACAGTATGCAGCATATGCAGTCTACAGCTGGCCATGATTGTGAGAGGAGGGCTATGCCAGTTATAGAAGTATGTCAGGGATGGGAGGAGCAGGGTGGGTGTCCACTGCTTGTCAGGGTGGTGAGGGTGGGGGACCACTAGACTACCATGTAATGTGTGGGCAGTTCTGTGTAGGCACAGTGGGAGTGCAGGGGGGAACATGGACTGGGACTGGGAATTTTTTGTTATACATGGAAATGAGGATTGGGGCTACTTTGGACTTGGAAGGGGGCACTATACCACCACTGCATTGTGGCTATTTTGGGAACTGCCAGGAGTTGGCAAAAGCCTGCCACAGGAGGCATTCCACATTTGTGACACATGAGTGTCCTACATGGGCAAAATGCCCCATGCCACAGCCTTGTGGTAGCTGCCCCATCTGTGCCTGGGTTCCAGGCTTAGTACTCCTGCTTGCACCTGGGGTGTCCACCTGGGCATTTGTCTACAGATGAGTCCATGGACCTGTTCCAGGAGCCCCCCAACTGCACCCATCTTTTGGCCACAGTCTGAGTTTTGTGGCTATTCCAAAAGGTTTGGCGCAAGTCACCAACCTTCTGGAATAGCAACTTTTGCAGTTGTCACAACTGCATCAGATGCAGTTCTCCTTTCAGCCATATGTTGTGTTTGACGCATGTGGCTTGTAAAATTGGGACCATGATCTCTAGTATAATGCAAATTGGACAGCCTTCATCCATTGCTTCTTTTCTCCAGCCAGTTAGTGGTAACTACCTCTTGAGATCAAATGATAGTGTTCTACTGGTTGTCCCTAAGGTCAGAATTTGCACTGATGAAGCAGTTTTTCCCTTAGTGAATTCAGTATTTCTTCTATAAGGACTTTGTTAAAGTTTGCAGTAAAGCCATCTGGGCCAGAGACTTTGTCATTGGACATGGAGCCAGTAACCTAATTAATTTCCAATGTGTTTAAAGGCTACTTTAGTAGAGCTTGCTGTTTTTTAAACATCTTGCAGAAGGGGATGGAATTCAAATAGTCATCAATCTGCTGAGACGTGTTCCCTAACTCACCGATATACACTGCTTGGAATAATATTCTTGAAAGGCTTGGGCAATAAGCCTGGGGAGGTTAGAGTGGTATTGGTATGATCTACTATAGCTTTAACTGTTCCTTGGGCCTCCTGTAGCTTGAGGCATAAATGCAGCAATATCCCTGCCTTTTTCCCTCTCAGCTGCATAATTGGTTTTAGTTGTAAAAAAAGCAAATTCCACTCATTGTCTATTAAGTTCATTGTATTTCTCTGTAAGCCTTCCCAACCTTTTCCTGGTGGATTCTTTCCTATTTCTAGATGAGGTTCCTTCTAGCTTCATAATTTAAGCAAGGAGAGAGATTGCTTTTTGAGATTTTACCTTTTTCTTCTAGCTGGTGTCCTTATCAAGTATCTCCTTATTGCACATTTAAAGATATTCGATGTAATGTCAGCCTGGGGGATTGGGCCTTTGTTTTCCTGAAGAACCTCTCATTAAACTGTTTCAATAAGGTTAACATTTTAGGGTGCATCAAGATATTCTTATTCAGCTTCCAAATTATATCTGTCTCTGAGTGAGCATCAAGTCTTTTGGCAAGCTGCACTGGGGCATGATCACATATCACTTAGAGTAGGATCTCTGCTAGACGCGTTCCTGTGATAATCTGGTCACTTTGCACCAGCACTTTCTGTAGTCCAATTTGGGTTGTGGGCACTGTTATGAGCTTTTGAAATAATCAGTTTGTATTTTCTATAACAGTGGTGTGAGCCTCCTTTTATGGTGGGTGCTGTAATCCATTTTACTATTTACTGATGAGATAAAAGCCCAGTCTCAAGCTGGTACCATTAGGACCAGAATAAAAAATGTGTTCTCTATCTATGGGGTGAAGTTATCTCCACTGGCCTGTGCAGTTCAGAGAATCTTGAAGTTCCATAAGCTTTCTTTGTTCTAGAGAGAGTCCTTTGTTCTGTAATTAGGATCTGTCTAGATCTGTGTCTATAATCACTTTCCAGTGACAATTCATAAGAAGAGGTGTCTGAGGTCATGCAGCTAGATAAGACATTAGGGTGGTGAAAAATGAGGGGTTACTACTATTGGGCCCATGCATATTGGTGAGAACAACTTCATTTCTATCAATCATTCCCTTAATAATGATAACTCAGCCCAGAGGATACATGATTACTTCTTGTATTTGAAAGGGTGTGGATCTAGAAATCATGATGGACACACTTGTTCATTTGGAGTCTACCCCCACCTTGAAAAATTTACCAGTCCAGCATCTATGAAGAACTGTGACATGTTGAAAATCTACTGAAGGGTTTTACTGTTGAAGATGGTTTAAAATCTGTGCCTGTTTCTGAAGGGAGCGTCCCACTTAATATTCCATGTGATCAGTGTCACTTGATTAGTGGTCATTACTAAATTTGCAGAAAGCTGTGGTATTGAGGTGGGTAGAATAAATAATTACTCTACCAAGTGTAACACTGAGTATATAGTATATATGACATTTAGTTTACTTACTATTTTTTGTGTGCTTCTAGTATAGAAGCTGAGTTGACCCACTCACCACCAGAATAAAACAAGTAAAAACATAACCCCCCCCCCTTTCTAAATCTGTTTAGAGCATCCCCTCTACAGTACAAGTCACATTAAACTGTTCCTCCAATGAGTTGGTGTAACATTTCTGACTGAGTTGCATAAGTGTTGCTGGATCTAATTCAGTGCTGTGCACAAACTGTTTCTTAAGAGTTAAAACCCAGTTTTGGATTGCATTATGACAGGATTGCAGATGCATACCAATTGGGCTGCAAAATCATCTTACAAACATTGTGCTTGAGCTGGTTAAGCATTGAAAAATAAAGCATTATGAGCTGCCAGTGTATTGCTGACTATAAAAAAAATAATGCTAAACCAGCTCATTGGTGGAACAGTTTAATGTGACTTGACTGTATGTTGTCTGGCTGGCATATCCCTTGTCCTACCAGAGCACGTCTCTGAAGTCTTCTGGCATAATTCCTAGAGTGTGGTTACTTTCCACAGCTGCAATGGGCAGAGCCCTTCAGACATTTTGTTATTACAGCAGAAAAAGGGATCTCTCAAGATTATTAATGGACAAGATAAATTTGAAGCTTTTGAGTTATCACTCCACTCTGCTGTGTTCATTGAGCTAAGCAGTTTTGCAATACACTATTTGGTGTGATAAGCGTCAATGTGGGTGGCTAGAATTCTCTTTCAAGAGAGAGGGTAGAATTCTCTTTCAAGAAAGTTTCATAGCTCATAAACATGTTAGCTCAGTCACCTTTTTCCAACAATGAATCTCATTAAAGGATTTACACTGTTTTTTAACCTAAGACACCATCTGATTAGCACTGTCTCAGGCATAGTTTACTATAGCAGAAGACATCTGTTTCTTTAACCCCTAAGACATGTAAAGGGCTGAAATCTTGTGCTGCTACTTTTACTTTCCTTTTTTAAAACAAAAATTAGATTGTGCTTTAGCTGGCAAACATATTATGAAACTTTTATCCCTGAAAACAGCCACCTTTTCTGGTTTCAAATCTAAGTGCATAGTACAACCAGTTATTTTAAACTTGTTACTGCCTTCAGTAGTATCTATAATGCATTGTAGTACAGCAGAAGACAGCCTAAGACAAGTAAAGAATGATATATTTTGTTACTTCTTTTACTATGCTTTTTTGGGGGAAAATGTATTTATATTGAGCTACAGTATGGCTGGTAAACACATCCTGCAACTTTTGTGGTTTCAAATCTAAGTACATATTACAGCCTCCAGCACTATATCCAGCATAATTTACTACATCAGAAGACAGCTGTTTCTTTAATCCCTTTCACTCAAACACACACACACACACACATACACAAGAATTTGATGGCAGATGGGGACTGAGTGGCCCATCTAGTCTGCCCATGAGCATACCAACCTCCCCTATATTTTGCTGTTTTTGTTTACACCATAGAGCAGGTCCCATGCATGTTTAAATTGCGTTGACATCTTTGCTGCAACCACCTCTGGGTGCAGGCTGTTAGATGTGTCTATTACCCTCTCTCTAAAAAAGTACTTCCTGATATTGTCTCTGAGCCTTCCCCCTCTCAGGTGTAGGTTGTGCTCTTTTGTATGCACCTCTCCATTTTCAGGGAAGAGGTTGTCTATGTGTATATACTGTACACACCAGTCCCCTGGTGACTGTTACATGAAAAATAAAGTAAGTGCAGCTGAAAACCCATTGACATACATTGAACCTCACTTCACTTGTTTCTCATATAGCAGTTGCCAGTTCCAGCAGCAAGATGTGCCTTTGATGGGAGAGTGGATCTTCACACTGGGACCTGTTCAGGTGAGTGAGGGTATTTGTGGGGATCTAGGGATGGGGATAGGGGGTGCTCAGTGGGAGGTCAGGCTTGGGGGTGAGAGTTACATGAACACCTAGTCTGCCCTATTAATCCTTACCTAGTGTGAGACCCCTTCCCAAACTGAACTCTGGAGCCCCCCCACTTGCTTCCAGGATACCCTTGTGTCTATCCCACTCCTTATTAAATTATGTGACTGTTTTAGCCCCTACCACCTACTCTCATAGGCTATTCCAGGCATCCACCACCACCCTCTCTGTAAAAACATTTTTTCTCATGTTTCCTCTGAGCCTTCCCCCCTCTAACTTCATTGTGTGCCTCCTTGACTTGGAGAATATCTTACTTTGGAAGATGTTTCCTTCCTGTACTCTGTTTATACCAGTGATGTATTTGAATGTCTAAATCATGTCCTCCCCTCCCTCCTCCCTTTCTCCAGGGAATACATATTTAACTCCTTTAGTCTTCTCTCACAGGTCTTATCTCACAGACCCCACTATTTTAGTTGCCCTCCACTGTACCGCTTCCACCCTTTCTATGTTCTTTCTCAGATGAGGCCTTCAGAATTGGATGCAGTATTCCAGGTGTGGTATATCATGAATATCTTATAGAGGGGCAAGATGACCTTCTTTCTACTTGTGATACCCCTTCCTATGTAACCAAACATCTGACTAGCCTTTCTAGCCACCTTATCACACTGTCTAGGTTCTCTTAAGTCATCTGAGATGATAACTCCCAGGTCCCTTGCCTGCTTTGTGACTGTCAGTACTTCCCCACCTAGTTTGTACTTTGCCTCTGGATTCTTGGGCACCATATGCATGATCCTGCAGTTATTTTCACTGAATCTCAGCTGACATTCTTCAGACCATTCCTCCAGTTTTTTAAGGTCTTCCCTCATTCTTTCAACACCCTCTGACATGCCAACCCTATTGCATACCTTTGCATTTTCTGCAAAGAGCCATACCTTCCCCTTCAGATCCTCTGCAATGTCCCTGATAAAAACATTGAAAAGGACCGGCCCCAGTGCTGACCCCTGCAGCATTCTGCTCCATGTTTAGCACACCCCACTGACTCCTGCCATTAAGCCAGTTCTCCATCTACAAAATTATTTTATGATCCTCCCCTAAGCTACGCAGTTTGTTAATTAGCCTTCTATGGGGGATGGTGCTGAAGGCCTTTATGAACTCTAGATTGGCCACGTCCACTGAAACTTCCTGATCCATTACCTTAATTACCCAGTCATGCCATAGATAAGTACAATTAGTCAGTGCAAAACTCGGTGCTTATCCTAAATACAGCAAAAGTTAGGGTTAGATGTATAAGTAAATAAACACCTTATAAGGCAGTGTATGTGTTTTACTGTGGGTATGTGGCAATGCTCTGTGTGTGTAGACAGTGCACTGATATGCTATGCTATACTAGAATATATATGCATATACTATATGTGTATATGTATTAGTCAGCGTGTGTATCACAACAATTAGATAATGTAGTTAGGTGGCTCAAAGGTTAGTGCAAAAATTGCAAGTCTTCAGTCCCCCACTATCTAGATCAGCCTTATGCATGTCATTGCTGAATTTAAATTGATTTAAATGAGGTATCTAATGGCAACCTCTCACACTCCGATGTCCCTCAGAGCCTGAAAAGAAGAAAACAGTCCCTCAATATATTTTTTAATATGTAAAAATGTGTGTAGACAGTGCACTGCTATGTTACACTGGAATATGTATGCATAAATGTAGATACAGTATGTACAGTATTAGTCAGTGTGTGTGTATCACAACAATTAGAAAGTACAGTTAGGTGGCTCAGTAGTTAGTGCAAAAATTGTTAGTTTAAACATTTCTCACTGCGCACAATACCTTTATTTTGCAGCCATATTGACTCTTGCTTGAATTTGTTTATCTCAAGTAATGCAGACATATAGTCTGCCCTCTCACTCCTAAACTCTGACCAGGGTGTGTGTCCTTTTATTGGGTGCACACTCTAGGGCCAGGGACAACTGTACCATTTGCTCATGTAAGATTAGCTCTTTGTCCTCCCACCATCTCACTGAAATATCAGGGTAGGAAAATTATATTGTTTATTGCTGAATGAGTAAACATTAGTTAGCAACAGTGCAAGAAACAATGTACAGCAAATGCAATGCATTAACTTGAAATAAACCTTGAAAAACATAAACAAAACATATTTAGATATAGTTTGGCTTGTATTTCACATTAGTTCTGTATTCCTGTTCCACATTATTCATTACTAGTGTAATTTGCATAAAAGTAGGATCTTTGACTCCGGAAGAGGTCATCTATTCCTATTGCTTTCTCCCTACCTGAGGTCAGAATGCACTCCCTGTGACATCACAGTTACTCCCATGGCAACAGACTGTGATGCCACAACACAGGATTGTGACTTAAAATACGGAGAAAGCTAATGAGGCAGATTAACTCTGTGTTATAAAAATCATGAATTCATGCACATTTCCTCAGTAATGAATAATGGGGAGGAGAAATCTGTAGAATATATATGGAATGCAAGCTGAATTATACCTAAATATCATGTTTTTCAAAGTTTTCCTTGAGGCATCAGCAACTCCTTAAGATATCATTTCAATCTAGAAAAGGGAAAAAGTCCCCTTTTAAGAAGTATTTCAACTGGGCAGTGAGGCCTAGGGAGCAGCCTGAGGGCCCTCCACTGTGGTTAACCCCTCCATAAAGCAGAGACTTCCAGACTAAATGCTAGTTTTAGATGGTGGGAAGGAATAGTACCTGTGGGAGGCATCAATCAGATTGAAGCAATGGAGCTGCTTCCCTTGCCGATGCTATTCCTTCAGTCAAGATGCCATCACAGTAGTTATTGTCTATGAGGATGGTCAGAAGTGAGAGTTTTTAGCAAGTCTGCCATCTTCATCTTAGTTGTGGGATCACCAGTGTTTTTTTTTTTGGTGGGAGGCAGATAAAGGATGCTCCCAGCCTACAGTCTCCATTGAGATGGTCTGCCTGCAGTGAGAGCCATGGAGGCTGTCACTCGCTTCTGTGTCCAAGTAATATGATCAGCTCTGATGTTCATGTAGGCACTGGAGATCTTCATGGACATGCAGACTGGCTAGCATTGCAAAAATGTGCAAGGGGCAATAAAGGTTGTGACTGTGAAACAACGTCGGGGGAAGGCATGGGCAGGAATGGTCATCTTGCTGGTCTGCCATATTGTTGCCTGTGTTGCACAGTACAAAATGTTCAAGTCCACCTTCCCCCAACTATTTTAACTCCCTAGGTGTAGGTCATGCATTGGGAATCCATAACCTGCCCTCTCCTCTCATTCAATTTTAGTTCAGCCAAAGATTAGAAAGTTGTTTGTATTGCACACATTTGTAGTTTAACAAATAAGGCTGGCTGGGTGGCACTGAGGGCTGAGGCACTGGTGCCTTACCTCGAGCTACGCAAGTGACTCATGTTTGGGAATGAGCATGAGCCACCGGGGGTTGGCAGGGGTTGAGAAGGACTGAGCAACTGACAGACTGCCCTCCTTGTCTGGGGAGGAGGATCATCACTAGCCAGCACCCCTTCTCCCTCTGGTGGAGGCTGAGGGACAAGTTGCTGAGTAGAAGCTCAGGGAGGAGTTTGGGGCAGACACCTGGAGGGGGCTGCACCCAAAAAACTGGATCCATATACAGTGGGGAGTTGGGGGATCCCTGCCACCCTACTGTGGGGGGTAAGCTGCAGGAGCTCAAGGGTGATGGTGGGAGTTGCAATAGAGATGGACAGCGGTTGGCTTCCCACCATGATGTGGGGACAGGGGAGCAGACCATGTATGCCAGAAGGAGGTAAAGTAATAGCAAAAAAAAACAAACAAATAAAACCAGAACGTTAGTCAAGAAGCATTCCAAAATGGGGAATGAACTGGGGATGTCTTAACCCAAGACATATACATGGCTGAGGCAATCAAGTTTGTATATAAAAAGTAGCTTACTGTTCTGTGTCTGTTGCTGTGGTCAAGAGCACAGCATTACATGGTTTAAACAATCTTGGCAGGACTATAGATATCTGCTGTGCTGCATCGGTAGCTGAGACAAAGGTATGGGGGTCACTTGGGAGCTAAATAATTAACTTTGCTGGAAAGACTACTCGGAATTTCACTCATCCAAGTGAAGTTTTTGTTCTATCTCCTGGTAGTCTTTTCATTTGTCCCTAGCAGCTTGGCTCAGGTTATTGAATATGGGCCTCTTTCCAGTGGAATGTTGGGGAGTTGTGGGCAGCTTGCTGTATTTTGAGTTTATCTTGGATGTTCAACAATTTATAAAAAAATGCCCATGGCCTTTGCCCCTTTTGAGGCATTAGATCTCAAGACTCCATGGGCTCATTCCTTGGCAAATGAGGAGCCATGATCTGGGGGTCCTAACTCACAGTATCCGAAAGAAAAGCCCATTCTCAGAGACATTGGTATCTTTGCCTTCAGCAAGTTTAGTAACACCTACAGGAGCATGGTTTTGCATTGCTCCTGGTTTCTTGGTCATCATTATTATCCTCAAAGGGTGGCACTTTTTGCCTGAGAACAATTAATTCTGTGTCATCCTTCTGGGCTCTATTCTCAAGTCCAGCTGATCTGAGCTTTGACAACGCCATTACGGCAGGTTAGTGTGTCCAATAAGGCTTTAACTGTTTTGAGATCGTTGGCACTCTCTGTGATGATCATTTTGATTTAGGTGAGTTCTACTAAGAATTTTTCTAGTAACGACAGCTCATCCTGTTGACCTGGTAACTAGTCAGTTTTGCAGCACTTTGGTGCATGGGAGTGGGCTGGGATTGGGGATGCCAATAGTTGTTCAGCCCTCCGTTTTGGTTTTTGAGCCACTTCTGTTGCTGTTTTTTGATTGCCCTATGTTCCCCTGATATTTCTTTTAGTTATGATGGGGAAGGCTGAGGTCTGGATGTGTTTTTAAGCTGTTTCTCCAGTTTTAGGTGCAGTTGGCTGCAGAGGGAGGCGGTACCCAAGCCAGCAAAATGTTGTTGCTCACGGCAGACTTTGCCACCCGCAGTGAAATTTCACCTCCTTTGAGAGTCATTTCACATCCGGGGTGAAATTTACTGGCCACTGGCCAAAGTCCTACCTGGTGTCTAGTTGTCCCCCCTGCTCCCCGGCTGCTGACTGGGCCAAAGTTTTTTCCCTGGTGTCCAGTGGTCTCCCCCAGCCAATCACTGTCCATAATTTAATTAGATAAGAATCCCCCTAAAGTTACCCTGCTCCCCTTATTTGTTTTATTAAAAAACCAAAACAAGATTCAGCTCCCACTCCCTGGTGTCCAGTGGTCCCTCCGAGCCAGTCACCAGCCATAATTTAATTAGATAAGCACCCCCTCATGTTACCCTTGCCCCCCCATTTGTTTTATTAAAAAAAATTAAACTCTCACTGGTGTCTAGTGAGACCCTCACCCCACCCATCATTAGCCAGCAGCACCCACCCACCCAGAAGCCCCATTACCCTGATCAGGCCACCAGCACAGCCCTCCACTCCACCTCCACTGCTGGTAGCTCAACTGAGCATGACTGAGTGCTTGAATGAATGAGCGTGTATGTAGTCGGCCATGGAGGTGAGCGGGGCTGCCTGGTGGCCTGATTGGAGTAGTGAGGGGGAACTGAGTGGGTGCTGCTGGCTAATGATGGGGTGGGGGTCAACTAGACACCAGGGAGTGGGAGGTGAATTTTTTTAAATAAAACAAATGAGAGGGGCCAGGGTAATGGGTGGGTGCTTATCTAATTAAATTACAGTCTGTGATCGGCTGAGGGGAGGACCACTGGACACCAGGGAGTGGGAGTTGAATATTTGTCTTTGTGGATTAGTTCACTTATTTTTGCCATATACTGAGAGATTCACAATTATAAACTTCTCCTGGCAACTTTGCCAATGAATTCACCTTTAGGGGGCAATTGAGCAAAGTTTCCCAGAATTAGGCCACTGGTAAACAATAGTGCCTCAAGGTCACCTGGAACAGCTTCTGTGGATCACATGGTGCATCTCTATACATTGAGTTTGCTTCACTTTGGTTTTGCAGTGTGAGTTAGTCAGTGGAGGAGATAAGAGACTGATAACTTTCAGAGCTACATAGAGTGATATAAATCCTCATTTTCCAGAACTTTAACAGCTTATTTTTTTCTCATTTTCATTGAATTGTTTGACTTATTAGGAGTACTTTAAGTTTTGTTTTTGTAAAAGATTGCAGGAGGGGTGATTCCGGTGGTATCTGATTTTAACTGTATTGAACTGTTATTTGATGTTGTATGATCTGCTTTTATATTGTTAGGCACCTTGACAATGGAAAGGCACCATATACATAAATTTATTATTATTATTATTATTATTCAGCAGCCTTCCCCACAGTGCTGCAGCAGCCACCAGTTCTGATGGAAGTAAATATATATTTCTATAAATCATTCAATAAAATCAGATTTATTTTAATATGACTGTGCCCTTTAACTTTTAATGTGACAATGACCATGGATACAGGTAGAGTGACCCTGCCACCTTATTTTTGACAAAATAGATGTGCTGAAGTTGATGCAAGTTTTTACGTGATTATGGGCAATGAAAATTTCTTTTAACATGACTGTGACTTTTAATGTGACTGTGATTGTGACCATGTGTATGACATGAACATGGATGTGAGCACAGAGCATGGGTTCCATTAAGGCACAGCTTCCTGTATCATCATCTGTCTTCATTACTTGCTGAATATTTAACAGCACCTGCCTCAGAATTCATAGAAGTGGGATGGCCTGTCATTGACAGATAATGAACTATGGATTTTTTTAGCTCTTGATTTTACATGTTGGTGGTACAGGGACAGTGGATGGGTAATAATGGGTGTTTTGGGGATGATTTATGGACTCCAACAGTGGGTAAGTCAATGCAAGTAAATGTATAGTTCTATAAATGATTCAGTAACATACCTTTTATTTTAACATGTCCATGACTTTTAAGTTTTAGTCCTAAGACTGCCAAGAGAATTAGAATGTGTAGGAATTCCAGACTAATATGTCAGTCTGCAGCACAGCAAGGGTTAATGTGACCATGACCATGGCCATGAAGGGAGGCAGAGAGACTCTGCCATCTCATTTTAGATGAAATAAATGTATATATGTTTGAATGATCATGGAAAATTAAAATTTATTTTAACGTGACTTTGACTTTTAACATGGCCGTGACAATGGAGGGAAGATGAGACTCCCAAATAAGTAAAAACAAATATCAAAAGAAACATTAACTATATAAGAGTGTTCCCTAACTGAGCAAAATATTTCACTTAAACACACACACACACACACACACACTGTGCTACAAAAATAAAACAACACATCACTTCACAGAGCACAAACTTCTAGAGGGGGATCAAGAAGACACACAAGCCTGGAGTACTGATAATGAAGTTACTGAAAATATTACAGTAAAACTGTAATGTCAATAACTAAACAAATTAACTACTATCTGTATCGTAACACCAGACTGACAAAATAATTCACTAAAACACATAAATTGTTCTACAGAAATAAAATAACAAATCACAGAAAACAAGAAAAATAATTAAGAAGAAATCCTGAGAAAAACAACACTAGTGTTTATAGACAGGACTGCCATGCTTGCTGCTATTTAAAACAGCTCCCCTTCCCCACAAAGCACTGCATTACTACACAAAACAAAATAACTACTTTAAAGTAAATACATCTGAAAAACTGCCAAAACAAATTGCTAATCTCACCACAAGGTACTCTAGAAACTTTTAGGAATGATTGGGCTCAAAATACTCCATGTTTGGATCAGATGGCAGCATCCGTGTTTAAAGCACTTTTAAAAGGTTTTTGAGCACAGAACTTCAGGGATACATTTAACTCCAAGGGCTCAATTGTCATAACAAAAACATTGACATAAGGTGCCTGAACCAAACACCTATGAAACAAGTGGAACCTTGCATCAAAATTAGTGTCAATCCTGATTTTCAAACATAGGCTACATCAAAATCAGGATGACATGCACCAAAGCTGCCCAGTGCCACCCTTGCAGCAGAAGTGCCCATGCATCAGATCACAAGGTTGGTTGCCTGATGGCTGGGATGCACCATTCCTTTTTTTGGAATTTTGAAGCCCCGCCATGGTTGCAATGTGGGGCTGATTTTATACCAGCCAGGAGGTGGTATAAGGCCCTGTGCCATGGCCTGGCAGGGGGACAATTGGGGGACTGGAAAAGAGGGGACTGGGGCAGAGGTGGCAGTAGAGATGCCATAGGGGTGATGGAGGCATGGCAGGACTGTAAGGTTATTGAGGCAGTAACTGGCAGAGGTGCCATACTCTGTAATACAGAGCTGATTGGCTTGGGTGGAGAGGGGTGCACAGGGACAGACTGTGACACATGCCCCAGAGGGAAACAGCCTGCCACTTGCCCCAGATGACCCACAGACTCTGACAGTCTAGTTGGGCATCTGCCTTCTTCCATACAGGAGCTATGTACCAGGGTACTGTCATAGTGCCTGGGGAACGTACTCAACCATTGTCCACTCCCCTAACCTGCTGCCACTACCACCTACCACATGTGCTTGTATACACCTTTTCTAAGCTTTTTTAAACATTTTATGCTATTGCCAGTCATGGAGTGTGCAGAACACTGGAAGTGATGTAATGCTACTTCTGGTGGCCAATTGCCAATATCTTGGGCACTCCATGCAAGCGTGGGTAGATAAGCTGCAAGAGTGCACTGGTTTCTGAACTTGGGACATAGCAGCTGGACCTTTGCAATGGTATCTGTGGAAAATTGTTGTAAACTTGTGTTTGGGATTCCTAGTACGCTCCTCTGGTGAGAGGATCCATTGTTTGTTGCCGTGGTAACACCTGAGACTGTGTGTCTCCTAAGGCTGTCACTGTGCTGCCCTAGGCAGTGTGGGATATAGGAGGAGTGCTCAGACCTCCTAAACTGGAACAAACAGCACTTGCTCTGTAGCGAGTACCTGACACCAAACAGGGCTGCTCCCTTATATATCCACTGCATGAGGTGGCATATTTGTACTTGTATACACCTTTTCTAAGCTTTTTAAAATATTTAACACTATTGCCACTCTCTGAGCATGTGGAACACCGGAAGTGATGTAACGCTACATCTGGTTGCTGACTGCCTATATCTTGGGCACTCCACGTGATTGGGAGTGAGCGTATGTGGGTGCAGACACAGTTCTGCGCACGTAGAAGCGTGTGTTGTAATGCATGTCAGCTGTGTCTACTGGAGAGGTTGGGGAGTGGGAACACTGAAATCTACTCTGTGCTTCAAGTAAGTACTTAAACCTATAGTTAGGAAGCACATCATAAGTACTGGTCTGTCTGTCGTAATGGAAGGCCCTACTAAAATGTGAATTTAGTGCCATATGTTTTGTCCAGGAGAGCTGGTCTGTGAGCTTACATGTGATAAATGCTATTTGGTATGCACCCTACAAGAAGAGATTTCCAGACTCCTTATCAAGGAACCAGTTAATGAGGAGATCGAAGCACTGGAAAAATATGTTGACAGCATGATTATACATATGGAAATCTTATCCACCTCAAGTGAACCTACAGCAAACTGAAGATCACATGCCAAGTGTGCTAACCAAAATCCAACTAATATAGATGAGTGGGCAATGGTAACAAAAACTAATAAAAAATGCAGAGGTGGGCAGATTTACAATATTCCCCAGTGCTGCTACATAACAAATTTACCCACTGGCAGCAGAAGATACAATACAGCAAGAATCTATCCCCCAAGCTCAGCCCAGCTTTCACCACCCAAACATGTAACAGACTGCTTTAACTCCTGTAGCCCCCTGGAGAACACCAAATCCCCCCCCCTCCTGCAGTATTACCTATACCACAACTTTATAGGCAAACCTCTACCTCACAGGTTTCCACCCAACATATAACCAGCCCCCAAGCCCAGAGTCATCCCCCTCCCCAGGCAAGACAAGTGTATGTACTAGGTGATTATATCATTGACACCTTGGCAGAACCATCTGTAATCCTGATAAATTGAATCACACTTGCTCTAGTTTTACAGTGGCTAAAATAGCAGACATCACCACCACGATTCCTGAGATTTTGCACAATGCAGGAACCAGCCCAATTGTAATTGTAATTGTTCATGCTGGTACCAATAACATTAAGTACAACAACCCTGATCAAAAAAATAAGATTTTGTTGCGTTCAATAATTTACTTGTTGAAAGGGGTTGTACAGTATGTTTCTTAGAAATCCTACCTGTTCTTTGAGCCACTGAGACCATTACCCAAAATATCAAATATATAAATGAATGCCTACGGAAATGGTGCCTCAAACAGGGAATCCCATACATTACCCATTGGGAGAACTTTCTGGACAAAACTCCATTGTTTTGCTGGGACAGGCTACACCTCAGCAGGAGGGGTAGTACTTTACTGGGGAAATCCTTTTCATCAATAATAAACAACATTTTAAACTATATGAAAAGGGGGAGAATGAGAATCTTCCCAAGTCTCTTAAACATCCACCCGGTTCTCGCCTCTGTCCCACATGCAAGATTCTTTCAATAAATGTAAGATCACTCAATTTATCCAAAATGGCAGAACTTGAAGCCAGATGTAAGATATATAACCTTGGGATAATAGCAATTACGGAAACCTGGTGGGATTCTTCCTCTTCCTTGATAAAAGAAATACAGTTTTGCAAATTTTGTCATAAGAATAGAATAGGCAGACAGGGTGGTGGGGTTTGCATCTATGTAAGAGATGATATACCTTCATATGAAACCCACTACCAAACTGACACCGAAAGTATCTGGGTTACAATCCAGTTTAGAGGTCAGCCACAAATAATAACTGATAACTGTTACAGGCTCCCAGTAGCTGATTTAGACTATATATCTAAACTATTACTTGACAGCTCTAATCTATCAAACAAGGATGATGTCATAATACTAGGTGACTTTAACGTGTCTAGTATTAAACTGGACATCATTAACTGGCAGCAGCGAGTATGACAAACTCTTTTTATCAGCCCTTATAAATAATAGTCTTACACAGCTTATTACACTGCCAGCTAGCGGTATGAATACCTTAGACCTTCTCGCCACTAACATAGGGGATAACATCTCTAACATATACCTAGGGGATCCTCTATGCAGCAGTGACCACTCCACTATTCTATTTGATCTAGCAGAGGGGCACACTAGCCTAAAAAAACAGACCAACTTTAACAATTATGATAAAGCCAACTTTACAGCAATTAATAATATCTTAGAAAATGCACTTCACAAAACTCAGAAACTGATTAGCTGATCTCCTCTCACACCGGTGTTATTTTTTAACAATGCCTGGTGAAAAACAAGTGCCAATTCAGGGTGCCCCATTACTTATGCCATTACTGGGCATTCTGAATTGTGACACCTAGCAGCCACCATTTTTTTCTTCCCACTTACCATCCATCCTGTCTTCTCCCTGATCATCTACCTGCTCTTCCTAAAACCCACACAAAACCGAAGACTTCACGTAATATACCCGGCTTACTTTTACTTTTTCCTCCTATGTCGCTTCACAGCTCTCAACTGTCCTACAGCTCCTTTTTCCACACTTCAGCTGACTCACTCACTACCTTCACACCACGCTGACTGATAGTACCATGGTTCATTCAAACTGCCACGATGTCTTCTAGCAACCCAAATTAAGTAAAATATTTTTTTTTAAAATACTCTTTCTTTCTGTGTTGCAGCCTTCGAACACACAAACGAGAGCTGAAACCATGATACCGCCTGCTCCACCTCTTGCAGCATGCTACACTCACTGCTATCACAAACTGCATACCAACAGAGTTACACCCCCACTTACGGAGTCCCTAATGGGACAAACATCTGTAGTACCTTAAGAAGTACATTATTATAAACTTAATGCAAAACCTATTCTAAACTAGAGTTGAACTGTTTTTTAAATCAAACTTTTTTTAGTTTACAGTGCCCATTTTCTAAGTGTAATAATATCCTCCAGGGTGGATGTTATGGGATATAACGGACCTTCCAGGGGCTATAAGGCCCTCTGCCTGTGGCGTCGGGCCTCATTACACCCCTGGGCAGTCTGTTATATCCCAATAATGCCCACCATGTTGGGTATTATTACTTACTTAAATTCAACACCATGGGAAAGGATAATGCACCACTTATCAACTGTGGACGCTTGGACCAAACTCAAAAACTTCATTCACCAGCTTGAAAGATCCTATGTGCCAATTAAAAAGAAATATAATAACAAAGGAAGAATTTCAAGGTGGTTAAATAAAAAAAACACTCAAATTAAACTCAAGCACAAATTATTTAATAAAAGTAAGAATGCTAGAACAAACAATAGGACTACAGCATATCTGAACTATCAAATAGCTCTGCGCACCCTTAAATACATGATTAAACAAGCAAAAGCAAAGCTGGAATTTATATTAGCTCACTCAAAGGATTCCTACAAGTCCCTTTTTTCATACCTGAATAATAAAAAGGGCAATACCAGGAACGTTGGACCATTGATACACAACTATACTGCTATAAACACTGATACAGACAACTTTAATTTATTTAATACTTATTTCTGTTCAGTATTTTCAAAAAAAGACTACTATATACATTCTAATTCCCCACCATATAATTCTCCACACACTTATAATATCTCTGAAACAGAAATTCTTTTAATTTTGAAAACTTAAAAAAAAAACCTAGTCCAGGTCCAGACAAAATAAGCTCCAGATTTCTGATCGAAACTGCCAAAGCAATAATTACCCCTTTAAAGATCGTCTTTAATAAATCACTCACAAATTCTCAAATTCCTATGGATTGGCTATCAGCAACAGTAACTCCAATATTAAAAAAGGTAATAAGTCCAATGTACAAAACTACCATCTCATTAACTTAACTTCCATATTACGCAAAACAATTGAAAAAATAATCAAAACATACTTGGAGAAAGAAATGGGAGAACTTCAACTCAAGGATAAAACACATATAGAATAGTGGATGGGCGCCCATCCACAACAAGGCTGTGTTTCCATCGAGGGTGTTGATGACATCAGAGAGACCTCAAGAGCGAAGCTCAAGAGGTCTCTGTGATGTCATCAACTCCTGAGATGGGAAACACTGCCGAAGTTGTGGATGGGCTACCATCTACTATTTTATAAAGTATATGGTTTCCCACAATGTGTTTGTACCTTGTTAACACTTGCACACTGGTCCTGGCTAGATTCCCATTCTCTCCACTTCATTCCACAATAATTCCGGTATACGCCGCTGTATTCCTGTCCCGAGTCCTGTCCCCAAAAATATAGGTCCTTCACGCAGCAGTCACGCTCTGCTCCAACAACTGTGGCAGTAATTTAAAAAAACAAACAAACTGCAAAGTAGCAGTTTGGATACACGGAACTGACTTTAGTAGTCTGTATTCAAACTGCGTCTATGAAGCACTCTCCCAACCGCACCGCTTGCTAAGTACAGGCGCCATTTTCGAGTGAATTTTTTGAAAACAGCACTGTTGCAGCCAATCAGATGGCAGGTTAAGGATAAAAAGTTGTACTATAGATGTGACATCAGAACGATAGTACAACAACTTTTTTTGACCTTTGAACTGCCCTACAACAAGATTTGGAAAATCTTTGTTTTCTATACACAATAGCCCTAACCATATACTATAATACAGTTTTAGAACAGGACATTCTTGTACCTCAGATTTGATTTATTTTTATAACAACATCAACCAGGGTATGGATAACAACATTCCAATGGATTTCATAGTATTGGATTATAGTAAGGCATTTAACAAAGTCCCCCTCGGTATACTTATAACCAAATTAGAATCTCTAGGGTTCTCATCTTGCCTGACAAACTGGATTAACCTATGGCTCAAAAATAGGACTCAGAGAGTAAACATTAAAAACTCATTATCAGATCAATGCTTGGTAAGTAGTGGGGTTCCCCAGGGCTTTGTCCTGGGGCCCAAACTATTTAATCTTTATATTAGCGATGGGCAAGTTTTCTCACAAAACTGGCTTTTAAAATTCACCAACGATTCTAAGGTAGGAGGGAAGGTGGACAACCCAGAAAACTTATTAAATCTCATTTCTGATCTCAACTCTATTGAACAGTGGGCTCAGGTTCACATTATGGAATTTAATGTGCAAAAATGTGTAGTCCTTCACTTTGGTTTAAAGAATCCTAATAATATTTATCATATCAACAAAACCCCACTGAAAGCATCATGTAAAGAAATAGATCTTGGTATTTTGGTTAATAACAGGCTTTCTTCCAATGATCACTGTACAAGAGTGGCAAACACAGCAAATAACCTAATCAGACAAATCAGACAGAATTTTGTGACAAAAACAGAACAGTGTCTTATACTACTATATAGATCCTACATTAGACTATCTATCGATTATGGGTCCCCTTTTGGAGACCACACATCAAAGGAGACATAGCATGAATCAAACAAATTCAGAGACATGCTACTAAAATGATTCCTAGGCTATCTTCCAAGACCTATCAGGATAGACTAAATGCCACGGGTCTACATTCCTTGCAACACAGGAGACATAGGGGAGACATTTTGTTTATATACAGTATAAGCTACCAAAATCACCTGAACTAATGTTGTCTTATGTTCTCAACAGACCGAATTGTCCCTAGGCTTTGTAACAAACAAATGAAGACTAAGAAGGCAAACTGTAACATAAGGCATAATTTCTTCACATTGTGTACCCCTAGATTATGGAACACCTTACCGCAGGAACTAATAGACTGTGATAGTTTTAATACATTTAAAAACAGAGTAGACATTTGGTTGACTTCTCATCTTAACAGTACAAATTAGCCCACTCAAATATGGGGGAAAATCTTGATGGGCCTCATCCTTCCTCTTTATATAAAAACCTAGTAAACCTAGTAGGGGTCTGTGGGTCCTCTTGGGCAAGTGTCAGCCTATTTTCCTCTGGGGTCTGGGTCATGGTCATCCCTGCTCACCCCTGTCTACCTGAGCCAATTGGCTCTGTATCACAGAGCATGTCACTTCCACTGGGTGCCTCCTCAATACTCTTACAGTACCACTGTGCCCTTGTCACCCCTATGGCATCCCCATGGCTCCCTCTGCCCTCAGTTCCTTCTTTACAGGCATTGGATCCCCAGCACCTTCAAGGCTCAGCTAGGTTATGCCATGCAGGGGGGCTTGATGACACTCTCTGTCAAACCTATCAAGTGCACCTCATGTTGGGTGCAACCCTATGGCTGCAATAGCTCATAGCACTGTGGCATAGAGCCAACTGAAATTCTAGCCCAAACTCTCTCTTCATAAGATTACAACTGAATTTAGTCTATGTATGGCATACAGCTCATTTCAGTACCATGAGACCTCCAGTCCCACGATTTAGTGTAAATGTTGTCTGTGGACTCAGCATCCCCGGGGAAGTTACTAAATTTTCCATTCACAAAGTTAGCTCTATACTTCGAATTGGAACTTCATTGGGCAGATTAACTTTGTGAATTGTGGCTGATTTATTGAATTAATCTTCAAAGAGAATTTAGTCAACTTTTCACAGCTCTACTTCAAGGACACACCATTGCCCCCTCTTCACAATAGTTGGTTAAGCTTCACTTGCAATTTGAAGGTTCAGAAACCTACATATGTGATCCTACAAGGCCCTGAAGAACTAGTTGCCATAATATATGTCAAATTGCTTCCAAAGAACTTATCAACTGTACAATCAAAGAAAAAGCAGCATTATTCTGCTTAATGTCCCAAGACACTCCTCAAGATTTGGAAAACTAGCCTTAATAGAGTTGCAAGAACCACTTAAACTGAATTCACTGATCAGATCCTACTCTTTCAAAGTTTTACTTTTTCACTCTTACATGAAAAATGTGAATACTACGAAAACGCCCTGTAAAACTGTGTCTTGATTTACAGTTAAAACTGCACTAATACTAAATTCTCTGTAAGCCTTGTTCACCCTTCTTACCTTTGCATGCATTTTTGTAGACCTGCATTGAGATGTAACTTGTTATCCTGTTTTCCAAAGCTGCTGTATTTGTTTTAATCAGTTTCTGCCATGTTATTCACTTTTTTACCTTTTATAATGTTGCCTGTCCTACCCAGGACCTCCTTCTAAATGAGCATTGCTCAATGGAGTTTTTCCTGGTAAAAAAAATAAATACAAAAACCAAAAATACAACACAAGTGCAGTACAGCACAAGAAGAGCACACATCTTCCCTTGCAATCCCACTGACTGGCCAGATGTCTCAACAGGGAAGGAGTAGTATCCCAATGTGGTACCACAGTTCCTGCTGAAAGTCACAGGAGTCTCCCATTTTTGTCTCCACATCAACTGAAATCTAGGGATACTGCTGCTGCTGCACCCACCCCAGAAATATATCCAATGATGACAAACCACTCTGAGAACAACTGCTTGACCACAGTTTGATGAAACAGTATGACAAGTCACTGTCTAATGTAGTGATGCCTGAGACAATGGCAAATAAAATGGTGCAGTATTACCTGTATCATAACATGGCACTAGCTAGAAATGAGCCTCTCTGTTGACACCTCAGTTGCCCACCTGCTACTGCATACTTAAAATTTTCAGTGCTGTAGGGGAGGGATTCTGAGTAAGGAGGAGGAGGAGTGATGAGTGCTTTATCAGATCTCAACTGCTGTGAGAGTGAGGACACCAATGTCATTTTCTCCCCTAAATGTTAAAATGAGGAGGAAAAGCCAAAAAAGTATCAGTATAAAAGTAACTTTTGACTGCATGACCTTGTTCAGTTGACCATTAAGCAAATCAGACCACTGTCAGAAACATGTGTGTGGTTTTTTGATGAGTATGCAGTGAAACTGAATAGATGCCACAGTCTCTGTATGGTGAAGGAAACATTATCAATCTACTTACACATAAGAGTGGATTCATTGTTAAGTGAATGTGGCTCCCCGAAGAAAAATTTAAGTTGGTTAAATCTTTTTTCTGGACTTTGAAAAACATTTGATAAACCTGCGTGGAGTGGAGGAACTAACACAGAGTCCCCCCAAACCAGAATACAGAAGAATGCATAGAACAAGTCTTGAACATTTTACTGAGGAGGAAGAGAACCTAGAAGGTATGCCACATTCAGTAACAGCAAAAAAAGAAGTCAGTAACACAGCTGAATCTTTCCTGAACATCAAACTAAACTGAAGGGCAAACATAGACAGCTAATGAATGGAGGTTGGTAGAATTTCCTACTTAAAGGTACCCAACATTTATTGCCTTAACATAGCATTTAATTGTCTGACATAAGAAAGGACAGCAACTAAAATACTGTCTAACTGATTGACTATTTCTAGTTGAAATTAACAGATAAATTATTGAGTACACTAAATCACTGAGAGGAACTTTTCTTTCTGCTTGCCAAGGGAGAGGTGGTGGAATATCACATGACTGTCTGCTACCTGACAACACTAAAACACCACAAATTGTAACTTGTAACTTCTTTTAGATAAAGATAAGTAACTGCTACTAAAGTCTCTTTCTTGATTTTATTAAAAATTACAAAGATGAGAAGTAACTTTTGCTAGCATGTCCCTTTCCGCAGTCAGTTAAGTTAATCAGATTACTGTCAGTAAATGTTTGGTGTCTGCTGGTGATTATACATTTTAGGTGTGAAGATGCTGAAGTCTTAACATACCGAAGAGCTCTTGTTAAATTGTTGTGGACTGGAAGAGGTTCTGCAGGATCACCCAGTCCATCCACATTGAAGAATGTTCAGATTAATGTTTAAAAAACATACAGGGTGTTGAATCGTTTCACTAAGAAGAATGAAGATTTAAAATGTGGGCATTAAGCAACTGCTGATAGCAATTAGTAAAGCACGCGAACTTCACTGAATACTAAACTTAACTAAAGTGATAAAACTTGACAGTTAATGAACAGAGGTGGGGGAACTACCACACTTAAATGCATGGAATATTAGTTGACTTGATATAGTATTTTACTGTTACTAATTGAGTCAAGAAATGAAAAGACTGAATTCACCATCCAATGATTGCAATTGAACTTTCAGTAACTAACAGGCAGATTACTAATGTAACTATTGAACAAACTGACTTTTTCACTTTACCAGTTACAGCAGCTGATTACCACGTGACAAACCATTGCCTGATATCTACAAAAAGTTACAGTTTTCCTGGGTGGTAGATAACTGACAAGCATCAAAGGCCCCATTCTGAATTTATTAAATAGTAACTGAAAAGGTTACAGACTAAAGAAAGCTTTTCGTAGTATGAGGAGCATTGCCATTGATGTATACAAGAAGTAAAAATAAAAACACATGCAATGATCAAGACTCAGATTCTAGCCCTGATAGTGCTCACACCATGCTAAAACAAAGATGAATTTTAACAAAATCCATAAAAAAGAAGAGCAAAGCAAAGAAAGAGAAAAAACTTTAGGACCACAAACAAACACAAAAGATAAATCAAAAATAGAGTTCTTTTTTCCTCCTTTGCCTTTAACTTTCGTAAATCCAGTATCTCCTATTTCTACTTCATCCTGGGAGAATCTACGTTAAAATTCCTCACAATGGCAAAAGGAATGTATGTATGAAATAGACTCTTCAGTAACAAAAGAACTAAAACTAAATAAGCAAGGTTACTGCCCAGTGGTGTAGAGGGCTAAGGCATCATGCCTTACCTCCTGCCACTCTGACGACCCATGTTTGCAGTACAAGCGGGTCACCGGGGTCTGCCAGGGAGGGAGAGGATTGAGCGCCCAGGAGGCATCTCTCCTTTTCTGGAGAGGAAGGGACCATGGACCAGCATTTGCCTGACACCTAGTGGAGGCTGGGTGTTGGCATGCCAAGTCCCACACATTGGGTCATAGAGAAGGATCAGGCCACTGGCATGTAGTGTGTGGATGCATCCACTGCAAGCCATTGTCAGCATTGCATGCTCCCTCTCCACAATGCAAAGAGGAAAAATTGGACCCTAGCTGAGTGACATGACACCAACCGCTGCAGATGCTGCCCCAAGGTGGCACCTCCTTGGAGCTGGATCTGTTTGGGTGGGTTGAGTTGCTCCCCACCACCTTGCCATGAAGGATACATTGTGGGGTCCTGAGGGGAAGGGGGCTCTGATGCTCAAGTGATGGCACTTGGGAGACAGTAAAAGGGAGAGAGAAGAGAGTTGGCTGGGTCCACAGGGAGAAAAAAGAATAGAAAATAAACAAAAAAAAAACAGATCCTGCTAAAACACCCAATTTAAAACACCAACAATTGCCAGCCTTGTGGTGCTGAAGGTTGAGGCGCTGGTCACTACATCTCATGACACACTGGTGACCATGGTTTAGGAATGAGCATGGGTCACCAGGGGTCGGCAGGGGGAGAGAGGATTTAGCATTTGAAGGACTGCTCTCCTCTCTCAGGTGGAGGGTGCCATGTTGTCCCACCCACTGATCACCCTCTGGTGGTGAATGGAAAATGATATTGGTCAGGAGGCATGCTTCAACATGACTACATTGATAGGGAGGGAGGATGGGAGAAAAGGAAGGAAAAAGGAGCCAGACAAGGATACATAATAGTCCACCACATCCAAGGAATAACCCTTACCTCTGTATTGGGTTTCCAGGGAGGGGGTGCCACCTCTCTGGTCCTACCACAGGGGACAAGCTGTGGGAGAATCATCAGGGTCAGCAAAAAAGCATGGGAGTAGTGGGACCCAAGAGACAGTCCTCCTCTGGAGGGCTAAAGCCCCTACCAGGGCTTAGGAGGAAAGCTGAATTAAAAAAAATAAAATAAATTAAACACCAAAAATTAAATAAACAAAAACAATGGAAGAATGACATGTACAACTGAAACAGATGGAGACAAATAAGGATAACCAGCATAAAAGCAAGCCCATGGAAAAGGTGATCCCCTCCTTTACAGAATATGGACACATCCTCAACAGATAATCAACATCAGGACTCAAAAGGGAAAAAAAGGAGCACAACGGGAATCATCCAGACAAGAAGCAGAACCCCCATTTGGGCAAAAAACATTTTATTGGAATTGCATGTGGTGAAAGAGAAAATGCATTCCATAGACAAAACTAGTTATGAAAAGGGACAATATAAAAATATTTATCAATAATATGGAAGTCACAGTTAAAAACAATGGATTGACTTAATGAAATAAAAAAATGGATCAACACAATAGAAGATGACCTATTACAAGTTAAAAGACATACTTCACAACAAAACTCTCCTATGTAATAACTTCAAGACAAAATAATAGATGCAGAAACATGAGCAAGGAAGAAAAATGTATGCATTCTGGGCATGCCAGAGATGTGAAACCAGCAAGCTTCTTTAAGGCAAACAATGAATGAAATTGTTGCTAATCTTTTGGAAGTCCCCAAAGAATCCATTAAAATGGAGCACTATTAAATACAAAGAGCTGTTAGACAAAGACCTGATGACGATAATCTACCTAGAGCAATCATTGTAAAATTACTTAAAACAGATGATCAAAACAAAGTGATGATGAATGCTTTCAAAAGAGAAAACATTTCAGTTAAGAGGGGCAACAATATCGATATTTTAAGATTTACCAAATTGTCATATCTGAAAGGAAAACATATGCACATCTGAGAACTATAATATGGAAGAGCAGACATAAGTCTTTGTTCTTGCCACTACACAAATTGAAAGTTATTATAAATGGAAAACAATGTACGTACAATACAGCAGAAGAAGCTGAGAGAGACTTAAAAGAAAATGTACTTCAGAAGATATGAGATAGTTAGACGTGTGTGTGTGGGGGGGGGATTGGTTAATATTATAAAAGAATGACGTTTTTGATATCTGACCCTGTAGGTGTATCTTATCTTGTCTGGATATTTATTTCTCCATGAGTTGCATAAATTGTGTTGGTTTAGAAAACCCTTAATATTTTGCCCCCCGGCCCGATCTCTCCTTTTGTTTTCTTTTCTTATATATTCCTCCTCAATGAGGGATGGGATTTCTGACTAAAGACAACATAGCAGACACCATGATAGTATAATATGATTTATTATGAGAATATGAGAAAAGGGCAGAAAGGTTAATCAGCCATATGGGGAAAAAATGTTACTAACTATCGGGTTAGAAAGGTAAAACTTACCAGGGATAAAAAAATTAGGGGAAAAAAGAAATGGAAGTGAAAGGGAAAAGAAAAAAGAAAGAAAAGATCACAAAATTGGTAAAAGTCATTAATTTATAAAACAATACATACAATAGAAAAAGAATTAAGGAAGATGGAGTAACTGGCAAATTATCTTAAAATGTCTCAACCTACCAATGTATACTCTCCAAGAGTTGTCTTTGCTTCCATAAATGTGAATGGGATAAATAATTACAAAAAAAAAGAGAACCACTCTTATTATATGCTAAACAAAACAATGTACAGATTTTGGCTATTCAAGAGTCACACTTAACAACTAAGGAACATCTTAGACTAAAAAAAGGCTGGGTTAATCAGGAATTGTTCTCTAATGGCATCTCTAATAGTAGAGGAGTAGCCATACTTATTGAAAAAAATATTGATTTCCAACTTATTCAACAATGGAAGGACAATGAAGGTAGAGTTTGTGGCCAATTTATTGCATATACAGAATTTCTCACTACAATAGCAAAAGCTTTTAATTGAACAGAATGTGATGAACATCATACTTAAAGGTGACGTAAACATCTTAATTACCCCTATATGGACAAATCCACAAAACCATCAACACAAGACATAAGATTAGCCAAAAATATTAAAGTTATTGTAAATTAACTCAATTTATGTGACTCATGGAGAAATAAATATCTGGAAAGATAAGCTACAACTAGAGAGCCAGACATATTAATGTGCATACTAGAATAGATTATATATTAATAAAAACAGAACTAGTTAGTAATATAATAGAAATGGAAATCAAAGAAATTGCAATATCCAACCATGCTATGATTACAAGTACATACAGTACATACCCACTAGACATAGGAAAAGGATACTACAGTGGAAATTTAACAATTCCTCTTTAAAGAAAAAATAATTTCTAGAAGTAATAAGATCATGTATAAAAGAATTCTGGCAATTTAATTATAGTAAAGAAACACAAACCCTCCCAAAAAGGCAATCTTTTATAGCAACCATTAGGGGAAATATAATATCATACAAAAACAGGGAACGATAAAATAAAAATAAACAATGACACCTAGAACAGGAAATATTAGATTTACAAGATAAACTGAGTAAGGGAGACTTGACAACTTAGAACCTTCTAGACCAATACATCACAGAAAAAGCTCAAATTAAGGCAGGAAGTTGAAGGAAACATTCTAAGACTTAAAAATAAATTATACTATCATGCAGCTAAATCTGGCAAATTATTAGCTTATGCTTTGAAAAAACAAAGGAACGTAATACCATAACTAATGTTAGAGATGAAATGAGTAGAATACTCATTAAAGACGAGGGCATTTACAAACATACGAACATACAAAATTGCCAGCAGATACAGGCCATTTGATCTATCTAGTCTGCTCGAGTGTGCAGCACTTCAGTTCATTAGACTGCAGCTGCCCCCCTCTCTCATATGCCCTCCCCGTCTCCCACCCCCTCCAAATCTGTACCCTCCCCTTGAATCTGTCTCACTCCATCTTAAAGCCCCCAACATTCTGCAATGATATAACTTCCTTTGGCAGTGCATTCCACCCTGCCACTGCCTTTTCTGTGAAATAGTGCCTCCTTAGTTCCCTCTTGAACCTGTCCCCTTCCAGTTTCATAGAGTGTCCCCTGATTTCACTTCTGCCTTTCAGATTGAACATATACCTGGTGTCTACTTTGTTCAAACCCTTCAGGTACTTGAAGGTCTCAATCATATGCCCTCTCTCCCTTTTCTTCTCCAGGGTATACATATTGAGCTCTCTAAGTCAATCCTCATATGGACTGTCCCCCAACCCTAGGATCATTTTTGTTGCCCTGTGCTGCACCCCCTCCAGTAGTTTGATCTCCCTTTTCAAGTAGGGGTGCCAGAATTGCATGCACTATTCTAGGTGCGGTCTCACCAGGGACCTGTACAGGGGCAAGATGATCTCTCCACTACTAGAAGTAATCTCCCTTACTATGCACCCTAGCATCTTGTCTGCCTTCGCTGCTGCCTTCCTATACTGAGCAGAGTGGTTAATCTCCCCAATAACCAGCACTCCCAGATCCTTCTCCTCCTTGGATTTTGTTAATGGCACACCCTCTAGCCAGTAATTGTGTCCTGGATTCTTGCCTTCTAAATGCATCACTTTCTACTTCTTGGCATTGAAACCAAGCTGCCAAGTGTGAGACCATTCCTCCAGTTTTACCAAATCCTCCTGAAGTACTTTTGCCCCCCCCCATCTTCCTTGGCACAAATCCTTGTGTCATCTGCAAAGAGACTGATCTTGCTCTTAATCCCCACTGCAATGTCAACTAAGAAAATCTTAAACAGAACCAATCCCAGCACTGAGCCCTGTGATACATCACTTGTTACTGCCCTCAGTTCAGATGCCCCCACCCACTACTACCTTCTGCTATCTGCCTTGCATCCAGTTCTCAACCCATCTGACTAGTTTCCTTCCTGCTTCCAGACTCTTCAACTTGCAGGTCAGCCTACTGCATGGCACTGAGTCAAAAGCCTTGCTGAAATCCAGATAGAGGACATCCACTGCATGTCCCCTGTCCAGTGCCCTCGTTACCCAGTCATAGGAATCAACCAAGTTTATCTGGCAGGATCTGCCTGAGACAAACCTGTGCTGCCTGCTGTCTTGGAGATTGTTATCCTCAAGAAATTGTACCAGTCTTTCCTTGATGATTGTCTCCATCAGTTTTACCACAATTGCAGTAAGGCTTACCAGTTTGTAATTCCTTTGTTCATCCTTGGGCCCAATCTTATGGACAGGTACCACATGTGTTTACCTCTAGTCCCTGGGCATGCACCCTGAGTTCAGAAAGGTATTGAACAGGTCCACCAGTGGCCTTGCCAGGACCTATGCCAACTCTCTCAGCACCCCGGGGTGGACTCCATCTGGGGCAGCTGAATTGTCCACCTTCAGAAACTTTAGGCCCTCCATCACCATTTTCACCCATGATTTCCTTATCTGTGAATGCTTTTCCCCCACTTTCTCCCACCTCACCCTTCTTCTCAGGTACAGGCCCATCCCTCTCCTTGGCGAAGACTGAACAGAAGTATTCATTAAGTATGTCTGCCTGCTCAGCCTCCTTTTCTACCAACCCACTTCCCCTTCTGAGCCCAATAATTTGACCTTTGCTCTTCCTCTTCTCTCTGATATAGATGAAGAAATCCTTTCTCCTTCTTTGATCCCCTGCGCTAACCTCCGTTCCCTAGCCACCTTTGCTGCTCTTACCACTCTGCTCACTTCTCTGGATTTCTTCACATATTCTTCTCTGTCCTTTGCCCTGCTGGATCCCTTATAGATCCGAAAAACATTCCTCTCCTCCCTCACCTTCTCCACAATCTCTCTACTCATCCAACTTGCATTTCTTGGTCCTGGCTTTCTTGCTCTGACTCTTGACACAAGTTTAAGTGGATTCAACCAGTCCTGCCTTGATGACTGCCCATCTTTGTTCCATGTCCATTACTGGGTGGATGCTTGACATATGACTTTCCAGTATGTGTCTCATCCTGCCAAAGTCCTCCCTTTTGAAGTCCAGGACCCTAATTTTTGTAGTGGCTGCTTCCCTACCCAGATTGATTGAGAAGCACACTGTGTGGAGGTCACTACTTTCTAGAGGTTCCTCCACTCTTACATCCCTGACCTGTTCACCATCTTCCAGTACCAGGTCTAGTATATGCCCTTCACATGTTGTGTCCATTGATCTCTGGGTAAGGAAGATATCCTGGAATGCTTCCAGGAGAATCTGCTCCCTGGTGCCAGTGGAATGCTCCAATCCACCCACAGTAGGTTAAAATCCCCCACCACCACTGTGCTCCTTTTGCAACTATGCCTCCTTATCTACTCCCCCAGTTCCCTGTCAATGTTCTCCTTCTGGGCTGGAGGTCTATAAATGACCCCCAGAGAGATCTTGGCCTATTTCTGGCTGTGTACTTGCAGCCAGATTACTTCTGACCTGCCCTCCTCCCCTTCCTCCCTATTACATCTGATCCCTTCCCTTATCTAAATGGCAACCCTCAGCCTTCCCTTTATCTCTATCACTCCAGAATAGTTTGTATCCTGGGATGGTTAGGTCCCAGTCATGGTGCCTGGTTTCCCGTGTCACAGTAATGGCAGCTATGTCCACCTCCCCCTCTGCCATCAATGTCAGCAACTCTGGAACTTATTCCCCAGGCTCCTAGCATTTAGTGAAACCATTCTTCACACTGTTCCTATCTTTCCTGCTTCATTACCCTTCACTTCAACCCCTATTTTACCTAAGGTCGTATCTATCCCGTAGGTGGGGGGAGGACCATGGGACCCCCTCTCCTGGTGATTCCCAGCTCCAATGCCCCCCCCATCTAGTTTAAATGATACTTCTCATTGATGAAATCCCCCAGCTTCTGCTTCAACACATGTGACCCTGCTCTGCTGAGGTGTAACCTATTACCTGCATAAAAATCTATTTTATCCCATGTACTACCCAGTCCCCCACCAATCCATATCCCTTGGTCCCACACCATTCCCTCAGCCACTTGTTGAAGCCATTGATTCTTCTCGTCCTGTCTGTACTAGCCCTTGGCACTGGTAGAACTTCTGAGAAGGCTACCATTGTTCCCTCTTTGCTGCATGGTTTCACCACTTCCGTGAAGTTGTCTTGTACCTCCTCTATCGTTCTCCCTTCCAGATAATTTGTTCCTAGGTGCACCACAATGTGTGGCTTCCCCTTCACCTTCCCCACATATCTGCCCATATTCTGCCCCACTCTACTCACTGTCATGCCTGGCATGCATTCTACCCAGATATTACTTTTTCTGGCACCCCTTCCCCCAATCTTATACCCTTAAGTATAGAATCCCCTGGAATTAAGACTCTCTGGCAGGTTTCCTGCTCACTGTCTTGTTGCCCTTCACTCCCCTGCCCCCAACTTGTGAGGCTCACTCATCCCCCTGTCCTGCCTCCCCTTTGCCTCCTCTAACTTAGGTCTTGTGCTCTCCCCCCTTGCAAATATGACCAGGGTGCTGACCTCCACCTCTGAACTATTTTCCATCTGTGTAACCTCCCCTTTGCACTCATTTGTTGCTCCATCCAGCAAATTACCACCTCCTCTGCTATTACTTCCCCATGTCTTCCCTGAAATGTGGCCCTCCCTCACTCCATCTCCCCTCCTCTTCCTATCCTTAGCCTTCCCTGGGCTGCCTGCCACTTCCCCCATCCACTTGTCTCCTTGCTTCTTACTTCCCTCCAGAGAGAAACTGCATCACGTCGCTGAGCCCCCCACCACTGTGTCTTCTTGGCATACTACCTACTGCCTCCCCACGTTGTAACTTTTCCCCTGTAGTGTCCTCTCTCTGCTCCTTCACTGTAACTTCCCACTTCTCTGCTTCTGGACTAGCCAACCCTGAGAATCTGTTTGCAGTGCTAATCTCCTTTACATTAATGAGTCCAATCCACCTTCCCACAGGCTGATATCTTTACTCCTACCCAGTCTTAGTCATAGCCCTGTACCTGACCCTCCTGTAGTCATAACTTCCTTCCCTTGGCTGCACCCACTTGTACAGCCCTCCTGCTGTCCAACCTAGTTCCCCCTTATTTGTGCCTGTTTTGAGCTCTTTTGGATGCCTCATTAATTTCCCCTCATGGCTGTGTTCCTCCTATTCTGTGTCCTCCATGCCTCCATTTCCCTTCTCAACCACCCTATTTCCTGCCTGAGCTGGCTCACCTGCCAACACATTCTACAGCCCTCTGCCCTCCAAACAACTCCCAGGAATATGGCTGCTCCACATCCTTGGCAGCATACAACCCTTCCCATCTCCTGCCCTACTTAACTGCCCCAGCACATCCTCTCCTCCCTTAACCTGGTCCTACCCCATTCCATGGAACCCTTCTCCCACCTTGAACTCCCCATGTCTGTACAGGATATATGTGGCCCTCCCAGTTAGGTTATTCCCTGTCTACCAGCATGGCCTGCTGCCTGCTCTCCTCTCTGCTGATGTCCTGCAGATGCTACTCAAGATGTTACACTCCTGCTTTGGGACACTCAAGCTTCAGGGTCACTTGGTCTCCTTGAAATATTTTTGGATCCCAGCCTCACTATTGGCTGGTCCAAGTCATGTCACCACCCCTTCCCTCCTATGTATTTCCCAACCTCACTCCCTCAGTTAAATGCCCCCCAGCCAAGGCAAAATCATTTATTTGGAAGTTACGCTGTTTAAATCACACAGCACACATTGTCATCACACGAAATGCTACCTCAATCCTAAAAAAAAACCAAAAACAGCACAGAGAAAGTACTTATCTTCTAGCTGCAACTGCCTGCTTCCTTCTGCTGAGTTTCTCTCCAACTCCTATTTCTAAGATCTTTGCATCATACTATAAGACAATTTATAATAAATCATATTTGAATAATATGCACATAACCTCACAATATTTACATGAAGTACACATTGATACAGTAAAAATTGACAAGGATAAATTCACCAGATTAGTAAAAATAGAAGACATTACCTCCATGAAAAATAATTCCTCACCTGGACCAGATGGACATCAGAATTTTATTAAGCTGTTTTGGAAGAACTTTGCCCTTGGATGCACGAAAAGCCAGTCAATCTACCCAGCTCCTTTTCACAAGCTAACGTTATTTTGATTCCAAAAGAAAATAAAGACACAACATAACCAGAAAATTATCAACCAATTGTGCTTCTCAACTCAGATTACAAAATCAGCAACAAAGTAATAGTAATGAAAATTCAATACCAGATTTCTGAAATTATACATCATGACCAAGAAGATTTCATAAAAAATAGAAATATATTCAGTGGACTGGGCGAGGTTCAGGCTGCCACATCACCTCTACAAGAATCAGATCCAAAGACAATAGCAATTGCCTTGGATGCCACTAAGGCATTTGATTTGTTAAATTGGCACTTCATGTTTGAAACATTACAACAATACACATTTCCAGATTACATATTAATAGCAATTAAATGACTTTATAAAAGCCAGAAGCTTCCTTTAAAATTAACCAATTCAAATCTAAATCAAAATACATGATGGATGGTGTATAACAGGGAGTCCTTTATCCCCAATATTGTTTATTTTAAGTTTGGAACCTTTATTAAACCATATCCAAACTAAAAATGCAATAACGGGTATAAAAAATCCACAACTGAAATAAAACTAAATGTTTATGCAGATGATGTTTTGGTCTTTCTAACTAACCCTCAAATCATTTATCCCATTTTTATGTCAGAATTTAAAACATTCTCAGAAAAAGTCAGATATCAATTGAATAAAACTAAATCAGTCATATTACCCATACATCAAATACAACCTGAAACAAGAGAGCTACTAAACGAAATTAAATTAGAAGACATTATTAAATACTTAGGAATATTAATTACTGAATCTACACAGAAAACAGTAGAAGTAAATCTGTCTATAATTACTGAAAAAATTAACACACTGCTAGACTCCTGGCAAAATAAAAAATTAAAAATCATTATCTTTGTGGGGAAGGATAGAAGCTATAAAAATGCTGATAATGTCACATTTAATGTATTTATTTCCAGCTATACAAGGAGACATTTCAATATCATGGTTAGAACAAATGTGGAAATCCTTCAACAAGTTTCTGTAGAGAGTTGGGGTTCCAAGAATCACCTGACCTGGGAAAATTAATTATAACATGTTAAGAAGGGGAAATTGGATGTCCTGACTGTACATTATTATTGGGCACTAAATTCAAACAAGTAGTTTGTTGGTCCAACACTCCAAATGTACAAATTAATTAAAGAGGCATATACAAATCCCAAATCCAACAATTTCTAAACAAAGAAGACCCTAAATTAAAAATTCATTGGCATACTGGAATATTTTCATGTGTGATAAATGCAATAATCAATTCTTTATATAAAATCTGCTTAAAAAATTAATAAAGTTCTTCCACAAAATAACACCATAACTCTAACCAGTATAACGTGGAACCCTAAAATACAGATTACTGATGCACAAGTCTCATAGGCAAAAGATTTAAAGTTACTGAATACAGTTAATTGGATAGATATCATAGAAAACAATAGAGAAATTACATGGAAAGACTTTGAGGCTAGATGTATATAACATCAAATAAAAAACTCTTGGATAAAATACTTAACATTAAAAACAATTTTTAATAAATATATCAAACTGAGATTAACACTAAAAATAAACTCAACACATTTAGATATTATAACAATAATGTAAGCAAAACAAACAACAACAAAAAAAATATGTGCATTATTGCATCAATCTGTGAACTTTTTAACAAGATCCTAAGCATGAAATAAAGGAAGCAAAATATATAAATCCTGAAAAAGGTGGGAAAAGAAATGAAATACAAAAATAAACTACAGCAAGTGGAGGCAGATCTGGATGAATGCCAGTAAGTTACATACTGTACCTATGCCATAAATAAATCCATTCAGTGCAAAATAATAGACTGGGCATACATAACTCCAAATAAACTTAAGTACATATTAAAAATTAATAAAGTTGAATGTTGACATAACCGTGCATCTGAAACCAAAATTGACCACTACCATTTATTATGGGAATGCAAACAAATATTACTATGGTGGAAACATGTACAAACTGAGATAATAAAAATATTAAATGCACAAATTCTGATGATACCTAGTATTTTCATATTGAATGATTTTGAGGAATTGGACCTACAACCTAAGGGAAAAGACTAATTTTAGCCACTATAATGACCAAAAGAATGATCCTAGCCAAATGGAATTACACAAATCTACCAAAATTCAATTTAACTAAATGGATTCAGAACTTTAAACAACATATTATATTGGACAGATTGATGAATCATAAATCTCAGAATACTGATATTTTAATATAACTTGGAATACTATTTTGAATATGCTTCCTTCACCATTACAATTATAAATACACAATAACATGAAAAATTAAATTTATCACTGTAGCTAAAAACAATACACAAATTCTGAGGTAGATAATTAGAAAATGGTTGTAACTTTAAATAGTATTTTTTGGGGGTGGGTTGGGTTGGGGTGCACATCTCATATGTGAAGTGATGAAATGTGAATGATACAAAGTCTGATATTGTCACAGTAAATTATGGAATACAAATATTTTGGTTAAAAAAAATAATCAGTGCTACAGGCTATATTGTCACCAATTGGTGAATGTACCCTTTGACCTAAAATGTGGAACTGCCCACTTAAAAAAAACAAATTACCTGCCCCTTTTCCAAAGTCCTATTTTCCATAGTTTATATATGGTGAATCTCCTACACTTCTAGCTGGGCTAGACAGAGGATGATGGGGTGGATGGGAAGGGATTCTATGTCCATTAGTCTTTTATTAAAACCAGTAACCTGCAAACACATACTGTGGTTTGCTGCACTGTTATCTTTATTCAGTCTTCTTCAGAGTACAGTGCTGTGTGACTTTGCAGGACTAAATAGGCAGAATAATTAATTTTTGAGGCAATGTTCATGATAATGTAACCAGTGTGTACACCACTTATCCATGACATAGTGGAAAGATGTGTCTATGTATGGCAAGGTCCCAATGACACAAATTTTGGAACCAGTAGCCTACACTGTGGATGCTGTGCTGATATTTTGTAGGCATACATAAGCTTTACAGATGACCTCCACTCTGTCTGTGTCAGCTCACATATTCATGTGTATGTAAATGATATGGTACTGTTTGCCTCAGGTGCCTTAGTACCTGTCCTGGAAGCATGGCTAGAGTGTGACTTCAATAATGTCCAACGCTGGTTCCAGTCCCACCAAATTCTGGTCAATAGCAGGAAGATGGTGTCCATGACCTTTGGCACAAGTCATAAGCTTGTCAGGCTCCCTTCCCACCATAATTTCCACCCTGGATGGTACTCCCTTTGAGATCATCCCCTACTTCAAGTATCTAGTGGTGATGCTGGATAGCAGTCAAGTTTCTCCTCCCATGTTGATGCCATCCATAACAAGCTTTGTCCCAAGCTGTAGTATCAGTGGCTCAGCAGATATCATACTCTTCCCTGAGGTTGGAAGATTAGAAGGTGGTAGGTTCTAGCCCCACATTGGGAATGTGGGATAAATCCCAATACTGATACTATAGTGCATCATGAGGGGGTGCTGCACTCCTAAAGTGCTGTTCTTTAGATGATACATTAAATCAAGGTCCCATCTGCCTGTTCTGGTAGTTATTCAGAGGGACATTAAAGATTTGTAGCACTTCTTGATAACAGCAGAGGAATTTTTTATTCAAAACTGAAGACAAAATTTACAAAATAGCAGTATGACATAGAAAATCGTAATGAAAGAAAATGCAAAACAGAAATAAGTTTGTCATCATACAGTAAAATTCAACATATATGTTATAATACATAATAACCCCCAATCCACAAAACTCAGGAAATGAGTAGTCTCAAAATTATAAAACAAAACATGTGAAAAATGTTAGTACTGCCTACAAAGTCCTATGAAGAAAATAAAATTAGAAAGAAAGCACACATCATACCTACACTCCAAAAAGAATAAAAACAAATTACTGTAACCTCCCCCCCCCACCATCACCCCTCCCCACTGAAAAAGTAAGGGAAGTATTGAAAAGAACAAACAATTCAGTATGGTATCATACATTAGCATAAAAGAAAAGATGAAATCATAATACAGTATTCCTTCATACTTTAAACACATACAGAGAATAAAATATTGTAAACATACCCCTTCCCCACCCCATGAAAAGATAAGGGGAATTTCCAATACATTTGCCCAAAACAGAATATACAAGATGTTATTTCATCAAACAAAATCATACAATAAGAAAATAAAAAATATAAGAAAGCATTACAAGTGGAGAATGCTAGATAACCAATCCCAGGCTAGCAAAATACCCTTATTTGAATAACTATGGAACAAAACATAAAGGGACTGTCAAAATCCTTCTACTGGTAATCGAAGAAAAATTCACCCTGTGTCTAACCAATTCATGTGTTTCCAATAAATACGAAACTGAACAGCAGGTATTCTATCTTGTTCTTTACCTTTTAACTGTTGAATATGGGCCAAAATGTTCCAAAATAATTGTTCAGGGGTCACAAATTGCTGTCATATAGACCAAGCGCACCACAACTGCCAAATCTTGAACTTTATAGAAGATAAAATCACATGCATAGTGTCAGCATGATACCTGCCCCAAGCCTGTGGTAAAATGCCAAGGAAAAGAATCTCCACTGTCAGTGACCCAAATCATGAATCTTTCCACTGAGAAAGGGCATAGGTCCAAGACTGACTGATATAAGGACACTCAAAAAATAAATTGGCAATAGTTTCCACTGGGGTCTGACATAAATTCTGTTGTGGATGCCCTCTTTCTTGCAGTCCTTTGTGTTTGAGATTGCCCTTGACATTTAGTCTACAGTATTTTCCCAACCATAAAACATCCCACATGTATGCTGGTATCCTCCTGGAAGTCAACATACTTCCTATTTGCTGAAAGTGATGTGATGGATAGGCAGTAAAGTCCAATAAAATTAAAAAGTGCTGCTGCACAATAGCTCTATAAAGTTCTTTCCTAGAACATTGTTCAATTTGTTATCTAAAAATTCCCCATAGTTTCACTTTTGCAAAACAGGATTTAAAATAATCAGGCAAACCTATTAAGGTTTTCTGCTTTGGAATTGGTGCCAATGGGTGCCAGGATTGAATCCAGGGAGAGATAAAATCCCAAACCCAAAGATCTCACACCTTGCCTACTTTCTTTAAAAGGGGACTTATGTTTTTAGTCACAAAAAGGGAAAAGAAAAAAAAACAATTGGATTCACCATCCGAATGCCTCCATTTTTAAAATCTTGATATAGAACACCTCTTTTAATGGGGTTCAGCCTGCTCCCCCATATTGTTTGAAAAAAGACACTATAAATGCTAGTATCTAATACAGCTGGAGGAGGGGAAAATAGCTCCCAGGTGGAGAAACAGACTAAGTAAAAAGGTTTTAGCCAAGCAAAACCCTTTTCTTCTTTGACATTCTCCACTTATTCCATTGTCGTACCTTATTCTGTGCTTCTTTGAGTAACAATTCCCAATTATATTTGGATGAAGCTTCCATCTCAAAATGAATCTCTAATATCTTACAATATCCGACACAAGCCGGAATCCCCATAATAGCAACAGCATCAGTTTGTGTCATACTTATGGAAAGATACTTACTTTTAGAAAGATTCACATGTGAGCCCGATCCCTCCTCATATGCCAACAGCAAGGCCTCAGTAGCATGGCATGATGGGAGATCTGCCAAAAAAAGACAGAGTTTGTCAGCATAGGCCACTGTTTTCACTTCAGTACATGTGCTGTGTAAGGAAAGACCCTTAATAGCTTCTGAAGCATTAATCTGTGCCAATAATGGTTCCAGGGTTAAAATATAAAGAAGAGGACTCAAAGGGCATCCATGCCGAACTCCTCTAGTCACCTTCACTGGTGTTCCTAACCACCCATTCAGAAAGGGGATTGCTAGAGCTGCAGTGTAGCATGTCCTAAGCCAAGATATAAAGGGAAGATGAAACTTCATCTTGGACAAACAGGCCCAGACATAATCATGTGGTACCCTGTCAAAGGCTTTTTGTTGGTCTAAGCTAAAACAAAAACCCATAAGTTCACCTGAGAACCTTCTTGAGAAAATTTCCCGTACAAGAATAAGGGCATCTGTGATGGTCCTACCAGGGACAGAGCAGAACTGTGTTGGGTGGATAACATCTTCTAAACAAGAAGAAAGACATTTATTCAAAATTTTTGTTAAAAGCTTATAGTTACTGTTGAGAAGAGTAATTGATCTCCAATTTTGCAGCACTGCTCTATCACCCTGTTTATATAGTAAAACTGCAAGACGACTGTACATGCTAGGAGGTAAGACATTGTCTTGTAAACTGTCAGAAAGAAGAATAGATAATTCTTCTGCCAGAAAAGGACTAATCATTTTGTATAACTCATTTGGGAGTCCATCAATGCCAGGTGCTTTACCCAGAGGTGAGTGTGAAATAACTTCCATGAATTCCAATGGGGAGACAGGGTGTAGGAGACCAGGAAAAAAATATTCCAGCACAATTCTCAATGTGCAAGACTCTAACCACTGCATAATGTGAGTCTCTGAGAGATGTGGATCAGCAGAGAACAAACCCTTCAAATGCTGACCCACTTCATGTAAGATATCAGTTTTATGAAAAATCACTTCTCCCGCTATGGATTTAGGTGTTCAAATATATTTGTGGTGTCTTGATGCTTGGCAAAAATCAAAAAGGTTGGTGTGGGCCTTTGTGTCATGCATCCCAAACCTTTGTTCTTGTTTCAGAGAGGACATTCGGTCATACTGTAATTTAGTCAGACTATTCTTTAAGTCTGAAATTCTTGCATATTAATCTCAAATCCCTGTTGAAGACATTCTTGAAAAACAAGTAATTTCTGTCTATAAGCTGAATACTCCTGCTTCCTATGTCTACCTAAAAGTCTGCCTATATGCTGAAAATATAATTGAAATGCCAATTTTGTACCTTCCCACCAGTCTTGCCTAGTGTCATAGAGAAAAAATACTGACTTACTAGTATCAATAGTAGCCAGGAAACGCTCCTTCACCTCTGGAATGTCCAACAATACCAAATTAAGCTTCCAATAACCTGAACCCCGAGATGTATTGACATACTTAGAAATGGTAACACTCAGTAAACCATGATCTGAGGTAGCCACCAAGTGCACTGTAGGATTCCTGGTTTGTAGAGAAGGAGACAAAAAACAATAGTCTATCTTAGATGATTTTTTACCTTGAAAAAAGTGTGGGGTGCTGGCATAGGTGAGGGGAGAAAAACATCCATCAGGCCACACTAGATCAGTAAGGAATTCAGAAAGAGAGTATCACAATATAATTTTGTGGTTCTAAAATGCCTATCCTGGGTAGTCCGATTAATGTTAAAATCACCTCCAAACAACACATTTTACTAGTAGATAAATATGGATGGATAAGTTTCAACAGGGAAATCCTAGCTGACTTTGTTTGTGGAACATATATATTAATGAGACAGAAATCTATATTAAACAGTGTGATATCTAAAAGATGCGCTTGGCCTGGAAAAATGTCAATCATATGTGTAACTAAAATATTGGGAGTACTGAAACAAATCCTAAGACCACAACACCAATCTTCACCTCCTGAACAATAGCTAGGACCCCAAATCCAGGCATCTGAAGCAGTGTGAAAATCATAACTCTTGTATAATCTGATGTCTTGTAAGAACACAATATCATTTGTGTGAGTTGAAAACAGCTCAAAAGTAGCCAACATCTTGACCTCAGACCTAATGCTGTTGGTGTTAAGACTATCTATGTGTAACTCATAGCCTGGTTGTATGGTAGCAAAAGCAGTGGTTTAGGTACCAGAGGGAGGTTTCCTCATACTTTTTCTGGTACCTACTCATGGTTCCAACAACATTTTTTTCTAACTTTACTAGGTGGAACAGCCCTAGAGTCAGACTTGGAAACAATCTCCATTTGGGAAGAGGCCAGAGAGGCAACATCAGAGTCTGGAGCCTCACCACCAGTGTCATGAGGCAGAACCGAGTATCTGTTTTCAGATAAAGGCAGCCCCAACACTGAAGAGGGCTCAGGGTTCTTAGGCTGTGGATGTTGAGGTGATGTCTCCCCTTGGGGTTCTAATGGAATGACAGAAACTGGAAGTAGGGGAAGGGGCATGGTGTCCCCAGTATCGTGAAGTATTGAAACTTCCTCAGGGCCAGTCGTAGGAGATGCAGTAGAATCTGCCTCGTGCGATACAGGTACCTCAAACCCTGATTCCAGGTCATGAGAGGGGGATTTTGCCCTGGAGTCAGGATGGGTATGGTGCGTAGGCGGCTGTCTTTGGGGTTGAGGGTCAAAAGGAAAATGGTGTCTCATATTTTCATTAGCCATTCTAGTAGCCCTATGAACATAAAAGTCCTGAATACCATAATCCGTGTCTCCTGTATTATGTGCTGCCCATGGACAGGCCATAAAATCATGTCCCCCTTCCTCACAAAGATTGCATTTTGGTGTATTGATACAATGCACAGAAGAATGATCCATATCCCTACAAAATGTACACTGTAAAATCTGATAACTAGTACTAAGATGTCTTACTGACCCACATTTAAATCATCATTTGATCTGACCCAGATACAAAAATTAAACCCTTATCCCGACCAATGTAAAAGCAGTTCAGAAGGTGTTCCAGCCCCTCATCAGTTTGAAATAGCTTTAGCTTAATCTTCCACCCCCATTCCAAAATCCTTCCATGTCCAGCCAACATAAAATGTCAGAGATGTTAATACCTTTGTTTCAAAATAAAACAGTAATCACCTGAAAAGGCTGCTTAGTAAGTGGAATCACCTAGAAAGGCATCCAAATGGGGTTGTTTCTAGAGTCATATGTTTAACCCAGAATCTTTCCAATATTTTTGGTGTCCGAAAACTAATGTCAAACATCTGCGCCCCTGAAGCATGGATCAAAGCATATACTTCAGAAGGTGTGAAACCCAAAGATTGTTTTAGTAAAATGCACCCCACAAAGTATCTATCTGGGAGCTGTTCCATACCCCCCAGATATCTCAATCGGATGGCATTTCTACATTTGGCTAATTCCACAGGCTTATGGAATGAATCTGCATAAGACAGGCATGGAGCAGTATCAGGCTCATGCAGTTCTGGCTCCGCTGTCCCGGTAGTAATATCTGGGATTGGTGAAGCAATAGAGTCAGGCATGTCAGGCATAACATCAGAAACAATAGTAGTTTGAGATAGCTGTGGTGAAAAATAAATGCTATCTAAGACAGGCTCCATATGAGGTCACTCCCCCTCCTCGGTGGTTTGAATTGGGAGGTCTCCCATGTCCATCATGGGAGTTGCAGCATGTGTGTCCTGTACAGAAATGTGGGGTCTCAAGTTGGAAGCCATAGGATTAGCTAGATTAACCTCTGTGCTCCATGAACTGGTCGGCAGCTGATGCCAACCCACTTCGCGTAGAGCCCAGTCTGAAGACCATCCTGGACCTCCTGGGACAGTGTGCAGATCTGAATACAGCCACCTCTCATCTTCCGGTTGCTGAGTTCCAGCCCCAAAGAGAAAAACTCTCGCTGAATGTGGCGGGGTAGTATCCAAACTGCATTTTCTTTTTTTCCCTTTTCTATATGGCACTGCTCCTCAAATAACTCTGCTTCCAAAAGCAAGAGCTGTTGTTGTAAGTATGCTTTTTATTCAGTGAGACGCTGAGTAGAGCAAGATGACTGGATATTCAAATCCTCTGTTGGTAATGTTAAGTCATCCTAAGCAGTGTGGGATAGTTCCACTCCAGTATTCTCTGGAGTCTCAATAAGTGGAAAGGTGATATGCTGGCCATGAGCTTCATGCATTCCAGCCACCTCAGTGTGTCCTTTCACAGCATGACCTTCTCCATCCTGCACCAGAGTCTCACTGGGCTACTTCATGCTCAGCAGTCAGACGGACAGCACCCCCTGCCTACAGAGTAGGGGAATTTTTTATTGCAGAGAAATAACATCATAAGAAAACACAAAGGCACTCAGATATAACAATGGAATAACAAAAAAAGTCCAGACTGATACAGAGATCAAAAAATAGAAACAATAAAAAAAGAAAGAAGAACATTCAAAATAAACAATCCACATGGTTCCAAAATAGAGCAAATGTCCTCCTATCCATCTTTAGAAATTCAAAGGTTTTAATCTTTTGTATTGCTTTCTCAATTTATAAAATAATAACAGAATTCAATAGAACAACATGTTGCAAATAAAAATGACACTGGGCTTGCCAAATATAAAATATTATGCAGGCAAAGATCACATTTAAAGTACTAGGGTGATACCTCCTTAAAAAAATGAATAATCCCCCCCAAATTAACGATTCATAAGTAATAGGCCCCCAATTCCATTTTCTCCATAGATCAAGCCAAAAATATATAATATACGGACAGGCAATAAAAAAAGTTCCAAGGATTCCAATAAACCTTCACACCCTGGCCTTAAACATTCCCTCTCCTCCACTGCCTTATGTTTCCAATTCCCACGGACCCCCAATCTACCATAACAACAAAGCCAAGATACATCCCACATATGAACAGGAACCCTACGGTCTCTTAAAAGTTTAAGAGCAAATTGTAATCTAGAGGGACAGCACTTTGGGAAATCCACTTGAACCAGAAAGTTCATTTCCATGATCCTACAATAGATCTGCTTCCTATTTAATAGAAATGCCTTCACTTTTTGTAATTGCCATAGCTTTACTTTTCTAAAACCAGGAACTGCAAAATCAGGAATGTTAAGTCCCTTAATACTCTTAACTCCCAGATTCCCCCAATATTGAAAAAAGGAGCTAAATAGCTCATCCGTCCAATCAACCCATAAATCCTCAGAATCACCCTGTGCATCATGCAAAATAGAACTGAAAAAAAAGAATAATAGAATACCTCTGGGTTTATCATGTCAAGACCCCCAGCCTTAATTTGCAAATAAGTAAAATCCCTCTTAATGGGGTTTAATCTATTCCCTCAAAGCATTTGAGTAAAAAGCTTAGTAACCGAGTTTCAAATTTCAAAGGTAAGGGAAAAACATAACTAATATATAAAAAGATAGGAAGAAGAAATTTCTTAATAATAAAAACTCTTTTCTTTTTTGAAAGGGTCCAGGATTTCCAAATCTGAACCTTCCTTTACCCTATTACCAATTTCTCCTCCCAATTTAAAGAGGCAACATCACAATTCCCAAAATAAACCCCTAAAACCTTAATATAAGCATGAACTATATGCACAGAGCAAAGCATTTGTACCGAATTCCCCAATCCCAAATGCAAACCAAAACATTTATCATAATTAAGACAAACCCCTGAAAATCCTGAAAATTCCTCAAATATTTTTAATGCCCTAACTCCTGAAACTGAATCCTGTACCATAAGACAAATATCATCCTCATAAGCAGAAATTTTTTGAGGGGGAATATCCACAGCTGGAGAAATACCACGAACTAAGTCATCACTTAAAATCCATCTGATTAATGGATCCAGCACAAAGGTAAAAAGTAAAGGACTTAATGGACATCCTTGACGAAGCCCTAATTTTAAATCAATACCAGGCCCCACCAATCCAATTCACTATGGGGGAGAGAAAGAGGCACTCTTATACGAGGATGTAATCCATGCCAGCATTTGATTAGGTAACCCATAATACTTTAGAAGAGTAAATAAAAAGTCATGAGAAACAATATCAAAGGCCTTCTGCTGCTCCAAAGCCAAGAGAAACCTGGATAATTTATTCTGTTTACCAAACTCAGTCAGAGCCCGTAACAAAGGCAAATTTTGTTTAATATTCCTCCCTGGAATATAGCAAGTGTGTGCAGGATGTAACAACACAGATGCCACCCTTTCCAGTCTACTACATAAAATTAAGGAAAACATGTTATAATCTGTATTAAGAAGACTGATAGGCCTCCAATTACACAAATCACAACGATCCCCAGATTTATAAATAAAATCTACCAATGCTGAGACAAAGTTCCGCACAAACCCTTCTTCTGTCTCGACCAAGGAATGAAATACATGAGGTAATATGACACTCAACTCATCTATATACTGTTTATAACATTTGTGTGATAAACCATCCACTCCAGGAGAGACCCCCGGTTTTAATTTAATGATAACATCCCAGACCTCCAAGGCAGAAATAGGTTTTTCCAGCTCAGCAATTAAAGCAGAGTCTAATTGAGGAATGAAATAAGGTACATTCTGACCCCACAAATGCAAAAAAACAGGTTTTGTACCCAAAAACTGAAATAAATGGGAATGAATAACATTCAAAATTTCCACATCTGAAGTTTTCAAATGTCCAGCACTATCATATATACCCATCATAACTTTATGAAACACTGTATCCTTGCAGGCCGCATAAGGATCTGAATACGATCGTTTAGTTGTGCCATATCAAAAATCTGCATTCTGAACAGTTGCCCTAGCAGAATGATAGGAAAACATTTTAGATTTAATCTCATCTTGTTGAGCTTTAATCCTACTATCCGAAACAATAGGTAAAGACATTAATTTATAGAATTGATCCCTGAATTGTAAATAATGCAAATAATCCCTAGTACCAGTAAATTTACCAAAATCAATAAAAAACTTTGTAAAGTCAGCTTTGGTATCCATCCACCAATGCATCCAGTCCTCATAAAATTCAGCCACAGATTTTCTATAAAAAATAAATCAGCCAATTTCAACCATATCTCTGGTTGCTGTAATAAACAAATATTCAACCTCCATCTCCAAGTAACAGCAGGAAATTTAGGAAGAATATTTCAAAAAGAAATATCACATAACAACAAAACATGGCCACTAAATTCAGAAAAAAAATAGTTGAAACTTTTGGGGATACAAAAACTGGGATGTAAAAATAAAATCTATGTGAATAGATAAAGCACTTCTGTACTATGTAGCCCCTTTATCCTGATGCAAAAGTCTATAAGCATCTTTAAGGCCTGCAAGTAATAAAGTATCTCTAAGGGCATGGGAATCACAATAGACTTTTTTTTTAATATTATTTTTAATCTTTAAATCCAAACTACAATTCATACCCCACCCAAAGCACATGTCTCTCAGTAAAAAGAAAAGACTTAATAATGTTAAACAAACCTACCCTAGCCACCTTACTTTGTGGAGCATAAGTGTTGATTAGATGCAAAGAAAAACCATGCCAACAGCAATCTACCTAAAAGACTCGTCCGGGGACACCATCTAGAATTTGCTGTACCTTAATATGATATGTATAAAATAAAATCCCCAGACCATCCGCAGCATCCTCCCCAAATGTACAGAAAGAAACCCCCCAAGGCCACATTTTCTTAGTATGAGAAAGACTGTCAGTTTTCAAATCCTTACAAAAGGATAACACTGCAGCTCTTTTCTTAATGTTCTGAATACTCCGAACATTAAGGGATGCTATACTGTACGTAATGAAGCCATAGAACAGCACAAAGAAAATTACTCCTTGTCCTTTTTTCTCTTTTTACCCAATTTCCTTTTAACTCCCCTACCTGGCAGAGTGGTGTCATCTTCACATTCCATGTCCGAGACAACCTCAGACCTGGAAAAAACATCAGATTCAGACCCCATAACCCCATCCTGAAGTAACTGATAGGTATTCTGAAGCGGGATCTGTACAGATTGGGCCTTACATTTACTCACAGACCTAGTCACCCTTTTAAGGAGCTGAAATTCAGTTCCTGGGGGAGGCATAGGTTTTTGAAGATCAGGTACCACATCAGAAGACTGTAAAGGGACAAGATCCTCAGGATCATGAGAAGAGGGAGTACCTGTAGCTTGAGAAAGGTCCTGATCAGTTTGAGCAGGGCCAGTGGCAGTAGCATCAGACTGGCTAGCTGGCCTAGCTTGAGGTTCTTCCTCAGCTGGGAAAGATGGCCTATGGGGCCTACATCTATCTTGGGCTTGATCAATACGGGTATCTTTATCTGGGCCACCAGTTCTATTCTGACCTGCCCAGGGACATTGATGATACGCATGACCCTGTTCTTCACACAAATTAGAGCAAAATGTATTCCTGCAAACAGTGCTGTCATGATCATAGTCTCCACACAAGGCACAGCGTACCCTATCACAGGTACTACTAAGGTGCCTACCACTTCCACACTTATAACAGGCCTTCGGCTGACAAGGGTAAAAACACCCCTCCCATCTTTACCAAAAAAAAGGTGTTTGGTATATGACAAACTTCATTTTCAACCATTTGTAACTTGACCTTAAACCTTCAATTCCCGGTCCAAATACCCTCAGAATCCATGATGACCTCAGGAGGGCCCAACACATCACACTTTTTCCCCAACCAAAAAAGAATATCCCCCACATTAACACCCTCATTTCTGAACACAATATTAACAGTTTTGAAGAGGGGGTTTAGTTAAAGGGATCACCCAAAAAGGTGTCCACAGGGTAGTCATTTTAAGAGATGCATACTTCCTCCAAAAGGTATCCAACCCCATTAAGGTTTTAAAGCTCACATCAAAATAATCTTTGCCCCTAATATTTATAAGAGTAAAGATATCAACAGTGCAAAAATGCGTAGAATCAATTAACAAAGTCCCAGCCACATAGGTCCTGTCCAGATGCTCCTGCAAACTGCGTCTATAACACAAGTGGATAGCATTGTGACGAGGAGCCTGCTCCACTTTATTGTTTTTGGAAAAATATGAAAAAAAGGCCCACACTGTTGTTTCCTCCACTTGGGAGGGAGGGGACCCTGGGTGAAGTATCCGTGGAGTCAAGACCAGAGGGTCCAGGTACCGCAGCCCGTTGCTCTGTGTCCACACCCAACCCCCCCATCCCTCAAAACTTGAGAAGAAACATCAAGTGAAGGTATGGCAGTATCTAAAGGTGCAGAAACACCAACATAACCTGCCACTGAAGGTTGTGTAAGAACAGAAGATGTACCTGAAAAGTCCACCCAATTTGAGTCAGGGAGCCATCATCCATCTTCTCCCTGAATCCAGCTAGCCTTCAAAGGAGCCGTATCCTTAGACCAGTCATCTCCCATAAAGGGAGCATTTTGCCCCAAAACAAAAATCTAGTTCCACATTCCAGCGGCTAGCCTCTCTGATGCATCAGAAACAACAGACGCAGTATCCTCGCTACTGTCAGCCACTTGCTGACTCACTCGAAGCACTCCAGCACTGTCTGATCGACAGAAAGCCCTGTCAGGTAGAGAAACAGTCTCAGGAATACAAGTCATGTTGGAAGACACTGCAGTAATGTGGGGCTGCATTTGTTGGGCTGAAAAAAATCACCGTTTCCATTACCTCAACACTGTGAGGTACATCAATCGGGACCACAGAAATCTCTTCAGATAACTCCAAAATCATCTCACAATCCCCAAGCAAAGCCACAGCCGAAGTCGGGGATAAAACCACTGGCTGCTTGAGATCCACAACCTCCTCATCAGCCATCCTGAGGCAGACTGCCGTCCATTCCTAGAACAGCATTTCCCCCTACCAACGAGTAGGGGAATTTCCCCGGTGTCCTGGCCAAATTGCCTCTATTTCACTAATAATATCACCAACAGCTTAGTCTGGTTCTGAAAGTCAGTTTGTATCTGTACATATATTCCTCTTCCTTTTCCCCTGGCCACTCCTGGAAATGAACCATGGCTCAGGGTGCCTCTCCTGGCCACAAACTTTCAAATAAATACATAAATAAAATAAATAAGCTTGGTGTCCTCTACTGCAACAAAGATTACCTCTATTTTCCAGTCAGCTACGAAATTGTCACCAAGATGGTGCTTCCAGTGTTTGATCATACACATGTGGTCTATAGTACTGTCCCCACCTCTTCTCCTAGCAGATCAGATGTTCTTTGCAATGTTGCCTTCCATTTTACTGCCAGTGCTCCCTCTCATATCCATAACTGCTCCCTTTATACAAGTCTCTTGATTCCACCCTTTGCCTCCCAATGTATTTATTTATTTAGTTTTTGTTAACCGGGTAAGCACCATATCCAAGACATGACTATTTTCGGGCACGACCCGGGAGGTTACAGTGGGTAGGAGAACTTCGAGAAACATGCATTTGAAAACATACATTTGCCATGTATACATTTTGACAAAACAGGGTACAGGGTAATTACTACATTAAATACAGCACATTAAACAGAAATGACACAATATAAGCAGGAAGAATACATACATTTTAATTTTAGAGGATCTTCAAGGATGTAAAGATTATTGTGGCTCCTTCATATCTAAATACTGGTTTTCATCTCTTCTGTCCTCCAAACCATCCACCCCCTTTGCACTTTGCTCTAGGGACTCCAATACTTTCTCTGTTCTTTACTCCAAGCTGATTACTGAGCAAGCTGCTTTCTTCTATTGTCTTCCTTGCATGTGGAACAATCCCTCACTCTAACTTTATCTTACTTCCTCCTATTACTCTTTCACTCAGCATCTAAAGCTCCTCTTCACCCCTATTGTGTCTGCTCTGGCCATGACTAATCTGTGCCCCTAAGCTTTTTCACTAACCTTGCCTACTGCTTATTAACCAGTCATGTTTTTTTTAACTTTAACAGCACCTCCTTTTGGACACATTTTTGCTGTTTCTAATACCCACTATCCAGGATATGCAGTGTATTTTATTTACTGTATGTTTTGAAACTGATTGCATTTATTTTACCTATTTCTGAAAACCACTGCAATATTATGAGTTACCTAGTGTTCACTTGACTCAGTAACCCATACCTACCCATTTAATTCTGCATTTTTTCCCCCAACTCTATTTCTAGCACCGGAGGACCAGGGCATCTCTTGGGTGTACCCACACAACCTTGGCCTCTACTCCCAGTCTGAAACCCCATCCTCCCAGGAGTGCAATGGCTGAGCATCTGCTTCCCAGACCCACGGACTCATCCAGCACCTCTGCTTTCACCCCTTGGGGCTGGTCCACCTCACCTACCTGGGGCCTTATCTGGCATTAGAGGGATGGTCCCACCAGAAGTCAAGGTGCTCAGCAGAACTAATGGGATGGTGGTTTGATGGCAGGATGTGGGCATTGGCTCCCAGGATCACAGTTGCCTCCCTGGGTCCTCTGGGGATTTTCTAGAATTGTTTCAGGATGCAGTGTGCAATAATTCCTGCATGGCTCCACCACTTCTCTGCTGCTGGAGTCTGCTGTGGTCCCACCCCTATGATGTCTTTTGCTCTTATGCTTCCTCCAGTCTCCACCAGAGGCTGCAACAGAGCCAGGAACTCCCTGAAACCCACCCAAGAGAGGAGAGAAGAGCAGTCCTCTGGATGCTCAATCCTCTCCCTCCCCTACCAACCTCCAATGGATCAGGTCCATTCCCATTCCTGGGTAGCCGTTGTGGCGTGAGGTGTGGTGTCCAACACCTCAACCCTCAGCACCACAAGGCTCTGCTTTTGCACTTTATTCATTGTATGTATTTCTTCACCCTCTACTCCGCCCTCTGGTCACACCTGGAAATCAGCCTTGGCTCAGTGTGCCTTCCCCGGTTACCAGTTTTCAATAAATAAATAACAAATCATTTTGTTTTGAGTACTGTTGCCCACATACTCTTGTGTACTAGCCTTGTCCTTGTTTTGGACTGACTAGAGTGAACAAAATTTGATGAGCCAGAAGTCTTTGGGTGCTTCTTCAGTCCAGTATATTAGGTTATTTGACTTTTACACATTTTCCATTCCTTTTTAATGGCAGAATCAATACAAATAAGTAAGCCAGTAAGAGAACTTTGGAAAACTTAAATTTGTTTGACATTCAGAGTTCACATAGTCAAACATTGGGAGGCTCGCACAGTGCTAAGAGATACTGTATGTGTCAAATGCCTGGTCAAGGGCTATGCCTTGTGGACAGCCTGGGCAAAAGACCAGTATATAGGCCACTGGACCTATGATTACACATAACATTATGAATTGATTTATTTCAGATTTGTACTGGTGTTTTTCTATGAAAGCTTTTGAGAGACTTTACTTGGAACAGAGGAGAAGTAGCACTTGCCCAGAGCAGAATGATAAAGGCCATCTGTTTGTTTCAACTTGGACAGCCACCCTCAGTGACCTAACCCTGCATAAGAAATTAATTCCAAACAGTCAGATGACTACATTTGTCAGGCAAACATACTTTAGAGAAAACAAAACACAATGACAGAACCTGTGTGAGTGCAGACTACCTCAACCATCCAGTTCATCAACAGAGAATTCCCCACTTGGGCAGAAGAGGAGAAAAAGTCCCTGTCTAAATAGTAAACATAAAGGTCCTTATGCAGAGTAAATATTTATTTATTGACTGATTTGTAATTTTTGACTGAGAAACACAGAATTAACTGTGATAACTTGTTTCCAGGTGCGTCCTGGGGGTGGGTTAAATGAACCTGTTTTATTTGCATTAGCAAGGCTGACACTAGAACATCACTGTTTTCTCACCATTGAGCCTGCAGTGTTTACTATTGGATTGTGTGGTGATACCACATTAATTCTAAAGAGAACTCCCAGGAACAGTAGGTGTTACTGATGGATCAGATAGCACCCAATTGTTTTGGGACTGCTAGTGGGAGACCTGTGTGGAATTGCTATATATATTGTTCTTTATTTTCACAAGAAACAATATACCTGTCTTGCATTATATTTCTAGAGTACTATTGTCTTATTTTGGTACTGTGTGCATCATAGGTGGGACTGTTGGGTCCTGATGTTGTATGTTAGATTTTCCTGGGAGGCATTATCTTCAGTGCTTGAGTATTGCATGGGGCTTCCCTTGGTGATGACATCAATGTGAATTACATTCCCAGTTAAAAGTAACAGCAGACTCAAGAAGGAAATGTGAAAGACCTCAGTCATAAAGAAGGGCTGAATGCCTAATGGGGGTGGAAACACAAGAAGGCATGCAAGAGATACCAGCTAGCATAGACACCTCATAAATACTTCTGCCAAAGTATAAACAGTTTCAATGATACATTGTTTAGCGATCAAGAAATAGATCAAGATTTTACATTGCAATTTTGAACTCGGGTGCAAATAAAATTGAGAATAAAAATGAAAATGTATAAAGTACTGAATATTTATATAAAGTACTGAATGTTTATAAAAAGAAGCTTGCAGTTACTTCAAATTATCAAATACATCTTAAAATTGTATTTTTAGGGAACTCCAGTATTTCCCTTACTGACTTCTGTGCTCCATGACAAAACATACTTTGAAAACCCGGAAACATTTGATCCAGGGCATTTTTTGGAAGAAAATGGTCAGTTTAAGAAAAATGATGCCTTCATGCCATTCTCTACAGGTAACATTTTATTTTCATACAGTACAAAAAAGGCTAATCATGACATACTGTTTGTGCTAATGATGTACAGGAAACAACTATCTCTATTTGACTATATACCTTTATTGATTTAGCTTATTAGTTAGAAAATGAACAAAGTAATTTACAAACAGTGCAGATAAGTAGACCCACAATTAGTGTGGTCAAGGTCAGCACCATAGATTCAACCAGACCTGACAAATGCAAATAGTAACCAGAATTCCAGCTTTATATACACATGTAAACAGAGAAAGAAAAGGGTTACCCACTAACAGTGAAGTGTATGGAACAACCACAGACAGAGGTCTGGTAAATGCGTAGGGGTTTATCATCCATTGTAAGCTGAACTTCGCTCTTGATGTCATGGAATCAGAACCCCTCTGTGACACAATGCACTGGTTGTGCATAGTTGTCCATCTACTGTCTCTGTTTTGTGTGTGTACAGTATGATGGGAGAAGAACATTTTGCTGGTGGAACTGAGCTGAATGTTGAACTCCTGTTCCATGTAGTGGTGGGCGAAGTGGGCTCAATCCGCTCCACAAAGTGATTCAGGGAGTAAAGGTGGATTTGCAGAGTGCTCCACAATGCAAAGCGGAGTTTTCAAGCTATAGTAAGTAACACAAAGTCCATTGAGAGCAATGACTTTGCGTTATTTCACCTTCCCAGACCACTACTCCACCAAAATCTTAAGGCGAAGTGCATTGAAAACAATGCACTTCGCCTTGTTTTTAAGCTCCGAAGGGGAATTTTGCAGTGATTCATGGGATTTCAGGTCACATGGGTTCTATATTGAGCTGCACAGCCTCAGTTTGGGGTAGTATGTGTAGGAAGCAGTAGGAGACAGTGTGCTCTTAGAGCTGTCTGTGATTCAAATCTTCTAAAAGCTGTTAAAAAAGCACTTTTGCAGGGCTTTTTGGGCTCAAACTTTAGTTCACTGATTGTAGAAAACTCTTCTGTGCTCATATCATTGAGCATTTTTATTTTTATGTGGATTTTAAATGTTAATGTACAACATTGAGTGCGTGTAGTGAAAGACAGTGAACGTGTGCTTTGGGGAGGGGTGTATCTGGGGTGTAGCTAGATTTAAGTTGGAGAAATAGTGATTTCTTTGTTTTTTGGTTATATTTTTGTTATATAACTGACTGTGTTAATGTACACACAGTAATATTGTCAGTAATTGTTGACATTTTCTTTCTGATTGTGTGTTGTGTGGATCTGGTGCAGCAGTTCATAATTTCAGGTTGTTTACATTACAATACATGGCATATTACTGAACTTTTCAATTTGCTATGCATTACTCATTTACCATTGTAGACAAACTGCTGTGTGTGTGTGTGGATGTGTGGTGTTGCGTGACATCAAGTAATAAACCTTTTATTGTGCTACAGACTACTGTAATTGCAGGCGCAGCAGTGTGAACCTGCAATCCACTGCAGCTGCCTGATTTTGTACTGCGATCATGGTATCTGTTCTTTGTTTTGCTGCTTGTACTGCTGTAAAAATCTGCAGTCAGTGCCCCCACCCCACCGGTAAAAGGAATTTTTTACCAGATTGGATTGTTTGCGACCTCATCAGCACCACTGGTTACTGAAGTTGTTTTCACTGCGTGACAGTTTCTGTCTGTTGCTGAAGCCACAGTTGTTTTTTTGGCTTCACATCCAGCATCCTCCCAATCAGAAAGTGAACATAACAAAATCTAAATTTGTGTTGTTAATCCCCCAAAATGCCAGCAAACGGATGTGTAAGCAAAGCTGGTTCTCGCCATGGCACTGCTACCAGTAAGATAGTCTGTGGGCATGGTAGTACGCAGACGCAGAAGTGCATTGCTGATGTAAGGAAAGGTATTTCTCCTGCAATGTTTTTTACAGCCCAATCAGTAGCTTCACTCATAGTTGGAGGAGATGATGGTTTCCCAGCCAGTGGTGTTAGTGCAGTTGCTGGTGGTGGTAATATGAGTATTGGTGCCTCAAGTTTGAATTCTGACCAGTGTACCGTATCCAAAAATATAGTGGAGTGTGAAGCAGGGCAAGTGAGTGGCAGTGTAGATGATGTCATACTTCCCAGTAACATCCCAGTAACTGAACCTGAGGATTCTGATAATCATGTCAACGGTAACATACAATGTGATATTAAGTCCACCGTGGTGGTTACTGTCATGCATTTTCCATGCAGCGATTCACAGTGTGGTGAAAAAATATCAGGTGATGCTGGTGTAGATGATGATGAATGTGATAATGATGATGTTGCTATTGTTGCAAAATGCAGTCCACATTCCAGCATCCAAGCAGATGATGTGGATGTGTGTGATGTTGAGGAATATGATGATGATGTAACTGACCCCAGCTGTGAACTGGAGAAAAAGAAATTCAAGGTGGCTGTGTCTGAGTCTGTTTGCAGTAATCCACCCCCCTGTCAAAACTTGTGATTTTCCAGTTTCAGTTCATGATGATGACCCAGTAATAATGATAGGTAGTCGTGGTGGTCAGTTGCAGTCTAGGTGTGCAGTGCCCAAAACATCACGTGCCCACCCACCTTCAGTGCTTAGAAGAACAGAGTTAAATAAGAAGCACCATGGACATGTTAGAAGTAAAGCATCACAATCCCTTATTTGGGATTTTTTTGTTCAAGATGCAAATGATGAGTCAGTTGCAATCTGCCAGGTTTGCCATGTGTGTGTGAGCCGAGGTAAAAAGGGGAGCCATCAGGGCACAGGAGGACAGCATATGCATCTTAAAAATAGGCACATGGCACTGTAGACCCAGCACAAGATGGCAGCTAATACCACAGTGGGGCGTTCACCCTCGTCAGCAAACATAACGAGCATGTTATCCCCTTCCATGACTGTTAAGTCCAGTAGTAAATTAAACGTCTGCAGTACTAAGGTAATAAGAGCAGAGGATTACTACAGGCATGATGAGGTGGAGGAGCATAATGACTTTGAAATGTTGTCCAGTGCTGGTGAGAGTAACAGTTTTGGTGGCGGAGGTGGTGAATGCAGTATGTCTAGTGCAAGTGGTACATCAACCCCTGTTGTCAAATCTGGCAAAATAACTGCATTTCTGGGTTTGCCATCATCACCTGTGCAACTGTCTTCATCAAACGTCCACACTCCACCCCCTGCCAATGCCACTCATCACAGAGAACAACCATTTGTCATCATACCCCATGTAAAACGTTTAAGTCAGCCCATGTTACAGAGTGTTTTTGCTCATAAGCTGAAGTACCCCCCCAGTCATACAGTGTCACGTGAACTTAATGCTGCTGTAGCTGAAATGCTGGCCTGGCAATTGTTCTTTTGCCCTTCTCCTTTGTGGAGAATTCTGGGTTCCGGTGGTTTGCTGCACGAGCCTGTCCAAAATGGAAAGTCCCATCCAGGACAAACTTTTCTACCCGTGCTGTCCCCAAGTTGTTCTGTACTGTGTCTGATTCAGTAAGACATACCCTTCATCATTCCTCCTCTCCAGTCATCCATTTAAGTATGGATATGTGGGCAAATGGCAAAACAGTGGGGAATTCAAATCTGTGTATAACTGCACACTGGGTGCAGGTGCCGGGGGTTGTTTGTGATGTTGGCAGTGTGAATAATCAGTGCAGTAAGGTGGATTGTCGTGGTAGCAATGTTCCAGGAATTCAACAGCATGCAACGATTGCTATGCACAATGTAACCTGTTCACACACTGATGAGAACATGTTGGACATGGTACTGACTGAAAATGACAAGGGGCTGAACCCCCTGTCCCTGAGATCTGGGTTCATAGCAAGTGACAATGGGTCAAATGTGGTGAAATGCATCACGAATGGTGTTTTTTTCCTTGTTCCATGCATGGCCCATTGTTTAAATCTTGTGGTGCAGGAGTTTCAGCAGCACCCTGATGTAAAGGAAATGCTGACCGTTGCACGATGTATCTGCTCTCACTTTTTACGATCTGGAAAGGCCCGTGACCAACTGCGGCAGTTGCAGACACAAAACAACCTGCCTCAGTGCCGCTTGAAGCTGGAAGTTGTCACCTGATCGAACTCCACTTTATACATGGCAGAGAGGTTGTATGAACAATAAAAAGCCATCTCAGAATATCTTGTGATGCACACTAGCCATGACAGTTCCGGGGCCTCCATGTCTATGATGACTGAATAGTGGCACCTCATGGACTCTGTAATAACAATATTGCAGCCTTTTGAACATGCCACTCAAGCAGTGAGTGTCAAGTCTGCCTCCATTAGCAAATCAATTCCACTGCTGCGGGTGCTGAGGCAGACATTGGTGAATGTACAGCATGGCCTTGATGTTGCCAGAGACAGTAGTAGCAGTATGTTGCTGCAACACATGCTGACAGTATTCGACCAGAACTGTCACATTGTGAGCATTCAGTGTAGTGGCAACTTTGCCATAGCAACAATGCTGGATCCACGATACAAACGTGGAATTGTATCAGTACTGGAGGTCGGGCCTGAACAGGTAAAACATATCAGTGGTCAACTGGTGCACTTGGTTCATGGGGCACAGATGTTATGTGCCAAGGTCAGAAAACCTCAGCAGCATAATCCAGCTGAAGGTGTACCTGGAGGACCATAAAGCATATCCTGCAAGGGGAAGGGGACTGCAGTTCCAGGAGGTCTGTCATTCAAACTGGCTGGTGTCAACCTGCTTTGGGAGGCTTTGTCCCAAGTGGGAATTTGCAAAATAAATGATTCTGGAGAACAGGATGATGCATCAACCACTGGACTTAGTGTGGCACTGAGAATGGTTGAGTTATATTTGTCTGAGAACAGGCATCTGACAATATACTGATGATCATCTTTTTTACTGGAGTGGAAAGGTCAGTGAATGGCCAGTGCTGACTGTGCTGGCACTGAACTACCTCACATGCCCACCCTCCAGTGTAAGTGTTGAGAGGGTCTTCAGCTCAGCAGGTGCAATAGTCAGGGATCATTGGACAAACCTGTCTCCTGCAAATGTTAGTTTGCTAACATTCATTAAGATGAATGAGAGGCACATACCAGCACAGATCGCAACCTCAGTATTTGTACCCCGGCCTAGTCATGGTGGTTTTGCTGATGTGGAAATGGACCATACTGGTGGCACTGGCAGTGGCAGCATGAAACGGCCCACCACTGAAGTAGATGATGACACAGTGGAGAAAGAATTTCCCAGTGGTCAGACTTCAGACATAGATGATTGTGATGGCAGCTTTCATTATAAGGATGATGATGATGTAGTTAATGTTGGCAGGTTTTAGCTGAAGTTGTCAAAAGGTGGTGTGCCCCCCAGACCACCACCACTGGAACTGATGTTAGCCACTGGCACCACTGAGCATGAGTCTGTCTGACCCCGGTCCACCACCACTGGGACTAATGTTAGCCACTGCCACCACTGAGTATGAGTCTGTCTGCCCCTGGTCCATCACCACCGGGACTGATGTTAGCCACTGCCACCACTGAGCATGAGTCTGTCTGTCCCTGGTACACCACCACTGGGACTGATGTTAGCCATTGCCACCACTGAGCATGAGTCTGTTTGCCCCCGGTCCACCACCACTGGGACTGATGTTAGCCACTGCCACCACTGAGCATGAGTCTGTCTGCCCCTGAACCAGCACCACTGGGACTGATGTTAGCCACTGCCACCACTGAGCATGAGTCTGTTCACCCCTGGATCACCACCACCAGGACTGATGTTAGCCACTGCCACCACTGAGCATGAGTTTGTCTGTCCCCAGGCCACCACCACCAGGACTCTTTGTTACCACTTGTCAATTTTCAATTTTCTGGACAAAAGGCAGATGCATTTTGGGCATGCAGAAAAAAATCTGGGGACTCTGTGCCACCACTGACCACATGACTGAGTGCGACATTAATTCTGGGGGACTTTGTATGTGCGGAAATGTTCCCATTTCACTTTGCTGACACTTGTCAATTTTCTGGACACAAGGTGGATGCAATTTAAGCATGCAGAAAAAATCTGGGGACTCTGTGCCACTACTGCGTGCATGACTGAGTGCGTCATTAATTCTGGAGGACTTTGTATGTGCTGAAACAATCCCATTTCACTTTGTTACCACTTGGCAATTTTCTGGACACAAGGCGGATGCGTTTTGGGCATGCAGAACAAATCTATGGACTCTGTGCCACCATTGCATGCATGACTGAGTGTGACATCAATTCTGGGGGACTTTGCATGTGCTGAAATGATCTCATTTCACTTTATTACCACTTGTTAATTTTCTGGACACAAGGCAGATGCATTTTGGGCATGCAGAAAAATCTGGGGACTCTGTGCCACCACTGCGTGCATGGCTGAGTACCCCATTATTTCTGGGGGACTTCGTATGTGCTGAAACAATCCCATTTCACTTTGTTACCACTTGTCAATTTTCTAGACACAAGGCAGATTCATTTTGGGCATGCAGAAAAAATCTGTGGACTCTGTGCCACCACTGTGTGCATGGCTGAGTACGCCATTAATTCTGGGGGATTTTGTATGTGCTGAAATGCTCCCATTTCACTTTATTACCACTTGTCAATTTTCTTGACACAAGACAGATGCAGTTTTTGTGTTGCATGATTGTGAGCTCATGATGTCATACTGACATTATCAATTAAAGCGGCATTGCAAGAATGTGGTGACAATTTTGAACTGTATTTTTTATGCTGTTTTACATTGCCAGCCACTAGTTACCTCTGAGTCATGACTTGAATGATACACTTCTTTTCACAATTTCTGTCTGCTTTACTTATTTGACTACTTTTTGTCATGTATGGAAAAAAAATATCACACCTTTCAATATTGTTATGACCAGGTTTGTATTTATTTGCAGCTGCTTTTCAATAAATATTGTTCTATTGGGTCATAAAACAATGCCTGCTGCATAACTGTTAATTTACAACAGAAGTGATATATAACAACTAACTGATGTGATGGAGAAAAGCAGCAGAAAATACTGACAAAGACCTGGTCAGCACCATATTAAAAAGAATGCTCCTTTCATTATTTCACACATGAAAAAAGGTAGCAAACAGATTCAAATACTGGAAATTATAGTATCATACGAGTCAGGATGTAAGTAAAGGAAGTTGTAACATAGCATTAAAAAATATAGGTCAGAGTTCTCAACAGATTGTTTCACTGCTGCTTTACAGAGATTCACCACATTATACAGTTATGGTGTTGCACCTAACCTAATACGTGGGCACCTTACTTCCAGGGGAATCTTTTTTGCTCCACATAATGCAATACATTTCTATGAAAACCACCCATAATTTCATTACAGTGTGTCATGTCACAGAGGAGTTTCCATTCAGAAAAGCCACCCAAATTCTGCCCCCCTTTGGTTTCCCAATTTCTGAATATTTGGGGCCCTGAATATGAATAAGTAATGTTCAACAAGATTTTCATAAGATGCAGTCTGCTTTGCTGGAACTGAGATTACTCTTAAATGTCAAAAAAAATTAAATGGATGATTTTTACAAGAAAACCATTAGATCTTTCTAAATATAAACTTTATTCAATTAATGGGGGTGAAGATTTTCAAACACTTATATATAGATATCTGTAAATGGTATTAGATGCCTAATTGACATATAGACAACATATAGGGCTGGATTCACAAAAGACAACTCAGGACACAAGGCAACTTGCATCGGAAAAAATTGTGCAAGTAGCACTTGCGTCCTGAGTTGTGTCATGGTGGGATTCACAAAGGCAGCCTGCGACATGCTACAGGCTGCCTGCACCCAACTGCACCAATGCAACTGAAACCCCCTTGTGACAGGGCGTAAGGAGGTTTAAGGCAGCAGTTGCACCCTATTCACAAAACGTGGCTGCTACATCCCACATCAGGATTCAGGAACAATCCCAGTGGACATCTGTCAAAGACCACTTACACCACCTATGAGGTGGTGTAAGTGTTCCTTGCCAGCCACAGGGGTTGCCACTGTGCCCCAGCTCTTCAGCCCCTGTGAGCTACAGCCCTCCAACAGCCCCAGTTCCCAGGTATGGCACCCACTGTTCCAGGATGAGTGTGTAGAATACCCCCTATGCCCAGACCCCCACACATGTCAAGAGCCCCCCCTTATACCCACTGCTCCCCACATGCCCTGGGGCAAGATCCCCTCCAACGCACTTCCAGTATAGCCTTGGTGGTCCAGTGGCCCACACTCCCCAGCCGACAACACCAGGACACCCCACTCACCCCCACATCCACCCCCGGTGGTAGTTAGTGAACAGGCCATTACCATCATTAGCTAGCCAATAACTGAATTGTGCCAAGATATGACAGTAATAATAGGTGCTCCGTGAATGACAGCCGCTGTCATTCATAGAGCACATATTATTACTGTATGCAATCTTGGCACAGTTCAGTCGGCAGCTGGCTGTGGTGGTGAGGAATGCTGTGCCAGTCACTGGTGGAGTATTGGTTGGGGGGGTGGGGCTATCGCACCATTGGGTGGGGGGAGGGGGCCACTAGACTACCGGGGAGTTCTGGGAGTAGATGGGGGGCTATTCAAATCTGGAGTCCACATCTGACAGGGAGTGGGGCAGGCATGAGGTGCACCACAACACTGTTCTGTGGGTGCAGCTGCCACCTACCCTGTCCTGCTGCTTGTGACACACATGGGGGCTGCGCCCTATCATGCTCAGATGCCACAAGTTGCAGGACACAGGCTCCTGGACCCTGTTCATTTCTGCATTGGGCGCAGGGTCCAGGGGTTTTATGTTTTGTGGTGCATTTCATAAACATTTTGCTGTGGCTTGAAAAGAGCTTCCATTTAGCTGCAAATTATAGTGAAATGCATTGCACCAATGGTGCTAAATAGTTTACTCATGTTCCAAACATGGAATACGGTACTTACTGTGCTGTAAATGGTGCTGGTGCGAAAACTGCAGAGCACTTTGAAAGAAAACCCACCACCCAAAAATAAACCCCCTATTAAATGTTTCTCATGCAAAATTGTTTTTCTAATTACATTGAAGTATCACTGCTCTTCTTTTTAAAAAGTGTTTCTGTGAAGGTGTAGGAAGCTCACAATACAGCATGCTGTACTGTACAGTGCTCATAATGGCACTGGACAGTGCAACTATTGTTTTACCGTACTGTGCTCAAACAATTTAAACAGTGCTACCACTAATTTTTCCCAAGCTGAATTAATATAATCGGGGGTTTATTTGAGGTCATCCCATCCAAAAAAGCAAGTGGGATAGGGGGATACCAGAAGAAGCCACGATTGCAATGTAGCTATAGTTGAGAGTGCCATTTTTTTTCTCTCTTTAACACATCACCTTTTAAATAAATGTACAGTAATCATGTACCTAAATGTAATTAACTGTCTTAACAGTACAGTACAGTAGAAACAAACTGTAATTAAAAGGACAGTATGCGGATCAATACAGTACTGCAGCACAACTGCAGTGACAGTGAGACACTAATGCATTGGATTGGCATTAAATGAATGTTGTTATGGAGCTGTAGCAAATGCCCAGAAGAGTTGCATGTGCACTTCTTATGAGTTACTGACTAGTTGCAAAAGAGCTGAATGTTCAAACTGTTACCATTGCCACTGCATTTGCAGCCCTAAAAAACTGGAAAAGCAGTGAGCTAAAGGAACAGTTTAATGTGACTTGTATTGTAAAGAAAGTGGTTTGGTAAGGCACATCTACACTGGTGACCACCTGTGGCAGCTCCATCCATTTACGGGAACCGAATTAGCTTTTCCTGTAGAGGTCCTCAGCCGCTGAAAGGAACTGGCAATTCTATGAAGGAGGGGCAAACACTTCAGTGGGGGTCCCATGTATGATAGTCAGGTGGGGCAGGACTGATGTGGTAGGGACTAAGAGATGCACAGGAAGGAGATGAAATCAGAACTGTGGCCTGCCATGTCTGGTTCTCCTCTACAGGTCCCTAGCTAATTTCAATGAACAGGTAGTAGTTCCTCTGGCCAGCCCTACTCCTCCCCTTTGGGCCATTCTTTGTAACACAAGATCACGGAGAAATAAAGATAGCAGTGATGGAGGGTTTCATCACTGATTCCACAGCAGATCTTGTTTGATTTGTGATGACTCTAGGCCTGTTCTGGAGGCATCTGCCCCATCGGGTTTCTCTGCGTTGCATTGCCCAAGGAGTGATCACAGAGGGGGCAGGGTGGTCATTTGTTTTTGATCCACTCTGGGTCTCACTGTGCTCCCCATGAGAAGCTTCAGAGCCTTTGAATATATGGCAGCTAGATATGGTTCAGGTGTCAGTGGCAGGATCATTCTCATCTACCAACCTCCAGGTGGTGCATGTGATTTTCTGCAGGAGCTAGTGGACTTCACTGCTGATCAGGTGTTGGTACTGGGGGATTTTAACACCTGGGTTGACAAGGAATTCTTGCAATTTGGGCTAGAACTCCTTCAGTGGATGTCATCGCTGGGACTGACCCAGGCTGTTACCTCTGAAATGCATCAGCATGGTCATGCACTGGACCTGATCTTCTCATCAGGACTTGACATTAGTGACATCAGGGTTGATCCTGTCTTTTGGTCGGACCATCATGCAGTGTTGTTCCAGTATGGGGTCCCCTGTCTGACAACTCTGTCTGCCTACAACCATACCACCCTTAGTGCACCCAATCTAATCTGATCTTGGAAGCTAAGCAGGGTTGGGCCAAGTTAGTACTTGGATGGAAGACAGCATGGGAATATCAGGTGCTGTAGGCTTAAGGAAATCATGCAATGGTTTGGGTCAAAATAGCATGTCAAAAATAGTGCAGTCCAAAACTGCGTAGGCAAATATCACACCAGGGGAAAACAGTGGCCACACAGACAGTAGTAACACCACAGGCATTTCACCATGGAGCAGCAAGGACTAGGGACACAACTCTGCTGGTGAAGGGAAAGTGGGTTAATGGACAGACTCGGAAAGGGAAGTTGGGGGGTTGGGCAGATATTATAAAACTACTCGAAGGAAGATGCAAGTCAGGGGGTGGGCAGATATCCTCAAAGTACTCCAAGGGGATGCAACTCAGAGGAGGAAATCAAACAAACACCTTTGTGACAGTGTAATGTGGGTTGGCATTGTCCCACAACCCTGAACTAAATATAACAAACTCCTTGCTGCACACTACAGGACTCATGGCAATCTCGGGGGCAACAGAAAGAAAGCCCATAAAAAAACAAACACCAAAGAATAGTCATAGTACAGAATCAAACCCAGATCACCAGGGCCATAGCAACTGCACTCTTAACTTCTCTCTCTAACCACTATGCCACAGTGGGAGGACGCTTATACAGCACACAGTGGCAAACTTGTAATCATTGGCATCAGTGATAACAGCTACAGATATAGAGCTATAACGTTGATGCTATAATTTCCCTGTAGCTGTTTTCACTGATGTTATTTTGTCCATCCGGGTTTGAACCAAGCTATTATATCCACACTGTCTTGACTGGATACCTTATTGCAAACAATGGGAGTCTATGTTTAATTTTATTAGCAAGAATTATACGATAGTCTTTTGGCTTTTGATTGCTAAAGGAACTTCTAATTCTGTGGATACTACAGACACATATATTTCAGCAGAGTCTTGGGTAGATAATTTTATTTTGTTGTTTTATGGGCCATTATTATGGGGTGACTCTTACACTCTTATACTATATATTGTCTAGTTGATTGTTTTTCTATATAGGAAGTGATTTGTGCAATCACCTCTTTAAAATGTAAAAAAAGTGCATGGGCCAGATTTGATTCTGGCTGAGGTTTATATGCAGGCCCCTTTAATCTGGGCAGACTTTTTTCTTTTCTTTCAAATAAATGCATAAAAGAAGGTTATTTTCCTGATTCTTGATGGAGTGCAGAAATTGTTTCACTATTCAAAAAGGTAGTAAGCCAGACCGTAAAAATGTATCAGCCAATTAGTTTGCTGGATATAGCTGACAAAATATTCTCCAGAATTTTCCTTATGCATTTACATGAGCAATTCATTACTCTTGGTGGACTATCAGCCCTACAATCTGGCTTCAGGGAGAACTGTTCTACTATAGAAAACTGATTTATTTTAAGACACCAATGGGAGAAATATTGTTTGGTTCCCGGTTAAAAGTTTTCTGTTGCTCTTATTGATTTTACTTTAGCCTTTGATTTAATTATAATAAGTAAACTGTGACAGTCAATGCTGGATAAAGGCATTGAGTAAGTTCTTACATCTATTACTTCTAAACTGTATGATGAAACTTGGGCTATGGTGAGATTAGGCCCTGCTGGCAATACGAACATGTGAACATACGAAATTGCCGGCAGATTCAAGCCATATGATCCATCTAGTCTGCTCGAGTGTGGAGCACTTCAGCCCATTAGACTGCAGCTGCCCCCCATTAACTCTTCCCTCCCCCAACTGCCCCCATATGTATTTTCCCTTGAATTTGTCCCACCCCCTCTTGAAGCACCCCACAGTCTGCACTGATACAAGTTGCTTATGCAGTGCATTTCACCGTGTTACCACTTTTTCAGTGAAGTAGTGCTTCCTCCTTTCCCTCCTGAATCTGCCCCCCTTTACTTTCAGGGAGTGCCCTCTAGTATATTTTCCATTCTGGAGCTTGAACCCACCATGGAAGTTTACTCTGTTCATCCCCTTCAGGTACTTGAAGGTGTCGATCATGTCCCTTCTCCCTCTTCTATTCTCCAGGGTTTACATGTTGAGCTCTTTTAGTCTTTCCTCATAAGTTCTATCCCCAACCCCTGGATCATCTTTGTTGCTCTTCGCTGCACTGCCCCCAGTACTTTGTTATCCCTTTTCAAGCAGGTGCCAGAACTGCATGCAGTACTCAAGTGCAGCCTCACCAAGGACCTGTACAAAGGCAATATGACATCACTACATTTTGATGTAATCCCCCTTGCTATGCACCCTAGCATCCTGTTGGCCTTAGCCGCTGACTTCCTACACTGGGCAGAGTGGATTAATTCCCTGGTCACCAGCACCCCCAGATCTTTCTCCTCGTTGGATGTGGACAGTTTGATACTATCCATCCAGTAGCTGTATCCTGGGTTTTTTGTTCCAAAATGCATCACCTTGCACTTCTTGGTGTTAAACTCAAGCTGCCAGATGTGTGACCACTCCTCGAATCTTGTAAAGTCCTCCTGCAGTAATTTGCCACCCTATTCCCCATCCACCTCAGCACAGATCTTGGTGTCATCAATGAAGAGGCTGATCTTATTCTTCTTCCAACCGCTATGTCTGTGATGAAAATGTTAAACAAGACTGGTCCCAATATTTATCCCTGTGGGACACCACTTGTCACTGTCCTGGGCTCCAATGATTCTCCCCTGAACTACTACCCCCTGTTGCCTGCCCTTCAGCCAGTATTCTACCCATCAGGCTAGCTTCCACCCTATACCAAGACTCTTCAACTTGCAGGTCAACTTTCTATGTGGCACTGAATCGAAGGCCTTGCTGAAATCCAGGTAGACTACATCTACTGCATGGCCCTTATCCAGTGCCCTCATAACCCAGTCAAAAAAATCAACCAAGTTAGTCTGACATGATCTGCCAGCTATGAAACCGTGCTGTCTGTCATCTTGCAGATCATTATCCACAAGAAACTGCATCAGCTTTTCTTTGAGGATAGATTCCATCAGTTTCCCCCACAATTGCAGTGAGGTTCACTGGTATGTAGTTCCCTGGTTCATCCTTGGGCACACTTTTGTGGAGAGGTACCACGTGTGCCGCCCTCTAATCTCAGGACACACATCCTGTATTTAGTGAGGTGTTGAACGTATCTGTCAGTGGCTCTGCCAGGACCTCTGCCAGCTGCCTCAGTACCCTGGGATGTACCCCTTTTGGCCCAGGTGCCTTGTTTACCCCCAGGGACCTAAGGCCCTCCAGCACCCTTTCCACCATGATGTGATTGTTTCACCCCCCCATGCCTGTGCCCCCCTTTCCCTGCTAGAATGGGCCCATCCCTCTCTCTTGTGAACACTGAACAGAAGTACTCATTAAGTACTTCTGCCCTCTTGGACCCCTTGTCTACTCACCAACTGCCTTTCCTTATCCTAACTATTTGCTCCTTGCACTTCCCCTTTTCCCTGATATACCTGAAGAAATCCTTTTCTCCTTCCTTAATCCCCTGTGCTAATTTCCTTTCCCTGGCTGCCTTTGCAGTCCTGACTGCTCTGCTTACTTCCCTGGAGTTCCTCACATAGTTCTTCCCTAGCCTCTGCCCTGTTAGTTCTCTTGTAGGTTCGGAAGGCCCTTCTCTTATACCTCACCTTCTCCATTACCTCTCTGGTCATCCAGCTTGGATGCTTGGTCCTTTATTTCTTTTGCTGGCTCTTGACACAAGCTTTAGTGGATTCAATCAGCCCTAGTTTTATGATCACCCATTTCTGCTCTGTGTCCATGTAAGGGTGGATGCCATCCATGTGTGTTCTCATTAATTGCCCCATCCTGCCAAAGTCTGCCCTCTGATGTCCAGGACCTTTGTTTTTGTAGTTTGGATCTCGCTACCCAAACTGATAGAGAACCACACTGTGTGGTGATCGCTACTAGCCTGTGGTTCCTCCACCTTTACATCTGTGACCTGTTCTCCATCCTCCAGAACCAGGTCTAGAATATTTTCTTCCCTTGTTGGCACTGTCACCCTTTGGGTCAGGAAGCCATCCTGGATTGCTTCCAGGAGGATCTGCTCCCTGGCACATGTAGTGACTGGGATGCTTCAATCCATCTCTGGTAAATTGAAGTCTGCCACTACCACAGTGCTCTCTTTGCCACAGAGTCTCCTTAGCTGCTCTCCTAGCTCCCTATCCACATCCTCTTTCTGAGTTGTGGGCCTATAAACAACCCCCAGTTGGACCCTAGCCCCCTTGGAGCATGGAGTTGTATCCAAATGACTTCTAACCTACCTTCTTCCTCCTCCTCCCTGACACATCCAATCCCTTCCCTTATATAAATGGCTACTCCCCCCCTTAACGCTTTCTCTGACCCTCCTGAATAATTTAAATTCTCGAATGGCCAAGTCCCAGTCATGGTTTTCGGTTGCCCACGTCTCAGTGATGGCTGCTATGTCCACCTCTCCATCTGCCAGTAGTGCCTGCTGCTCTGCCATCTTATTCCCCAGGGTCCTAGCATTTAGTGATACAATCTTTGACTATGACTGTCTCCCAGCTGCCCTCTTACTCTCCCCTCTCCCCCTTATCCTAGACAAAGTTGGCCCTATCATTGCTATGGGGGAGGTCCTCTGGACCTCCTCTCCTGATTCACTTCACCTCCCCAGCCCCCCCACAGCAAGTTTTAATTATACTTTGTGTGGATAAATTCCCTCAGTCTCTGCTTTAACACCCTCGCACCCTCCTTATTTAGATGTAGTCTGTCCCCTGCATATAGATCTTGGTTCTCCTATGTGTTGCCCCAATCTCCCACCCAGCTATACCCCATGGACTCACATCATTCTCTCAGCCACTTGTTGAAGTCCGTGATTCTGCTTTTTCTGTCTGTACTTGCCCTTGGCACTGGCAGAACTTCTGAGAATGCCACTGTGCTTCCCTTCTCTTGGCATAGCTCCCCCACTTCTCTGAAGCTGTTCTGAACCTCCTCTATCTGCCCTCCTTTCAGATCATTTGTTCCCAGGTGAACAATGATGTGTGGTCCCCCCCCAACCTTCTGTACGCACCTACCAATGTGCTGCTGCAGCCTACCTGCTGTCATGCCAGGCATGCACACTACCAAGATGCTGCTTTTCCTGGCCCTCCCCCATCTGACCCCTTAACTATAGAGTCCCCAGAACTATGACTGACTCCTTATGTGCTCCCTCTCTTCGTGGGCTCTTTCTTCCCCAAAATGCTTCCTTCCCTATCCCTCAGCTATTCCCCTTCTGCCTCCCCATTCTGTGTCCTGAATTCTTCCACTTGCCAACTATGGCTGGTGCATCAGATTTACTTACTAGACCATTCCCTTGTGCCCCCCTTACCTTCCCCATGCCATTTCCTCTGCCCCCCATTCTGCCACCCTCCACCATGGCTTTCCTGTGTTTTCTGAGTAGTGTGCCCCTCCCAAAGGTTCCTTCCTCAGCCTTGTTCCATCCTTATCCTTGCTGGCTCCTGTTCCTAGCTTCTCTGCACTTCCCTGCTTTATTGTCCCTGGTTTTGCTTTTTTACCACCTTTCTGCTGCCCCTTGTAGTGCCTGCCACTTCTGTGATGTTTCCTTTCTCCCCGGTAGCGACCCCCCCTTAACCTTCTCAGTGATTACACTACCTTCCCCCTCCTGCTTCTCCCAGTTAGCCATACCATTGACCTGATTTGCTCTGGTGATCCTCTTTCCCTGTTTTTTCCTTGCCCTCCTTTACTGAGGCTTATGACCTTGTGCTGGCCCTGCTATAGTCTTGTCTCCTTGACTACTCCAACCCATCTCCACATCTTGCATGTGACTGCAATGGATTTTGAAACCTTCCTCCTGATTCTTCTGGAATTTCCTTGTGCCAGCCTACTGGTGGCTATATTGTGTGTCCCAACAGGTTTCCCTTATGACCCAATCTTCCCTACTCTGCCTCCCCATGCCTGCAGCTCCCTCCTCAGCCACCCAATCTCTTCCCTTATTTGCCCCATCTGCTAGCACACTAAGCATCCCCCAGCCCTCCATGCCACTGCCAGGAACATGGCCGCTCCACATCCTGGCAGCAAACTACCCTCCCAGCCCTTGCAGGCCTGCAACCCTTCCTCCTTCCCATTGATTGGACCTTCTCCTGTCCCAACCCTTCCCCCATGCTGGCCTCCTATCTACATTGGTCATGTTCACTCTTGTCACTCCCGTAGTTCCTATACGTCTATTCCTTCAGCCATCCACACACTATATCCTGCCTGCTCCCCTTCCCAGTTGAACACTACTAGTACCTGATATTGCCTAGTTCAAGGCCCCACAATATCCACCTACAGTATCACACAATCAGCAATTTATTGTGGATGCTGTACTCTCATGAGCTTGACCTATGCTTCTTCCCACCTCGTGACTGCACTATTGGATAGGAACTACATAAGCTGCACCTGAAGTCCCTTCCTCCAATCATAGGACAGGTGTTCCCTATAAATGTGCTTGCTCAGGGAGGAGGAGGGAGATAGGGAGGGTGGGAATAGAGCCCACACTCAGCTCTCATAGAGTGTATCAGCCCTGTGTCTGCCGCTCACCGCACCTCCAAGCACTGCAACTTCCTTGAGAGGAAAGTCACACACATAAACACTGTATTAAACAAGTCAGCACTACTGCTCTAAAGGCAACAGACTCAAAAAGAATTTTTAAGCTTCCAGCAACTAAATCCTTCCCTCCTGCCCCTCCACAACTTATTTATTTATTAAATTTTGGTGACTGGGTAGGCCCACTGAGCCCTGAAGGTCCCTTTTTCAGGGGCTACCCGGGATAACATACAAGTTATGATACAGAACAAGGACATAAAGAACTTATGAAAGCATTTTCTGTTACATCATGAGGTAGTTACAGGAGGACAGTGGATGCAGGCATGGTTATCATCATGACTCACTGTTCAAATAGGTATACTTTGCATATATTTTATTCAGGAGGTAGCTTGTGCCTGGGTAGAAACAAACAATTTGAGGCGGGAAGTAGGTAGGCTCCACTAGGAGAAGGTGTGATGGAGAGGAGGAGGGAGTACCATAGGAACCTTATGTAACGTGGCAGTGGCATGAACTTGAGGTCAGCATATAGGACTTGAGCCTGGTGCGGAAGTTCATAAGTGAGGAGGAGGCCTGGACAGGGTGGTGGAGCTTATTCCATTGATAGGGTGCTTGGGAGGAAAAGGATCTGCTGCCAGTGTTTGTCCTAACCCTAGGGACTTCTAATAGTGTTCTTTCTGATGTCCTTAAGTTCCTTGGGTTATGTTTGAGGGTTACGGTCCCGGCTATACTAGGTGGAGCATGGGATTTGAGGAGCTTGTAGGCCTGGACAAGCAAAGGTTATTGGAGGTGAGCAACAAGTGTGAGCCATCTGTGTTGGGCCAGAGTGTCACAGTGGTGATGTCGCAGGTGGTCTGAGGTGGTGAAGCGAGCAATTTTATTATATAGGGTTTGCATCCTGGTTATCCCTTGCTTGGCCATGCCATGTATTATAAGAGACGCAAAGGTCAGGTTAGGTAGAAGGACACTAGTAGCAATGGAGAGCCTGGCCTTAGGGATGAGCTGGTCCCTGAGTTGGTACAAGGTGCCGAGTTTGCGATGTAGGGTCCTAGTGACCTGGTCCACGTGTTCCTTATATGTGAGATTCTGATCTAGTGTGAGGCCTAAGTATTTAAGGGAGGGAACTACATTGATGGCTTTGCCAGAGAGTGTTGTTAAACTGAGGGATGAGGACCTGTCAAGTCCCAGGGATCTTGGCCCAAATAGGATTGCCTTGGTCTTATCAGCATTGAGTACCATTCCATTCTCACATAGCCAAGTTTCTAGGGATGTGAGATCCTTTTTGGAGGGGAGGGCCAAGTGCAGCCATCTGTCTATATAGGGGCAGGAGATGATAAGTGTTATCCAGCATACTGAGCGACCGATCTCTCCCCACAGTAGGTACATAGGTCATTGGTAACAGGGGAAAATAGGAGGGGCCTAGTATTGACCCCTGAGGCACTCCCTGTTTTAGGGGAGCAGGTCAGACATGACCCTTTCCATGTGACCCTCTGTGCCCGACCTGATAAGTAGCTCCCAAACCACTTAAGGGCATGATTGTCTAGGCCAACATTTTGCAGCTTCTGTTGCAGCAAGTTGTGGTCGATGAGATTGAATGCCTTGGATAAGTCTATAAAGACTGCACCAGTGGGTATCCCATTGTCCATTGCCCTGAGCACTTTGTCCAAGAAGTTAATGAGGGCAGTGTCAGTACCACGGTTTGTTCTGAAGCCATGTTGGGAGGGGGCCAGGAGCTGATGGGCTTCCAGGTAGTCTCTGAGTTGATTGTAGATTACCCTTTCTTGCACCTTAGTGAGTGTGCAGAGGAGGGAGATTGACCTATAGTTGTTTAGATTTTCCCTAAGTCCCCCTTTGTGGATAGGGACAACATTGGCGTGTTTCCACTGGTCAGGGACTGCTCCTTCCCTCAGTGATCTGTTGAGGAGCATGGTTATGGGCCAGGATAAGGAGGTAGCTCCTGTCTTGAGTAGCCGAGGGTTGATACCATCCGGTCCTCCGGACCCTTTGGGTTTTAGGTTCCTAAGGAGGGTTAGGACTTCAGTGCATTTGGCCAGTCTCAGGTGAAAAGGGGGTCATTCCAAGTGAAGTGATTCATCTGTGCTTGGTGGTAAAGTCAGGAGAGCCTGGCCGGTCTTGTAGGCTGCAAGATCTGAGAAGTACCTGCTTAGGGCAGCCGATATTTGAGAAGAGTCAGTTGTGAGCTGACCGTTGATCACCATGGGGCAGGATTCAGGCTTTTTGCTGCCTTTGGTCAAATCATTAATATGATTCCAGAATTGCTTAGGGTTGTCTAGGCTTGTTTTCTGGAGGTGTGTCAGGTACTCTCTCAGCAAGTTTTATGGCTGTCTTGGCTTTGTTTCCTACGGCTTTGTATTCCGACAGATCACCCGGTGAGGAGCCTAAACTTTTTCCAGGCTTTTTCCCGAGTAGTCGTTAGGGCTTTGAGGGAAGGAGAGATCCACTTGTAGCAGCTGCCTTTAGCCCTCAGTCTCTTCATAGGAGCGAAGAGGTTGGCAGCTGTGGTTAATTCATCCTGGAAGTATTGCAAGGCCAAGGTAAGAGCTGGGAGGAGATTTATAGGGTTCCAGTCCAGGCTACTTAGGTAGCGATTGTATTGTAATTCTTCTCAGCAAAAGAAGGTTCAAACTGCCTCTTGAAACCAAGTCTGCTTCTTGCACTACTAGTGTGTGAGAAGCACTGGTATTTAAGCCCCGATGAGCTGTAAATTGATCCTGACTGAGGAGGAAAGAACCTTCCAGAAAGCTGAAAACAATACCTGTAGAAAGGATAAATGAATATCCAGCTCACACACACACACACACACACACACACACACTGTATTAAACAAGTCAGCACTACTGCCTAAAGCAACAGACTCGAAAAGAATTTTAAGCTTACCCAGCAACTAAATCCTTTCCTCCTGTCCTCCACAACTTCTCAGCATAAGAAGGTTTAAACTACCTCTGTCAAACCAAGTCTGCTTCTGCACTACTGCTGTATGAGAAGCACTGGTATTTAAGCACCAATGAACTGTAAATTGATCCTGGCTGAGGAGGACAGAACCTTCCAGAAAGCTGCTAACAAAGTCTGTAGAAAAGATAAATGAATATCCACCTCCCACACATACAAACACTGTATTAAACAAGTCAGCACTACTGCCCTAAAGGCAACAGACTCAAAAATAATTTTAAGCTTACCCAGCAACTAAATCCTTTCCTCCTGCCCCTCCACAACTTCTCAGCATAAGTAGGTTCAAATTACCTTTGCCAATACAAGTCTGCTTCTTGTCTACAATGAATTCTCAACCAATAAAGGGGTTCAGCAGGGGTGTGTAGTGGGTGGTGCAAGTCACCGCCAAACACAACTTGCATCACCTGCAACTGCGACATTGACCCTGTGCCTATTCTAGAAGAGGCAGGGTCACTGCAGCTAAGTCCTGTGACTTGCGACATGTGGCCAGGTATGCCGAACAGAGGGCGCACCTGGTGAGCATGTCGCAAGGCGCAATGCAGATTGCAAGTGCCCCCCCATGCCCAGCTAGCCTCAATAGACACCCCACAGGACTTTCCGCATCAACTGCCCTGAATCCCTGTGTAAATAATGCCCTGCAGGGCTTCCCACACCCCCCCAAAGTGTTCAAACAGAGCCCCGCAGGGCATCCCACACCCCCAGCCCCCCGCAGTGCTCAAACAGAGTCCTGCAGGGCTTCCCACACCCTCAGACCCCAAATCCCCCATTGGAACATGCCCTGCAGGGTGGTGTTGTCAGTCCCCCACCCGTGCCCTGACCCCCAAGTCACCGGCTGCAAATGCAGCAAATACCCTGCCCTGGTAGTCTAGTGGCCCCCACCTAGCTGTGTCAGCCCACCCAGCACTCCCTCACCAATCCCCAGCCAGTGACTGGCACAGCCCACCCTCTCACCTCCATGGCCAGCTGAGCAGAGTTATGTAAGGCTTACTGGAAAAGGCGTGCTCAAGAAATTAATATCTGAGTGTGTCTTTCCAGTAGCACTCCCTACATAACTCACAATCAATGCTCAACCATGGAAAGAAAAGTAGGCTATGCAATCCTGACTGGGATGGGTGGGAAGTACGTAGGTGGCCACTAAACTACCAGGGCAGGATATTTACTGCATTTGTGGCTACTACTCAGGGGTCATGGGCATGGTGGGGATACAATACCCGCCCTGCAGAAACATGTTCTAATAGAGATTGAGAGCTGAGGGGTGTAGGCCCTATAGAACAAATACTCTATGGGGTGTACAATATAGGAGTGGGGCGTGATCATGGCTAATGCTGGAAATGTTTGTGTGGTGCCCATTGGGGCAACAACAAAGTGTTCTGGGCATGGGGGTACATGAACTGGGTTCTACAGGACCCTCAGAGGACATATGTAAGTTACACCAGCTAAATGCAGGTATAATTTACATTGTCAGTTCACCTCTGGGGTTCTTGTAGAATCGACATTGGGGTTTGTTGTTGCTGCCCTTCTGGAATGGGGCACAACCGCTGCCATAAACCCCTAGCACCATGTCACGGGGGTTTATGGTGCAACTACTGGCATAACAGCTGTTAGTGCAATGGCTCATGGCATACTCGAGGCCACTTTAGAATCGCGCAAGTCGCAACTGCTGGTGTAGTTGCTACTTGCACCATTCTACTTGGCACAAGTGCTGTTATGCCAGATGTAATGTTTCTAGAAATGAGGCCACTGAGTGTGTTTCATCTGATTCACCTAAAGGTTCCCATGCATTGGTTCCCATTGGTTCACTGACCATACCTGTATTGGCGTATGTTGATGATTTACTTCTTCTTTCTCTTTCATAAGCTGGTCTTCAATAGAATCTAGACTTTTTGACTGAGGTATTGCAATAAGTATCACTACTAACAGTAATAAGAGTCAGGTGATGATTTTTGGTAAGGGGAATTCATTCCTGAAATTGAAGTGGAAACTTGGGGATCTATAATATATACAGTGAATACATATGTTTATTTAGGTATAACAGTCTCATCTAATGGTTCATGGTGTTTTTGTGTTACTAGTGCTAGGACTAAATAACTATAAATATGGTGGTAATAGTAACAGACCATTGATCCAAGTAATTTTTCAAAGTTAAATCGGCAAGCCTTTTTACTGTGGAAATTTGGGCACTATATATGGTTTCGAACTGAAGAGAATTTCAATACAGCTTTTTGTCCTCTCTGGGACTAAGCAAGTCTATTCCAACATCCCATGTTAGAGCTGAACTTGGATTAGATCACTATAAAACTGGACGATTCTTTAATCTTGGGTTATTGAGTTAAGTGTACAAGAGCCCCGCATGGAAGATTTTTACATGCTATTCTCCAAGTGAAAGAAAATTGGGGACTGTCAGGGTGTAAAAGCTCATCACGGTTACTATATGTATATTCTCTATTAGATTAATATCAGCTTACTTATTTGCATAATTATTTTAAAAAGGGAATTTCTATTTGTTTGAAATATAAGAAAATAAATTAAGAACAAAACTGGAATTCATAACCATGGTGATGACCAGAATGTTATTTCTAAGTACAGGATCTCACCCTAATATGCTTTAAATGAGGCTTGTTTGGTTATAGATTTTATCTGGCCTCATCCTCATCATGAATCCTAAAAGAGGAATGCTGTAAGTTTCAGATTTTCCTTATAATGTAATCTTTGCTAGATTTTCTCATATACCAAATGCTTCCAAGTCTCCATGTTTATGTACTGTAGGAGGTACAGAAAATGTATATCATGTTCTTCTTAAATGCTCATGGCGTGAAACATTACATGTTACATACAGATATATAGTATATTGTCAGATCTGAGTTATACCCCAGATGCTCTTCTCAGCTTTCTTTTCACATTGAATGATACTATTATTATTACTAAATTTGCCAATTTCTATATTATTAAAAGTTAGGAAGGATAAACATTTTAGTTATTTAGGGAATATTCTGACTGGCTAAAACATGTTGCTGCTGGGATCAGGGTTAAGTTTGAGCCCTAGGGGACATCTTTCTTTACACAGGGACTAGCAGACTTGTTAGGTGATTGGATGCACTGTTTTCTGTTGAAGCACTTTAAGCATGCACTATGAAATTAATGTTGTATGTAGTTTCTGCCTTGTCTGTATATATGTATCAGGACCTCCTTGTGAATGAGCTTGCTCAATGGAGTTTTTTTCCTGCAATAAACTTGAATTTGAACTTTATTTGGGATTTCCAAATACAAGGTTAAGTTGCCTTTTTTTTCTTGCCTGTTTGGATTGAAGGCACTTAGTTGCATTCCCTAATGCCTTGCCCCTATGGGGCTCCAAAAATAAATTTTGTTGGGGTCCCAATGGGACATGTGCATTTTTTTCCCAATCGGCTCTTCTTTCTCTAGGATTTGTGATTATCAGAGAGATTCTGATTTATTAGCCTCTCAGACAGGTATCCGTCCTAGCCCTGTTTCAACATCTACATTAGGACTTAAATTGTTATGAACTGTGGATACTGTTTTTATCTGTATGTATACTATTTATTATATGGAAGACCCTGATTCATTGTCTGCATTTTATTTTTTCATAATCCTGTTTAAAATTTTTTATTATTATATATGGTTGGATTATTTCTTAAGTATTTTTTAATCTGCAATGGAATATTGCTGATTAATAAAATATTTGCCTGACTGACTACTACTTTGTGGAAATCATTTAGTATCATCTGAAACATAATTTGGAGGTTTGCAAACTCAAGGGTACTAGGTGAATGGAGTATGTTGTTGGCCTGTGCATAGGGTTCTGAGGTGGTCATGGAGCACTGTAACATTGAGATTCAGTTAGACTCGATTGCAGCCTACCATGTTCGGCCTCTGACATCCCAACATAGTTCACTGTGGTATTCTGCTGAGATGCATCAGTTGAAGACTAAGGGATGAAGGTTGGAATGTTCCTGGAAAAATTCCCAGTCTGTGGAGGACAAGTTGGTGTTGAGATCTCACTATGCTGAGTATCAACAGGCAGTCGACCTGAAAAAGGCAGAGTTTCTGTCAAGGACAATTGCTGCAGGAAAAAATTGACCAGCACATCTCTTTCGTACTATAGGCAGGGTGCAAAATTCTTACCGTCTGCAGTCTGTTAGAACCTTTTCCACAGATAAGTGCAAAGAGTTTAGAAATTTTTTCACTGACAAGGTGTTGGTAATCAGATTGGAGGTTTCTTCTAGTGGCCTGTCATGAGCAGGTAGTCGTTGCACATTTGGTGATGTAGATTTGCCTGTCTGGGATATGTTTTGACAAGTTTCTGAGGCTGGGGTGCTCTCGAAAGTTACTAGTTTGCATCACACCATCTGTATTTTGGATCCAGGACCAACATGGCTGATTCTCAGCTGTGGTGAGTTCTTGGGTCCAGTGTTCATGGAGAGCATTAATGGCTCTATGAGGGAAGGTGACTTTCCATCTGCCTTGAAAAAGGTGCTGGTCAGACATCTTCTAACAAAGCTTTCTTTGGATCCCGACATTCTAGCAAATTACAGGCCTGACTAACATTTCCTTTGAGGAAAGTTATTGAGAATGCAGTGGTAGAGCAGCTGACTTACTTTCTGAGTCTTTTCTATCTATCAACCTCTCAATTGGGCTTTCAGCCCTGTCACATCACAGAGACTGCTTTCATCAGGGTAACTTATGATCTTCTCCTAGTGAGAGACCAAGGGCATCGCTCTGTCTCGGTGCTCCTTGAAGTCTCAGCAGTGTATCTTACAGTTGATTATGGGCTGCTTCAGATCACCTGAGGAACTATGTGGACCCACCAGTATAGCTCTTAGATGGTTTGAGTTCTACATAACTGAGAGAATGCAGCAGATAGTCCTGGTAATTTTACCTCTGGGGTTTATGTTTTATCCTATGAAGTCCCTCAAGGCTTGATTCTGACAACTGTTTTGTTTTCTGTGTATATGCTGCCACTGGAGGAGATCATTAAGTGCTACAGTGTCACGTTTCACTGCTATACAGATGACACTCAGCTGTACCTGTCTTGTTCTCCTGGCAAGGATTCTGTGGCTTCCATGTTGAGTCAATGTTTTTCTGAAATAAATGACTGGATGGCCTTGAACTGGTTATGTCTCAACCAGTGTCTGGTCAATACTGCAACAGCAAATATGCTCTGTCAAAAACAACACAGTCATAACAGCACAGCACAGTTTTGGAGTTAGTATATCTAATCTAGTGCTGTTTTAGACCACATGCTTTTGTACTGACTGTGCGGTGCGCTAATTGGCTTTGCTGTTTTTGACTGTGCTGTCTTAACATAGTGCCATCTCAACCCAGGAATGACAGAGGTCATGGTTATCAAACCATGAGACTGGAGCTCAGCTGCTATGGGAGGTTTGTCTCTCCCTTCAGTGGGTAGCCAATCTCTCATGGCTGCTGATGCAGTGAAGGACCTGGGGATAATTTTGGACTGTAGACTGACAATAGAACAACAGGTGTTGGCTGTGGTCTGATCTGGCTTTTACTATTTTTGAAACATTGCCTAGACTAAGCCGTATCTACCTCAGGCAATCTTGGTGATGATCATTAATGCTTTTATCACCTCTAGGTTAGATTTAGGGCTATCTGGGGTTTGACACAATGCCTAGAGCTGGTCCAGAATGCTGCAGCCTGTCTGACAGTGGGATCCTCACAGAGTGACTATATCACACACCGGTCTTGCATACGCTGTACTGGCTTCCTATGTGGTGGCACATCACCTTCAAGATTTGCTTGTTAACTTACAAGGCCCTAAGTAGTTTGGGAACAGACTACTTGAAAGATCTCCTTGTTCCAGTTTTCCCCCTCCACTCCACTGATGTGGGCCTGCTTTTTGTCCCCTCTTCTAGGCTAAGACTTTCAGGGAAGAGAGTGTTTGGAGTTGCTGCTTCAGTTTTGTGGAATGCATTACTGGTATACTGTATATTCACATGGCCAACATGGTGGGGACCTTTAAAGCATCTCTTAAGACCTTTCTGTATGAACAGATGTTCTTGGCTAGCTAATTCATTTATGTCTTGCATTATTTAATTTTATTCAATTGAATTTTAAGGTATTGCTTGAATTAATCTTTGTTTAGAATTTATTTATATACTATGTACAGTGCTCAGAGCCCAGGACTGTGTTATGTAAATAAAGATTGCCTTTCTTTGTCTTGCCTTTACCCTTGACTGCCCTGCCCAAACCCACACTAATCACTGCTCTATGTATCTACTGCTCTATGTATCTGCTGCTCCACTCTGTCTTCCATTCATCTCCCCTCTCTCTTTCCCCACTTTTAGGAACCAATGTTTCACTCATTGTGCTTCTTTCATATTAACATTTCTTTGAATATTGTGTATCTCTACAAAAGTTTGCACATAAAACCTCAAACCGCACGCCTCAGGAGTATGTAAATCTTCACAAAGGGCTGACTGACAAGACTTCAGCAGAACAGAAATCCTGATTTAAGCAGGTTCTACTGGCTGATCTTATGTAGACTGGGAATGGTGAACTATAAATATGTGCTTCATCTTGTTGGGACTCCTCAGTGCAGCACAGTCATTGTCTCATCCAACCACCAGTTCAGCCTCAGAGGAATTCAGGCATTTCATACACTCAAGGTAGCATAGAAACAGCCTTCAATAGAGGCAGTGAGCAGTGTGTCAGATCCAAAACAGGATGTAAGGAGATTCAAAACAGCTTGGATAGTTGTTTGTCCCCATTCCCCCTTTTAGAGATCCTTTTCATTGTGTTTTATGCAAACCACTACTTCAGTACATGACTTCCATTTATACTCAGCACACAAATTCTAGCTAGGTATCTGTGTAATCATGTCACTAAGCTTCATGTCATCTTTGTGACAGAAAAAACATACATATGTTAAGCAGTCTTCACTGAGGAGGGGAGGAGGGGAGGGGGGTGGAATTTTTCATTGTCCCTCAGTGGTAGATGTTTCACTGAGTAAGTCCATTCTAAGTCTGAAGTGTGCCCTGGAGAGCAGGTTGCATGATTTACCATGCAAACTGATAAACACATTGTGCATTACAGCATGAAATTTACCAGTAGAGGTGTGCAAAAAAAAAAAATTCTGTGGGCAGAATTTCTGTGAAAGTAAGACTTTCACTTCCATGAAAGCTGGGAAACCATTTTGGTAATTTTCACAGAGATTCTGCCTTAAAACAGTGGAATAAATGTACTAACAGTGGGTTAATATATTAAACTGTAGGTAACAAATTCCACAGAACTGATCACTATCAGTCATCAGCTGTGCGACTTTTTCACCTACTTTTGAATACATTAATCCATGCCCCCCACTGATAGCTGCGCTGCACCCACCCCTGCTGATCACTGGCCCCATGTAAATTATGTGCCGCCCACCTGCCAATCACCAGCCCATAAAAAATACCTGGTACAATGTTATCCCCCATCCACCAATCTCTGGCTCCAAGTAGAAAAATACCTGGTGTCTAGTGGTCCCCCCACCCGCTGATCACTGGCACCAAATAAACAAATCCCCTTCCCTGGTGTCTAGTGATCCTCCCACCCACCAATTGCCATCACCAAATAATCTTCTTCCCTGGTGTCTACTGGTCCTCCCACTTACCAATAGCCAGCACCAAATAATCAAAATCCCATTCCCCCATGTCTAGTGGTTCCCCACACACCAATTGTTGGCACCAAATCAATCCCCTTCCCTGGTGTCTGCTTGCTGATTGCTTGCACCAAATAATCAAAATCCCCTTCCATCTTGTCTAGAGGTCCCCCACCTGCCGATCACTGGCACCAAATTATCAAAATCCCTTTTCCTTGTGTCTGGTGGTCCCCTCACCCACCAATCACCAGCTCCAAATAACAAGAAATACCTGGTGTCCAGTGGGCCCCCAGACCCCCACCCTGGCAGGTAGTCCCACACCACCCAGTTCCCCCCATTCCGACCCTGAGTGGGTGGGCAGCACAGCCCTTCTCTCTCCTCCACAGCTGGCCACTCACTGAGCTTTCAGTGATTGAGTATGTGCTTGTATAAGCATGCACTCATTCATTGACAGCTCAGTGGGTAACCAGCCATGGTAGAGGAGGGCTGTCATTCGTCCATTCATCGGGATGGATGGGTGGGGTGAGGTGGGACTACCTGCCAAGGTGGGGTGTGGGGGCCACTAGACACCAGGTATTTTTGTTATTTAGGCCGGTGATTTTCATGTGGGACTACTTGACATGAGAGAAGGATATTGATTATTTGGTGTCAGCGATTGGCAGGTGGGGGACCACTAGACCAGGGAAGGGATTTATTTTGTGCCAGAGTTTGGCAGTTGGGGGACAACTACACACCAGAAAGGGGATTTTGATTATTTGCTGCCAGCAATTGGTGAGTGGGGGACCACCAGATACCAGGAAGGAATTTTGATTATTTGGTGCCAGCAATCAGTGGATGGGGTACCCACTAGACACCAGGAAGGATTTATTTGGTGCCAGTGATCGGAAGGTGGGGGACCACTAGACACCAGGGAAGGGAATTTTGATTATTTGGTGTCAGCAATTGATGGGTTGGAGGACCACCAGTCACCAAGGAAGGGAATTTTGATTATTTGGTGCTGGTGATCAGAAGGTGGGGGGACGACTAGACACTAAGGAAGGGGATTTTGATTATTTGGTGGTGGCGACTGGCAGGTGGTGGGAACACTAGGGATTGTTTTGTTATATGGGGCCAGCAATTGGAGGGTGGGGGGCTAGTAGACATCAGGGGCTGGGGGAAATTTACAAGGGGCTGGTGAGCAGCAGGACGGTCCATATTAGGAAATAGTACACTAGACTGTGGCTGGTATAAATTCCGCAGTTTAATGTATTATTCCACAGTTCAGTCAAAAAGTCCATGGAACAGGGTGAAAATCTGTGGAAAATGATCAGAAGATTCCAATCTTGCCAATGGTATAAGTTTGGAAAATTCACAAAATTTCAAATTTTCATGAAAGCTCCACAAAGCAGAATCACGAACTTTAATCCACCTCTGTTTATCACATGATCCTATAAACAGTATGCAAATCTATTGCTTGTGAAGTACTGTATTTTAGCAGGAGTTGTTCTTATGCGGTGAAGAACATCGGTTATAAAATTTAGCAAAATCATAGGCCTGGATATTCAGACTGCACCTGACAGTGGCACAAGCCTGGGCACAGTGCAACTGGATGCACTGGGGCCAGAACCAGGTGATATTCAATGGTGATGCGCCATGATGCAGCACCATTGAATATGGCACAGATTGCTCATGGTGCAGTGGCACTGGAAAATTGCAGAAATTTTACCCAAAAAGGCAGGGATTTTCTTGCAAAAATTGCGGGGAAATTGCAGGGGTTCACTATACATCCCCACTGCCTCTAATAAATATTTTATTGTTTGCTGCAGCATGTATTGATCACATAAATTGTTAGATAAATGTATTGTCACTTGTAAATGCCTTTAATATGAAGAAAGATGTGTGTTTTTGAAATGCACTGCAAATTAATCATTATGTAGCATATCTTCTAAAATCAAGACATCTAAGTCATGCAGTGCTAACTTGATTTTATTCAGTAATTTACAGTTAGTCTGTACTGAATACATCCTGAAACAACATATGTTGCCAGTTTCTAGATGTTGAATAATGAAGCCTGTTTAAACTACTTGCTTTGGTGCAACAAAAAATAAACAGATAACCAGGGTGCCTAATAAAGGTCTAGTAAGAAAAATATTTATTTTGTTAAAATGATTACTGTTCTTAATCAGCACTGTAAGTACATTTTAAAATACATGATAAAAGTATCAAATCATACCAATAGCTTTTCATTACATCATACAATAGTTTTTAATACATTGTACCTTTGTTCTACTCAGTTTGCAGTGATTTTACTTGGGTTGCAATTATTTTGTCTATTTGAAGGTAACTGTTTAACTATACTTAACCTGTTCAGCATGTTTTCAGAAATGTTTGCTTTTTGTAGGCTTTGTATGTGAGTGTACAGTTGTGGCAGACTGACATGTAAAGGAATCCTTGTCACCAACCCCCTCAGAAGCACATTCAAGTTTGTAATCAGCAGGGCCATCCAAACTCCTGACACATTTGAATCAAAATCCTTTCAGACTGAAAGTATTTTTACAAGGAAAATCTACCCTACCATTCAAAAACAAGCATTGTGGTCAAGGCTTCATTTAGGTGAATGGGGCACTTTGCACCTCTTCTCACAACTATTGTTTCAGTCTCTGTGTCAGCAAAAAGTTCTCTGATAGTCTGCTTTAACACAGATTTTAAGTGTTCAAGTCTACATATGCATGACCAGAGGATTCTGAAACCAAAGCAGGGAAGTGAATCACATGAAAGCAGAGTCACATTTGACCCATTCTCACCTCACACTGTACTGTTTGGTGAAATCCAAGTCTATGTACCATATCTGAGTAGATTTCCTTGAGAATTTAAATATTTGTATACAATTTCAGTCAAAAATTCTACAAATGTAAGAAATTGCAAGAAATTATGGATTTTGTGCGGAGAAGGGTGAAAATTGAGGAAATTGCGGAAAAATTGCGCCCGCAATTTTCCAGTGGCCCTGCTCATGGCACAGTAGCACTGTGCCAGTGCAAGCCACAGATAGGGAGCACGGGGATATGCTAGCACAAACGCAGTTGCGCTGGGTGCATCATCCATGATATCCAGCAGAGGGCATGCAAATGAGGCCATAATATATGCAAGGCACAAATGGAGTCATTTGCATGTCCTTATGGCCCCATTTGCATGCCATGTGCAGGGCAGCCCGGCGAATTGCTCCTGGTACCCTGCACAGAATGACGTGTGCACTGTGGGGGTCCCGGGGCATCCCCCACCTTATAGCCGTGATCACAGTAAACCTCGGTAACAGACTTCCCTGGTAGTCTAATGGTACCCCCTCCCTCCCGTGTCCCCAGTCACCGGTCTATGACTGTAATGTAAAACCCTGGTAGTCTAGTGGTACCCCCTCCCTCCCAAGTCCCTGATCACTGGTAAATGTATATTAAGTCATTCCCTGGTAGTCTAGTGGACCCCCCTCCCTCCTGATGCCCCAATCATGGTAAATCAGTGTAACATAATTCCCAGGTAATCAGTGGAACCTCCACCTCTCCACCCACACAGGACCCCTTGCCCACCCGCCATCTTCGGCTGGTGACAGCAACCTGCCTGCATACTGCCTGGCTGCCTCCCAAATGACAGGTACAGTATGAGCTGTAAACCCATTGGTCCACAGTGTGGACCAATGGGCTTACAGAACATACTGTACTGAACTGTCCCAAATGCATTGAATGAAAGTCATTCACATATTTGGAACTGTCTAATGCACAGTATGCCTGAAGCCGATGGTTCACACTGTGGACCAATGGGCTTACAGCCCATACTGTACCTGTCATTCGGTGGGTGACCAGGTGGTATGTGGTGAGTTGCAGCCCCGCTGATGATGGGGGAGCTGGTGGGCAAGGGTCCTGTGGGTGGGAGGGTGGGGGTGCCACTGGAACACCAGGGAATTATGTTATGTTGATTTACCATGATCGGGAATCAGGGAGGGGGGGTCCCAATTAGACAACCAGGAATGAGTTAATATACATTTCTAGGGAAATCGGGAGGAGGGGGGTACCACTCAGACTACCAGGGATATGTTCTACGGCGCTTTACCACGATCACGGCAATGGGCAGGGGGGTTCCACTAGACTACCAGGGATTTAATTTACAGTCATATACCGGTGATTGGGGACACAGGAGTGAGGGGGTACCACTAGACTACTAGGGTACTTTGTGTGCTTGTGGATGGTGTTCTGGGTGGGCGGGTGGCCACCCACGGATGATGGCTGCTATATTGCACCCTGCAATACAGCAACCCACCTGTAGGTGGCCAGGATTTGTCCCCACTCTTCACGGACTCAACTTTGAGCCCCCTATGCAGCGCAGTGTAGGGTTATGCCAGAATATACGCCGCACATCCCGGCTGAATATCGGATGTGCTGCATATGCATACAGGCACGCCCCTGCATCTGCACATATACCCTTTCGTGCACCCTGGTACGCCGGAGTTGCACTGCGCCTGGCAGCCTGTTCAATATCCTACTGGGGCACAGTGCGGGGTAGCGCCGGCGCAACCCCTTTGAAAATCTGGGCCATAGTATACAAATCTTTGTTCAGTTTGAGTGCTCAGTGTAGGGGTGAGATACGGAAAACATTTATTAACAGAAAACATTTTACCATAAGTATTCTTACTGTGCTTATTCTGAGTGCATCTGTGAGCTGAGGTTGGAGAAGGAGAGGCATCTCCCAGTTTCAGAGTTAGAATTTTAGTTGTTTTACAGTAGCAGCTTTTTTATGTCTTTTGCAAACCAGTGATCACTGATTCAGACTAATCCTATATGTGGCTTTGGAGGGTAACTAACTGAGGGTGGAACTCCTATTTTATTTTGCTGTATAAGACAACAGTTGTCATTTGTATAGAACTATGACAGCAACAGTCCCATTGTGTAGCTGAAGCAAGGCAAATGTTATTTGTAAAGAAAAGTTATTAAGAAAAATAAATCTTATTAATTTGCATAGGCCAACATCCATAATTTCATCACTCATTAAGAGCTGATGTTGAAAAAATGATGAAGGGTCAAAGAAAAGATAGAGGAAGTAAAGATCTGGATCGTGGACTTACTGTTCAGATGAGGATAGGAAAATGAAGAAGTTATCACTATATATTGTTTTCATTCTTTGGAAACCAGGTAAGGCCCACTGGTACAAGACCCTATTATAGTGGTGACCTGGGAGCACTGGGAAGGTTACGTGACTTGCTCATGGTCACACAGTAATGCAAGCAGAGGTTGTAGAAGTCAGACCCAAGTTGCTGGATGCACCAAGCCTGTTCACTATATGTGTCAAGTAGAAAGCAATCACCATTCGGCATCACAATGAAGAAGCAGGTGACAACAGCTGACTTGGTTACTGAGTCTAGATGTAAGAAAGCAAGAGTGATCACTAGTCAACCTCCATAGCAGTTCCAACAACCAAGGATGGGAGGCAGTGAAGGAAAAGGTTGTTTATGAGAAGGGGTGAATCTAAGGAAACCAATGAAGAAAACATAGAGGATCAAAACAAAGTGCAGTTTTATTTATTTATTTATTTGTATGATCGGATTTACAACCTTTGAGCCAGAGGCTCGTTTACAAAGTACCTCATCACATAGTGGATATACAGAGTCAACATACGTACAGAATACAGTCATACAGAGTAACATAGTTTTAATAGTTGCTTGAACATAAAGAGTAATTAGAAAACATTTCAGACTTGACAGGTTGGCACCAGCAGGTACTGGCAGAGGAGATGGAGGCGGGGGTGAGGGGTGGTTCGCCCAGAGAGTTAAGTCAATAGCGTTAGAGAGCAGCAGAGCATCTCTTAGTGGCAAGTGCAGCAGTGGGTGTTGAACAATTGGTTCCATAGGGCAGTTTTGAAGGGGCAATTTTGGTGGTGTTGGAAATGGCTGCAGGAGTGAGTTGAACCAGGGCGTGGTTCTGTAGCTGAACGACATCTGTGCCTGGGTGGTCCTAGTTCTGGGTACCAGTAGGGTGACCTTGTCAGTGGTTTGGATAGTGACTCTGGAAGGTGTAAGTTGGATGGAGGGCAGAAACCCCAGGGGTTAGGAGCACAAGTAGAATCTTTTTAGTTAGTAGGCAAGTTTGGTAGCGAGGCGTTCATTCGAGAGCTAAGGAGTTCAGGGTCCTATGTGCAGCATTTGAAAATGGAACAAGATAAAGGAAAACATTTTCCTCACCCTGCCTGATCTCTTGACAAAGCACTCAGGCACTAAACATCAAGCCCTAGGAGCAACGGTCAGTGTTCTGCTGCCCTGTTGAGCACAATAAATCAGAAAGCAATATCTACTGGTATGGTGAGTGTGAGCTTTTTCTTCTTCCAAGATGTAGAGTATATTGAGAATAATGATGATGTAACTGATGCTTTCTAGAAAACAGAAATAAACAAAAACTCAGATAGTGCGATTACCAGTTTACAAGTTACTGACTGCACTCCTTAACACAGGAGTAAAAGCATCAACATGTGAAAGGTATTGATACAGCAGGCAAACCCAGTAAGTCCAACACATCAGGAAGTCTGACATGTCCCATAACCACAGAAAGACAGTAGTTGAGGAGCAGCAACACAACCAGACAAAGCATATGTGGAGATACAGCCTCCTCAGCCTCACTCTCACCACGGTGAGTTACAGCTGCCCATTCAAATCCTTTATGTGGGACTAAAATTAGGGTTACGTATGCATTTCTATGTGAACCCCCCATTCTCAATCACTTATAAAGCAGTCATCTTGTGACGTAAGGACCAGAGGATTGGCATGTAATACATTAATGTCAGGATCTGTGAGAGCTGAAAACCTGGTAACATTATGTTCATCACCATGGTGGCAGAAAACTGCTGTGGCAAAGTCCTGAATGGCAATACGGGCACAGTATGACTTAAGGAGATCAACCTTTCACCTCTTTCTTGGAAGGGGTACTGCTTTTACCCTCATTGTCCAGTGCCCAGACCTATAGCATGCAGCAGCACACCCATGGAGTATGATCCTGGACCTCTAACCAGGCTTTGGGTCATGAGGGTAAGGGATGGCGAGGGAGGGGGTGCGTCATGGTTGAATATCCTACCACCATATTGTTTGATGTTATAGCCCTAATGTATGCACTAACATTTTTTTCAATTAATTTTCTTCTTTGTGAGAAAGTATAGCTGCAAATGTATTACTTGCTTCAGAGGGCACCCTGAATGCTCTTTGCAAAGCAGGAACTTCCTTTGTGAATGTCTCTGTGGACCCTGCATGAAGCAGATGTATGAGTTATAAGGCCCTGCATAGAGTAGTAGGTAGGTCTTAACTTGTTTTGCCCAGGGTTCTATGGGCCTTATGTAAAGTAGCATAATGTAACTTGCTTTGCACAGGGTTCTATGGGCCTTATGTGAAAGTAGGGTACTGTAACTTGCTTTGCACAGGGTTCTATGGGCCTTCTGTAAAGTAGGGTAAGGTAACTTGCTTTGCACAGGGTTCTATGGGCCTTCTGTAAAGTAGCATAATGTAACTTGCTTTGCACAGGGTTCTATGGGCCTTCTGTAAAGTAGCATAATGTAACTTGCTTTGCACAGGGTTCTATGGGCCATCTGTAAAGTAGCATAATGTAACTTGCTTTCTGCACAGGGTTCTATGGGCCTTATGTAAAGTAGCATAATGTAACTTGCTTTGCACAAGGTTCTATGGGCCTTCTGTAAAGTAGCATAATGTAACTTACTTTGCACAGGGTTCTATGGGCCTTATGTAAAGTAACATAATGTAACTTGCTTTGCACAGGGTTCTATGGGCCTTCTGTAAAGTAGGGTACTGTAACTTGCTTTGCACAGGGTTCTATGGGCCTTCTGTAAAGTAGGGTACTGTGACTTGCTTTGCACAGGGTCCGATGGGCCTTATGTAAAGTAGCGTAATGTGAATTGCTTTGCACAGGGTCCGATGGGCCTTATGGAAAGCAGCATAATGTGACTTGTTTTGCACAGGGTTCGGTGGGCCTTAGGTAAAGCAGCATAATGTGACTTGCTTTGCACAGGGTTTGATGGGCCTTATGTAAAGTAGCATAATGTGACTTGCTTTGCACAGGGTTCAATGGGCCTTATGTAAAGTAGCATAATGTGACTTGCTTTTCACAGGGTTCGATGGGCCTTATGTAAAGCAGCATAATGTGACTTGCTTTGCACAGGTCCGATGGGCCTTATGTAAAGCAGCATAATGTGACTTGCTTTGCACAGGGTTCGATGGGCCTTATGTAAAGTAACTTAATGTAATTTGATTTGCACAGGCCATATGGACCTGCAGAAAGTGGTGCATGCATAGTAGAGGAGGCATAACTATGCTAATGTTTTAGGACTTTGAATGTATAACTTAAACAGTACTATAAAATTCATACATTTTTTAATCATTTTCTCAGTATTTTTTTTTTTTTATTCATATTTTCTCCCCCGGGGCTCCGGTCGGCATTACATTCCGACCGGCCCCCCTAGAACTGATACCGACATCAGACCATCCTCCTCATGCCCCCATGGATTACCCCCCATGGCGTGGTGGTGAGGAGCTACCCAGCTCAACTCACCGAAGCAGGATCAGGATGAGGAGGCACCATTCGGGTCAGGCAGCGGGGGTCAGAAGCTCATGCTGCCTGACCAGAGCCCGATTTTCTATTTTCCTCCTTGCATGTACCAGCTTGCAATGACGTCCAGGCATGTAGCCGACGTCTGCCGTACTCCACCTCCTCTCTACACCACTCTGGTAACACTCCACTGGTCATCACCAGGGGCCGCTACAGAGCAATGGAACCCTGGATCCCTCCCTGCGATAGGAGAGCAGTCCTCTGGATGCTCCATCCTATCCCTCCCCTGTTGACCCCCGGCAGCCCGGGCTCACGTCTAAACCTGGGTAACCAGCATGGCACGAGGTGTGGCATCCAACACCTCAGTCCTCAGCACCACTGGGTCGGCTCTCAGCAGTTTTTGTGTTTGTTTTGGGGCATTAAACATTTTTCATAATGGTTGTTACAGTTTGATAAGTAAGCCATGAACACCCCCCAAAAATAACATGCACTGTATTTCTATTTTCTGTTTATGTTCAGAATATTTTTTTTTGTCTCAGTGGTTTCTTTTTGATCATGTATTTCCTAGTGTAAGTGTAATATTTTATACACATGCTGAGTTTGTTAAGGTAAGTCTCAATGGTTTTTCAAGAAAATCGTAACTTTTTGGTAATTAAAATACTAACTTTCATTAATTTTGGGGGGGGGCTAATTTTTTTTTTGGCCCACAAATGCATGAATTCTTTAAACTTTAATCTTTAATAACTTAATAAAAAATGAATGTTATTCTGATACTGCTTAAAGACCCTATTCTGAAACAGGTTCTAATAAGTCAGTAAGTTTCAGAATGTAATTGTCTATATTAATTGTCATTGTTTGTGGACAACAAAAGATCTTGAAACAGGAGACCTTATATGCAGTTAAAGGAGGCAGGGATTTGTTTTTTGATTGGCAGCAAATTCTAATGTTTCTGTTTGCAGAAATGAAATTCATACCTACAAATGATCTTCTAAATGGTCCATATTTAACAGCAGTGAGTTTAGTAAACACTGATGGGAAAAACTGTATTTTCAATTGCTTTCTTTTCATGCAATACATTCCACATCATTCTCATGGAACCAGTACTTTGGAGTTTTTACTATGACACAGTTTGTGTACAGAATACTAAGCATGAGCTGTTGACCAATCAGAACTCTGCTCAGAAATCTATACACAAACCATGATGTAATTAAAACAACAGATAATTAGTACAATGAAGAGAACTGTAACAAAATGCTGCCTATAAAAACAACACCATACAATGCAAACTACAGTTTTGAAGCATTTATTATTCGGGTAGAGTTACAAATGGATTATATTGGGGTACAGATACTATCTTGGAATTTAGGAACATTATAAACTGGTGCCAATTAGAAATAGTTTTCTGTCCTCTTTAACAATTCATAACTTAAAAAAAACAATACAAAACCGTATTTTACAACATTTTATAGAAATGTACACCGGAAGACTGATATGGTGTATACCCCTACTGGGTCATTATGTTGCAGATAGCACTACACATGAAATACTGCATGGAATACATAGCACAGAGCACCAGTGCGATAGGGTATAAACCCCCACAAGATATATATATACAGTGGCGTGAAAAAGTATTTGCGCCCCTTCCTGATTTTCTCTATTATTGCATATTTGTCACACTGGATGTTTTCAGGTCTTTAGACAAAATATAATATTAGATAAAGGGAACCTGAGTGAACAAATAACACTTTTTTTTTTTACTTATTTCATTTATTTAATGAAAAAGTTAACCAACACCAACTGGCACTGTGTGAAAAAGTAATTGCCCCTAGTTAAATCAACCCAATTAAAGGGATAATTAGAGTCAGCTGATTGAACACAGCCAGGCTTGATTACAGCCAGCCCTGCTCAATATAAACCTCACTTATTTTGGCCCTTACCATCAGAGTCACATTGCCAGCACAATGATTCAACAAGCACATTATGCCATGATCAAAGGAAGTTCCTGAAAAGATCAGAAAAAATTTGTTGCCCTCTATCAGTCTGGAAGGGTTACAAAGCTATTTCTAAGGCTCTGGGACTCCATCGAACCACAGTGAGAGCCATAATCTCCAAATGGAGAACACTTGGAACAGTAGTGAACCTTCCCAGGAGTGGGTGGCCTGCCAAAATTACTCCAAGGGCACAGTGTAAAATCATCCAAGAAGTCTCAAAGGATCCTAAAACAACATCCAAAGAACTGCAGGCTTCTCTTGCCTCAGCTAAGGTCAGTGTTCATGACTCCACAATCAGAAAGAGACTGGGCAAAAATGGGCTTCATGTGAGAGCAGCAAGGCGGAAACCACTGCTAACCAAGAAGAACATAAATGCTCGTCTCTCATTTGCCAAGAAGCACCTGGATGATCCACAAGCCTTTTGGGAAAATGTTCTATGGACAGATGAGTCCAAAGTGGAACTTTTTGGACAACATGGATCCCATAATGTCTCACAGAAGCAAACACAGCATTCCAAGTAAGAACACCATACCAACAGTCAAACATGGTGGTGGTAGTGTGATGGTGTGGGGATGCTTGCTGCCCAAGGACCTGGATGACTTGCCATAATTAAAGGAACCATGAATTCTGCTCTGTACCAGAAAATTCTTAAGGAGAATGTCCAGTCATCCTTCCATCAGCTGAAGCTGAAGCGTAGTTGGTCATGCAGAAAGACAATGATCCAAAACACAAAAGCAAGTCCACATCAGAATGGCTAAAAGAAGTAAAATTAAAGTTTTGAGAGGCCTAGTCAAAGTTCAGACTTAAACCCAATAGAGATGCTGTGGCAGGACCTGAAACGAGCAGTTCATGCTCAAAACCTACCAAATGTAACTGAATTAAAGCAGTTCTGAGGGAAGAGTGGGTTAAAATTCCTCCACAGCGATGTGAAAGACTGATATTGAATTATAGGAAGTGTTTGGTTGCAGTCATTGCAGCTAAATGTGGCATAACCAGTTATTAAGTGTAAGGGGGCAATTACTTTTTCACACAGTGCCAGTTAGTGTTGGTTAACTTTTTTTCATTAAATAAGTGAAATTAAAAAAAAAAACAAGTGTTATTTGTTCACTCAGGTTCCCTTTATCTAATATTACATTTTCTCTAAAGACTTGAAAACATCCAGTGTGACAAATATGCAATAATAGAGAAAATCAGGAAGGGGCAAATACTTTTCACGCCACTGTATATATATATATATATGTGGTGAGCACAGTTTTACCCTGTTGCACATGGGTGGGAGGAGGAGTGTTTTGTGAGTTAACACCTCTATTCGGGAGGTGGTCTGCCAAGCTGCCGACATGGCTCAGTGGAAGGAGCCATAACAGTACAAGCAGTTGCAGTGCATCTGTGGACTGGGGCCTAAATCCTGGTCCCAGACATTTTGGAAACTGCATTGTGCAGTGTTGTTTTGTCCCAGTCCCATTGTTTCTCCCCATCTTCATGTTGAACCCCGGAGTTGATTATTTTAATGGGAAGGGATTCAAGGGTGCAGCACCCCATAATGGGGGTGTGTAGGGGGCAGAGTTCCCCACAGGAAAAAAAAAAACAGCCACATGTTATCTTTACCAAAATTCTTTTTGGCACTGTGTCTATGCACCAGCAATGTATCCGCTGACTTTACAGCACAATACATTGCTGCGCAGTTTTGTATTTTGAGGTTATAACCCTGTGCTGTGTTTACCAATTGTTACAATTGTAAGGGGCTACATGTCCAAGTTATAAGCTGCCAAAAATAAATTCTGTCACAAACACTGACTCAATCATATCATACAGGTGCTTCATCACTTGTAAGATATTAACAGACCAATGCACTCTCATGAAGATAACGCTTTTGTCATAGTCATCCCATGTCATATTCAATTTAGAAATAAGAGGTGTTCAGGTTGTTTTGTGATAGAGATGGTAAAAAGTTACCAAAGGAACAAAAGTACATAATGTAAACTGGGGCTATCAATGTACTATCAAAAATAAATGCCATATCACATGTTAGAGTAAGTACAGTACGTGAGCATGCTCAGTGTGGCCAAAATGAGTGAATTAGCTCAGTGACCAACTTCATTTATTTTGCTCATATTGCCAGAAATAATATGTTCATCTTGACAAATGTATGTTTACATCTGTTGTATAACTAGGGAATATGCCATAAAGTAACTCAGAATATAATTATGAAATGGGTTTCAAAAATCATGAAACCCGATTGGCTGAGGGCCATCTTTATCAGTGCTGTTATCTTAGCACAACAGCACTGGATTCGTATCAAGCAACCTATTCTAACAATAAAATCAATACTAACCACACATCCCTGATTGTCATCACAAACATGGCTGCCACCTTTACTCTCAATAAAAACCTTAAACTAGGCCCCCAAAATCTTATAAATTAGTGGAACTGCCTTCACGAATTAGAGCACAGCATCACTGTACCTCTTCTGGAGCATACAGTTGCTGCCTCATGCTACTCTGAACAGCTGATTTCCACTCTTCGCTGACACACTCTCTGTCAGAGTCACCACAGTGGATCAGCTGTGAAAGGATCTGAAAAGTACCCGACGATGGAAATGCAGTGAGAAGAGCTCTGCATAAACTGTGACAGGATTTCTAAAACAATCAGTCCTTCAGCCACAGAACTCATCTGGAAATCACTTCAGGCACAGAAGTTAATTAATTCTCAGTCACTGTAACAAAAGAACAGTGTAGGCAGCAAACAGCAGTGATTAGAATTGATTTTCAAATGATTTCTGAGGTGAAAAGACTGATAGTTTTAGAAAGCTCTTCTCACTGAAATAGTCTTTTTGTTGTTTATTTAATGGTTGCATGTCAATGGACACCATTTCTCATCCTGTAACCAACATGTTGTCACTGCATTAAGAGACCGGTAAGGAAGTTGGGATGTCACTAGATCCAGTTTATCTTGGGTGGGAGGCGGTTAAAACTAAATTGTCCGAGTCATCAGCTGCTCTTTAAATGTCAGGAGACAGGCTCATTTGCTTATGATCTGCTTATTGTTTTTCTGCCAAAAGTACCGAGTATACAGACAATTTTCTGATGCGTTAAGAGTAGTTGTGGAACATATCACAAGAACAGGAAGCAGTGAGAGAGACCAGGATAATGGAAAATAAAACAACATTCTTAGAATTTTTTTCAACGACTGACTCCTACTGCAGAGATTCTGGTCCCCCACTCCGTTTGCCACTCCCTAACACCCCAGGATTACCCTCCTGGGCAGAGCTGCAAAGTGGGCATCCCCTCTCCAGGAACTTGGTTCTTGAAACCTTGGCTCACCCCCCAGGGTGGGGTCACGGGAACAGGACCCCCCCCCGGTGGAACTTTATTTGCAGCAGGAGCAGAGGTGGGGCCCATCATTAGTGGCTGGCATTAATTTTTGCAAGATTTCCCGGGGACGGGGATGTGCAATGATGCCAGTGTCCACCCCCTAGCATGTGGCACCAGTTGTGGTGGTACCTCCAGCCTCTGTCAGAGGTCCACATAGCACTAGACACTCCTTCCTCCCTCCCCTGGAGAAGAAGAGTAGTCCCTGGGATGCTCAATCCTTCTCCCATCCCCCGCCAGCCCTCCGACTTCAGTATGTCCCAAACTCAGGATGTCTGCACCCAGATGGATGCCTTGCTGTTGTGCCAGTGGGCGGCCAGGCATTCTTAGAAATGTTTTAATGTTTTGTGGTGGAGGCAGTTCCACTACTTTATAATATATTAATATGTAGACTTAGGGGTGTCTCTTACAGGATATGAATTTTATCTCGTGCTGTTTTGGATTAACAGAACCACTCATCTTTGCAGTTCTGTCACCCAAAACAGCATGAGATAACCTTCCTATCCCATGAAAATCCCCATTTCCATAGTGTTAGGGGTCCCTCCCCCCTCTCTGGTCCTGATCCTGTTATAATAAAAAAATAAATCCTCATTTCCTTAGTGTTAGTGGTCCCTTCCCCCATCCTGGTCCCAATCCCATTATAATGTAAAAAAAAATCCCCATTTCCCTAGTGGTAGTGGTCCCGCCCCCCTCCCCAGTCCCATTCCCATTTACAATAAAAAAAAACAATTTCCATGGTGTTGGTGGCCTCCCAGTCCTGATCCTGTTATAATAAAAAGTACCCCTTTTCCACAGTGTAGTGGTCCCCAACCCTCACCCACTCTGGTAACAGCATCCCACCAGTTCCCCAGCCTCAGCATGCCCCCCACAGTACAGTCCTCGTCTCCTCCACAGCTGCCCGCCAACTGAACTGTCAATGAAATTTTACAGTATATAGTAAAAGTCCATTGGCTGAACTCTCAACCAATGGGCTTTTACTATGTAATGTAAACTGTCATTCACAGTTCAGTCAGCAGGCAGCTGTGGAGGTGAGAGGAGGACTGTGCTGCTTGCTGGCTGGCAGACCATGTTGGAGTGGGGGGAGCAGAGGAGCGGGGTGGGATGCCATACAGAGCAGGTAGGGGGATGGGGGATGGGGAACCATTACACTATGGAAAAGGGGTACTTTTTTATTATAATGGGATCTGGACTGGGGCGAGAGAGGAGGGACCAGTAACTCTATGGAAATGGGGTTTGTTTATTTTTTTATTATAAATGGGATTGGGACTGAGGAGGGAGGAGGGACCACAAACACTATAGCAAAAGGGATTTTTTTTATTATAAATGGAATGGGAATGGGAGGGGAAGGACCACTAACACTTTGGAAATGGGGATTTGTTTATTTTTATTATAAATGGGAATGGAGGGGAGGGACCACTATGCTGCAGCAAAGGGGATTTATGTTTATTCTGATGGGGAGGGGGCTGCAGTACCTCTGCAACCCTCTAGTGTTTGCAGGGAGCATTACCAGGTTTTTCCCAAAAGTGATTCGCTCTAGACAATGGCCTTTGTGAATGGCCATTGCGTGGAGCAAATATTTGTGAATTGAATTGGGGGGATATACAGGTTCCCACCCACTCATTTGCATAGCCATCCCCCTCCCCATTTTGCACAGGCACAAACCCAGTTTGCGCTTTATGAATATCAGCTACGCACAAAGCCCAGTTTGCCCTGAGCAAAGCTTTGTGAATCCCATCCCTGAATTCTTGTGTTCCATCCATAATAAACATTCCATCTATTGAATGTAAGAAAGACAGAAGAGAAACAAGGAGGGGAAATGGAGGAATGTTTTAAAGAAGAAAGAGGAGTGGTGAGTAAAGAGGTAAATGGGGTTGGTTGGGGTGGGTTGGGGAAAGTAAAGGGTTTAAAGGGACACAGTCAACCTTTTTTGCATCATACTGTTTCCGGTTAAAAAACTACATTTTGTGACTACTTACGTTCTCTAAAAATCATTGATGTTGCTAGTTGTTTTATCTGCCTTCTTTTTTAGTAGAGCTGAAATGCATGTAAATGGTATGGTTGTACCCAACCATGTTTTGTTTCAACTCCTTGGTCTACTCTTTTTGCATACCTTCTGAACTTTAGAAACACCCCAAAAATCATTATCATTCAATGTGCTATGCTTTAAAAGAGATATTTAGTTGTAGCCCCAATAACACCATCGCCTGAGGTATTTGCCCACTGTTTCAGTCGTCCCACACTGCTTATTAATGACCTCCACTACTCCTTTATTGTCGCACCAGAAGAAAATGTGCTTAACCTGTATCCTGGTGCCCCAGACTTCCAATGCCAACCATATTGGGAATATCTCCAGGAAAGTGATGTCCCTCAACAGGCCACTTGATTTCCAGTGCTCCAACCATGCTTCTGACATCCACTCCCTCTGGAAATATGCCCTCATCTGAAGGGCACCCGAAGCATCCGTAAACATCTCCAGATCCGTATTCTGTTCCCACTCGTCCTGCCAGAATGTTACCTCATTATAGCCGTCCAAGAATTCTTCCCACACCTGGAAGTCTTCCCATACACCTTTGGACATGTCCACCCAATGGTGCGGCCACTTGTCCTTCCCCGTGGCCCTGCCCAACTTCCTCGTAAAGGCCCTACCCGGACTAATCGTCTTACATGCAAAATTAAGGTGCCCCAGCAATTGCTGTACCTGTACCAGCGGCACCCTCCTCCTCACCCCCGTCACCCCTGCCAATTGGCCCTTCAGCCATACCACTTTGGCCACGCAGAGCCTAAAACATCCCATCTCCATGTCCACTTCTATGCCCAGGAACTCCAGCCTATGGGCTGGGCCCTCTGCCTTGCCCTGTGCCAAAGGTATCCCTATGTGTCGGCACATGCCTTTGAAGTCCTGTAACATCCTGAGTGTTTCTCCCCTTGTCTCCCCAATGAGGAGGAAGTCATCAAGATAATGCACTACTCTCCTGTGTCCATACCTGGCCCTGAAGACCCATTGCACCCAGGTGCTGAATGCCTCGAATGTGGAACAAGCCACTGAGCATCCCATTGGTATGGCCTTGCTGAAGTAGAGCTTCCCCTGAAATTGAAAACCTAAAAGGTCCCAATCTGCCAGGCTGACGGGGAATAGTCAAAATGCTGACTCAATGTCCATCTTGGCCAACCATGCCATTTCGACCACCCTGATAAATATTATGGCCTGTTCTAAAGAGGCATATGACACAGTCCAGAGGTGGTCCGGGATGCCATCATTCACCGATGAGCCTTCCAGGTAGGACAAATGATGAATCAGGTGGAACTCCCCTTCTGCCTTCTTCGACATGATGCTCAATGGGGATACCCAGAATTGGCACATGGGGGTCCTCCAATGGCCCCTCCACCCTTTCTGCATCGATTTCTTCAAAAGTTTGGCCAATACCACCCCTTCCTTTCCTACCACGGACCCAAGGTTCATGGACCTCACCCCTGTCCTCCCTCCTTGGAAACCTAGGGAAAACCTGCCCTGAAACCCTCTCTAAGCAGTGCCACCATGCCCTTGTTCAGGTAGTTGGCTGTCCACTCTTTCACCACTGCTAAGGAAATGGGTGTGCACGCACCAGTGCATAGCCTCACCTCCCCACTTCCCTTCCCTTCCTAACTACAGCCATAGGTGGCAGTGTGCTGTCTTCTGTGGTGTGCTCCTCACCCCTCTCTTCTGTCCACCCCCATGAGCCCCTCAAAAGGACTGCTGGTGGGATGGACCCCCACTCTGCACCCCCCGTCTCCCTCTTGCTGGCAACTGGACACTGGGTGCAATCCCCCACATTTTGAACATGCGTGCCAGAACTTGCAGCTGTTCCACGTGCAGGTGGCCTTGTTGAAACCCCAACAGGTCTTGGCCGCTATGGCCAAGGGACTCCTCTTGGCGTAGTCTGCTCCAGTCCTCTCCCTGAAATAGTCCTCACCCACAGCTCTGAGTGAGTGCAATCCCACCTCAGATCCCCCTTCACTGCCATTCTCTTCTGGAATGATTTATCGTATTTCAACCACCCATATCCCAACTTAGCTCTGAATGTGTCCCTGATAATAGACATGCATGTCAGTAATGGGATGGCTAGCTCTGGCTGCTTCTCTAGCAACAGTGCATTGTAAATAATGAAACCCCTTTGCCAATTCTCTATAGTTTTACCCTTGTACTTGGCCTCTTCGGCCTTGCGTCCTACGTCTGCCAAGGCCACGGCCATCTCTGACTTCCCCACTGACTCTTTCTGCTCATATTTCTTGGCCATGTCCTAGTCCACCAGCCTGAAAATATCCATGTGCTCCCCCTTCCAGATCTTGTCTCCAATGGATGACAGGACATGGTCCCCCACCGAGCATCCCGGTGGACCTTCATACAGATTTTAGTTACCTGACAGGGGCCCCAGCACCCCTGTGGCTGCCCCTTTCCTTTATGACCTGAATGACTCATTCCATCTTCTCAATCCCCACGTCCCCATGTCACTCAACAGCCCTCAGAATAATCCTTCAAACCATTCTCATCAGATATATATATACCATTTTACCCGTCCGGATTTTCCCCATCCGGTTCGGTACCAGCAGCGGTGACGGGATGGGCGTGGGTTGTGGTACTTCCACCTAGGCCTCTTTCCTGTATTCTCCCAGTTTGGTCACTCATCATGGTCTTTCCACTCCTAAGCACCTCCTCCTGCTCCTCCTCTGCCTCTCTCTTCTTTGCCACAGCCACCAGCTGAGACATCTGCCCCATCAGCTTCATTTGCCTCTTGCATCATTCTCTCGCTGGACATAGGATTTCACTTGGGTGCCATCACTGTTCCTGGTCTCTGCTGTGAAAACCAATATGTAAATTCCATGGTCCTGTGATATACTAACAAAACCAACCATAGCCCCAGGTGCCATACCAGCCCAGCCATGTCCCAAGTGCCTGGGCTCCTTCCAGCAGGCCACCTCTATGCACTTCCATGTATCCAGCCCAAGGGGAAGGTCCCCGTTGGTGCACAATGGAGCCTACCTGCCTCCCCAGCCCATATTGCAATTTTAGTGACCTCCTTCTGCTCCTCGCCCCTCGCGGCCTGTACTAAAGGTCACCGTCCACTGGCCTCTCTCCCCATACTGAAATCACTAGTATGCCACACACAAGATCTCCCCATGTCACAGGTACTGGGCAGATTACAGTGACCGGAGCTCTCCCCAATGCCCCTAGTTCTCTGCCATCCCACAGCATTCTGCTGGTAGGGCATATTGAAAATAGGGCCACAACCTGCACCATTTTCCCAAGGCACTTGATCTGCAGTGCCCCCAACATGCAATAAGGTCCTTTTTATCCTCCTGGTCCCTTGTTGCATCCCCCTTGCTCAGTGCATCCTCTGCCTTCTCCAGGGGACATCTGGAAGGTACGTGCAATGCTGCCCATGACGCTACTTTGAGCCCTACCCTTCACTCGGCCCCACCACCCTAAACCACACTCCCCCTTTGCCTCAGAAGGCCACCCCATCCACTATGCTGCAGATGTCTAAGCCCTGGATGCACCGTGTCACCCACGTGGCCCATGGCATTGCTTCAGTGCAGGACTGACCGCCTAGGTGACGCTCAGCCATGCTGACTGTGGGGGCACCAGACCAATGCATCCCCAGACTCCACTTCATCTGTCCACTAACATGGGCACTGCCAGTTGCGCATTGCCTCTCTCAAGGCCCGCCCCCTATCCGGAAACGCAAACTGCTCCGGGCCTTGTGCTTCATGCTTGCAGCCCCCCCAAGGCCATCAGCTTCCTAGGCTGCTGCCGCCTTGCCCCCACTCTCCCATTACTCTCATGAAGGAACCCGCCATAGATGGCTGCACTCGATCCAACCCCTGCAGCTCCTGTCCTGGAGGCACCCCCCCTCGTCTTCCTGCAGTTGCAACCTCTGGGCACCCTCTTCCTCTTTATTTTTATTTTTATTTTTTTGCCTTTTCTCCCTATTTTTGTAATCCCTTTGTGCTACTGGCCAGACCACACTGCACTCCTGCACCTGTTCCACCTAGCCTCCTTCTTTCATGGCTCCAAATTGCTCTGCCCCCACTCCGCATGCTGCTGAGGCGACCCTCTTGGTTTCCTTGCCTCTAACCCCTGCCCCGCCATACCACTCACTTTCCTGCTCCTTTTGTTTTCTTTCTATTTTTTTTGTAAAACAAAACAACCCCACTCAATTCAGACAGAAAATTGCAGCTGCCCACCAGCCAGTAGGGAAGCCTCTGCCCATAGCAGGCCTCTCTGCCCTGCCATTCTCGCTGCTGCATGGGCCCATGCCAAACCAATGTGGCCTCAACCACTCCGGCACCAGGAAACACCCTCTGACTCAGGCCTGCAAGCCTGCACTAAACAGCACCAAATCTCCATGTTGTGGCCTTGTGGGCTGTTTACAACCCTTGCCTGCTAAATCCTGCACAGCCCCCCAGCAAGCTGGGGCCTTGGTCAAAGCTGCCAGGGCCTCAGGACTGCACTACTCCAACCTGGCTCAGCCCAGGGCAAAACAACCTCCCAAACTCACCTTGCAGACCATCTCTACAGCCACCACATCTCTGGGCAGCACTTTGCCTGTTCCCCACCTGTGAGAACCTACCACCTTTCCTCCCATTTTCTCTCTTTAGTTCTTTGAACCAAGCTACCATGCCAGGCCAGCTAAAACATCACCACAACTTAAAAAACAGATAAACCCAATAAACCAAAGCTACAACATGCTCCACTGTGCATCCAGCAAGCCCTCCCTTGCCTTTGGCTGCCTTCTCCCTCAACAATAGATGAGACAATCCAGCTAAAAAAAACATGCTGCTAGAACTTCAGCTTGCTGATAATTGTAGGTAATGTGCTAAAATTGGTGAGACAAGGAAGAAAAAGACACAACTGAGACTATAATGGGTAGATGTAACAGAGTTCTGGAATAGGTACTGAGATGACACAGCTATCTGCTTCAACATGGCAGGAAATTATAAGTATGCAGCACATGATGGAATGGACTATGGCAACCTGGCAGTGTTGATAAAGTCCACAGGAGATGCTTGAAAGAAGATTGAAGCAAAGGCAACTTGTATAGGAACAATTCATTGAGTCACTGATAAAAGTCCAGAGAGCCAGGAGCAGAGCCTTAGGATTGCTTGAATAGCAGGATACCCATAAGTTGCAGACATAGCAGTATGTCCTGGAGTGTAAGACAGGAGATGGTTCTTGGAGATTTACAAACAGGATAAAAAGATGAAGTGAACTACATAGTTTAGGATGGAACACTTTCTGGTAAATGAGTCGAGTATATGCATTGTCACGATGACTGCCAGTATGAATAGGCCAGAGCTTGAGCAGCCAATGAACTTTTAATTATGGGCTATTATGAGCCTGTGCATTCAATAAGTCTACTTCATATGCAAGTCAGGAGGAAAGGACATGAACACAATGTCCAGGTTTTAGAGGAAGGGAGCAGAAATCACTGCAGCCGATGTAATGCTCTCAGGTAACTCAGTTCAGATTACATGAAAGCAGCTCACTTGGCTGCAGAAGTGCTGAGAAGGACTGATAATAATTAATGAACAGTGTTCCTCCAGTTTGAAGCTTAGATATATGAATAGGAGTCCAGCATGGCATGATGTGGGTGGAAGCAAGGACATCCTGGATAAACAGTGTCTTCCTTTAGCCTGGGTTACTTAGTATTTGCCTGTGACAGGGCAGGAACAGCTCCGAAGGGTAACATGTGGTTTAGGTGTACCATCGGCAAGGGAAGTTTCCTTGATTTCCATAAGTGATATCACTGTGATGGTAATTGAGGATAAGTAGACTAGCATAGGTAATTGAGGAGAAGTGGCTGAGGAAGATGGAAAACTGGAATCCTGCAGACTTGTTGGCTCAGAATGAATGGTATGCATGATTGCAAACATTAAAACAGCATACTGGCCAATGGATGGAAGGCCAGTAGAATTATGAGCTGGAAGATAGAGTATGTTGAGAGGAAGGACAGGCTTTGAATGAAGTGAAATGAAGTTATAGTTCTGACATGAATAACATGAATCCTTGATTTTGGGTAAACAGCTGGAATTAGCTGGGCTAGATGCAGGATCTCTGGTGAGCTGCAATTTAGCAGCTATGGGTAATGGTATAGTTCTGAATACTGGGCAGAAGCTGAAAGCAGGACAGTGTGATTTTCAGATGAGACATACTGTACGCCAAAGGATGGACCAAACTTTGATGGAGTAAGGATGTAACTGTCTTTGGAATTAAATGTGTGTTGGAAGAAGTCCAAAAGAAACACAGATAATCTTCTTCTAATCTGAAGATGGAGAGCGAAAGGAGTAGCATGGGTCAGAATGCCAATGTATTACTTTGAATAGCATTATGGAGGAGCGAACCTCAGGCAGAGGAACTGGAACATTTGATGAATCTTGAAGATAAGTGACAGGAACTCTTACACAATTTTGTGAGAAGCATTACTACTGTCTGAACTGAGAAGGAGAATAAACCCAGTTAACTAGGCCAGTTTCTGGATATATCAAGGATGGAACACTCCAATGGGTTGCATTCGCTTCGCACCTTGGAGGCTTGCAGAAGAACACCTCGGGTGGATGAAGTTAAGCCCTAAGGTGAAATGAGTTGAATAATATTTTAATTTTAATTTTGTTAACCAGGTGAGTACACTGGCCACATGACTGTTTTACAGGCATGACCTGGGATACAAATACAGATATATACATAGAGTATGACATAACAAATACTAAGATCAGTTACAATTTGCTTCAGACAATAAGCAGTATTTATACAATTTCTTAACATGATTTAAACTGTTGGCATTCCTTGTGTCAGGATTTATCACATTTCAATTTTTTGCAGCATTGTAAGCAAATTACCTTTGACCTTTTACTGTTTTAAAATGGTATTTGGAGTATCACAGTCTCATCAGATCTTAAATGCTATGGTGTTTTCTTTCACATAATAATATTAGCTAAAGGCCCATACATCCCATTCCTTAACCGTTATATATCAAACTATTTATGCAGTACTTATAACTAAAGTCCAGTGGCAACCAGTTCAACTTATTGTAAAAATTACAATTATTTTCATTATGTCTGGCCCTTAAAGCAAATCTGAGAATTGCATTTTACATTACAGTTGTCTTGTCACAAACTCTTCCAGATGCCCTACCCTCACCACTCCCATAATCCAAAATGGGTAAAAGACAAGACTGAGATGTCATCTTTCTTGAGGAGTCTGTAAGCAATTTTTATGGGATAAAGGGCACCAGTTATCTATATACCATACTACGGACCAAAATCAGTATGTGTGTCAAATGTCAAATGTGAATCTAAGGTCACTCCCATTTCCAAATTACTAGAATTTCTGCATGCTTTTTGTACAGTACAAAATGTCATCAATTTTGTTTTATTTTTATTCATCAGTAACTTATTACATGTAAACCAATTGGAAAATGTTAAAAAAGGTTTTGTTCAAAGCACCTAAGTCTATTTCTGCTGTACATAAAACCACATCATCAGCGTATAGTGTTATGTTAGACAAACTACAGTTTTCTGGTAAATTGTTGATAAACAATGTGAACAACAGAGGCCCAAGAATGGACCCCTGTGATATGCCACATGGGTACCTGGTTAGATTAGCACTACACGAATAGTGCCACTCTACAGAGTGCTAGTTTGTGTAGCATTAACATGGACAGCGAGAGGGGAGATACAGCGCTGTCAGTAAGTGCTCCCCTGGTCGCTGTCCATGGTGCTGGAACAGCACAAGGGCACCAGAATCCATGAGGCTGGCCACGTTGCTCCCATGGTGTGGAGGGCTGGTGCATAGAGCAGCTTGGGCAGCATCAGTGGAGATCAGAGTTCTAATCCTGGTCTCCTTCCACTTTGGCAGAATAGGGTCTTGTCTTTTTTTCACATGGGGCCATTGAAACAGTATTCCACGGCCCCACAAATTTTAACTTTCCCCATGATCCACCCCCCCTCGGAGTGGGAATCATAAAGTAGGGGGGTGCAGGGGGCAGAAAACAAATCAGAGCTATTATTGCCATGCAGTTCTTGACCATGCTATTATTGTAGGTGCTATCCTGATGCAGTGCCCAACATGTGTGAAAGAACCCCACTCACTTTAACCATTTGCTTACTATTTTCAAGCCACTTGAAAACCAGATCTCAACTTGAATACTTAGTCCCAACTTATTACATTTACACAGCAGGAGGTGGTGGTCCACAAGGTCGAATGCAGCACCAGTAAACAATCCCACTCTCATATTTGCATGCAAGTCATTCATGAACCTGACAAAGGTAAAGTACCACACCTCCGTGGAACCATGTTGTGCATTTGTTAACATTTTATATTTCTCTATGTAGTTCACAAGTTGAGAATGTAATAATCATTCTTGTATTTTTGGTCTATAATTAGACACCTCTGTTTATGAACCAGCTTTAAAATGTGGTACTACGCATGCTTTTTTCCAGGAATTTGGTACTAATTGTGTGCTCAATGATTTATTAAAACAATGTTGTAATGGTAATGATAGTTCTAAAGCAAATGCCCTCAAAAATCTACACTCAGCACCATCTAATCCTGGCCCTTTTGGTACATCCCAGTTTTATTAAATGTTTGTAAACTTCTTTTGTAGTTATCCTTTTAAAATAACATTTTGGGCTATCTACACAGGGCTCAAACTCATAACACTCTTTATTTTTGAATCATTCAGTGTAACTTTTTAAATTAGTAAACACAATTATTTAAATAATTTGCAATGTCCACACTATCCTCTAAGATTGAGTGGCCACAGTTAAGTGAACCAGTATCCTCTTTTTTTTGGGGGGTAATTAAAATGTTTATTTATTTACTTATTTATTATTTATATATTGAAGGAAATTTTCCAGGAAATACATACTGAGCCATAAACTCATTTCCAGATATGTACTGGGGGAATGGGGGTGAGAATAAATATATACTATTAGTGAGGCACAGTAATCTGATAAGCAAAAGGCACAGCTAAGTACAATATATGCAGTATATACAGCAACGTAAAGGGCAAATTGCTAAACAAGAAAGATAGGAAAGGAGCAATGTTGGGTAAGGTACTTTTTCTATTACTTTTTTATTATGTTTGGAAATGTGTTCCAGGAGTCTCTGTGCAGTCACTAGCAAGGATGAAGAAGTACTAGAAAAAGTAATATACATTATAATTATAGTTACTTAGTTATTTTTATACAAAAACAATACACAGATAACAAATAACTATAACATATTACATTTTTTGAAAGTAATAGGTTAGTTACTAGTTACATTCAAATAAATGTAATCAGTTGCACTACATATTTTTGTATAAAAAGACATAAGTAATTGTAACTGTAGGTGTATTACTTTTTCTAGTACTTCTCCATCCTGCTAGTGACTGCACAGAGCTTTCTGGAACAGGTTTTCAAAAGTAATAGAAAGTAATAGAAAGTAGCTACCCAACACTGGAAAGAAGGAGAAAAAGGAGGGTTAGGGAGCTGGGAGGAGGGAGAGGATGAAAGAGAATGTGAATAGACTGAAGGTAGTAGTGAAGGGAGAGGGAGGAAAAGGTTGAAGGAAGGAAGGTAGTGGAAGGAGTGGGATGGAAGAAGGGAAAAAGGAAGAGGAAGAGTGATAAGATTGAAACTATTAGTAGTAGTATATTAGCTTGGGGACTGGCAGCAGATGGGGAAAGAGAAAGGGGAAAGACATTAGACTAAGGGCAATTGCAGGTGGGAGATGTATGGGCTTAGAGTAACAAGGAAAGAGAATGTTTGGAGGAGGCAGAGTGAATTATAAGGGGAAGATAGTTCCAGATTTTAGGAAAGCAGTAAGAGAAGGTATTCTGTCCCACAAGGGATTTACAAGAGGGGATCATTAGGGATTGATAGCTTGAGTTACAGAGAGAGTAAGAGGAAGGAGGAATGGGGAGAAGAAGAAGAAGAGAAGAGAAGAGAAGAGAGAGAGAAGAGAAGAGAAGAGAAGAGAAGAGAACTGAGATAAGGGGAAGGAGGACAGCCAGAATTTAGAGATGAAGGAGGCACAGTAGGTTAAGCAATGATCTACCAAGGAGGAGAGAGAGAGAGAGAGAGATCAGAGTACAGAGGACAGTGGTGAACATGGGATGGCAGGCCAAGGCAAATAGCAGAAGGAGTGGAAGAGGGATCCAGTCTGGCCAAAGTGTACTTAGGTGCAGCACTGTAGATAATATCACCATAATCAAAGCTGGAAGTATAATCTAGAAACTATTTCCCAGCAAGCAGGTAAAGGGATACCACTTTTGTTCCTATAAGAGCACCAAGCATGGGAAGGATTTTTTATGACTAGAGTATATATGCTGAGAGAAGCCAAGGTGCCTGTCAAGCCAGATGCCAAAGCATTTAAAGGATGGTACATCAACAATTGTACTCCCATCAAGGCTATGGAAGGTGGAGCAGAAGGATAGCCTAGAAAGCCTCTGCCTGTTCCCTTCAGCTCGTGTTGCTTGCAACGGGGTGATCTCAGAGGTGTTCATGCTGCAGTCAGGAACCAGGCAGGGGTGCCCCTTGTCACCATTGTTGTTCAACATCTATCTGGAGCCATTAATCTGCAAATTGTTAGTGTGTCAAGCAGTGCAGGGGATCCCTATTCACCTGTGTGAGGTGAAGGTTTTAGCATAGCGGACAACCTGCTCCTTCAGATTGCAAATCCCAAGGTTTCTATACCCCCATGTTGGACATTATTGAGAAGTTCAGCAGTATTTGAATTACAAATTAAATGTTAATAAAACCATAGTTTTCCTTAAATCATAATGTGCTTAAGGTGGATATTCTGGCCCTGGGGCTAAGTTGGAAATATGAGTCATTGAGATATCTGGGTATTGAGTTATCTAGGTGTGCAGGACATATTATCAGGTTAAATAGTGATCCCTTAGTTCTCACAATTTCCCAAGATCTCAATAGATGGTCATCCCTTTCCCTGTCCTTGTGGGGCAGAATAAATCTAATCAAAATGAATGGATTTTTTATCCTTTCTCAATGCTTAACATCTGGCTTCCTATGTCATGGTTTAATAAAGTTCAGTCTCTTATCACTAAATTTATCTGGCATAATAAACCCCCGTGGATAGCTTATTATAAATTGACTGCCCCCAAGACAAAAGGGGGACTTCAACTCCGTTACCTTCCTTCGTACTTTTGGGACAGTCATATTAATAAGTATCTAAGATGCTCACGTTGGACAATTTACGATGCTCCTCCTGGCTTAAAATTGAGCTTACTTTAACCGTGCAAGTGGCCTAGATCCTGAGGTTCTATTATTTGTTAATCAGAGACTTCTTCCGTAAAGGCTAGGAACCCCACTATTATAACCTCATTGAGGACCCATGCCCAGATATGTCGGTACCTCATGTATGACCCAGGTAGAAATTTTAATCAACCTATACTGGGAATCCTAATTTCAAATAGATGGCAAATTAATTCCTTCCAATTGGATACCCAGTTTGCAAGGCATGCAAATCTCAATTTTATTACGGACAACAGTGAATGGCTCCCAATCAATGACTTAATTAGCCGTTTGGGAATCCTAATAAATACAGTTTCGAATCTTGCAATTCCGACATTCTTTAATGAAAGTCTTAGGGAAAGCTCCTATTGTGGTGAACAGTATCCCTTTTTGTCAAGAATTGTTAAAGTTTTGTGGCCGTCCTGGTGCAGTCTCGGCAATTTACAGTAACATTCATAACTGGAAATTTCCTCACTGTTCTGGGCCTACTGAAGTATGGGTCTCCCTGTTTCCAGATTGTAACATAGAGTGGCTGGAACTGTGGCATAACTGCCACAGATTTGTGACTCAAGACAGGCTTAGATTAATGCAATTGTATATTCTGCATAATGCATATTATTTTCCCTCCCGGTTATTCAAATTGGGCCTTAAGCCCGCTCCAACCTGTTCCAGGTGTTTGCTGGAGGAAAGAACAATTCTTCATGTGTTCTGGTCTTGTCCCAAAGTGTCACCCCGTGGACTACCATTAAGCAGTCAATTGATCCTCTTTTGGGGCTCAACGACTTGTTTAGGCCTGCAGTGTGCATTATGGGTGATCTCTCCGAGGTCAAAGTTCGAGCTCGCAAATATCACATAACTCTTATAGCCATGTCGGTTAAAAAACTTATCTTAAGACACTGGACTGACCAACAGGAGATCACTTATAATGAGTGGCTGTCCAAGCTTCTGGCGAATCTTAGCATGGAAAGGGCCATTGCCAGCCTTCACAATAGAATTGAGCAATTCAAGAAAATCTGGGATCCCTTATATACCCTATATTCTTTACAAAATGGTTGAACTGGCTATATGGTCTCTCTGAGCTCAGTTTGTTAATCTGGAACTCGAAATAGTGCCAAGGTGACTTACGATGAACTGTTTGTGCTCAATACGGTAGGAGGATGTTGGGAGGGGAGGTGAGGGTTGTGGTTTTGAGGGGAGTGACTCATGTTTTCAATTGTTTAATGTATCATGTTCATCCTCATGTATGTCTGCCATGTGTATGTTGAGGTGGAAAATAACAACATTTTCTTAATAAACTTTAAATAAAAAAAAAAAGCCTTTGCCTAGTGCTGAACCACATGCAGACAATTTTTTAGCATTTGGTTTTAATTGATTTGAGCAGAACCAGTTCTGGATTGTGTCAAAATCAATTTGAAGCCTGGATGATAACTCAGAGGAAGAGGACCGAGATGCATACAGGACCATGTCATCTGCATACATATGGATGGAAACAGAAGAACAGGCTGAGGGAAGGTCATTGAGGAATATGGAGAAAAGCAATGGGCCAAGGACAGAGTCTTGGGGTATGCCAGCATGGATAGGTAGGGGGCAGACAAAGGGTCTCCAGTTCTCACAGATTGAGACCTACCTACCAGATAGGAGCAGGACCAATTACAGCAGTTGCTGAGTCTGAGAGACCTGCTGTCTTGAGTTTGTCAATGAGAAGAATGTGGAGACAATGTTGAAAGCTTTTGCTAAATCAACAAAGATGGCAGCTGTGAGGTGGCCATGATCCATACCAGTAAGGAGGAGTCAGTGAGCCTGAGGGAGAAGAGGTGTGAAATTAAGTTTGTGGAAAGCCATGTTGAAGTGGGTAAAGAGGGAGGAGGAATCAAGGGTGGGGATGAGTTGAGAAAGAACAATGTGTTCCTGTAGTTTAGACAGGGTAGGAAGAAGGATATAGGGCAGAAGGTGCCAGGAGAGAGGAGTCACCCCTTTAGTGAGAAGGATGACTGTTGCATGCTGCCAGGAGTCCAGGACTGAGGCAAGGGAGAACAAAAGATTGAGAAGGGAGGAGATGGGAATGGCAATGGCAGGTGCAAAGAGGTGCAGGAGTTTGGGGACAAGCCCATCAGGGCTACTGCTTTTCTGAGGGTTTATTCCTTTTCAAAAACATTTTTTGTTACAGAAACTAGTTTCTTGTTCTTTTTTGTAATAGTCTGCTTTTACTTTTTTTATTTGTCTACTAATATAATTACTTCCTTATTTTTAAATTTACTTGCAGCTTGGATCAATTCTTCAAGTCATGGTAGCTTAACTTTTGAGGGTTGTAAACACATCCTGCCTTCAATTATTGGTGCCCAGAGCCTCCAGGGTTTGGCTTCAAAATAGAAAATAAAGTATTACTTACTTAACTTATTTCTACTATTAATTTTTTTTATTTCCCAGTATAACTTCCAAAGATAGACTTTCACAACCTGAAATGGTTCTGTAGACTCAATAACATCCACTTTAATATGTTCTTTTATATCAAATATTAACCCACCTCCTCTATTATTTTTATGGTCTCTTCTAAAAAGGTAATACCCATCTAACTGCACCAAGTTGTCTGCTGTTTTGTTAACTAAGATTCACTAGTAGCTAAAATATCTGTGGTGTTTATATGAATGCATGCCTCAAGTTCATGTTTCTTTGCTAGTATACCGCAAACATTTAGGTGAACTATTTTAAACCACCCATGTTAAGCCAGTTTTGCAAACTGAAAGCAAGAATACTTGAATCATTTGGCCATGGATTAGTCTCTACACACTCTGCCAGTAAAATGTTACGCATGGAATGTAGAGAAACAATTACCCACCTTTTGATCCAAGACAATAAACCCTAGTTCTATTATATCACATTTTTTTCAGTAAACTCAAATAATTTATGCCATTACAACTCACCTTATCCTCGTTCTTAATCTGATAGAATTCCACCCTCTGTAGAGCCCATTACGATTAATTAGGGATATTATTTGAAATCCATCTGTTTAGAATAATGCTTGAATATGGAATGAGAAGGAGTTTGATATGTTGCTGATTGATTAAAGGTATGACTCTCACCTTTGGCAGATGAAGTCGAGCTCTGAGATGTGATGAGTTGAATGATGCTTGAATATGAGAAGTAAGTTCAGTATGTTGCTGACTGATGGAAGGTGCAGACTCCCATGTAAGGCAAACGAAGTTGAGCCTAGAGATGGGACAAGTTGAATAATTGCTTGAATATGGAATGGGAAGTGAATTTGATATGTCGCTGATTGATTGAAGGTGCAGACTCCCACCTCTGGAGGATGATGGTGAGCTCTGAGATGTGATGAGTTGCTTGAATTCAAAATGAGTAATGAGTTTGATATTGCTGATGGACTGAAAGTAGCAGGCTCCCAACTCTGGTGGACAACATCAAACCCTAACTATACTCATAGACGTCAAAGGAGAATACTAGGGGAGATGAAGTCTGGTAGTGCTGTTGGTGAGGGCTGTTGAAGGATCAGAGAGGGAGCAGACTGACTGCTCAGGAGAAAAAATGGAGGCAGACATGAAGGAATAAGAACAAGATGCTAATGACAGCCCAAATCTTGCTGTTTAAAAGGTTTTTGGTGTATTGAAACAATAAAAACCTGGTGCATTGTTCCACCAAGAAACTGGAAGTAGGAAATACTGCCACTACCGGTCCCGGCGCTATTTCTGCCCCACAATAGTGAGCAGGGTGAGTGTGCACAGGGCCATATGCAGAGATGTGTTGGGGATGTCTGGTACTTTGGCCAATAATTATACCTCGACTAGGTGAGAGCATTCGGTTACATATTTCCTGCATCATAGAGCTCAGTATGGACATTAATGAGGGTATAGTTACTCTCAGTATGGGAGAGATAGCTATAGCATGTATTCATTGCAACAACTTTTGCCTAAAGAGTAATATGGGCTTTGAGGGATTAAAATGCCTACAGTGTAAAGAAAATGAATTTCTAAAAATGAAGATACATGAGTTACAAAACACAATCCTAAAACTAGAACAAGATAATGTGCTGTTAAATCAAAAGGTTACCAAACTCAGTATTCATGGCATTAATGTTGAAATAACCAATGACTCGCTGACAAGGGGTAGTGAGGAGGATAGTAAAGAAGAACCAAATTGGAAATTAGTGACCAACAAAAGCAAAAATAAAAAAGGTAGGAGAGCCATGGAGTTCACTCTTCCCATACAGAATTCATTTAATCCCCTAGTAAACTTAGAAACGGCTACTGAGGAATGTACTATAACAGATAATAATAACAGTAACAAGATTATCAGTCACCAGGATGAGTTGTCAACTGCCCCAGCTGTAAAGAAAAATGTCCATGTGATATCTGCTCAGGTCCATGAAATCAAGATTCCACTAATAAAGATGTGGGGCCAGATTTTCAAAGCCCTTAGAATGGTGCAATGTGCTTGCAACCAACATGTTTGATGCAACAAGTACCTTGCACCATGGTTAGCACCAAGAGCTGCTTGCACCAAAGTGTGCTAGCGCCAACTGTGCACCACAAATGTGGCTGCGGCATGGCACTATGGAGTTGCACCAGACCCTGGCTGCCACAACCCAGCCATCCAGATTTTGTAAGCACCCAACTCCCTGGTGATCTAGTGGTCCCCCCACCCCCCTGGCAGGTCTTGCCAACCAGCCGCTCCCCAACACTGGACCCTGATTTGGCAACCAGTACAGCCTCCACACACCACCTGGTTTTGCTGCCAAATTAATTGTCAGAACCGCGTACCGTAATGCTGGAGCACACCCTGAGATTTCATTCAGTGGCCAGATCTGGTGATGTAAAGTGAGGCTGTACTGGTTGCTGAATCAGGGTCGGAGTGGTGGGGGAGGAGTGGAGTGGTTGGTAATACCTTCCAAGGGAATGAGGGGCCACTAGATCACCAGGAAGTTAAATCTGCCAATGACATATACTGAGCATGGAGCAGGAGGCACAAGGGGTTTTATGGGGTATCCAGTATGGGCAGATTGGAGTCTGGTGGTGGGGGTGGGGCATGAGCCACACATATATGCCCCATCCAAATGTTTAGCTCACACTACATCCATCCCGTGGCTGCTGCAGGATTCCTAGTGGGTGCATCATCTGTTTGGCACACTGCCACTATTGCCACAAGCCACAAGACTTGGGTGCTGGAACCCTGTCTATTGTAATTTTGGGTGCAGGGTCCTGGATGCACGGCACTCAGTGCAAGCTGCCATTGTCTCAGATTGCTTCGGAGCTTTGAAAATATGTCCCCAAATCTCCTCCAGCATGGCAGAAAACAGTACACCAAGTCAGGCCTTACCATTAGCATCTACCTCTAACACTCCCCCTCCTACTACAATGTCCATCACCAAGGACGATATAATACCTATTCAGCCCATGGAAGCCAACATATCTGAAATTTTAGAAATTCCTTCTAACATTAGAGAGGTATTCCTGCTGGGGGACAGTATCATTAAATATACAAATGGTTATATATGTAAAAATGAAAAAAAGAATAGGACTTGTTCCAGCTTCAGAGGGGTCTGGATAAGGGAAATTGAAAGGATGGTACCCAATATAATAACAAATGCAGGAGATAATCCTCTAGTTGTGGTTCATGCAGGAATAAATGAATGATGTCAACACATTCACAATTGAAGACATCCAAAATAGTTATATCTCCCTTGTGGAGACTTTAGAAAAAAGGGGACGTGACATTCTAATTTCTGAGATTCTGCCAGTACTAAGAGCAAATATCAGGAATCAAGATAAAATCAAAAAGATAAATAAGTGTTTAAGAAAATGGACCATAAAGAGAAAAAAATTAACTGTCTTACTCATTGGGAAAGATTCATTAATGATAACAGTCTGTTTAGTTGGGACGGACTGCATTTGAGTAAAAGAGGCAGTTTTTGTACTTGGTAAAAACATTACTGCCTCTATTGACAAACATTTAAACTAGGTAGGATGGGATAAAATTGTACTCATAAACATACGTAGATCCAAAGTCTATTCTCAGAAATAAAAATAATGTTTCACGTTATAAAATTCTTACTAGTAATGCAAGAACCTTAAATATTTTAAAACTAAGTGAACTTACAGCAATTTGCATTAATAAAAATATAGACATCATTGCCATCTCAGAAACCTGGTGGGACGATACATCATTCTGGTTTACTAATATCACAGGCTACAATCATGTGCATAAAATAGAGGTTTAAAAAGAGGAGGAGGCATTTGTCTTTATGTTAAAAACTATTATAATCTAAGAGATTAACATCAATGATTATGGTATTGAGGGATGTGTTGTCCAAATCAAACAATGATATGGCAAAAACTTAATAATTGGTAATCTACTGTATATAGACCGCAGTCAGCAGATTCAAATTATAATGAGAATTTAGTTATTTTAATTACTGATTTAATAAACATATCTGAGGTACTACTCTTGGGGGACTTAAATTTGCTTGGTATTAATTGGTATTCCTTAACCTCTAGCAACAAAGTGGAAGCTATGTTCCTTGACTCATTTACTACACTTGGCTTGCACCAGCTGGTACCAGAACCCACTAGAGAGAAAAATATCCTAGATGTTATTCTTACAAATATTGAATCAGACATTGATAACACCTCTGTAACAAATCCCCTTAGCAACAGTGACCACAACATATTTTTTTGATCTAATTACATCAAGAAGTTGTACTTAACCTACCAAATTTAGATATAACTACCTAAAGGAGACTACATACCTATTAAAACATCTCTAAATATATTTAATTGAGATATGTTGTATTATCAGAGCTAAGCATGAATGACTGTTGGAACCTATTGAAAGGCATTCTTCTTGAACTAGAATCATTATAGATTCCATAAAAAAAACAAAACAAATAACAGCAAGGGGAAAATTCCCCAATGGCTTACTCCCAAAATTCTTAAATAAAAAAATGAGATTGCATATATGAAAATGAAAAAGAATACAACTAAGGAAATCATAGCATCTTTTAGATTGGAAGTTATAAAAACAAAAGCACTTATTAAAACAGAAAGGAAAAAAATGGAATTCAAATTCTCTGTATCCAAAGGGAATACTAAGGCATTTTTTGCTTATCTAAATTCAAACAAAAAACCTACCAACCCTATTTCAACAATCATAACAGATGGAGAGGATATTAATAACAAAGCCAAAGTAGCTGATATTTTTAATGAATACTTTGGATCGGTCTTTGCTGCTAAAGAACCCAGTACCCTGTCAATCCCTACCTCAGATGAGTTCATAGAAATTACTACTGGGGAGATAAAATCAATCATTTTAACCTTAGAAAACAGTTCTTCACTGGGACCAGATAATTTAAATACTTATCTGATCAAACAAACCATGGATCAACTTTTGTACCCCATAACAATTATTTCTAACAAACCCTTAAAACAGGGAAGTACCAGGCAGGACTGGCATAAGGCTGCAGTAGTCCCTACAGTATATTTAAAAGGAAATAAGAAAAATAACTAAAAATTATTGACCCATTAGCCTCACGTCCATGGGTTTTAAGTTACTGGAGAAAATTAAAAAAAAAAAATCAGATACTGAAATTGAAATCTTGGGTCTTGCAGATATATCACAGCATGTTTTTCTCAGGGGAAGATTCTGCACCACTAATTTTATTACTTTCTACAAATCTATTAGTAATAGCCTGGATAGAAGCATATCCGTTGATAATATATATTTGTATTTCAGGAAAGCTTTTGACCTGGTTCCCCATAATCTGTTAATAAACAGAATGGTTCAACTAGGCTTCAACTGTTATTTATCCACTTGGGTTTGTAATTCATTAAATCTTTCCATGATGAGCCCAATAAATCACTCTTGTTTTCACAACTGTGCCACAATTTCTTAAATATCAGTGTTTCTTTTCATATGAACCACCATTTGCCTTCAATATCATCTAGTAACGTTTTGTTATACAAATATTCTGAAATGAATCTCTGGTAGCCATTATACATAAACATAATACTTTATATTGTATTTTGGATACAGAAAGTGTGTATTTGCCATTGAGCAGTAAAATGAATGGCTTCTTGAAGGCCCGGTTTTAAATAATAATAATAATAACAATAATTTTATTTATAAGGCACCTTCATTCCAAGGAGCCTAACAATTTAAGAACAATTAATATAAAATCCAATAACAAAACAATACAACTGAGAATCATAAACAATCAGATAAATACTTCAATTATCAAAAAGCTTTAGCCACAGAAAGGTTTTAAGCTCTTCTTAAATTCCTCCACAGATGTGCACCATCATAACTAGACGGTAGAGAATTCCAAAGGGTGGAGCTGCAAAGCAAAAGCTCTTGAAACAGATGATTTCAATTCACCCTTGGAATCTCTAACAACCCCACGTTGACCGAGCGGAGTGATCGACCATGGCAGTAAGGAACCAGAAGCTCTTTCAGATAGTCTGCACCCTGTCCATGTAGGGCTTTAAAAGTCAATAAACTGACTTTAAAGGTGATCAGCCACTGTATTGGCAGCCAGTGCAGTTCACGCAGCACTGGGGTAATATCGCAGGATCGACTAGAACCCGTCAAAAGTTGGGCTGCTGCATTCTGCACCAGCTACAGGTGACGGATTTCAACCCCTGAAAGCCCTAGATAAAGGGAGTTGCAGTAATCCAAGCGCGAGGACACAAAGGCGTGGACCAAAGTCAGAAGGTCATCAGACAGAACCAGATGCTTAACCCTGGTGATATTCCTAAGATGGTAGAAGGAAGTTTTGATGACAGCTGACACCTGCTAAAGCAGGGTCAGTATGTCATCAAAAACTACCCCCAGGTTAGGCACCTGTTCACAGGTCAGGAGAGAGACACCAAGAATAATTCCAGAGGGTGCACCAACACCGACCTCCATATCTGGTGACCCGGTCCACACCCAGTACCTCAGTCTTTTCCAAGTTCAACTTCAGCCAGCTAGAATCCATCCACTCCTGGATTTCTTTCAGACAGTTGTTAAAGACCGAGAGCTCCATCCTGGTCAGGTGCAAAAGAGAGTAGAGCTGGGTATCATCTGTGTAACATTGAAACCTCAGCCCATACCTTCATACAATGTCTCTGAGGGTAGCATATACATCGCGAACAACATGGGTGACAGCACAGAACCCTGAGGCACCCCACAAGACAAAACAGTTGGGCCTGAAGCAAAAAACCCAGACAAAACTCTTCGTGTTCTCCACGTGAGAAACGATGTAAACCATCTGAGGACTGTCCCCGACATTCCACGGATATGCCTCAGGCATCCTATCAACACCATGTGGTCCATGGTGTCAAAAGCTGGAGAAAGATCCAGAAGAACCAAGATGGAACAGCTCTTCTGATCACTCGCCATCAGGAGATCATTGAGCACCCAAACCAGTGCTGTCTCGGTACTATGTCTCTTACAAAAACCAGACTGGAGGGGTTCATAGATGTCATGGATGGTCAAATGGTCCTCCAGTTGTGCTGCCACTACTTTCTCAATCACCTTCCCAACAAAGGGAAGGTTAGAGCTAGGTCTGTAGTTTGCAAAACAGTCTGGGACCAAGGTAGCTTTTCAAGAGTGGTGTCACCACCGCCTCTTTCAGGGAGCTAGGAAACTCTCCCAATCCCAAGGAACACCAGACTATCCACACAAGGACTGGACTGATGATGTCACTACAACCCAAAATTAGGGAGGTTGGTCCAGGGTCCAAACTACAGCATGTAGGGAGCACACTCTGGATAATCCTCATGATATCCACGAACTCCAGTCGATGGAAGGTACTTCAGGAAAATTGAGGTACAGTGACCCCGTACTGATCAACAACAAGCCCCCCTAGAGTGTGCTGGCTGCAGTACCGACCTGATGTCTGCTACCTTATTTGCAAAGAATCGAGCAAGCTCATCGCACTCTAATTGCAAAAAAGCTTTCCGAACGTGCAGACAGGCTGGGTTGCACAGTCTGTCCACAGTTCAGAATAGCTGAGCTGGTCAATTCTGAGCAGCTGCAATCTCCCTGGACAGGAATTCTGCCTTCTTATGGGTGATTGCAGATTGATAGACTAAATAATGGTCCATCAATCTAAGGCGGTTGGCATAAAGGGAAGACTTTCGCCAGCAATGCTCTAACCTTCGCCCCTGTCTCCGCATCTCCCTCAAAGTCCCATCAAACCAAGGGGACTTGGGGTGAAGGGAGAGAGGGCAAACACTGACTGGAGCAATAGAATCCAGAGCCACCGTAATGGCTGTATTATAAGCTGACACGAGGGTCTCTGGATCATTGCTTGCCAACGAGGGGGACGAGAGGCCAAGGTCCGCTGCAAGGCCTTGGGAATTTATATCCCATAAAGGGCAGTACCTAACCATCTCAACAGGGATAGGCCTTCTAGGGGGTGATAAAACAAAACCCCATGGAGCAGTGATCGAACCACCCAACTGGTTCCACCCCCATGTCAGATGTTTCGATCCCTAGGAGGAAGATTAAGTCCAAATAGTGTCCATGTTTATGAGTAGCAGTGGAAACCACCAGTGTAAGGCCCAGAGATGTCATTAACTGGAGGAAGTGCTGACCAAATTGTGAGAGTTCATCATCAACCCAGGCATTGAAGTTGCCCAGAACCATCAATCTGGGTGACTCAAATGCCATGTCAATGACAAAGTCCACCACTTCCTGATGGAATCACTTCTCATCACCAGGTGGATGGTAGATGAGAGCGATTTGATAACCTTCACCTGCTACTACTGTACATGCAAAGGACTCAACCTCCTCAACTAATACACCCGTGAGGCTTAGTTTGGTCTTGAAACAGACCGCAACCCCCCCGTGATCCAATCTCGGGCGGTGTATCACCGAGTACCCAGCTGGAGTCATAGCCTCCACAATGGGGCCAGAATTTTCATCCAGCCAGGTCTCGGTGATGCATGCCAGGTCCACTGTACCAACAAGATCTGCGATAACTGCAGTCTTATTCTTAATGGACCTGGCATTGCACAACACCGCCCGATCTGGACGAACCTTGCTTCAAGCCCTGCATCAGCCCTATTGTTTGCTGCAGCTGTACCAAACTCCTTTGACACAACTGCACACAATTTTAGTACATAGGGTGCAGTTGTGACAGTTTCCACACCAAATATTTGGTGCAAGCTCCGTAATAATGGTCCCCAAATGGCACAAGTTAGACAAAGTGGGAGCTGGTACAACATGCAGCATTTGGTGCACAGGACTGAAAATCCTGATTTGTATCAAGAGAATGCTGCAAGCCCCCTATGGCATATGTTCAGTGCACCAGGGGCTTGCTACATTCTCAGGGTGTTTGAAAATTGGTCCTGGGATATCCATCTCCATAAGGGATGACATTAATCTTGCAGTTAATTCCCACCATAGAAGGATTTTAGAACAGCTCCATAAACAGTGAAATAAATCAACTGTATTCCCACCTTTATGCCAACATTATGAGTCATATAATCAGTTATATGTAAAATCTTTGGAGCCATATACAGTAAGTTCTATTATTTTTAGCTGAACTGATTTATTATTTGTTGTAATTATTGGTTCATTTGCATGAATATAAATTTCTTGCCATCTTTTTGTCTGTTAGTTAATTCTCAATTCTTTCTCTCATTTAATGTTGATTTTTGTTCAGTCCCAAAATATTCTTTCATTATTTTAGAATAAAGTTTGGATAACAGTTTTTGGGAGGTAACAATTACTTTTCCTCTTGCATTATTTATTGCTTATAATCCAAACCTATATTCCCATTTTGTTTTGTTAACTTTACAAAATTTTGAAGTGATGCAGAATATAACAGGTAATTCCCTGTAGGTCCTGTATTTAATTTATCTCTAAAGGCCCTATAAGATAAAACTGTACATTCTTCCTGGAGATCTACCACTTGTTGAAACCATTTCTCTTGAGAAGTTTCCTTACTGTAGTAACACTATTTATGATGTTTTAGGGGACTAATTATCCCATTTAACCACAGAACAATTTTAATACCCAATTTAGCTTTAGCATAACCTAAGAGTGTTACCAAATAACTTAATATTTTAATTTTCTCTAATATTTTATATTTAGGTCTAAAAGTAAATTTAGAAGTTCTACCTCCACATTAATATTTTGCAGAATTAAGTGACTGAGAAAAGGCCTATTCCCAAAAGAGGCTAGCATATTATAAGAAGTAAAAATATGGATCTGGACATCAAATCCACCCGATTTCTAGGTGTTATTAAGTGATCCCAGGAATATTTATTTTTATTGAATTTTGATAACCGAGTGGGACTACTGAGACAATTACAGTCCAGTTTTCAGGGTGACCCAGGAGCAATAGTATACATAGAAAAGTTTGAGTCTAATACAACTAGAGAGGCTAAAATACATCTGCAAGTAGTTACATACAGATTATAAGAATACGAAGTTCACCCCTTTCCATAACATTTTTTTAAAGATTTGTTTCAACTCTGAAAACCACTTCATAGATGGAACCCCTAACATGGATTGAATAACAAACATAATATGTGGTAAAGCCATCATTCGAATTACTTCAATTCTCCCTCAGAGTGACAAAGAGAGATTCTGCCAGTTTGAAGCTTATTGTGTATGTGTGTGTGTGTATATTATAGGGCACGATGGTGCCACTATAGATTAAGTTAGGTACCCCATTTAAGGTTAAAGTGTGAAATTTTGCAGCTTAATAACTTTGCCACTGTATGACAGATTTGCCTGAAACTTGGCAGGTACAGAGCAGTACCATAGATCTCAGGATCTGCCAAGTTTTGTACCAGTCATATATACAGTTGCAGAGTTTTAAAGCATCATTCCATAAGCGCATTTGCACTTTTGCGCATTCTTTGCTCGCACCTACAAGTCACATGGTTTGCATGACTGGTCAGGGAACATGTATCCACAGTCCTTGTGCCTTTGAAGATTTTGTGAAAATATATTAAGCGGTTCAAAAGTTATTCAAAAACAAGTTTCCTTTATAGTCAATGGGAAAAGTTAACAAAAGTTAGACAGTGTAAATGCAGTTTCAGTGTTGCAAATGACCCTGGTGTAGGTGAGTCAGCCATTTTTTTTTCAGTTAGTGGTCACAAATGCTTGGCATTTAAATTTGGGACCCTCTAGGGACACAATTCTTTTTGTGTTCATCTAGTCGAGCCCTGAGGATGCTAGCCATGTCTTTTTTTGAGAGGTTAAACACCCCAGCAATATGTTTTTCAAATGTTTGTAATCTGTAGTGTTGCAAAGTAGTGTCGAACTTGTGACACTTCATGATTTTTTTTTGTGAAAGTGTTGTGATTTGCAACACTACTTTGCGACACTATGGCCAAAATAACAGGAATTCTTTGCCACCCTGCTGCAAAAGAACGGTTTGGTCTTTTGAGCCGAAATTTGGAGGGAAGACAGCCAACATCCCATAGATGTGCATTTTGGTGGCTTGTTGACAAAATATTTTATGGATGCAAAGTTACAGTACTCCAAAGTTGATGATTTTCCCATGGACTAACATTGCATCGTCCACCTCACCTTTCGGGGCTCGTATCTCAGAAGTGCTTCGAGATACTGACTTTTCTTCAGAAAAATGCTTAGCCCCCTAAGTGCAAAACTAGCCAGGAAAGTCAGAAAACATATGAAAGTTTATTTTTTTTCTACATCACATGGTTCCTGAGACATTAGCAATTTAGTATATTGCAAGTGCTCATTTTCTGCTCCGAGGCCCATTTTTATGCATACATTCTTTGTACTCACTGTGTTTCTCTATGCAGCTGTTGGGCAAAAACAGGGTGTGTACTTCTGTTACTGTTACAGTTAATTCTCACTTTCATTTCAGTACCTGTTTGCGTTAAGCGTTCCTGCACGCCACTGTGTGTGTTTGCTTTGCATTTTTGTTTGCGTTGCATTTGTGTTACTGTTACCATTTGCATTTCCACTATTGTTTCTGTTTGTGTTTCATTTTGCTTCACCTTGTGCATTACCATTTGCATTTGCGTATGCGCTTCCATTTGTGTTTGTCTTTCCTTTGGCACCATCGTTGCTGTTACCCTTACCATTTGCATTTCCAATTGCATTACTGTGACTGTGCGCATTACGGTTTGCATTTCCATACCCACATGCATTTGTGTTTCTGTTTCCATTAACGTTTGCGCTTGCATTTCTATTACCGTTTGCGTTATCGTTTACATTTGCGTCACCGTGTGCATTACCATCTGTGTACATGCTTCTGTTTGCATTTACGTTTGTATTTGTGTTTCCTTTGGAGTCATCATTGCTGTTACTGTCAGCATTTGCATTTCCAATTGTGTTACCATTTGCGTTTCTGTTTCCATTAACATTTGCGCTTGCATTTCTATTACCGTTTGCGTTATCGTTTACGTTTGCGTCACCGTGTGCATTACCATTTGTGTACATGCTTCCGTTTGCATTTACATTTGTATTTGTGTTTCCTTTGGAGTCATCATTGCTGTTACTGTCAGCATTTGCGTTTCTAATTGCATTACCATGACCTTGCGTGTTACGATTTATGTTTGCGTACGTGCTTGCATTTGTGTTTCTGTTTTCAGTAATGTTTGCACTTGTGTTTCTTTTACAACTTGCATTGCTATCAACATTTGCGTCACCATGTGTGCTACCATTTGCGCTTGCATTTGCGTTACCGTTACTTCACTGTTTATAGTGCACATTCTTAAAATGAAGGGAAATTCATGGTAAAATCTCTGTTTAATGCATCAGTTAGGGTTGTTTCCACAGTGACAAAGAGGAATTCGATGTTAGAGTTCCTACCCCTTACTACACCCCACCCACCCCCACCAACAGGCATTGGGGTGTGCATTGGGGTCATTGGTCCTAACTCACACCCCATTTTCTATACTGCACCACCTCCAGCTTGTTTACATATGGGATGGGGTGAGAGTTAGGACCAATGACCACAACTCACAAACCAATGCCTGTTGGTGGGCGGGGTGGGTGGAGTGCAAGGGGTGGACCCTAACATTGAATTTCCTCACTTTTGTCACTGTGGAACAACCCTAACTGATGCATTAAAACAGATTTTTGCCATGAATATATATTTATATATATATATATATAATTTATTTATAGCAAAACTGTATTTAATAACATTTAGGGTTGAAGCACAAACAGTCAGGAAATAAAACATTAGGGTTGAGGCCCTAACACCCCCACACCCCCACCATCTTCCACAGACTGACAGATGCCGGTGTGTGTCATTGGGGTTGTGAGGCCAAACCTCACCCCGTCCATGTGTAAGCAGGTTGTCATGGTACAGTAAAGGAGAATGGGGTGAGATTTAGGCCTCACAACCCCATTGACACACCCCAGCGTCTGTCAGTCTGTGGAGGATGGTGGTGCTTGGGTCTGTGGGGGGGGGTTAGAGTCTCAACCCTAATGTTTCATTTTCTGACTTTTTGTGCTTCAACCCTAAATGATGCATTAAACAGTTTTTTGCTATAAATGTCCTTACTTTTTGAAAAAAATGTAATAAAACTAGAAAAAGACATGTTTTGGTGGGAGCGCGGGGCCCAACAATTTGCCAATGTCTGCATAATAGCATAATATAAGTAGTGAGACACATATATTGGTGGGAGAACTCCCACCACATTGCCCATTACTGCATAACAATAGACATCTGGCATAATTTTTGAGCTGTCCTATACATGAACAGAGCAAGATTGTTTCACAAAATCTTCAAAGGGCACCAGCACAGCCCAGGACCCATGCATACAACCCAATCTGAAGGCACTGAAATGCATTCTTCACTGCCAGTGGGAGCGCGGGGCCCACCAAATTGCACATTTCTGCATAACATCATAATATAACCAACTTAGACAATTTGCTACTTTTTTGAGCGTGCTACAATTCTGTGACTGTATATCCCAGTGACACAAGAATTTTCACAGCCTAAGATCTATGATGACTCTTCCTACATTCCAAATTTCAGGCAAATCACACAAATGATTCAAAAGTAATTAAAGTGGGGAAAATGAAATTTTCAAATTTCACAGTGGCATAGTTATGGCCCTCTTTAATTTTTACACATCGAACCACTGAAAGTCACATCCATGGCAGTAGGGCTTCCTACACTAAAAATTTCAGGCCAATAGCACCATCCATAATCCTATGGAAAAACATCAAGTACATCATTCAATATTCACAATGAATTAATTTCCCAACACATAAACAACATAATGAACACCTCTAGGACACCCCTCAACACTCTCTAATTTTAAAATAAAAGACCAAAACATTCCTGAGATATGCAATTTTAAAGTTTTTAAACCTTTAAAAATGTCTTCTTTCATGAGAAACTCTTGACCGTGAGCTTCAGCTGCAACCTAACAAAATCTTCAGCTGCGGCGGACTTCTGGTCACAATAAAAGCATTGAGAACACCACCAAAAGACAGATCTGTGGCACCAGGACTTGGCACCCTGCAAATATGGGTTCAGGAGCACAATACACTGGCACAATAGAGTGACAGAGAAAAAAGCACCAGAGACAATGTTGAGCAGAAATGTTGTGGGAACAAAAATGTTGCCACAACAAACAAATGTGTATGAACACATTGAATATCTCTGCAACCAATTAAGTTTGCAACACCAAAATAGCATAATTCACATCTCTATGACATCTTCTCAACACCCTGCAAATTTCAAGTAAGAAGACCAAACCGTTCCTGAGATAATGGGGATGCGCTCGTGATCAAAACATTTAATCACAATCACATTACATGTTTTCACAGCAAGAAAATATTGTTGCAATAAAACCATGGGAAACAGTGCCAAAACACACATCTTTGGAATCAGGACTTGGCACCCTGCAAATATAGGCCTAGGAGCACAAAACACTGGTACAACGGAGTGACAGAGAAAGAAACAGCAGGGACAATGTTGCTCAGAAATGTTGCAGCAGTAACAAAAATGTTGCCACAGCAAAAAAATGTGTTCGAGCTTAAAAAATGTTGTCTCAATAAAAGCATTGAAAACACCACCAAAACACATCTGTGGTTCCAGGACTTGGCACCTGCAAATATGGGCCCAGGAACACAATACAGTGGCACAATAGAGTGACAGAGAAAGAAACACCAGGGACAATGTTGTGCAGAAATGTTGCTGTGGTGAAAACATATTTCAAAGCAAAGAATGTGTTCAAATACATTGAATATCTCTGCAACCAATTAATTTCCCAACATCTAAACAGCATAATTCACATCTCTAGGCCATCCTCCTCAACACCCTGCAAATCTCAGGTAAAAAGACCAAACCATTCCTTAGATAATGAGGATGTGATTAGCGATCAAAAATGTTACTGCTATCATATTAAATGTTTTCATGGCAAGAAAATGTTGTCATGATAAAGCATTGAAAACACTGGCCTGGTGGCATTGAGGGTTGATGCACTGGAGGCCACTCACGCTATGCCGGCATCCTGAGTTCGGGAGTGAGCCGGCACCAGGGTCGGCAGGGTGGGTGAGGATTGAGCACCGTGGCTGCTCTCCTTCCTGGGGAGGAGGACGTGACATTGCTCACCATGCCAGAGGCTCCCAGTGGAGACCGGGGGTGTTGCAGCATGCAGGGCAGCATGTACAAAGCATGGCTGATGCTTGGCAGGGTTGCCATGTGCTGTAGCATCAGGGATGTGCACCACGCATGGGAGGGGTGCCCACACCAGAACAGGGAAAACACCGGTCTGTGGGTAGGCAATGACACCTGTCCCCATGCCCACTGATGGGTCTAACCTGCCTGGCCTTCCAGTGTCCTCACCCGGGCTCTCACCCACAAGCCAGAGACTGACTGTACAGAGCACCCAAGAGGAGGGGCGACCCCAACCCAGAGGGGTTAAGCTGGGGGTACCGGCTGTGTGGGTTGAGAGGGAGAAGAGAGGAGGCTCAGGAAGAAAGATTTCAGGCAGGGCAGGAACAAGCAGGGTGCCTGAGAGAGACTCCACAGACCATGACCGGAGGGAAAAAAATAGGTTAAAAAAAAAAGCATTGGAAACACCACCAAAATACACATCTGTGGCACCAGGACTTGGCATCCTGCAAATATGGGCCCAGCAGTACAATTCACTGGCACAATGGAGTGTCAGAGAAAGAAACACCCTGGACAATGTTGTGCAGAAATGTTATCAAGAGGAGCATATCTTTCACAGTGCACGATATATTTTCCCATTGACTATAATGGAGGCAAACAATGGCATAGCTTTTGAACAGAGCAACATTTTTCACTAACTCTTCAAAGGACACCAGAGCAGCACAGGACCCATGCATACAAACCAATCTGAAGCCACTCAAATGCATTCTTGTTGAACACCAAAAAATGTGATTGCCATTGTTTTTACAATGCACATGTATATTTTCCCATCGACTATAATGGGAGACCAAAAAATGGCAGAAGTTTGAATGGAGCAAGATGTTTTCACGAATCTTCAAAGGGCACCAGCACAGCTTAGGACCCATGCATACAACCCAATCAGAAGCCATTCAAATGCATTCTTCACTGCTGGTGGGAGCAACCAACTTGCACATTTCTGCATAACAACATAATATAAGCAGTAAACCACATGTCTTGGAGAGACAAAGACGCCTAGACCCAGTGCTCCTACGATGCCCATTACTGCATAACAATATACATCTGGCATACCTTTTGAGCTGTCCTATACCTTATAATGGGATCTTCCTGCACACCAAAAAAAGTGCTTGCCATTGTTTTCACAATGCACATATATACTTTTCCATTGACTATAATGAACATGCACCACGATTCCATGACTGTATATCCCAGTGATACAAAAATGTCCACAGCTGAAGATCTATGATGAATCTTTCTACATTCCAGATTTCAGGCCAATTGCAGAAACAGTTCAAAAGTTATTAAAGTGGAAATACATGAAATTTTAAAATTTTGCAGAAGCATAACTATGCGCCTCTTTAATTTTTACACACAGAACTACTGAAAGTCACATCTGTTGCACTAGGGCTACCTGCCCTATAAATTTCAGGAAAATATCACCATCCATTATCCTATGGGAAAAACATCAAAAACGTCATTCAATATCTCTGCAAAAAATTAATTTCCCAACACCTAAGCATCATAATTCACATCTCCAGGACATCCCCTCAAAACCCTTCAAATTTCAAGTAAAAAGACCAAACCATTTAAGAGTTATTTAATTTTAAAGTTTTTACACCTTTAAAAATTATTTGACTACGAGGCTGCAAAATAATCGGCCACGACCGTCGTCTAAGATAATTTTCAGCCACTAGGGGATATCTAGTTGTCCCAAATTTGGGCCATCTGGTCTTCCCTCATGGACATCTGGTCATGAAAATCTGACTGTCTGGTCATCCCCATGCAAACTAAGCTCATGATGAGATTTTGCAGGCTCGTGGCTGAAGATAGCTAGCGAGCCATGACCTAAGATTTTAAAACTTTAAAACTCTATTTTGACACAACTAAATGAAACCAGAGGCATGGGTCGATAGTGGGAAGCCCCTGACGAAACCCCATGCCTCATTAACACCTAAAGTCACCATGGGGTGAAATATTTACTTTTTCTGACCGCAAACTGAAAAAAAATAGCGGCTGTCACGGCAGGTACATTTCTGGCGACTGAAGATTTACCAGCTGTGAGTCTGCAAATTGTTTGACCGCAAGGGGAGACCAGATGGCCAGAACCACATTCTTAATTCAAAATCAACCATATAAATTTTCCCATAGGGTTATAATGGTAAGTTCAAACTTTAATAACTTTTGAATGGATTAATACCAACTTTTGTGCAAATCGTTGAACAGTTGCAAAGTTATTAATGTAAAATTTGAGGTTTAACATTAAAGTGCTACTCAACCCTAAATATAGGGCCTCAACTGTGGCCCTATAAAATATATATATATATATATATATATATATATATATATATATATATATATATATATATAGTGGCATGGAGTGCCACTATAGTTAAGTTAGTACCCATTTAAGGTTAAAGTGTGAAATTGTGCAGCTTAATAACTTTGCCACCATATGACAGATTTGCCTGAAACTTGGCAGGTATAGAGCAGTACCATAGATCTCAGGATCTGCCAAGTTTTGTACCAGTCGGATATACGGTTGCAGAGTTATAAAGAACATTCTGTAGTGCATTTACGCTTTTTTGCGCATTCTTTACTCATGCCTACAGGTCACACAGTTTGTGCGACTGGTTGAAAACTTAGGGAACATGTGGTCAGGGTCTGTTGTATGCCTTTCGAAGATTTCATGAAAAAATTTTAAACGGTTCAAAAGTTATTCAAAAAACAAGTCTCCCTTTATAGTCAATGGGAAAAGTTAACAAAAAGTTCAACAGTGTTGCAAATGACCCCTGTAGTGTCATGAGTCAGCCATTTTTTTTTTCAGTTAGTGGTCACAGAAATGCTTGGCATTTAAATGTGGGACCCTCTAGGGAACGGTTTGTTCTTTTGGGCTGAAACTTGGAGAGAGGAATGCCAACATCCCACAGATGTGCCTTTTGGTAGTTTGGTGACATAATATTTCAGGGATGCAAAGTTACATTACTGTGAAGTTGATGATTTTCCCCATAGACTAACATTGCAGCGCCTCACGCACCTTTCGGGCCTGTATCTAAAAAAAGCTTCAAGATACAGACTTTTGACGGAAAATGCTTCAGTGCAAAACTAGCCAGGAAAGTCATAAATCATATGAAATTTTAATTTCTTTTCTCGTCTATACGGTTCCTGAGATATAAGCAATTTAGTATTCCAAGTGCTCATTTTCTGCTCTGAGGCCCATTATTATGCACACATTATTTGTACTCACTGTGTTTCTCTATGCAGCTCTTGGGCAAAAAGGGTGTGAGCTTCTGTTACTGTTACAGATACTGTTCCCACTTGCGTTTGCGTTAGCATTCCGTTCACGCCACCGTATGCATTTCGCTTTGCGTTTTCATGCATTACTGTTAACATTTGCATTTCCACTACTGTTTCTGTTTGCATTTCATTTTGCATCACTGTGCGCATTACCATTTGCGTTTGTGTACATGCTTCTGTTTGTGTTTGTCTTTTTTTTGGCGTCATCATTGCTGTTACCGTTACCAATTGCATTTCCAATTGCATTACCATGACCGTGCGCTTTATGGTTTGCATTTCCTTACCCGCTTGTGCTTGCATTTCTATTACCGTTTGCATAATCGGTTATGTTTGCATCATCGTGTGCATTACCATTTCCATTTGCCTTTGCACTTCCATTTGCATTTCTGTTTGCATTTGTGTTTCCTTTGGCGTCATTGTTGGTGTTACCGTCAGTATTTGCATTTCCAATTGTGTTACTGTGACTGTCCGCGATAGAATTTGTGTTTGCATATGCACTTGTAATTGCATTTCTGTTTTCAGTAATGTTTGCGCTTGTGTTTCTATTATCGTTTGCATTACCATTAACATTTGTGTCACCATGTGCGTTACCATTTGTGCTTGCATTTGCATTACCGTTACTTCACTATTTATAGTGCACATTCTTAAAAAGAAGAGAAATTCAAGTAAAAAAAACTCTGTTTAATGCATCAGTTAGGGTTGTTCCATAGCGACAAAAGCAAGAAAATTCAATGTTAGGGTTCCCACCCTCTTGCACCCCACCCCCACCAACAGGCATTGAGGTGTGCATTGGGGGCATCGGTCCTAACTCTCACCTCATTTTCCTGTACAGCACCACCTCAGCTTGTTTACACATGGGATGGGGTGAGAGTTAGGACCGTGGAGATGGAGTGCAAGGGGGGTTGGAACCCTAACATCGAATTTCCTCACTTTTGTCACTGTGGAACAACCATAACTGATGCATTAAATGAGTTTTTTGCCATGAATATACACATATATATATATATATATATACATATATATATATATATATATATATACATCCGCACAGGTGTGGTCTATAGACCACCAGCCCAGGAGGAAGAAACAGATAGGGAGCTGATGATAGCCATCCAAAGGATGGCAGACAAGAGTGAGGTAGTACTGATTGGAGACTTCAATATTCCAGAAGTGGACTGGAGCATCCCAGCAGCAGCATCAACTAGGAGCAGATTTATCCTGGACTCCCTTCCGGGTGCCTTCCTCAAGCAACTGGTCATGGAACCAACTCGGCAGAAGGCAATACTGGACCATGTGCTCACAAACAGGGACAGTGTGATGGGGGTAACAGTGGGGGAGCACCTGGGGAACAGTGACCACCAGTCATTGTGGTTTGAAATCACAGAAAAAGCAGAACCAAACCACACAAAAACACGAATCCTGGATTTTTAGGGGGCAGACTTTGGGAAAATGGGGAGATACTTGAAAGAGGCATTAAGGGGAATGGGGCAGGAATCAGGGGTTGAGGAACAGTGGGCAGTATTTAAAATAGGGATTACAAGAGCAACAGAATTATGCATTAAGCAGGTTAGCAAGAGGAAAAGGAAGAGGAGACAATTATGGTTTTCCAAAGAGGTAGCAAAGAAAGTGAAAGCCAGAAAGATTGCATTCAGGCAATACAAAAAGACACAGGCATAAGGGGATAGGGAGAAGTACCAGGAGAAGCAAAGGGAGGCAGGGAGGTCAGTAAGGGAAGCCAAAGCTCAGACAGAAGAACACATTGCAAAATCAGTGGGTAGAGGGGACAAAACCTTTTACAGGTACATAAGTGAAAAAGAAAGACAAAGGGAGGATAGTGAGACTGAAGGGGAGAACGGGGCCGATGGAGGATGATAACAGTAAAGCTGACATATTGAACAGGTATTTCTGCTCAGTCTTTACTGAGAAAGAGGAGGGTAATGGGTCTGAAGGAGTACAAGGGTGAGAATGGTGCAGAAATGGGCACAAGTCCTTTACAGAAAGGGTCCTGAAGGAACTGGAAGTTCAGAGTTGATAAAGCAATGAGGCCAGATGGGTGCACCCCAGGGTCCTTAAAGAACTAAGAGAGGTGGTGGCTGAACCTCTGGCTATCCTGTTTATCCAATCACTGGAAACAGGAGGTACCCAAAGACAGGAGGACAGCAGATGTAGTCCCCTTATACAAAAGTGGGAACAAGAGAAGCGGGAACTACAGACCAGTCAACCGCACCTGTAGTGGGGAAGATCATGGAAGCACTACTGAAGGAGAGATTGGTGGAACATCTGGTTGTCAATGGACTACAGGACCCAAGGCATCATGGTTTCACCAGGGGAGGTCATGTCAGACCAACCTCGTTGAATTTTTTGACTGGGTGACTAGGGAGGTGGATCAAGGGATGGCAGTGGACATGGCCTATCTGGACTTCAGCAAGGCCTTTGACACTGTGCCACATAGAAGACTATTACAAAAACTGGGGAATATGGGTGTGGGCAGGACAGTAGTGTGGTGGGTAGGTAATTGGCTGGGCAGCAGGACACAAAGGGTAGTGGTAAATGGCTGTCACTCCACAGAGGGAAGAGTGACCACAGGGATCAGTGCTGGGACCGGTCCTATTCAACATCTTCATCAGTGACATTGCGCAGGACCTAGAAGGCAGAATTTCACTGTTCGCTGATGACACAAAGCTCAGTAACAGAGTAGACACACCAGAGGGTGTAGACAGAATGAGAAGGGACCTGCAGAAACTTGAAGAATGGTCAGGGGTTTGGCAGTCGAAATTCAATGCAAAGAAGTGCAAGACAATGCATATGGGGCACAAAAACCCTGGCACAATATATCAGTTGGAGGGTGAGGATATAGCATGCACCAAGCAGGAAAGGGATCTTGGGGTTATCATCTCTGATGACCTCAAGATAGGGAAGCAGTGTGACAAGGCAGCAGGTAAAGCAAATAGGATGCTGGGATGCATAGGCAGGGGCATCACCAGCAGGAAAAGAGAGGTCATAATTCCACTATACAAGACACTAGTGAGGCCCCACCTGGAGTACAGTGTACAGTTCTAGAGACCTTACCTACGTAAGGACATAGACAGGGTAGAGAAGGTTCAGAGGAGGGCAACAAAGATGGTACATGGATTGCATCACAAGTCCTATGAGGACAGGCTGAAGGAACTGAATATGTACTCCCTGGAGGAGAGGAGGGAGAGAGGGGATATGATAGAGACATACAAGTATCTTACAGGGAGGAACAGGGTGCAGGAATACACTATTTTTAAGTGAAAAAGATGTTCCAGGACTAGAGGGCATGTGATGAAGTTGGAGGGAGGATGATTCAGATGAAACGTGAGGAAGAATTTCTTCACAGAATGGGTGGTGGACAAGTGGAACACCCTGCCAGAGGAAGTGGTGGGGGCTGAAACAATCACGGGATTTAAGAATGCATGGGATAGACATAAAGAAATTCTGGAGGTCAGGGGTAAGGGACAACAGACTTCTAGGAAAACATAAACTGAACTTACAAGCTCAAATGGGCACACTGGGTGGGCCATAGGCCCTTATCTGCCGACACTGTCTATGTATCTAATATACTGTATATACAGTATATATAATTAGAGGCAAAAAAATCCATTTAATGCATCAGTTAGGGTTGTTCCACAGCAACAAAAGTGAGGAAATTCAGTGCTAGGGTTGAAAACCCCCCTTGGACCCCCTAGCCCACCCCCAACTGGCATTGGGGTGCGCATTGGGGTCGACCAGCCTTAACTCTCACCCCATCACATGTGTAAAGAAGCTAGAGGTATCGGAGAATGGGTGAGAGCAGGCTCTGAAGATCCCAATGCTACCCCAATGCCAAGGTGGGCTGGGGTCCATGGGGGTTTTCAACCTAACACTGAATTTCCTCACTTTGTTGCTGTGAACAACCCTAACTGATGCATTAAACAGAGTTTTTTGCCTCTAATTTTCCTTCTTTTTCAGAATGATATTGAGAAATAGTGAATGTAATCAGGCCCCGCGCTCCCACCAAGTGATGTCTTGTGACATAGTAACAGGAACAGCAACATAAACAGAAGCGCTAACAGTGGTACACATGGTAATGCAAGCGTGAATGAGAACAGAAAGGGTAACGCACACGGTGGCGTAGACGGGAACGGTCCGCCATGTGATGTCTTGTCACACAGTAACATGGTGCCCGCAAATGCAAATGGTAATGGGCATGGTGACGCAAAGCAAAACAGAAAGAGAAACAGTACTGTAGATAGAAATGGTGAAAAATAATGGAATCGCAAGTGCACATGAAAATGCAAAAGATAACGTACATGGTGGTGCAGGCGTGAACGATAAGTGAAACGGTATGGAACTGCAAGCGAAAGGGCAACAGTAACAGTAATGGAAGCGCACAGGCTGGTTTGCCCAAAAGCTTCATAGAGAAAGACAGTGAGTACAAAGAATGTATGCATAATAATGGTTCTCGGAGCAGACAATGAGGAGTTGGAATACTAAATTGCTTATATCTCAGGAACCATATGACGCAGAAAAAAAATTTAAAAGTCATATGATTTATGACTTTCCTGGCTAGTTTTGTACTTAGCCCCAAATAAGGGGCTAAGAGTTTTTCTGACAAAAAGTTCGTATCTCGCACCGTTTCCGAGATACGGGCCCTGAAAGGCACGGTGAACGCCGTAATGTTATCCTATGGGGAAAAAAGACGTTCAGAGTACCATAACTTTGGCTCCCTGTAATATTTTTTCACCAAACCACTAAAAGGCACATCTGTGGGATGTTGGCTGTCTTCCCTCCAAATTTCAGCCCAAAAGACTGAACCTTTATTTTGCAGCAGGCGCCAAAGGATTGCTGCAATGCGTTGGATGCCGTAATGTTATCCTATGGGAAAAAGTGTCAACTTTGGAGTGTCTTAACTTTGCCACCATGTGATATTTTTTCAACAAAAGACTGAAAGTCACATCTGTGAGATGTTGGCTGCATTCCTTCCAAATTTCAGCCCAAAACACCAAACCGTTCTTTTGCAGCGGGGTGCCAAAGAATTGCTGTCATTTTCCACAGCCTAGAAAAGTACTATCGCAATTTGTGAAAGTTTTCGCAAATTCATTCGACAGTGTCGCAAGTGCAAAAATACTTTGCGAAAGTACTTTTTCCAGAAATGTGAAAAACATATTTCTGGGGTGTTTTACCCTAAAATAAAGACATGGCTAGCATCCTCAGGGTCCAACTAGGTGAATACAAAAAGAATTACGTTGCTAGAGGGTCCCAAATTTAAATGGCAAGCATTTTTCTGATCACCAACTGAAAACAAAATGGTGGATTTGAGACAGTAAAAGGGCCATTTGTGAAAGTAAAAACTGCATTTGCGACACTGTCAAACTTTTTGTTAACTTTTCCCATTGACTTATAATGGGAACTTGTTTTTTGAATAACTTTTGAACCATTTAATATTTTTTCACGAAATCTTTGAAAGACACATCAGGGACCCCAGCCACACGTTCTCTGAAGATTGTGGACTGGTCGCACAAACCGTGCAACCTGTAGGCGCGACCATAGAATTCCAAAAAAAGCGTAAACGCATGTGCAGATTACACTTAATAACTCCACAGCCATATATCTGACCAGTACAAAACTTGGCATATCCCAAGGCGTATGGGTCTTGATCATGTATTACAAATTACAGGCAAATGCATCAAATGGTTGCAAAGTTATTAAGGTGCAAAATTTTGGGTTTAACATGTAAATGGCTCCTCAACCCTAACTATGGTAGCACTACTGTGCTACCATAATATCTATACTCATTGCAAAAAACTTCGTTAATGCATCAGTTAGGGTTGAATTGACAAAAGTAGGGAAATGATGTGTTAGGGTTGAGACCCTAACCTCATCACCCTACCACCACCCCCACCCTCCACAGACCAACAGTCAATGGGGTGTGCCTTGGGGTCATCAGCCCTAACTCTTACCCCATTCCATGTGTAAGAAAGCTGACATGGTGCAGTATAGGAGAATGGGGTAAGAGTTAAGCCCCATGACCCCGCAGTACACCCCGTCAACTGTTGCTCTGTGGAGGGTGGGGGTGGTGTGGTAGGGTGGGAGGGTTAGTCTCAACCCCAAGCCTCATTTCCTTACTTTGTCACTTCATCCCCAACCAATGCATTAATGAAGTTTTTGCAATGAAGTTCCTTACTTTTGATAAAGTGTAATCTTACCTTTATAAGGTTTTGGAATGCAGGGCCCATAATGAACTGCCATCTTCCTGTAGGAGTGCAGGGCCCAGTATTGCATAACAGGTGGCCAAGCAGTCCCATTACTGCATAATGGCATCCATATGTGGAGCACGATTTTCTCCGGGCTATGTGCTTCCACCTATCTATAATTGTAGAGATGCAGCACATGCCTGGACTCATTCCAAGTAACCCTTGTGCTACAAATGGCACAATATCTCAGTAACTGTAGCAACCTTGGAAAACATTCCACTGCAGTTGCAATGATGGACTGGCAACCTGTATGCCACCAAAAGGCACCGCGTTCTCCACAATGTCATCCTATTGAAAATGTATCAACTTCTGAATGCCATAACTATGGAACCAATGCCAATTTTTACACCAAGCTAGGATAGGTCACATCTGTGGGACAACCCCTTCGCACCCTGCAAATTTCAAGTCAAAAGTCCTAACAATTTCTTTGCAGTGAACTGTCAAAGAAACAGCAACCTTTAAAAATCCCTGTTCGTGAGGTGTCAAAATCCTTGTTCACGATCCGAATCCTTGTTTGTGTGTTGTCAAAATCCTTGTTCATGAGAAATCCTTGTTCATGAGATATGGCCATCTGGTCATCCCTCACAAACAAGGATTTTGACATCTTATGAACAAGATTTCTACCTCACAAACAAGGATTCTTATAATCCTTGTTCGTGAGGTGTCAAAATCCTTGTTCATGAGCTGAATCCTTGTTCATGAGGTGTCAGAATCCTTGTTCATGAGACATCATTGTTTGTGAGATAGGGCCATCTGGTCCTGATCTCACAAACAAGGATTTTGACACTCACAAACAAGGATTCTGACATCTCATGAACAAGGATTCCTTTTATAATCCTTGTTCATGAGGTGTCAAAATCCTTGTTTGTGAGCCAGATCCTTGCTCATGAGAAATCTTTGTTCATCAGATAGGCCATCTAGTCTGATCTCATGAACAAGGATTTTGACATCTCATAAACAAGGATCAGGAGTGAGTCGAACAAGGATTTGAACATTTTAAAACAGCAGTTTTTGACAAAACTAAAGAACCAAAGCCATGGGTTAGTAAAGGGCATCACCCTGAACAAAACCCATACTTTAATGTCCACAGAAGACACCCCTGGTGCAAGTCACAAGGTTTTGTTTGTCAGTAAAATTGAAAAACAAGATGGCGGCTCAAGATCAAGGATTTTTTAAATCTTTGTTCATGAGCTGTCAAAATCCTTGTTCATGAGGCAAATCCTTTTGGCAAAAATATCCCTATCAAAGACTGCAGAACATGCTCAGAACCAGAAATTTTAAAATGCTATCATGGAAAGAGGCACTCAGAAATAATTTCAGAGCACCGCTTTTCATGAGCGCTCATAAAATAGACAGTCAGCGGCTGGCCCTGGCGATGAGAGGGGGGCTGTGCTAGTTGCCAGCTGGGGAAGGGTTGGGGGTGCTAGGTGGGTTGGCATGGCTGGGTGGAAGGGTGGCCAGCCACTAGACTACCAGGAAAGGGCAACTGCTTATGGATTTTATTATGATGGGGGGCTGCTAGACTACCAGGGATATAAAGAGTAATAATTATATACAGATTGGGGGCCACTATACCACCAGGGAGATAAATAACAAATATAGAAGCAAGACACATTTGGGAGGGGCACTAGACTACCAGGGATAAAAATAAAAATATATTTCTTCAATACAGATTGGGGGGCTACTAGATGACCAGGGATACAATGATCATTATATATATCTTAGCATGATGTGGGGGCACTAGACTACCAGGGGTATAAAAAACTTATATTTCTTTATTCAGATGGGGCAGAATGAAGCCCCCTGAGCAAAACACACCCTCGGTTAACTGTCTAGGGCACCCCTGGGCTTGAAAAATGAGTTTTAAAATCTGGCCATCTCGTCCCTCACTCTTTGGTCATGACCCTGCAAATTCTTTGATCATGAGCCTGCAAATTCTTTGACCGCGAGATTCTTTGATCACAATCGTGCATCGTGAGGGAGGGACAAGATGGCCAGATTAAAAAATCAATTATCTCAGCCTAGGGGTGTGCTAGGAAGACACATGAGGGTGGGTTTTACTCAGGGGCTTCTTTCTGACAAACCATGGTGGTAGTTTGCCGCAATTCTGTTAATTTTTTTAATTTGAAGACTTTTTATTCTTTGATCGTGACCATGCAAATTGTTTCATCATGAGATTCTTTGATTGCGATCGTGCATCGTGAGTGAGGGACGAGGTGGCCCAATTTAAAAATAAATTTTCTCAGCCCAGAGGTGTACTAGGAAGTCAAATGAGGGTGGGTTTTACTCAGGGGGCTTCGTTCTGACGAACCATGGCGGTGGTTTACCCCAATTCCATCAATTTTTTTATTTATAAGGTTTTTAATTCTTTGTTCATGAGCCTGCAAATTCTTTGATCGTGAGATTCTTTGATCACCATCTTTGATCGTGAGGGCAGGACAAGATGGCCAGATTTTTTATAATGGAATAGATAGGAAAATGTTACTAATCTTTGACATTCAATATCTCGGAAATGGTTTGGTCTTTTTACTTGAGATTTGGAGGGAAGAAAGGCTATATAATGCAGATGTGGCTTCTGGTAGTTTGGTCAAAAAACATTACAGGGCAGCAAATTTACGGCACTATGAAGTTGATGCTTTTCCCCGTAGGATAACATTACGGCGTCCACTGCATTACAGGAATTCTTTGCTGCCCTACTGCAAAATAATGGTTTGGTCTTTTGGGATGAAATTTGGAGGGAAGGAAGCCAATATCTCACAGATGTACCTTTTGGTGGTTTGGTGAAAAAATGTTACAGGGCGGCAAACTGACAGCACTCCGAATTTAACACTTTTTCCCTTAGGATAACATTATGGCATCCATTGCGCCTTTCAGGGCCCATATCTCGGAAATGGTGCGAGATACGGACTTTTTGTCACAAACATGCATAGCCCCCCAAACAGGGGCTAAGTGCAAAACTACACAGGAAACTCATAATTCATATGAAATTGTAATTTTTTTTCTATGCTGTACAGTTCCTGAGATATAAGCAATTTAGTATTCCAAATCCTAATTTTGTGCTCCGAGGTCCATTATTATGCATACATTCTTGGTTTTCACAGTGTTTTTTAATGCAGTTTTTGGGGAAAAGAAGAGTGTGCCCTTTCATTACTGTGCCACTTAATGTTTGCAGTTGCGCTTCCGTTACAGTTTGTGTCACCATTCCTGTCTACTCCACCATGTGCTTTACGGTTTGCGTTTTTGTTTGTGCTTGCATTTCTGTTTCTGTTTCATTTGGCGTTATTGTTGCTGTTACCATTACCATTTTTATTTGCAATTGTGGTACCGTGCCTGTGCACGTTACGGTTTGCATTTCCGTTCGCACTTGTGTTAGTGTTTGCGTTTCTAATTCCTTTGGCTTTATTGTTGCTGTTACCATTACCATTTGCATTTATAATTGCGGTACCATGACCGTGCATGTAATGTTTTGTGTTTCTGTACATGCTTGCATTTGCATTTCCCTTTCCTTTGGCGTTATTGTTGCTGTTACCATTATCATTTGCATTTACAATTGCGGTTCCGTGACTGTGCGCTTTATGGTTTGCATTTTACAACACGCTTGCATTTCTGTTTACTTTGCCATTATTGTTGCTGTTACCATTACCATTTGTGTTTACAATTGTGGTACTGTGACCATGCGTGCAACGGTTTGTGTTTCCATATGCACTTGCGTTAACATTTCCATTTCTGTTTCCTTTGGCATTATTCTTGCTGTTACTGTTACCATTTGCATTTACAATTGTGGTACTGTGTCCGTGCACGTTATGGTTTGCGTTTCCGTACGTGTTTACATTTACATTTCCGTTTCTGTCTCCTTTAGGCGTTATTACTGCCACCATTACCATTTGCATTTACAATTGCAGTACTGTGAATGTGCATGTTACCAGTTGCATTTCATATGAAATTCCATTTGTGTCTCTGTTTCTGTCACTGTTAAGCTATGGCGTCACTTTGTGCTTGCATTTCTATTTCTGTTAATGTTACCATTTATGTTTGCAACACCATGTGTGTAACTGTTTGCACTTGTGTTTGCATTGCACTTACTATTACTATGTCACACAAAATCACGTGGCTGGCCCCACTCCACCAATTTGCTCAACTTTCTACTTTTCTATTCTTTCTTAAAAAGTAAGGAAATTATATGCAAAAAACTTTGTTAATGCACCAGTTAGGGTTCTTCTACAGTGAAAGAAGTGAGAAAATTCAATGTTAGAGTTCCCACCCCTTGCACCCCACCAACAGGCATTGGGGTGTGCGTTGGGGTCATTGGCCCTAACTCTCACCCCATTTTATTACACTGCACCACATCAGCTTGTTTACACATGGGATGGGGTGAGAGTTAGGACCAGTAACCTCAATGCACCCCAATGCCTGTTGGTGGGGGCAAGCTGGGGAGTTAGTTTTAAGGGTGGGAACAATAGGTAGATTTCCTCACTTTCACTGTGAAACAACTGTCAATAACAAAGTTTTCTGCATAGAATATATATAAATATATATATTCATGGCAAAAACTCAGTTTAATGCATCACTTGGGTTGTTCCACAGCAACAAAAGTAAGAAAATTCAGTGTTATGGTTGAAAGCCCACCTTGCACCCACAGTCCGCCCCAACACGGCATTGGGGTGTGCATTGGGGTCATCGGCCCTAATTCTCACCCATCACATGTGTAAACAAGCTGAGGTACAGGAGAATGAGGTGAGAGTTGGGACTGATGACCCTAGCACACCCCCAATGCCAGTTGGGGCGGGCTGGGGTGCAAGGGGCTTAATCCTAATACTGAATTTCCTCACTTTGTTGCTGTGGAACAACCCTAACTGATGCATTAAACTGAGTTTTTTGCCATGAATTTCCCTTCTTTTTGAGAATGAGGACTATAAATAGTGAATGGAATGTGGTGGTGAGAGCACGGGCCCTTTGGGCCCCGTGCTCCCACCACATGATTCTTTGTGACTTAGTAACGGTAACTGCAATGCAAACACAAGCGCTAATGGTTACGCACATGGTGATGCAAACGTAAATGTCAAAGCAAACGTTAATAGAAACGCAAGCTCAAAGTGACGCCAAAGTGACACAAATGGAGACACAAGCACATACAGAAATACAACTGGTAATGCGTGCGGTCATGGTACCACTATTGTAAATGCAAATGTTAACTGTTACAGCAACAATAATGCCAAAGGGAACAGAAATGGAAATGCAAATGCAAGCGCATATGGAAATGCAAAGCATAATGCACACGGTCATGGTAACGCAATTGCAAACACAAATGGTAAAGGTAACAGCAAAAACAACACCAAAGGAAACATAAACAAAAAAGCAAATGCAAGCACATATGGAAACGTAAACCATTATGCACACAGTCATGGTACCACAATTGTAAATGCAAATGGTAATGGTAACAGCAACAATAATGCCAAAGGAAACAGAAAAGGAAAAAAAAATGTAAGTGCATACGGAAACACAAACTGTAACACGCACGATAACTGTACCGCAGTTGGAAAGGCAATGGTAATGGTAACAGTGAAAATAACGACAAAGGAAACAGAAACGGAAATGGAAGCACAAGCACATATGAAAACACAAAGCATAACGCACATGGTGACGGTAATGCAAACAGAAATGCAAATGGTAATGGTAACAGCAGCGATGATGCCAAATGAAAGACAAACGGAAACGCAAATGCAAACGGAAGGGTGACGCAAACACAAATAAACGTCGCGGTGGCGCAAATGTAAACACAAAGACAAACAGAAGTGGAAACACAAATGGTAAAGTAATGCAAACGCAAGCGCCAATGAAAATGCAAAGGGTAATGCACACGGTGGCGACATGGGAACGGGAATGCAAATGGGTATGGAAATGCAAGCAGGAATGGTAAGGAGTAAGTAATGGAATCTCACACCCTGGTTTTCCCTAACAGCTGCATAGAGAAACTCAGTGAGTACAAAGAATGTATGCATAATAATGGGGCTCAGAGCAGAAAATGAGGAGTTGGAATACTAAATTGCTTATATCTCAGGAACCATACGACCTAGAAAAAATATACAAATTTTGTATTAATTGTGACTTTCCTGGCTAGTTTTGTACTTAGCCCCTATTTTGGGGGCTAAGAATTTTTCTAATGAAAAGTCCATATCTCGCACCGTTTCTGAGATACAGGCCCCAAAAGGCACGGAAGATGCCGTAATGTTTATCCTATGGGAAAAATGTGGAATTTGGAGTGCCGTAACTTTGCTGCCTGTAATATTTTTTCACCAAACCACCAAAAGGCACATCTGTGGGATGTTGGCTTTCTTCCCTTCAAATTTCAGCCCAAAAGACCAAACCGTTGTTTCGCAGCAGGGGGACAAACAATTCCTGTCATTTTGGCCATAATGTTGCGACGTAGTGTCATGATTTGCAACACTTTTGCAAAACAAATCATGAAAGTGTCACAGGTGTGACACTACTTTGCGGCACTGCTTTTCCCAAAAATTCAAAAACATATTTCTGGGGTGTGTAACCCCAAAATAAAGACATGCCTAGAATCCTCAGGGCTCAACTAGGTAAACAAAAAAAGAACTGCGTCCCTAGATAGTCCCAATTTTAAATGCCAAGCATTTCTGTGATCAGTAACTGAAAAAAATGGCTGACTCATGACACTACAGGGGTTATTTGTGACACTAAAAGCTACATTTGCAACACTGTCAAACTTTTTGTAAACTTTTCCCATTAACTGTAATGGGAAACTTGTTTTTCAATAACTTTTGAACTGTTCAATATTTTTCATGAAATCTTCAAAGGCACATCAGGGACCCTGGCCACATGTTCCCTGAAGTTTTTGGACTGGTTGTGCAAACCAGTAACCTGTAGGCACAAGCAAAGAATGTGCAAAAGTAAATGCACATCCTGAGATCTGTGAAGATGCCCCATGCCTGACAAATTTCAGGCAACCGTTGAACAATGGCAAAGTTATTAAGGTGCAAAATTTCACCATTTAACCATAAAATGGGGTACTCAACCCTAACTATGGTAGCACTACTGTGCTACCATAATATATATTAGAAGCAAAAAATAAATTTAATGCATCAGTTAGGGTTGTTCCACAGCGACAAAAGTGAGCAAATTCAGTTTTAGGGTTGAAAACCCTCTTGGACCCCCAGCCCACCCCCATACCCGGCAACGGGGTGCGCGTTGGGGTCATTGGCTAACTCTCACCCCATCACATGTGTAAAAAGCAGAGGTATAGGAGAATGGGGTAAGAGTTAGGACTGGCGACTCCAATGGGCACCCTGATGCCAGTTGTGGGAGTGGGCTGGGGTTCTAAGGGTTTTCAACCCTAACACCAATTCTCCTACCTTTTTTATGTGGAACAACCCTAACTGATGCATTAAATGGAGTTTGTTGCTCTAATTTCCTTCTTTGAGAATGATGATGACAAATAGTGAAAGTAATGCAGTGGCGCTCCTGCCACATGATGTCTTGTGACATAGTAACAGGAACAGCAACACAAACAGAAGTGCCAACAGTGGTGCACATGGTAACAAAAATAAATAGTAAAGGAAGCGTTAATAGAAATGCAAGTGCACAGTGGCGACAAAGCGAGCAGTGATGCAAGCGGACATTGAAGCATGTATGAAAAACACAACTGGTAATGAACAGTGATGGCAATGGTATTTTAAATGGAAATGTTAAGTGTCACAGCAAAAAGAGCGCAAAGGAACAGAAAGCATAGCGCTAAGCACACTGCGTGAAATGTAAACCGTAGTGCACAACCATGAATATAGTAAACACAAATGGTAAAGTTAACATGAAGAATAATGCCAAAGGAAACAGAAATGAAATGGGAATGGTGGCGCAGCGACGAAATGCAAACCGTGAATGCACATGGTCAATGAACTGCAATTGTTAACGCAAATGGTAACGGTAACAGCAACAATAATGCCAAAGGAAAGAGAAATGCAAATGCAAGCGAGTACAGAAAAGCAAACCATTATGCGCACAGTCATGGTACCACAATTGTAAATGCAAATGGTAACAATAACGCAAAAATAACACCAAAGGAAACAGAAACGAATCAGAAACGCAAGCGTGTACAGAAATGCAAACCATAACACACGTGGATGGTACCGCAATTGCAAATGAAACTGGCAATGGTAACAGCAACAATAACGTCAAACAACACAGAAACACAAACGCAAGTGAAAACGCAAACTGTAATGCACACGGTGGCGTAGATGGTAACGGTGCTGCAAACAGTAATGAAAACGCAACTGGAAACGCTTAACTGGCACAGTAATGAAAGGGCACACCTTCTTTTCCCTAAAATGCATTGGAAAGCACAGTGAAAACAAAGAATGTATACACAACAATGGGCCTCGGAGCAGAAAATGAGGACTTGGAATATTCAATTGCTTATATCTCAGGAACTGTACGATGTAGAAAAACAATGTAAATTTCATATGAATTATGACTTTCCTGGCTAGTTTTGTACTTAGCCCCATTAGGGGGCAAGTATTTTTGTGACGAAAAGTCCGTATCTCGCACCGTTTCTGAGATACCAGCCCCGAAAAAGGCGCGACAGCTGCCGTAATGTTATCCAATGGGAAAAAGTATTAACTTCAGAGTGCCGTCACTGTGCTGCCCTGTAATATTTTTTCACCAAGCCATCAATAGGCATATCAGTGGGATGTGGGCTTTCTCCCCTTCAAATCTCAGCCCAAAAGACCAAACCGTTATTTTGCAGCAGGACGGCAAAGGATTCCTGTAATGCGGCGGATGCTGTAATGTTATCCTATGGGAAAAAGTGTCAAATTTGGAGTGCCGTAACTTTGCCTCCCTGTAATATATTTTCACCAAAACACTGAAAGCACATCTGTGAGATGTTGGCTGCATTCCCTCCAAATTTCAGCCCAAAAGACCAAACTGTTCTTTTGTAGCAGGGTGGCAAAGAATTGCTGTCATTTTGCCGTAGCCTGGAAAAATAATGTTGCAATTTGCAAAAGCTTTCGCAAAAAATTGTGAGACTTTCGTGAGTGTGACACTACTTTTCGAAAGTACTTGTTCCAGAAGTTTGAAAAATATAATTCTAGGGTGTTTAACCTCAAAATAAAGACATGCCTAGCATCCTCAAGGTCCAACTAGGTAAACAAAAAGAATTGTGTTGCTAGAGGATCCCAAATTTAAATGCCAAGCATTTTTCTGATCACCAACTGAAAACAAAATGGCAGATTTGCGAAAGTAAAAGGGCCATTTGTGACACTAAAAGTGCATTTGCAAAAGTGTCGAACTTTTTGTTAACTTTTCCCATTGACTTATAATGGGAACTTGTTTTTTGAATAACTTTTGAACCGTTCAATATTTTTTCATGAAATCTTCAAAAGGCACATCAGGGACCCCGGCCACACGTTCCCTGAAGCTTTTAGACTGGTGGCACAAACCATGCGACCTGTAGGTGAGAGCAAAGAATTTGCAAAAAAGCATAATTACTCATTTCATTGTTGCTTAATAACTCCACAGAGGTATATCCAACCGGTATGAAACTTGGCAGATCCCAAGATGTACCTGCCCCATCGTGCATACCAAATTTCAAGCAAATCCATTGAACGGTGGCAGTTATTAAGGTGCAAAATTTGACCCTTTAACCTTAAAAGGGCTACTCAACCCTAACTATGGGAGCACTACCGTGCTGCCATAATATATATATATATGTATTAGAGGCAAAAACTCCATTTAATGCATCAGTTAGGGTTGTTCCACAGTGACCAGCGAGAAATTCGGTGTTAGGGTTGAAAGCCCCTTATGCGCTCAGCCCACCCACCAACCGGCATCCAGGTGCATGTTGGGGTCATTAGCCTAACTCTCACCCCATCACATGTGTAAAAAGCAGAGGTATAGGAGAATGGGGTGAGATTAGGACCAATGACCCCAATGTACACCCGATGCAGGTTGGTGGGGTGAGCTGAGGTCAAGGGTTTCAACCCTAACACTAATTCCTCACTGTTGATGTAGAACAACCTAACTGATAAATGATTTACCTCTTTCTTTTTGAGAATGATGACAAGAAATAGTGAATGTAATGTGGTGGAGGGCGCGAGGGCCTTCTGCCATGTGATGTCTTGTGACATAGTAACAGGAACAGCAATGCAAACAGAAGCACCAACAGTGGCACACATGGTAATGCAAACATAAATGGTAAAGAAGCGTTAATAGAAGCGCATGAAAGCGCAAAGTGGCCTTGAAATGACGGTGACACAAATGGGCGCTGAAGCGTGTGCGAGAGCGCAACTGGTAATACGAACAGTGATGGCAGCGGTATTTTAAATGAAATGTTAAGTGTCACAGCAAAAAGAGCGTGAAAGGAACAAGCGGAAACACAAAGCATAGCGCACATGTAAACACAAACTGTAATGCGCACTGTGCAGTACAGCAATTGTAAATGCAAATGGTAAAGTTAACATGAAGAATAATGCCAAGGAAACAGAAATGGAAAGCGGAACAGAAAGCGTGTGAAACACAAACTGAAAATGTGCAGGGGCACAGTACCGCAATTGTAAATGCAAATGGTAATGGTAAAAGCAACAATAACAGCAAAAAGAAACAGAAAGCATGAAAATGCAAGCACATATGCAAATGCAAACCATAATGCACCAGGGCACAGTACTGCAATTGCAAAAGCAAATGGTAACTGTAACAGCAAGGAAGGCATAAAACAAAGAGAAAGCGGATACATAAATGAAAGGGCTGCCAGAAGCTCGCAAATGGCAATGCGCATTGTGACACAAAAAAGGCAAACAGAAACAGTAGTGGAAATGCAAATGGTAACAGTATTAAGCATAGCGCAAATGACAACACAAAGGGTAACCACGCGCGGTGTCGTGAGAGAATGAGTAGCATAAACAGTGACATAAACGCAAGTGGAAACAGTAACTGTAACAGTAACGGAAGTGCATACCCTGTTTTTGCCAAACAGGTGCATACAGAAACACAGTGTGTACAAATAATGTATGCATTGCAATGGGCATTGAAGCTTAAAACGAGCATTGGAAGTACTTAATTGCTAATATCTCAGCAACTGCACGATGTAGAAAAAAATTTAAATTTCACAGAAATCATGATTTTGCTGGCTAGGTTTTTGTTATTAGGGGCTATGTAACTCGCAACAAAAAATCTATATCTAGCATTGATTTCGAGATACTAGCCCTAAAAGGCATGGCGTATGCCACCATGTTAGTCTATGGGGAAAAATGCCAACTTTGGAGTACTGTAACTTTGCAGATGTGCAATATTTTTATCAAACCACCAAAGGCACATCTGTGAGATGTTGGCTGTATTCCCACCAAATGTCATCTCAAAAGACCAAACCGTTCTTTTGCAGCATGGTGACAAAGAACTGCTGTCATTTGTGCCATAGTCTGAAAAAAGTAGTGTCGTGATTTGCGAAAGCTTCTAAAACATTTGCAAAATGTCATGACTGCGACCTACTTTGCGACACTACTTTTTAAGAAATTTGAAAAACAAATTTCTAAGGTGTTTAACCCCAAAATAAAGACATGCCCAGCATCCTCAGGGCTCGACTAGGTAAACTAGGGCTGTGCGAATACCTTTTCCCGAATATTCGGTATTCGGGTCCCAAGTATTCGGTATTCGTTATTCGGTATTCGGCCAGAAAAGGTGTTTTTTTAAGAAAACTTTAAAAAAGCACTTCAGCAACACCATTAATCACCCATTGAACCTGGTATACCATATACGCCTCAATGACACTTCAGCCACCAACATTGAGCTCTCACTAATGCAACACAAGCTTCATGTGGCACACTCGATCCACCACAACACACACAATAGCACTCTGAAAACAATATCAAGCATTGCATTGGGTCAGCACTAGAGGGTGTTCATGGTCACAGACATGGGGTTGAAGGTGCTTCAGCCATGGGAATAGGAATAATGGTAGCAGTGGCTGCAGTAGTGGTGACAGCTGAAAGGGTGGCTGATGCAAGAATGGCACTGGAGGTGGTGGGAAGCACATTGGCTGTGGATGTAGCAGCCATGATGGTAGCAGTAGGGACACTGGTGGTGGTGTCTGCTGCTTGCTGCACAAAGCATGTATGCTCTAATTCTACCCTACTACTGCACAATAGGATGTGACAGTGAACGTACAGATGGACAGGTGGTGACACTAGCAGTAGTAGTACTGCTAATGGTATTAGTGGTAGTAGTACTATTATCAATGCTACAAGAACTAAAAGGCTTGCTTGGGGAGAACAACATTTGAGCCCATCGAATAAAGAGAGACACCTGCATGTCATTGTCTATGTAGTCTATCTCACCACCTTCTCTGGAATTGTATTATGTATCAATAATTTACAGTGGAACAAGACAAGATGCAATTCAGTACTTTGCAGTAAATGACATGCCACAAAATATTGGATGACTGGAGGGCTTAATTGCCATTAAATTACACTGCTCCTTGCAGCATACTGCAGCATTTTATAGCAATTTTGCAAGAAACTGCATTTGTACCGTCTGGCACCACAGTATGAACTATGTTCTATCATCTTGATGCAGTGTTTCATCCTTGGGTATGTTAGTTGTGGATTGTTTTATTACAAGGGCATCTCAGCATCATTCATTTTAACTTCACTTATTTATAGTGTGTGTTTCTTTAAGGGTTGTATATTCATAGCATGTTTGTACGTTCCCGACATGCACCCTGACAAAGACCAGGTTCTGGTCAAAGCACTAGGGCTCTATTGGCATCCTCCAGCCTTAGCACAAACAAATGTATTGCCAACTTTATGCTGCACTGCTTTTAACTGTATTTTGTTTCTGCAACCCCCACTGAGTGCTTCCTTTGTTCTACATAGATTGCTTGGGGTTTGGTAGCCCAGGACAACTAACAGTAATATTATGTGGATGTGCTGTATGTTTGTGGTCTATCATCTTGTCCTCACCACTTGGGGCCAGCAGTGCAGATGCTTTGCTGGAGCTGGACCAAACATGTTTGCAAGTTTGCAAGATTGCTAAAGACATGATGGTCAGGTCACTACTGGTTACTGGGTAAAACACAAACTATTACTATGTAATACCTGTGTGTGTGAAGCTTTACTTAGTGCTTGTGGAACTACATAATACACCAACCTTTCAGTTATACTGCACCACAAAAAGTAGCAGTAAAGAAAAACACTGCTACTAAGAAGGGAAAAGGACAACCTTTTAGTCAAACATGGAACTGAGCAAGGAACAGACAGATGACATACAGTTAACTCAGTGAGACAAGCTTACCCCTAAGTGCAATGGTTTAATTAACAAAACAACAATAAACAAACACAAAAATGCATGTGCACAACTGTGCACACACACACTATGCTGAACTACTTGAGGGGATATATTTCACAAGCACAACTTAATTGTGTACAGTGGGCTGTAGAAGTTAGGTGGGAGTCAACCCTTGATGTCAGAGTAAGCTCAGTTGGTAGCACATCCACCTCTGGACCAGAAGGTCGTGGGTTCTCGTCCCACACTGGGATTGAACTTGCACCTAAAACTTGCTGGCATCCGAATGCAGTATTGGGGGGTGCTGTACTGCTGGGGTGTGACATCCTTTGGATGAGACATTAAACTGAGGTCTCTTCTGCCCATCCTGGTGTTGTCCTGGTGGGTGTCCAGGTGGAAGTAAAAGAATCCAGAGCACTCTTTGCAAAGAATAGGGAACATTTCCGGTGTCCTGGACAACATTCCCCTTCCCATAAACCGGTTCATGCAATTATCCAGGCTGTGTGTGGGTGATGATGTGCGATATGGCCGCCACTGCACATTCAGTCACTTCACTACCATTCTAGCATTGCTTGTTAAGCGTTTTGGGATACACTTTGTATGAAAAGCGCTATATAAATGCTGATTATTCTTCTTTGTCTTCTCCTCATGTGTACAGGGATCTATCCCCAGAACCAGAGGAGACTAACAACACTAATTCAGTGAGTCAAGCCTGACTGGCTTAGAACTGAAGAAGTTTATTTCAAAATCTGTGTGCACACAGCTGTGCACGCGTGCCTACCTCATGAAAAAATATATTAAGCATGCACATGCAGGTGAAGCCTCACAAAATCAAATATTTTGCACATATACAGCAAATTATAAGCAGTGATCTGCAGGAGGGAGTTAGCAGACACCCTCATCAGTCATCAGGGAACCAAGCCTGGACCAGACAACAGCAAAAGCACAAAACACAAAAATAAAATGTGCTCCACCAAAATAAAAATCACACTGGAGCTATGTCAGACAGCAGCAGAGAGGGGTGTTAGCAGACAGCCCTCCTAGTCCTATAACTGAGTACAGCAATAAGGACAAAATACCTGTCAGAACGCCAAACATAGCTTTTCTGACACTAATCAAAAAACTATACTGACCCAAAAAAGCCTGTGAAGCAAAAAATTTTTTTTTTTTAGCAAGTTTAAGGTCTCAAAAGTACTACAAAGCAGCTCTCAGAAACCACTGTCTCCTGTCTTCTACCAGCACAGGGAGAGGAAGTCATATGGTGTGCTTGCCTTTGAGCTCAAGAAACAGTTTTTGATTGGCCAACAAAGCTCTGCGAGACTTGGAAATCTCACTGAATAGTAGTTCCCGAATAGTGGCCGAATAGTGAACTATTTGGAAAATGCATCTGAATATTCGGCAAGCCTACTATTCGCGGTATTCGGAAAATACTATTCGGCCCATGCACAGCCCTAAGGTAAACACAAAAAGAATTGTGTCCCTAGATGGTCCCAATTTGAAATGGCAAGCATTTTTCTGATCACCAACTGAAAACAAAATGGCAGATTTGCGACACTACTAGGGCCATTTGTGACACTAAAAAGTGCATTTGTGACACTGTCAAACTTTTTAACTTTTCCCAATGACTTATAATGGGAAATTGTTTTTTGAATAACTTTTGAACCGTTAAATATTTTTTCATGAAATCTTCGAAAGGCTCATTGGGGACCCCGGCCGCACATTCCCTGAAGTTTTTGGACCGGTCGTGTAAACCGTGCGTGCGAGCAAAGAATTCACCAAAAACTGTAAATGCTACGAAGATCACATTAATAACTCTCAACAGTACAGCCGACCTGATGCGATGGTTAGCAAATCCCAAAGATGTTGGTTCTTGATCATGCATTCAAAGTTCAGAGCAAATCCATTGAGCGGTGGCTAAAGTTATTAAGGTGCAATGTTTGACCCCCTAACCTTAAAGTGCTACTCAACCTAACTATGGCAGCACTACCGTGCTACCATAATATATATATATATATATATATTGGTATATATATATATGTATATATATATATATATATATATATATATATATATATATATATATATATAAATAATAGTAGCACGGTAGTGCTGCCATAATTGAGTTGAGAGCCATTTACATGTTAAACCTGAAATTTTGCACTGTAATGACTTTGCAACCATTTGACGGATTGCCTGAAATTAGATACATGATCAAGAACCCACTCTATGAAATCTGCCAAGTTTTGTACTGGTGGGATTCTGCTGAAGTTAATAAAGCATGATCTGCGTGCGTTTACGCTTTTTGGAATTCTATGGTGATGCCTACAGGTCGCCGGTTTGTGCGACCGGTCTGAAATCTTTAGGGAGCGTGCGGCTGGGTCCCGATGTTGCCTTTCAAAGATTTGAAAAAAATATTAAACAGTTCAAAGTTATTCAAAAAACAAGTTCCCATTATAAGTCAATGGGAAAAGTTTAACAAAAAGTTCAACAGAGTCGCAAATGCAGTTTCTACTTTCGCAAATGGCCCTTTTACTGTCACAAATCTGCCATTTTGTTTTCAGTTGGTGATCAGAAAAATGCTTGGCATTTAAATTTGGGACCCTCTAGCAACCTAATTATGTTTGTATTCACCTAGTCGGACCCTGAGGATGCTAGCCATGTCTTTATTTTAGGGTAAAACACCCCAGAAATATGTTTTTCACGTTTCTGGAAAAAGTACTTTCGCAAAGTATTTTCGCACTTGCGACACTGTCGAATAAATTTGCAAAAGCTTTCGCAAATTGCGACAGTACTTTTCTAGGCTGTGGGAAAATGACAGCAATTCTTTGGCACTCCGCTGCAAAAGAACGGTTTGGAGTTTTGGGCTGAGATTTGGAGGGAACATAAACGACATCCCACAGATGTGCCTTTCAGTGTGATGTTGAAAAAATATTACATGGCAGCAAAGTTATGGTACTCCAAAGTTGATGCTTTTTCCCATAGGATAACATTCACGTCTGACGCATTGCAGCAATTGTTTGGTGCCCTGCTGCAAAATAACGGTTTGGTCTTTTGGACTGGAATTTGCGGGAAACAGCCAACATCTCACAGATGTGCCTTTCAGTCATTTGGTGAAAAAATATTACAGGGAGGCAAAGTTATGGCACTCTGAACTTCTGTTTTTTTCCCCATAGGATAACATTACGGCATTCGCTGCATCTTTCAGGGCCCGTATCTCGGGCTAAGTACAAAACTAGACAGGAAAGTGATAATTCATTTGACTTTTAAATTTTTTTTCTATGTCATACGGTTCCTGAGATATAAGCAATTTACTATTCCAAGTCCTCATTTTCTGTTCCGAGAGTCATTATTTTGCATGCATTCTTTGTACTCACTGTCTTTCTCTATGCAGCTTTTGGGGAAAACCAGCCTATGCGCTTACATTACTGTTACCATTACCATTTCCGCTTGCGGTTCCATACCCGTTTCACTTACCATTCATGTCTACACCACCATGTGCGTTACCTTGCATTTTCATTTGCGTTTGCATTGTTTTTTAACATTTCTGTCTACAGTACTGTTTCTCTTTCTGTTTTGCTTTGCATCTCCACATTACGATTTGCGTTTGTGGGCACAATGTTACTATGTAACAAGACATCACATAGTGGCACCGCCGCGTACCACATTCACTATTTCTCATTATCATTCTCAAAAAGAAATTAGAGGCAAAAACTCTGTTTAATGCATCAGTTAGGGTTGTTCCACAGTGACAAAAGTGAGGAAATTCGATGTTAGGGTTGAAACCTTTGTACCCCTCAGCCCACCTCCTCAACTAGAATCAGGTGCGTGTTGGGGTCATCGGTCCTAACTCACCCCATTCTCCTATTCCTCAGCTTCTTTCTACATGTGATGGGGTGAGAGTTAGGGCCGATGACCCCAAGCGCACCCTCGATTCTGGTTGGGGGGTGGGCTGGAGGGGTGCAAAGGGGTTTTCAGCCTCAACATCGAATTCCCTACTTAGTACTGTGAATAATCCCTAACTGATGGCATTAAATGGAGTTTGTTGCCTCTAATATATATATATATATATGTATGTATATATATATATATATATATATATACATACATACACATTTGTTTTTGCAATATTATAGTTTAAAGAAATATTAGTTTTCACTTTATTTGTTAAAAGCAATCCTAAATATTTAAACTGGTCAGTCTTAGCAAATAGATCCATCTGAACATAATCTTTGTCTTTTACACCCTGGGATATCTGAAACAATATAGATTTCTACTGATTTAGCAGATAACCAGCAAAGCTTGCAAACTCATCTATTTCTTTAAGAATGGCTGAAACAGCACTCTTTAAATCTCTAAATAAAACTAAGGTAACATCAGCAAAAATACTTAATTTTATCTCTTCCTGTTCAATATGAATGCCCTTTATTTGCTGATTTGCTCTAAAGGCCTAAAGTAGTGGTTCTAAAGTATAAATAAAATTGAAGAAATGGGACAGCCTTGTCTGTCCCCATGAAGCATTTGCAATTTGTCTGTAAGAACACCATTTATAACAAATTTTGATAATAGATTCCTATACAGTTGGACTATGATTTTTATAGGTTTGTGGTATACCCCATTTGTATAATATAGTAGATGGTGGAATACTGTTATGCATGGAATTCCAAGCATGGAATATGCTTACTCTGCTGCAGTAGTGACATAATTGTATTGTTCTGCTGCAGTAGTGATGTCACTACTGCAGCAGAATAACTTGGAATGCTGCCACATACCTGATTTCCCCTATCCAATTAAGCTGGAAGTTGTTGTTTTTTTAAACTTGAACTTGCAGAAACATCTGCAGCACACCATGTCAGTAAATTGAGCCTACCACCAACTCTGAAGTGTCCCCCCTTCAACCACCAGTTTACTGAAACAAAGTGCAGTGTCTGAAACAGGCATTGATGCCCATACACTATATGGAATAGCGGATGGGCAACTCTATGCACAACCGATGTGTTGTGCCACCTCGGTTGATTCCACAGACCTCTCTCGAGCTTTGCTCTCGAGGTCACAGGAAATCAGCACCCTCAGTGGCACAACATACTGATCGTGCATAGTTGCCTTCCACTATCCTATATATTTTATACATATATTGTTTATTAACCAAATCAAATGCCTTACTGGTATCAAGTGCCAGTGTAAAACACTTTTCCGGACTACTCAGAACATACTCAAATAGTGATTGCACCTTTTTTTAATGCTCATGCAGTAGTTCTTCCAGGTATTAAACCACACTGGTCTCTATGGATGGTCTGGGGGATTCTTGGCAAAAGTCTATTAGCTATCATTTTACGTATTATTGTATAATTAACATTAAGGAGTGTAATTGGTCTATAGCTATCCAGTGTTTCTTTTGGTTTCACATTTTTATATATTAACACTACATTTGCCTCATCCATACTTTTTGGAAAATCTGTCAGACCATCCAGTACCTCTTGAATCATCTGTAGCTTTCAATGGGCAAACTCTTCTTTAAAGACCCGATAAAATTCTGCAGTGAGTCCATCAACACCTGGACTTTTATTTTTTGATAATGAATTGTTTACATCCTTTATTTCAATACATGTACATTTTATATTATCTAATTGTATTTTTGTAGCTGAATTTTTTGTAAGAAATTCTTTATTAATGTTATAGCCATTTTTTGTTGTTTAAGGTAAATAGTTTTAAAATTGTTGAAAACAAGAGGTGTAATTTCTTCCATTTCAGTAACCAGGTTTCCAGCTTGATTTTTAAACCCAATATTATATGTTGTTTCTATTTTTTAAGAAGGTTGGTTAACAATTTACCTGTTTTATCTCCTCTGAAGTATCTTGTACATCTTACTTTTTTATTTTTGTTCCATCTCATCACTTGTTAATAGTTACATTTTTAACCTAACCGTCATCATTCTTGATGATATTTTTGGAATTTTGTAAAACCAAATTATCTAATTCTTTCAGTCTTAACCTAATTTCACCTTCTTTTTTTCTTTTAGTCTTATTAAACCAAGCCTGATGTGTGATGATAACACCCATAAAACTGCTTTTAAAGGTCCAAAGTGATGATTCGACATTGTCCTGAATAATCGTAAAGAAAATTCAGCTGTCTTTTTCTTAGTTTTTCCCTAAATTCTTCTATGTGTAATAGTGAGTTATTAAAGGTCCTAAAACCTGTGTGTTTAATTCCACTGCTGCATGGTGTGCAATTAATATTGATCTTATTGAACTTCTATTATAATATGGTATTAATGTTTTAGAGATAATATATGGGGCCCAATTCTATAAAAGTTATGCATGGTATAAAGTGACTTATACCAACAAGAATGGCTAAGTAGCACTTTCGCATCATCGTCTAACTGTTAGGATTCTGCAAAGCAGCCTGCTACATGTCACAGGCTGCTTGCACAAAAGTGGACTTACACCACCATTTATGCCATAAACCCCCTGCGACATGGTGCAAGGGGTTTATGGCAACAATTACACCCTATTCTGGAAGGGTGACTGCCAGATCACCAAAGTGCAATTCTGAAACAACCCTCAGAGGACATCCATCAAAGTACCTTTATACCAGCTATTAGCTGGTGTAAGTGTACTCTGCATTCACTGGGGAGTTCGTCAATATTCCCCAACAAAGTCTCACAGAGTGTGGCAGCCTCCCCCACTCTCACTCCTGGTGACAGACAAGAAAAAATCCACTGGGCAATTGGCGCCCCATGCCCCGATTCCAGTAATAAGTTATCTAAAAGCCCCACAGGAGCAATCAGCACCACCATGCCCCAATCCTGGTAATGTGTTGTGAAAAGCCCCATAGGGCTAGGCAACCCCCCAAGCCTTGATCCCCAAACTCCAATAATTAGTCCCATAGGATTATGTATAAAAACAGCACTGCACCCTGGTAGTCTCGGTAGTCTAGTGGCCCCCAACCGGCAGTGCTAGTCCACCTCGCTCCCTCGACCCATACCCAGCATGTGACTGGCACAGCCCACCTCTCACCACCACGGCCAGCAACCAACTGAGCTCTGTATGAGCAGGTATTATGTAAATAGTGCACACTCAGTGAATGACATGCTGTCATTCACACTGAAGCATGCTACATACAGTACACAGCACATACAGAGCTCCAGATGATAGCTAACTGTGGTGTGAAGACTGTCTCCAGTCACCAGCAATGCGAGAATGAGGCAGGGTGGACTGCACTACGCCGGATGGCTGGAGTCACTGGACCTACCAGTGTGCAGGACTGTTTTATAGGTCATCCTATGGGATGAATCATGTATGGTTCAGGGATTGGGGCTTGGTGGGTTCGCTAGCCCTGTGAGGCTTTTCAGCATAATACTGGATGGGGCATGAGGGTGCTGATTGCCCTGAGGGGCTTTAAATAACTTATTACTAGGACTGGGCATGGGGGGTCCAATTACTCAGGCATTTCTGCATACAACTTGGGGATTGGGGCTTGGGGGGCACTTGTGCTGACATTGCTGCAGGCTTGTGGTAACCTGAATGGATACACCTCCATTTGGCATACCATTCAGGTTGGTGCAAGTCATGGAACTTAACCACAGGACCCTGCCTGATACTGAATCGGACACAGGGTCCTTGGCACAATGGCATTTGGCACAAGTCACCTTTGAGTGATTTGCACCAATCCTTCAAGAATCAGGCCCATAGTCTATTCTTGAAATATATAATATTTTTGTCATGATGGGTGTACTTTTTTGCTGGCTTTTAAATCTCTGTGAATAAAGAAGATCATGCTGATCAAGGAAATGTTTAATAGACTTGAAATTCTCCCGTTTGTTGGAGTAATTGGTGAGGTTTTATCTAAAGCAGGGTGTAATAGAGTTTTGAAATCTCCCATTAATTTTATATTTTCTGCTTTTAGTGTAGTTAATCCCTTTGTTATCTTCGCCAGGAAATTAGAGTAGTCCTGAAAATGTGCATACACTTTTCCTACTATAACTGATAAATTATGCATTATAATATTCAATAACACAGTCGGCCTGGTGGCACTGAGGGCTGAGGCACTGAACACCACACCTCACACCATACCTGGGTTTGGGAACAGATCCAGGTCACCGGAGGTTGCAGGGAGGGAGAGGTTGAGCATCCAGAGGACTGCTCTCCTCTCCCAGGGTGGGTTGGGTAGTTTCTGGTGCAATAGCAGCTTCTGGTGGAGAACAGTGGCAGTCTAGATGTCGGGACACAGTCAAGGGTGGGTCATCGGCAGGCTCCAGTGGCATGAGGTGCAGAAGGTATAAGCTGTGTAGGAGCCATTGCACACTACGGCCCTAGAGGGAACCAAACAAGGGAAAAACCACTACCATGGTAGGTAACAGGGAGGGTCAGCGGCTTGCTGGGGTGCATAAGCAGAGGTATCACTAGCAGAAGGTGGGAGGTGGTGATGCCATTGTACAAAATGCTAGTGAGGCCTCACCTAGTATACTGTGTGAAATTCTGGAGGCCACACCTTGGTAAGGACATTGACAGGGTGGAGGCGGTCCAGAGAAAGGTCACTAAGATGGTACAGGGCTTGCACCAGAAAACATATTAGGAAAGAATGACTAAAGGATCGCAAAATGTACTCACTGGAGGGGAGGAGGAATTGGGGGGACATGATAGAAACATTCAAGTACTTTAAGGGCATTAACAAGGTGCAGGGGGAAGACATCTTCCAATATCAGAGATGTACAAGAAAGAGGGGGCACGATATGAAATTGGAATGTGGCAGACTGAGAGGAAATGTGAAGAAGTTTTTCTGCACAGAGAGGGTGGTGGACACATTGAGTAGACTGCCACAGGAGGTGGTGGGGGCAAGCACAGTGGAGGGTTTTAAATATGCATGGGACAGGCATAAGGGTACCTTAGAGGTGGGAAGGTGGGGTGACAAGCCATTGACAAGGTAGGGTCAGAGGCCACAAACTAGTGAAGTATTTTGGTCAGACTGGATGGGCCTGGCAGTCCTTGTCTGCTGACAATTTCTATGTTTCTATGCTAGTACAGCTGCTGCAGTTCCCCATGGTGAAAGGGGGCCTAATAATGAAACTCTTGAAATCCAAGAACTCTTAAAGGAACTCAGGAACTGAGGACCAGTGCGACTAGTATGGCATCCAACAACAAAACTAGAGAAGCATCACCTGGCCCACATTGTATTGTTCCTCACCAGAACTCAGCAGTGATGGGTGCTGCTGTCCAGATTCCCAATTTAGTAACTGCTGGTGAACTTCAGAGTTAGATTTGAGAGCTCAAGTCATTACTGAATAAAGTTAAAGCACTCAAACCCTCAGCCTGTGTTGTGAAAGAAGGAAGGAAGGAAGGAACTAGTGAGAGAGGATAAGCTTCCAAGAAAGTTTAAAGGAGCTCCCCAAAGGTAAAATGTTCACTATGGAAATTGTCTGATGGGTCTCAACACCCACAGCCCAGCCACCCAGACCTATTCTGCTACCATTGTGGGAGGATGGGCACATCAAGTAAGAGTGCCAGTCTCCTGAAGATTTGCACAAGGTCAATGCTAAACTGCTCAGTAAAATGAGAAGACAATGAAATTCTCATGTGATGCCCATTAAGTCAAAGACTACCCAATCTGTAGCTAAATTGTCAGTTTAGACTTCTAAGACAGCAACATTTGATTTAGACAAACTTGTGGGCCATCCACAAAACAACAGTTACTAATGAAGGAGTGCCTACTTGAGCTATGCTAGACAGCGGCTCACAGGTGACTATTATCATTAAAATTGTTATGGCCAGCAATTGTCGCAACAAACTATTGCCTTTAGAAGGTCTGCGTGTGAGGACTAAGCAACAAGTCTTACCCATATTTGGGATACCGAAAAGTGTGGATTGCATTCCAGTCTTCAGTAACTGGTGTTGGAGACCTTGAGGAAACCATAGCTTTAGTGTGTCCAGAATCTGATATGTATGATGAGGTGCCAGTCCTCACTGGCACCAGCAATCATATGTTTGAGAGTCTGGTTCAGCTGTGCGAGGAGAGGGATACACATGGAAAGGGAAAGTATTACGTTTGCACGCCTCGATACAGAAAGCTTACCAGTAGCTGACACAGACTACAGAGGAAGCCAAAGATGATCCAATGGGAATTGTATGGCATAAAGACCCTGCAGACCTTGTGCTTCCCCCAATGCAGAGTGCAATGTTAGTCCACCTTGAGAAAGATGTAAAGAACCAGATCTTAATGATTGATGCTCCCAAGGGGAATAAATTACCCGATGGATTAGTGGTGAAGCCCAGTATATTGCTTGTCAGGGATCATGCTTTTGATGGGTCACCATTCAGGTAATGAATGCCATGGACAGAGATGTTATTGTCTGGAAAGGATGCACTTTGGCTGAAGTCTGTTGTGGGGATACAGCAGTACAGCCCACCCCAACAGGAGCAGTCACCTGCCTGGCCTTGACCCAGAAATGTTTGACTTTGGTGACTCCCTACTCTGAACAGTGTAAAGCCCAGGACAAACACAAGCTGAATGACAGAACAAAGGTGTTCTCACTCCGTGAGTGGGATGTAGGATGTGTGACCAGTGAAGAGCACCACATCTGGATGAAGGATGAATGTCCATTCACAGACAGATCCCACAGGTTGGCACCTGCCGATATTGACAATGTGAGGAGATATTTGCAAGAACTGCTGGCTGCTGGCATTATACAAAATCATGAAACCTGTATGTCTCACCCACTGTGGTGGTGGTGGTGCAAAAAAGAATGGAGCTGTGTGCATGTGTGTTGATTACTGGACTCTTAAGAGATGAACCATTCACCACCAGTACACCATGCCTAGAATCCAGATGCACTCAGTTGTCTTAGTGAAGTAAGTGGTTTTCTGTAGTTGATTTAAGAAGTAGTTAGTATTAAATACATATGGCTCCACAGGATAGAAAAAATGCATTTATGTACTCTTTGGGATTTTATGAATTCCTTCAGATGCCTCAGGGAATATCAGGCAACCTGCCACATTCTAACACATAAAGGAAAGGACAGTGGGAGACTTGAACTTACCTGAATGCTTAGTCTACCTAGATGACATGATAGTATTTGGAAAGATACTGGAGGAGAATGAGGCTAGACTGCTTAAGATCCTAGACTACCTGGAAGAGTTTGGGCAAACACTCCATAGACAAGTGACATTTTTCAGAACTTGGTAAAGTATGTTGGATCCAGACTGACCCCAGCAAAGTGGAGGCCCTGACGACCTGGCCAACACTAATCTCAAAGAACTGCAGAGGTTTCTTGGTTTCTGTGGATAACACCACCGGTTTGTTATGGACAACACCTGAGTGGTGTGTTTTCCTGAATTTGACACAAGGTTATCCTCCACCCACCAAAAGCAAGAAAACTCCTGTTAAATTGGCTGAATCGAAACCCTACTGAAAACCTGCTGAGCCATTTGGGGCTTGATGGACTGCTGACTGTCATAAAGCATTTCGGAAATAATACACAGACAGACTCATGCTCAATTTCTAACATATGCTGACCCTAAGAAACCTTTTATCCTTCATATGGATGGTAGCTTTTATAGGTCTTAGTGAAGTACTTTACCAAAGCAACCCAGAAAGGGCTGCACCCAGTCACTTTTGTAACCCAAAGTTTGAATAATGCTGAAAAGAAATATCCTGGTCATAAACTTTAATTCTTTGCACTGAAGTGGGCTGTAGTGGACCAGTTCCATGAATACTTGTATGGGGAACATATTACCGTGAAGACTGATAATAACCCTTTGACTTATGTTCAAACCACAGCCACATTTGATGCTGCTGGTCATAGGTGGTTGTCTGCCTTGTCCACCTATGACTACTATGTAGAATATTGCCCCAGACTTAATCAAATACATGCCAGCGTCTTGTTGAGATGTCCAGCTTCTGCTAAATCCACAAGGAACAAGTGGATATGTATACCTGAACAAACTGTTAAGGGTTGTTTAAAAATTCGATACCTAGAGCAGATTTCCACCTCAGCTGTTATTGGTGGACACTCCTGGTACATCTGATGGCAGCTTGCCTGCTGCCTATTGTAATGTTACTACTTTGGATTTAAGTTCACTGCCTCAGCTGACTTCACAAGACCTGCAGAGAGAGCAAGGTTTAGATGCACCTTGCAAAAACGAGGCGATGTTAGCCAAATTGTAACTAGCAACTGATGTGAAATTACTTCTGAGCGAGTGGTCAAGGCTAAAAGTTAAAGAGAACCTGCTGTATAGGGAAACCCAGCACCAGAACTGGGCTCCTTGCCTAAACTGGTGTTACCTGCAGCATTCAAAAGGGTGGTATTGCGTACCTTGCTAGGCAACATGGGGCACTTGGGAAGTGAATACACCATGGACTTGGCTTGTGCATGTTTCTACTGGCCCCACATGGGAGGTGACATAGAAAAGTACTGCAATAATTGCAGCAGATGTGTACAAAGGAAGGCTCAGCCACAGAGGGCTGCCCCTTTGGTCAATATTGCAACCAGCGCACCCCTGGAGTTGGTCTGCATTGACTTCCTCAGCCTGGAGCCGGACTCTAAAAATATAACAAACATACTGGTAGTTACCTACCATTTCTCATGATATGCCCAATCGTATCATACTAGGGACCAAAAAGCCTCCATAGTTGCTAAGGTGCTTATGGAAACATTTTTATCTATTATGGAGCCCCCCCCCCCCCAATGGATTCATTCTGATCAGGGAAGGGACTTTGAAAGTTGGTTAATCAAAGAGTTGTTGTTTTTATGGTATCAGCAAATCCCATAACCCCCTCCCATTCTTACCTGCAAAGTGATTGGCAACCTGAGAGATATAGTAGAACACTCTCTGACATGTAGGGCACCTTAAACCCCAATGATAATAGAAGATGTAGTGAATGGGTATGTCCTTTGATTCATGAGTACAACTGTATCAAAAAAAATGCCACTGGATTCTCACCATACGGCTTTATGTTCGGAAGGGAGCAAGATTACTGGTTAATTTATGTTTTGGCATTTCAGCTGATGGGACCAAACCAAATACCCCATCTTCACAAGGACATAGACAGGATGGAGGCAGTCAGAGGAGGGCAACTAAAATGGTGCAGGGTCTGCAAGAGAAGCCATACGAGGAGAGACTAAAGAGCTTAATATGTATACCCTTGAGGAAAGGAGGAAAGGGGACATGATAGAAACTTTAAGTACCTCAGTGGAATCAACAAAGTCCAAGAGGGTAGCATCTTTCAGAAAAGAGATGTGCAAGAACAAGGGACACAATTTAAAGATGGGGGCGGTTCAGGGGCAATGTGAAGAAGTTTTTCACAGAGAGTGTAGTGGACACATGGAGCAGCTTTTCTGAGGAGGTTGTGGAGTCTAAAACTGTGGGAGAATTCAAGAATATGTGGGACAGACATAAGGCAATTCTTGTGGGGGTAAGAAGAAATAGGCTGTTGGTTAACTAGGATCTGCGGCCTATCCTGTAGGTAGGAAATGAGCAGACTAGGTGTGCCGAGCAGTCCTTATCTCCGTCAAAGTCTATGTTTCTTTGATAAGTATGGCACAGACCCTCAAAGGCTATTCTCAGCCAGGTTTTTCTGCAGTTGTGGAAAAAATGTTACACACATTTGAGTGAGGCATAACACTCCCTCAGTAAACTACAGTAGTGCCTCAGCAATTGAAATATAATTAAAATGGAGGTCAGGCACAGGTAATAGCATCCCAGTGGGTATATCAGTGGCTGAAGTTACAGCAACATTAGCACACACCGCCATTGAATGGCAACAACCACCAGACACAGTGCAGCCCATGAAGGAGCAGCAGTAGAGTCTGAACAGTCTGCAGTGAGTGTTACTCCTGCAGGCAACAGGAACACTCCAGGGTGGGACGACCAGCAGTGACAGACAGCCACTGTGGTGCCATGGTATTGCTTGTACCTGTAGTGATGCAGTGGTCCCAGGTGTGGGACTGGTTGCTGGTCTCTTTGTGGGTGCTTTCAGCTTCATGCTACGGCAGAAATGTTAAAGTCTACTGCTCCCACTAATTATGATCACTGTTGCTGTGCCTCCTATGCCAACCTGCAACTGTGGTTTTTTAGCACTTGCTCAATTTCCACAGCTACTGAATTTCCACAGTTGTGGGGATTTTTGTGGAATTCGGCACCTGCACAAGTTTTCTTTCAGAATATTGTGCAACTGCGTTTCCACAGTGCTGCAAGCTTTGTTTTTCCCACAGCTGTGGGATTTTTGGCCTTCTTTGTGAATCCTGCCCCAGGTTTTTAGGCACAACAGAGTGTAATAACCCCCCGGGTGATGCTTACTGAGCTTGCATCATGGTGTCTGGTCTTGCCAGTCTGGGTCCCTGCAAATCCTGAAATGCTTCACCAACCCTTATGCCTGCCATGGAGCTTGAAGCAGTTGTGTAAACACTGAAGTTTCGCCATCTAGGTGGCACAGCACCAGTTGTGCTGGAAGCAGTGATTTGCCACACAGCCTGTGTATTTGTTTGAGATGGTTTCTGCTTGAATGTGTGAGCTGACGTGCTGCTTGAGCATTCAGGTAAGCACCACAGTACCCCTTTTATTTATGTATCTGCAGTCCACAATCAGCCCTTTAGTGTATTCTGACTTCTGGGATCCCAGACCATATGTAGGGGTTTGGATGCATTTCTGGGGAAACAAAGAGGAATGTAAACTTTGTGAATGACTGATAAGTGCTTATGTGTGCACTGCTGCTTTTGGAATTGCTTAGACTATTCTATGTATGTATTTCTGCCTGTTGTATGGTGACAATGCTATGGCACTAGCGACAGGTAGATATGGACTCTGAGAGCCCATTCCACAACTGGATAACACTACAGAGGTGCCTGATGCACTCTGAGGAAGGCAAGGGAGCAAAGAGTGAGCAAGAGTGACATTTGGGAAGTCAGCCCAAGGCTTCCACAGCCACCGGTTGGGAGACATGTTGAAATCTTTCAT